>JANRMT010062835.1:68867181-68912730 GCA_026402145.1 Polypterus bichir lapradei | reverse complement strand
TTTTGGTTAGCGCAGGGAAGCCACCTACCAAATTTCGTGAAGATGGGGTCAGCCTTCTACCTACACGGGAAGTTGGAAAATTAGTGACGTTGGAAAGTTCAATATGGCGGCCGACGATGGCGTCATACCATCGAAATAAGTACATACATCGGTTTTGGTTAGTGCAGGGAAGCCGCCTACCAAATTTCGTGAAGATGGTGTCATAAATAAGAAAGTTCAACATGGCGGACGTTGTCGACCGTTATCGACCGTTATGACCGTTACGTGTAGAATTTCGAAATGAAACCTGCTTAACTTTTGTAAGTGAGCTGTAAGGAATAAGCCTGCCAAATTTCAGCCTTCTACCTACACAGGAAGTTGGAGAATTAGTGATGAGTCAGTCAGTCAGTCAGTGAGTGAGTGAGTGAGTGAGTGAGTGAGTGAGGGCTTTGCCTTTTATTAGTATAGATATATATATATATATATATATATATATATATATATATATATACAAAGATATAGTATATAAAGCAACAGTCCTCAACAATGTATTTATTAGTGATTATAGCTTATTTTTCACATCTCTTGACCTCATGCTTTGAAAGATCATTTTGTGTCACAGGGTCCACTGCAGCTGGCAAAGTGTATTCAAACATACTGGCCTGCATAATTGAAATCGATTGGCTGTATATTTTTCCCAAACAGCTTTTTAGGAACCTCATATCCTGATGACCTTACAAGCTCTCAGTTCAATGAGATAGAAATGATGCAATGGCCAACCAAGTAGTAAGAATCTACAGGTCACTGAGCAGTGTGGCACCATGACCCATGCAATAACTGTTACAAGTGTTCAAGGGTTCAATCTCTGAAATCTATCTAATGCAATGTAACGAGCAATCAACCATACACCACTTTAGTTTGGCAAAACATTACTTTTGTGTTCTTATAGAATTATTTATAATCTAGTACACATTTAGAATCAGAGTATGATTGTTTTAATTTCAGGATTCTCATATCACCATACTGTGTATAAAATTTATCATGAATATAATTTACATGAACATCTCTAATCAATACAAAGTCTTTTACCCAGCTTAATCTGTTTCTTTTATTATGATATTTAATTTTTGCATAGATAGATCCAAATATATTTTGCAGCATTGGAGTAGTGCTTGTTATCTTGAGATTTTTTTTACCGTATATGCAAAACATATTTTTGAAGTACTGGGTGCTCTGTTCTTGTTCTCAGACAGGCTTCTTTCTTTTGACAGCAGAGTTTCTATTAGTTTTTGTTGTATTGCCTTGAACTGTTTCTTGGTTAGAATATTAGAACACTCTAGACGAGAACAGGTCATTCAGCCCAAAACAGCTCGCCATTCCTATCCACTTGTTTCCTCCAAGAAAACATCAAGTCGAGTTTTGAAAGTCCCTAACGTCTTACTGTCTACCACACTACTTGTTAGCTTATTCCAAGTGTCTATCGTTCTTTGTGTAAAGAAAAACCTCCTAATGTTTGTGCGAAATTTATCCTTAACAAGTTTCCAACTGTGTCCCCGTGTTCTTGATGAACTCATTTTAAAATACAAGTCTTGATCCACTGTACTAATTCCCTTCATAATTTTAAACACTTCAATCATGTCACCTCTTAATCTTCTTTTGCTTAAACTGTATAGGCTCAGTTCTTTGAATCTTTCCTCATAATTCAAACCTGTAGCCCTGGAATCAACCTAGTCGCTCTTCTCTGGACCTTTTCTAGCGCTGCTATGTCCATTTTGTAGCTTGGAGACCAAAACTGCACACAGTACTCAAGATGAGGCCTCACCAGTGCATTATAAAGATTGAGCAGAACCTCCTTGGTTTTGTACTCCACACATTGTGCTATATAACCTAACATTCTGTTAGCCTTCTTAATGGCTTCTGAACACTGTCGGGAAGTCGATAGCTTATAGTCCACTACGACTCCTAAATCCTTCTCATAAGGTGTACTCTCGATTAACATTTTTACTTTCTATGTGTAGTACTTTACATTTACTGACATTAAATTTCATCTGCCACAAATCTACCCAAGCCTGTATGCTATCCAAGTCCTTCTGTAATGATATAACGGATTCCAAATTATCTGCTAATCCACCTATCTTGGTATCATCTGCAAACTTAACCAGCTTGTTACTTGTATTCCTATCTAAATCATTTATATATATAAAAATAGCAGCGGCCCTAGCACTGACCCCTGTGGAACACCACTCTTACCATTGGCCAGTTCTTTTTTTTTTTTATTCATTTTATTACAATCCATACAAAGCAATCAAGTTTTTACAAAGAGAAAAATTAAGAACAGATCGATCCCCACCCCTGAGAGAGAGAGCAAGCCAAACGGCGTTAAATTTAAGGCTTGGAGACATACCTAAATTAATAAATTCTCTGTGCCTTTTGAACTTATTTTAAAATATTACTGATTAGATCCTGCCATGTTTTGAAAAAAGTCTGTACGGATCCTCTAACTGAGTATTTGATTTTTTCCAACTTTAAATAATATAACACATCGGTTTCCCACTGACTTAAAAGAGGAGAGTTTGGGTTCTTCCAGTTTATGAGAATAAGTCTACGTGCCAAAAGTGTAGTGAATGCAATCACAATTTGTTTGTCTTCCTCCGCTTTAAACCCATCTGGAAGAACACCAAACACAGCTGTTAATGGGTTTGGAGGGATTGTAAGTCCAAGGCTATCTGAAAGGTAATTAAAAATGTTTGTCCAGAATAATGTTAATTTGGTGCAGGACCAGAACATGTGACCTAGTGAGGCTGGGACTTGGTTACAACGTTCGCAGGTTGGATCATGCCCTGGGAACATTTTGGAGAGTTTTAGTTGAGACAGATGTGCTCGATATATAATTTTGAGTTGTATAATTGTATGCTTTGCGCATATGGAGCTCGAGTGAATTCTCTGCATTGCTACTTTCCACTCCTTTTCTGATATATTAATTGAAAGATCTTTTTCCCAGTGTCCTCTTGGATCTTTAAAAGGGAGGGATTGTAAAATGATTTTATATATTGTAGAGATGGAGTCTAAATCCTTGAGATTGAGCAATATTTTTTCCAGCATGGGTGAGGGTGCAAGATGAGGAAAATCTGGAAGGTTTTGTTTAACAAAGTTTCTGACTTGAAGATAGTGAAAGAAATGTGTAGCTGGAATGTTAAATTTGGAATGTAATTGCTCATAGGATGCAAAGACGTTGTCTATATAAAGATCTCTAAGCAAGTTAATTCCAAATTTTTTCCATATATTAAAAACTGCATATGTTTGTGAGGGTTGAAAGAGGTGGTTCTCTTGCAGGGGTGCCACAGATAGAAGCTTCTCCGTCTTAAAATGCTTTCTACATTGGTTCCAGATTCTAAGTGAGTGGAGCACAATTGGGTTATTAGTGTATTGCCGATAACATGTGTTTATTGGAGCACAGAGCAAGGAATACAAAGAAGTACTGCAGGAATTTAATTCTATTGCGGACCAAGCCTGTGTATGTTCTTCTATTTGTGTCCAGGTTCTTATCGCCTGTATATTTGCTGCCCAGTAATAAAACCGGAAGTTAGGTAGAGCCATGCCGCCTTCTGCCTTTTGTCTTTGTAGGGTCGCTCTTTTGATGCGTGGATGTTTTGAATTCCAAATAAATGAGGTTATTGTCGAATCTAACTGCCTAAAAAATGATTTATTAATGTATATTGGGATGTTTTGAAATAAAAAAAGGAGCTTAGGAAGAATATTCATCTTAACAGTGTTAATTCTTCCAGCTAGTGTGAGATGAAGGGTTGACCATCTATGCAAGTCTTGTTTAATTTTTTCCATGCAAACGGCGAAATTTTGTTGATATAGAGCTGTATGTTTACTTGTGATGTTTACCCCTAGGTATTTAAACTGTTCTGCAATGATAAAAGGTAGGGTATCTAATCTAATATTATATGCTTGAGAGTTCACTGGAAAGAGTACACTTTTATTCAGATTAATTCTGAGACCAGAGATCTTTTGAAATTCTGTGAGTGCTGCTAAGACTGCAGGTACAGAATTTTCTGGGTCTGATATATACAGTACCATGTCATCTGCATATAATGAGATTTTCTGTTCCAGTCCTTCTTTGCTAATCCCCTTTATCTGATCAGTATTTCGACAATGTATTGCCAGTGGTTCAATTGCAATCGCAAACAGCAGCGGTGACAAGGGGCATCCTTGTCTAGTGCCACGTTCTAGTTTAAAGTAGTCTGAGCAAATGTTGTTGATGCAAACTGAAGCTTCTGGGTTAGTATACAGTAATTTAATCCATGCACAGATGTTTGGGCCAAACCCAAACTTCTCCAATATTATATACCATTGGCCAGTTCTGATGAGGTTCCTCGCATCATCACCCTCTGCTTCCTGTGTCTGAGCCAATTCTGCACCCATCTAAAATAATCACCCTGAACTCCCACTTCTTGTAACTTGATGTCCAACCTCTCATGTGGCACCTTATCAAATGCTTTCTGAAAGTCCAGATAAATAATATCATATACTCCACTTTAATCATATCCTTTTGTTTCCTCCTCATAGAATTCCAGCATGTTAGTAAAATACGACCTCCCTCTTCTGAACCCATGCTGACTGTTCAGAATAACTCCTGTCCTTGCCCTGTGATGCTCAATTTTATCCTTAATAATTCCTTCCATTAATTATCCTGTGATGCATGTTAAGCTTACTGGCCTATAGTTGCTTGGATCTGCCCTGTCACCCTTTTTATATAATGGGATGATATTTGCCATTTTTCTGTCCTTCGGAATCTCTCCAGTGCGCAGTGACTTCCTAAAAATATGTGTCAAGGGTTTATATATGTACTTACTAGCCTCTTTAAGAACACGAGGATAAATATTATCTGGTCCTGGTGTTTTGTTTGATTTCATCTTATTTAATCTGAGCAGCACTTCCCTCAGTACCTCCTTAGTAGTCGTGTTTACCGCTGGTTATCCACTTGCTCACTTGTAAACACCTCAGAAAAATGTAAGTTTAGAGCATCTGCTATTTCAATGTCTGTATCTTTTAATTCCCCTTTACTGTTCCTGGTGAACTTGACCTCCTCTTTAACTGTTCTTTTACCACTAAAATACTGAAAGAATCTCTTAGGGTCTTCTTTCGCCTTATTTACTATATTCCTCTCCAATTATCTTTTAGCCTCCCTGATATCCTTCTTAATGATTGCCCTCATGTTCTCATACGCTGTACGATTCACTTTGCAGTCATTAGTCTTATATGCCTTATACAGCAGTTTTTTCCTTTGCAACTTCTTTTTTAAATCTTTATTAATCCACCGTAGAGTTTTTTTTTTAGTTTCCTATTAATTCCAAATTTAGGTATGTATCTGTCCTGCATTACATGTAACACATTTTTAAACCTGTTCCACTGCTCCTCAACTGTCTCCACATTTAAAAGCTTATCCCCGTGTATCCTACTTAGACTTTGTCGCATCTGCTCAAAATTAGCCCTACCAAAGTTCAGCTTAACAATTTTAGTCTTTGCATCTGCACTCTTACAAAATACTGAGAATTGTATTACATTATGGTCACTTGATCCTAGTGGTTCAATCACCTCTACATCCTCAATTCTATCCTGATTATTACAGAATACTAAATCCAGACAGGCTTCACCCCATGTTGGTGCTTTAACATGCTGTGTTAAAAAACAGTTGCTGATTACTTCTAAAAACTCCTGCTCTTGTGCTCCTCCATACTTACACTAATAACTTGTTTATAGAAGGTGGAGTTAATTAGATAAAGACAGTTTGCAGAATGCAGCTTTAAGAGTTAAAGGTATATCATCTATTGTCTTAACCTCCTTTGTCCATTATAGTATGAAAAGGCAGGAAGTAGCCTAACGCAGTTTCCAGTTTATTTCTACTGTGATTTCATATCTCTTCATTTATTTGTACTTTACTTTTTATACTTTACAGAGAGAACAAACACATATTTGAATTTCAATATACTTAAAGAGAGAAAATGGGCCTAATCAGAATTGGAGTGACACAAAAGTGTTGAGGCGTGACGGATTATGATTTATCAAATAGAAGTCCTTACCATTTTAATAACATTATGTTATAGGAAAAAAGTTATATTAACCAAGGCGGGTCAGTCTGTAGCAGTAGCCTCAGGCATATGATTCCATGAAATATGCAATATATATATATATATAAATGGATTTATTTGATCTTAGTTTTGTTTTGTTATTTTTTTTTAATAAAGCATGAACTGATGCATTTAGTGTACCTTAATCTAACTTTAAGAATGTATGAAATAGGCAAACAAAATAATTATAATTAAAATTTTGTTATAATTAAACAAAAAAAAAAAATTTGCACAAAGGTACACAAATGATAAGTAGAATGTTACAAGCAGATTTTACTAAAGCAACATAGCTTATGAAAGCATCTGTTCACTCATTAATTTGCTGAATCTGTTAAATTCCTTGCAATGCCATGTAGGGCCAGAGCATACTACGGCAGCACTGGATGGTAAAAAAACAAACCTTGGAGCAATGCTACAGGTATTGTACCATTTAGCATATGGGAGGAAAATATTCTCCCTCTGTCCCCCTATTGTTTTGAATTCCTGTCTAAGTATCCCAAACCAGTCCATCCACACCCTCCTTTGCAATATTTTACAAATATCCAATTAAAATAAATCTGCTTCAAAAGAAAAAAAAAAATGTGCATACAAGAAAGGATCTACCTGTACACTAACAATAAAAATTCTGTATGTAAAAGTAAAACAAAACCCTTGAGCTACAGGGATCTTGTTTAATCTACTGCTTCTTCTAAAATTGCAACTAGTTATTGTGTACTGCATGTCACGGCCAAAACCCAAAGAAATCGAAGTGTCCAGCCAAATCGGGAAATAGCCCATGTCACTATAAATTGACCGGCCAATGTCCGATCTTTTACTCGATTTCGGGATTTGGCCAGCCAGTTTACGAAATGGCATGGGGCAATCGGCCAAAGTCAGAAGAAAAAAGGCATGAGCAGCGATTTGTTGCGCACTTAGTGCAATTGCATCGAGTGTAGCCTTGACGGCTCTTGTTCAGAAAGCGGACGCCACTTGGTTGTTTCACAATAATTAAGATTAGGTATATAAGTAGGTTTTACATTTCATCATTTTAGCCCTAAAATAGTGACTTAACATAAGGGAACCTATTTTATTGACCTTAAGGTTAGTGTTTGGGTGAGGGGAAGGACGTCTCAAGTGGTGTCCGCTTTCTGAACAAGACCCACTTTGAGCAGTTTCCCGTGCAGAATGGAAAACTCACTTTCTGAATCTGCATCTGAAATTTTGAAGCATCTTCACACCTTGAGCGGGCAGTTTAAAATCAGCGCTTCAGATTTTGGCCAGGGAGTTCTCACCACCTTGTGAAATGGCCGGCCAAAGTAGCATATACGCTGGTCATTTCTAGTACTGTAATTTGGACTTTGGCCACACCTTGCGGCTGTGGAATGGAAGTTAAAATCTATTGCTAGCTTCTGTATAAAAATCTGCATGTTCTCTGTATGGCTAGGTATTATTATAACAGATAAATAAGTGTGCTTACATAGAGTAGGGCTGCCAGTGTGGAATGCAGTTTTTGGGTACTTCCCGGCTTGCCTCAGCATTGTCTAGGTTATCGTCCAATTAAGATGCCAAATGTATGACAAGTTTTCTGATAAGCTTAATTAAAAATATAAGAAAAGACTAGAATTTCTGCTTTCCGCTGTAATCAACAAATTGTGTAAGAATGTTCTGTGACCTTTGGATGAAACTGAGCTTATTTTTTCTAACCGCTTCTTTGAAGATCTCTGTTATAAAAATGCAACTCACCCCCCTATGAGGGGGCTTTTTGCACTTAGTCTCTGTAAGGCAAAGACCCTCTACTCACCAAGTATAAAGAAATAAAAGAATTCTGCTTGTTTGAATAGGTGTCTGCCTGCTGTTGTCTCGTCTTCGTCCACACGGCCAAAATGCGAAATGGCTTACCAATTCGGGAATTGGCTGAACTTCAGGTTTTGGCCGTAACTTATACAATAACACAGCATAGTATTCTAAAACTATTTTAATCAACTTTAGGGTCATGAGGGTTGGAGCCTGTTCTGGTCCCAACACCAATTTGAAATTGTCAGTTAACATAAAAAGCAGTTCTTTGGAAGATCCATGTAGATACAGGGAGAACATCCAGACTCCAGGATGCTGGATGAGTGAAGCAGCAGCACTACTCACGGCTTCATCATGTCTCCATCTTATTATTGTTTTTTAAAATTAAGTGTATTACCTGACAAACATCTTAATAAATTATTATATTAATTCTATTAAACTGCCCCTAAATCTGCTTTTCTTGCATATTTTAGGTGGTGAATTAAAGGTTGATCTTATCAATGTATGCATATATATGAAATTAGAAACATACAGTATCTATTTTTTCATTTAACAGTAAAGGTTTTAAATTAATATTTCCATGCAACATGACTATTTGACCTTAGTTTTAAATATTCATCACTTACATTTTTAAATGTGAAATATCATGGTAAAGAGGTTTTTCCCCAAAAGTGGGTGCCATCTGCTTTATTTTCTGTACACCAAATCCTTCTGGTGTTGTGTAGCACTGTGGCTAGTGATGCTATCTCATTTCCACAAGAACCTTGGTCCTGTTGCTTTTTCTTTGGCGTTTATATGTTGTATCCTTGTCTGTGTGAGGTTTTCCCTGCAAGCTTCAGACTTCTTTCATAACCCAAGGGAACTGAATCCTGAATTGATTGACAACTCTGAACTGGCCCGGTATGATTCAGCACCAGAATGCCTTGCAATTTGGTTGCATCCAGAGTAGAGTCCTTCTTTCTGTCAGATGCCTTAGACTTGGCACAAGCCTGGAATTGTAAAAATAGATTTCAAAAATGAAATGATTGACTTCTTGTGTTTATTTACATTCAATTCATTGATAAAACGTAGATGAGTTGTAGGTTTATAGGATTAAAGGGGCTTTATTTTCACATGTACAGATACAAAGAATTAGAGCAGATACAAAAGATGACACAAAGTAGGTTGCTGCACCTAAAGTATTATCTACTTGTTTATACAAATAAACAATACCATCACCATAATTTTCTGCTTTGTCCAGATAACTAAAGGTTGCTATCATGTCAACAAACTTTAAGAATTCTAAATAGGTTGGATTCCACAAACAGATACCGATGGGAATGAATTGATTTTGACCCGGCAATGGATAAATGGAAGAAGAGGAGTATTTTTTTTTCCTCCTGGTTATATGATCCAATCATTTGCCAAGAAAGCGATATTCAGCTTCCTTTGCTACCAAGGAGTTATTTCAGAGAGAACTTACCCTTGGAGGCAAAGAGACCACATCATTTATGCTTTTCTTTGAGGCCAGCCTCTGACCCGAAACTTGGGGTATCTCAAAGAAATTTGGACAGGTATGAATTGTCTGATGCACATACTTATTAGCCTGGGAGATAACTACCAATGTAAATAATAAACCATAACTTTTACTGATGATATGTTTCCTATATTGACAGTAGAGATAAAGAGAAGTATATAAAAGTGGTAGAAGATTTTTTTAATTTGGTGCCCAGAGGACCACCTGGAACTGAATATTGCAAAGACAAACACATTTTGTTGTTAAATTTCTGGTGTGCCAGGGAGCCTAGTTGTGACGGAGGTGGAGCAAGTTCAGACTTATATTATAAATATTTGGGAGTCCATCTGAACAGCTGATTGTATTGGTAACACATATCTACTGCATAAAGAGGGCCAGAGCAGGCTCTTCAAATATGTGTGGCAAGCAGGCTTTCCATAGTGGCCAGTGTACTGTTTTATATTATGATCTTTTAGGGGAGTAATACCACCTGTAGAGATGCTAAATGCTTGAATAAACTGATCGGAAAGGCCAGGTGGATTACATGACTGACCTTAGAGGTACTGGAGGTAATGAATGATGGAAAAAATTGGAGGCCATTATGAATAACCCCATCTTTTCTTAGACCAAGTTAGTAGAGTGTTGTACTATGTTAGCCATAGATTGATACAGGAGAAAGTAGGGTGACATGACACCTTTTATTGGCTAACTAAATAGATTACAAATGGAAGCTTTTGAGGCAGTTAAGGCCCCTTCATCAGGCAAAGTGTAACAAAGAAACTGAAAAATACTCTTGCTTATATTGGGACAGCAAGGTGATTTTTTTCTTTCATCTTAACAACCTTTTTGTTCAAATCTCTGCTCCTGTTGGGTCTTGAAATTCCCCATAAGCACAGTGACCGTCAGATCCTTTATGCTGTGGCCATTACTGGTAAGGTGTGCTGCCACCAGAAGATCAACACTGTTCTGATTAATATGAAATCTACTGTATGTGAGTTCATTCGCTGGCGCAGTGTCTGACCAATTTCCCCTTACATACAGCCCAGTGTTGGGGCACCTTATGCATATGATTAGGTAGACCACATTAGCAGATTTGCATGTGAACGGACCCTTTATTTTATGCTCCCGTTGGCAATGTGGTATAACTATCTGAACTGTCGTGTAGATATGTATACAGGTGCCACACCTGTTCTGTAGGCAGGGAGATGTGCCACTTGCTGCCGAGCCACACATAGAGTTTCGGACAATCAGTTGTTTGAGGTTTGGTGGTTGTCTATTGGCTCATTCAATCAAGGTGTGTTATAGCGACACTACTGGTGTTCTTTATTGTTTACATCGAACAGATCATATAATGTCTCCTCCCATCATGCACATCCCATCCTAACCAGTTATAACAGACATATTGACTTAGTGATAATATTTCTTTACATTATCGTATCCTTATTATTGTTATACTTGGTGTATAGTTTTCAGTCTAGCACTTATTTCAGGTATTTGCACCTCTTTTCTATTTTGCCCCATGTTTTAATATGTATGTTGCTGCTGAAAAATATATAATAAGATTCTTGTGTTTGGATTGGAAAGTAATGACATTACTGTCTCATTTGTTTTTAGATACAAGCTGCTAAACGGCATACAGTTAACAGCTAGATCAAAGAAAAGTTGTAGAAAATCTAATGAAATTTTGATAAGTGGTGCTATTTATAGGTCATTTTAATAAATAGGCTGTTCTTGTGAAAAAATGTTTTGAAGAGTTACACAAGTGGTAGCTGAATTTCTGTTTTTGGGAAAAGAAATTAAGTGTGTAAATTTGAAATATAAGAGTTCCATCTGCAGGCATTAGTGTAGAACTGCAGGTAGCAGCACTTTAGATTCCTTTAGATATCCACAGTATACAAGTGAAAAGTTTCATACTCTTCTATAAAGACCATTAGAGTCAAAATGTGATGGCAGTTTTCATATTATATTTTCTTATATAAGCAGTCATTTTACTTTTTATTTTTATCATTAGTAGTGCTAACAGTAGTATTACTGTTATTTCATAATAAGAATGATTTATATGTAGCCACAAAGCAGGTGAATATTAAGTTAATTTGCAAATCTAAATTGGGCTGACATTAATGAGTGGTATAAACATCTTCTGCAACAGACTGTTGTCCTGTTTAAGGCTGGTACCCAAATTGCTTCTGACGTTATCCCATAAGCTCCCCCAAGGTTGTACTGGTTAAAGTGGAGTCACAAAATGTTTGAAGAAACATCTACATATCAGCTCCATTAATGCAGAGTAAAATTATAAAGAAAAGCAATATTTCTTTTGACATATGTTGCTTGCTGAAAGTTAAAAGACAGTCATGTAGTTTGTTAATATTGACAGCTGCAACAGGCCATCACACTCATTAGTTTTGAACTACATATTTAATATTTATATTGAAGGATAGAACTGCCCACAATGACTGATAAAAATAATAGAGTGCGAGACTGAAGGTGAAGAGGGCTAGGCAAAAAAATCCTCATAAAGAGGGTGACTGTCCATTATACAAAACTGCAACCATGCCAAAAAGAACATAATTAAAACAAGAGGCAAGAAATGACTTCAAGCAGATATTTCTTTCCAAGCTACACTTTTTTTGTGTTTTTAATTTGAAGCCAAAATCTTAAATACTGTCAGGATGAAGACAATGTTATGTTATATATCACATATCTAAAATTCACATGGTACCAAGTGTAGCAGTTGTAAACAAGATGGCTATAATCATGAATAAAACTTCTCAAAATGGTGGTACCCACGTCAAACAATATTTAACTGAAATGACACCAAACTCTTGTAAACAAAATAATATTCATTTAAAAAAACAGTACAAACATCACAGAATTGTACACAATAATTTGGAGCAAATGCTAAAGGGTATGACAGCTATATCTTCTTCTTCTTCTTCTTCTTCTTCTTTGTCCTAGTGAATATCCCGTGTCAGTGCAGGGTCTGCTGTCCAGCACACATGTTTCTACTTGGCACAGTATGATGACTCTATATTGAGATACAAATGAAAATTTAAATTATATAGAACATACAGTACCAACCACTTTCTTTGTTTTTTAATTTTTTAAAGAGTTTGTGTGTTTTTATGACCTTTCTGCAGGTTCCTTTTGTGAAACTACAATAGCATAATGGTAAAACAAGGGTAAACAGGTCTCAGAAAAAGCAAAAACCAGACCAAGACTTCACTGGTCTGCCTCAGAAACAAGCATCCTGGCCCCAGACTCAAACGGCAGGCTGATAAGCCTACACAGGCCCAGAATGGAGTAAATACTCGAAAATGCCCTTTATGGAAGAGGATAACAATATAATTATGGCTTAATCATAAAAACACAGCTACTTAGATTATAAAGAATTAATCAATAAAAGAGGAGAAAGAGGCAAAGAAGAAGAAGAAAAAAAAGACCAAAAAGTGTTTACCTAAAGGCAACCCAATGTTAAAAAGACCAGACTATAATTCAAAATCAGAATCTAATATTAACATAGCAAAAAATTCAAGAAAACCTGAACAAGGCTTACCCAGATGTAGATTCTAGAAACACAATAATCAAATATACACAATCCATAAATACTAAATAATATATAAACAAGAGAATCAAAGCAAAACAACAAAAATTATAAGAAAAAAGGAAAATATACTTAAGGAATAGTCAACTCAAAAATTATATTTTTTTTTTCATATGTTGCTTACCCCATATAGCTTGTAGTGATGATTGAAAAAAAGTTCAATCTTATCTATTCATGCAGAATGCAGACAAACAAGTTTGTGATATTGTAGAAGCCGATAGTGACTAATTCTGTACAATGGCAAACAATGCAAAAAATATACATGAAAGAAATCTCTTACTTTGGTCTCATAATCCACATGTCAGTTATTCAGTCATATGCACAAAACATGCAAAATTCATGCTTTTGTGCTAAATATATACTTCTAGAAGTATCAGAACACATCATAAACTGGAAACCTAAAAGCCAAATTTCATATAGGAATGAATTTTGAATTGAAGACCCACCTCTTCCCCACATTCATTGGTCAAGACTCCTGCTCTCATTTCAAAAATTCTTTCCCATGATGCTACAGGTTTTCGTATTTATGAGGTGTGCTTATAATTGTGGCGGTATATATATATAGCAATACTGTTTGCATGTTTTGTGCATACAACTGGATAACTGACATGTGGATTATGTGACACATGTAATGTGAGATTTTTTTTTCTTTTTTCCATTGATGTTTTCCATATTGTTTGCAGTTGAACAGCATTGATCTCTACTGGCTTCTTATATATCATAAACTTTTTTCTCTCCATTCCGCATGAAAGTATGAGAATTTTTTTCTTGGTCATAACTACAAACTATATGGGGAAAGAACAGTTTTTGGATGAAGTGTTCCTTTAATCCAGGGAAGAAACCCTGGTTGAATCATAACAGTTTTATTGTAACTGAGCTCATATACCATCATGAAAGCAACAAAGTTTCATTATTTCACACTGTGACTTTATGTGACACCATGGTATTGTACAATGAATGCCATTGTAAAAAAAGTCAATGAGAGAGAAATTTGTGTTATTTGTTGTAGTTACTTGTCAAATATGGTTTTTAATGACATACAGTATCTACTTCTTTCTTGCTGGACACACTTTTTTTACTATAAAGATTTATTGACTATATCTAGATTTGTTAAATTTGTTGATTGATATAGTACTGCAGCATTTACAGTGAAATGTGTATATCCATTAAAAAGAATGATAATTATTCTGTACATAAAGAAGAATTTTAAGATGCCCCCTAGAAAGAATTTATAAAAAATATGCATTATTTACATGTATTACATGTATTTTTCTACAAACTATGTTGAAAAATGCTAACTCAAATGTTCACACCAAATCTAAATATAGTTATACCTTTATTCTGAATATATAGGCACTTTGCAAGGCAGTATAGCTTTGGTGACAAAAATACTTGCATGGAATGACCTTTTTTCTATACTTTATGACGTTCCCTAAAATGTTTTTTTCCCTATTAATGATTTATATAGTGTGTGTTCCTGTGAATGAAATGTGTAAAATTGTTTTAAAGAATTTGAAAAAAGTTGACTGAAACATGCATAGTACTGTGCTCGAAAATGCAGTTTACTAGCAAGTCATTATATCAGTTATTGAAGACTAAATGGCATTCTTGCACTGTGAATCAATCAAATTTTTACTTTTTGGCATGTTCTACAATAACCCTGTGTATCACTTTATACAGTATATCAAGAGATTATTAGAAACAATGTCTTTACAATAAATCAGTTTGTTGAAGAAAAAAAATATAAGGGAGAAGTAATTTCGAGAACACAAAATTGAGGTCGAGAGCACGCACTGATACAGTGCGTTGTCGCACCCAACCCACGACAACGCGCTTCAGCACCACACGAGTTCAAATGGAATGGAACAGTGTGAGATTTTTACAGTGGCTGGAGTGCCAATCCCGTCACCAACCCTTGAGTTTTCCCTGCAAGTTGGAGGACTTGCTTGCACAAAGTCAGAAAATTAATAAACAGAAAACAAAACCCTGCTGGCACTGTGGGCTCAATTGCACAAGAGTTCAATATCTATCTACACATTAGGCTGGAAGGACCACTTTCCTCCCATTCACAAAACTGCAAGGTACACAAATACTATCAGTTTGTAAAAATGAAAATATAACATTTGTAATAGTTATATGATATTTTTTTACTGAAAAAAAGTGTTATATTGACTCATCCTGGCAGCTGTGTTTGCCTTCTTCTCCTTGCTGACACCACTCATTTGCAGCAATTCTCTTCCTTAGGCTCATTCATAACTATGCACCATGGTTGCAAAATAATTGCTGTGGGAACTTGAGTTGAACATGAGCCAATACCAAAGATCACAAAATGTGAAGACTTGATGGGATGTGACCGAAAAAGCTATTTAATTGCCTTTTGTGACAAATCAGTGACGTGATTGTAAAAATGAATATATGAATAACAATGTGTAATGAGTAAATGTTTCTTTAGTTTTGATTTCATATTGTGTAACAAATAAGGTTAGGTATGGTTCTTTTAATTTAATGGTCTAAATAAGCAGACCCTTAAAAAATGTAGAATTTAAACGTAAAAATTCTAGAAGGTCAGGCAAAAAATGACCAAGGAATTCAACAGAGAAGCTTGTAACAGTGAAGAGAAAATCAAAGGTGGAAAAATAGATATGCATTTTTTAAAGGGGCCATACAGAAGATGACTCTTGACTGGAGGGAAAATATGAATAAAGTAAATTAAATTGATTAAAAAGTAAGCAAAATAATTAGTTTTTGAAATTTTGATGTGACTGTAAAGAGTGTTCCATTTAACAATGTAGTTCACGTTTGGAAGTGGCAGGTCCAAATGAACTCAGTGAGTTTGACATTTATATAATTTTCAATTTTGGTTATATCAAAAGAGTAGTCAGGAACAGGCAAGAGCCAAACACAATAATCAAAAAAAACCTTACACTTAAAAAAAAATATCAGGTCAGGTCAGGTCAGGTTGGGGAGTATGCACTGGTACAATGTGTTGCTGCATCCACCACACAACAGAACAACTCAGAATCCCATTTGGCAACCTCCCAGGCAGACATGCAGTCCAGAGTCCCCACCACTCTGGAAATGACCATCTATCTGCCACAGCCAGGTGTTACGGGGCTCCCCTTGGCCCGGTCCAGCCGCTCAAGTCGATCACATTCAGGAAATTGTGCTTCATGGCTGTAGTGCTGTAAGTGACACTTCATCACAATGCAGGTAATGTGCCTCATTTGGGACTCTGTCAGCAACCACTCATTGAACACAAAGTCAAACCAGCAGTACCCAAGGATCCTGTGAAGAGACACAGTTCTGAAGGAATCCAGTCTTTGTCTTAGGTCACTGGATATCATCCATGTCTCGCAGCCATATAGCAAAACAGGAAGCACCAGGACTCTAAAGACTTGGACAAAACTGTGAAGCCATGTTTTTCCCTTCCCTCAGATTATTTCCAAAACTGCTTCTGATACTCCAGTGTGTTACCATATTACCAAAATATTTCTGTTTGATTCATTTTGGACTCTGATTTGGTGTAGAGTCAGTAACTTTAGATGTGTGCATGTGTAAGCCCTGCAATGGACTAATTTCTGAGCAGGTTTGGTTAGACTGTGATGCCTTATACTTTCCTGAAAGCTTGTAATGGGAAAAAAGGGGTTCAAAAATGGATAAGAGGATTTATGAAGTAAAACTTACTGTAGTTTTTATATCAGTTATATTTATGGATTAGTATTTACATTTTGATGAAGCAGACACTTTTGTCTGGACCAAGGTTGGTTCCTGCCTTGTGAAGTGTGGGTGTGAAGCTGCTGAGATAAACTCTGACCCTGCAGCCCTGAAGTGTATTAAGCAATGTTCAAAATTAAGGAATTAAATGTTATTGTTCAAGTGAAATACTGGATCCCTGCCCAAGGTTGCTTCCTGGTCTGCATTTATTGTTGCTGGAACAGTCTCGAGCCACTCTGTAACAAAGATTAGGATTAAGCAGATTTGGAAAGGATATTTTTCTATAAGAATTTCATGTTAAAAATTGCAAATTTTTATACAAGTAGCCTATTACAAGTATCATAGTTTTAGATGGTATTTTGCTAATATATTGTAACCACATCAGGACTAATGCAAAAATGATTGGGAACATTATCATAAATCTAATTTTATACATAAAGTTGAAAAAAATGTTAAAGTAATAAAGTGCACTATTGAATGTGTATGTATGACCATATGTGGGAACATTTCAAAATTTAAATTGAGTCATGTAAAGCACACTTGCAGTGTAGAATATGATATTATAAATACTATACTTACAATTAAGCACAAAAAGATTAATACTCATTGATAAACACAGATATTCAATATAGGTTTGCAGAGTCATTATTGTCACTTGTACAGAATATGTTCACATGCTTATAAACATGCAATCCTTACGCATTAGTGAGGTTAACTACCTTAACTCAAAACATTTGTGTTTGTTACCTGAAAAAAATCAGAACATGTTTTCAACAAACAATACGCAAACAACTTTTAATAGAGCAAGAAGTACACTTTGAAACTGGACTTGTCTCTGTTTAAGATGTATTGTAACAGGAGATGGTGCCCCTTGGCAGCACTTCACACCTGGAATAATGCCACTTTATTCAGGAGCTTTCACATGTTGAAACACGAAATAAGCAGATATCCAAAGTAAAAAGGAACACTCATCTGGGTAATTATATTTTTCACGTATTAACATGTAGGAAACTGAAGGCACTAAAAAGGAAAGCCTCAATTCATGTCAATAGTCTATTCCCTACTTCTGCCCCCGTCACACCCTCTAGGAAATCAGATCTTTTGGTACATCTCCACCTCCTCCACAGTTTCAACCCTCAACAACCCTAACTTTAATTTTACTTTATACAGACTGGTTGGTTATAGAACTTATAATTTGTGAACATTGCCCCGGACACAGACAGGCAGACACACTCATGTCACCCAGCACACGTTTATTTTTTATCATTTTGATCCAGTTCAGTACTCACAAGCCCCCCAATACCCCTCAGTCCAGGCCAATCCAATGCCTTCTCTCTCTCTCTCTTTTCTTCAGGCCACCTCCTGCCTTCTCCAGACCTTGTCACTCTTCCACCCGACTCTTGTCCCTTCTGCAGGGAGGCGACCTCTTTAAATAAGAACCCGGAGTGCTCCAGGTGTGTTTCCGGCAATCTCCCAAAGCCACGCCCCAGTGTGGAGGAAGTGCCGGCTGTCTCTCCAGAAGCACTCCGGGTGTCCCTATTTTTTCTTCCCCCCAGTACTTCCTGGTGTGGCGGAAGTACTGAGGTCTAGGGTCTTCCTGGTATTGGGGTCCCCCTGGCGGTAACCCCGGGTCCCTACAGGGTCGAGCTTCCCAGCTCTTTACCCGAGGCCTCCAGGGCGGTCGCCCCCTCGAGGTCTGGAAGAGGCATCAGCCCTCCTCCTGTCTTCTCAGGCGTCCCGGCTGGGTACCACCTCCATCCAGTTGTGACAAATTCTATACATCAACTCCTGTCTAACTAAGACATTATAGTATACAGTGGTGCTTGAAAGTTTGTGAACCCTTTAGAATTTTCTATATTTCTGCATAAATATGACCTAAAACATCATCAGATTTTCACTCAAGTCCTAAAAGTAGATAAAGAGAAACCAGTTAAACAAATGAGACAAAAATATTATACTTGGTCATTTATTTATTGAGCAAAATGATCGAATATTGCATATTTGTTTGTGGCAAAAGTATGTGAACCTCTAGGATTAGCAGTTAGTTTGAAGGTGAAATTAAGTGTTTTCAATTAATGGGATGACAATCAGATGTGGGTGGGCACCTTGTGTTATTTAAAGAACAGGGATCTACCAAAATCTGCTCTTCACAACATGTTTGTGGAAGTGTATCACAGCACGAACAAAGGAGATTTCTGAGGACTTCAGAAAAAGAGTTGTTGATGTTCATCAGGCTGGAAAAGGTTACAAAACCATCTCTAAAGAGTTTGGACTCCACCAATCCACAGTCAGACAGATTGTGTACAAATGGAGGAAATTCAAGACCATTGTTACCCTCCCCAGGAGTAGTTAACCAACAAAGATCACTCCAACAGCAAGGCATGTAATAGTCGGCGAGGTCACAAAGGACCCCAGGGTAACTTCTAAGCAACTGAAGGCCTCTCTCACATTGGCTAATGTTCATGTTCATGAGTCCACCATCAGGAGAACACTGAACAACAATGGTGTGCATGGCAGGGTTGCAAGGAGAAAGCCACTGCTCTCCAAAAAAAAATTGCTGCTCGTCTGCAGTTTGCTAAAGACCACATGGACAAACCAGAAGGCTATTGGAAGAATGTTTTGTGGACGGATGAGACCAAAATAGAACTTTTTGGTTTAAATGAAAAGCGTTATGTTTGGAGAAAGGAACACACTTCATTCCAGCATAAGAACCTTATCTCATCTGTGAAACATGGTGGTGGTAGTATCATGGTTTGGGCCTGTTTTGCTGCATCTGGGCCAGGATGGCTTGTCTTAATTGATGGAACAATGAATTCTGAATTATATCAGAGAATTCTAAGGAAAAATGTCAGGACATCTGTCCATGAACTAAATCTCAAGAGAAGTTTTGTCATGCAGCAAGACAACGACCCTAAGCACACAAGTCGTTCTACCAAAGAATGTTTAAAGAAGAATAAAGTTAATGTTTTGGAATGGCCAAGTCAAAGTCTTGACCTTAATCCAATCGAAATGTTGTGGAAGGACCTGAAGCAAGCAGTTAATGTGAGGAAACCCACCAACATCCCAGAGTTGAAGCTGTTCTGTACGGAGGAATGGGCTAAAATTCCTCCAAGTCGGTGTGCAGGAATGATCAAAAGTTACCGGAAACGTTTAGTTGCAGTTATTGCTGCAAAGGGGGGGTCACACCAGATACTGAAAGCAAAGGTTCACATACTTTTGCCACTCACAAATATGTAATATTTGATAATTTTCCTTAATAAATAAATGACCAAGTATAATATTTTTGTCTCATTTGTTTAACTGATTTCTCTTTATCTACTTTTAGGACTTGAGTGAAAATCTGATGATGTTTTAGGTCATATTTATGCAGAAATATAGAAGATTCTAAAGGGTTCACAAACTTTCAAGCACCACTGTATTTAGTTTATACTCTGTTCTGTATTATCCTTTCTTATTGATGCGTATAATGTTACAGTAATGTCAAATATTGCATATTAAGATTTTTTTTTATAATTCTTATGGTTGGGGCATCACAGCAAACTAATACCTTCTCTGTTTTATGTCATTAAGGTTTACATTCATTCTTACTTGGTGTTGAAATCTCTTGCCAGATGTTATGGTTTAGTTCTGTTTTATTACATTGTACTCTGTTTTGGAGTTTTGTACTATATATGTGCCTGATCTATATGTCTCCTTTTGTTATTTACTGTTACCTTTATACAGTCATTGCCAAATATTTTGAGAATTACACAAGTATTGGTTTTCACATAGTTTGCTGCTTCAGATCTTTTTATCAGATGTTTCTATGGTACAGTAATCCCTCCTCGATCGCGGGGGTTGCGTTCCAGACCCCCCCGCGATAGGTGAAAATCCGCGAAGTAGAAACCATATGTTTGTATGGTTATTTTTATATATTTTAAGCCCTTATAAACTCTCCCACACTGTTTATAAATATTCCCCACAGAGTTATACAGCATAATCCCTTTGTATTCTCTTAGATATTAGGTAAGATTCATTGAAATTATGTATATAAACACACTGTTTATATACAGTAAAACCTAAATATTATTTTAAAGATATTGAGTGTCTCTGATATCACATATGTTACAGCCATTACGATAGACAGGCCACCAGCAATAAATACGTACAATGCAAGAAAAATAGTATACAGTAAATGTGTGTACAGTGACACTAAACGTACATACATGTACTAAGCACTGTAAGAAGAAAATTAATTATGGTTACTCACCAACAATGACACGATGACTTGTCCGATAACAATGAGTTTAATTTTACTGCACAACAAAGGAGAGCGTTACAGCCCTTGTAAAGGAGCCACTTCAGGCGATTGTGTAGCACTGCCGTTGTTCTTCTTCTGGCAGTCTTCAATCCAAATCCCTAAAGCAGATTTCATCCAGACTACTGCCTTATTACATCCACTTACAACTCGTTTTGCACCCTGGTTAAAAGGACACTGCAGCCGTAGATCTTATATTCCTTTCCTACTTTTTAAATAAAAAGAATCGTAGCCTTCAACAAATCCAAAACATTTACCTTTTCGGCAATCGTTAACATCTTCTTCTTGAGCTTTGGGCACGGCCCCTGAAGCAGTAGCAGATTGTTTTGGAGCCATAATGAAGGGCTTGACTATGCACAAAGATAAACACAAAAGAGCACAACTCTTTACACAGCGAAACACGTTGATGCTGAATGAGCGAGACGAGACTTCCTGGTTAACACTGCATTCAGCACGCAGGAACTCAACTGCGTGCTCTGATTGGTTAGCTTCTCAGCCACCCGCCAATAGCGTCCCTTGTATGAAATCAACTGGGCAAACCAACTGAGGAAGCATGTACAGGAAGTAAAAAGACACATTGTCCGCAGAACCCGCGAAGCAGCGAAAAATCCGCGTTATATATTTAGTTATGCTTTCATATAAAATCCGCGATAGAGTGAAGCCGCGAAAGTCGAAGCGCGATATAGCGAGGGATTACTGTATACTGAAGTATAATTACAAGCATTTCATAAGTTTCAAATGCTTTTATTAACAATTACATTACGTTTTTGCAAAGAGTCAATATTTGCGGTGTTGGCCCTTCTTTTTCAAGATCTCTGCATTTAGCCCTGGCATGCTGTCAATCAACTTCTGGGCCAAATCCTGAGTAATGGCAGCCCATTCTTGCATAATCAATGCTTGGAGTTTGTCAGAATTTGTGGGTTTTGTTTGTCCACCCGCCTCTTGAGGATTGACAACAAGTTCTCAGTGGGATTAAGGTCTGGGGAGTTTCCTGGCCTTGGACCCGAAATTTCGATGTTTTATTCCCCGAGCCACTTAGTTAGTTTGCCTTATGGCACGGTGCTCCATCATGCTGGAATAGGCATTTTTTGTCACCAAACTGTTCTTGGATGGTTGGGAGAAGTTGCTCTCGGAGGATGTTTTGATACAATTCTTTATTCATGGATGTGTTCTTAGGCAAAATTGTGAGTGAGCCCACTCCCTTGGCTGAGAAGCAACCCCATACACGAATAGTCTCATGATGCTTTACTGTTGACATGACACAGGACTGATGATGATGCTCACCTTTTCTTCTCTGGACAATCTTTTTTCCGGATGCCTCAGACAATCGGAAAGGAGATTCATCAGAGAAAATGACTTTACCCCAGTCCTCAGCAGTCCAATCCCTGCACCTTTTGCAGAATATCAGTCTGTCCCTGATGTGGCTTTTTTGCTGCCCTTCTTCACTCCAGGCCATCCTCCAAAGGTCTTCAGCTCACTGTGTGTGCAGATGCACTCACACCTCCCTGCTGCCAGCCTTGAGCAAACTCTGCACTGGTGGTGCCCCGATCCCGAGCCATGAATAAAGAATGGTACCAAAATATCCTCAGAGAGCAACTTCTCCCAGCTATCCAAGAGCAGTTTGATGAAGAACAATGCCTTTTCCAGCATGAAGGAGCACCGAGTCATAAGGCAAAAGTGATAACTAAGTGGCTCGGGGAACAAAACGTCAAAATTTTGGGTCCATGGCAAGGAAACTCCCCAGACCTTAATCCAATTTAGAACTTGTGGTCAATCCTCAAGAGGTGGGTGGAAAAAAAACCCCACAAATTCTGACAAATTCCAAGCACTGATTATGCAAGAATGGGCTGCCTTCGGTCAGGATTTGGCCCACAAGTTGATTGATAGCATGCCAGGGTGAGTTGCAGAGGTCTTGAAAAAGAAGGGCCAACACCACAAATATTGACTCTTTGCATAAACGTAATGTAATTGTTAATAAAAGCCTTTGAAACTTATGAAATGCTTGTAATTATACTGCAGTATGCCATAGAAACATCTGACAAAAAGATCTAAAAACACTTAAGCAGAAAACTTTGTGAAAACCAATATTTGTGTCTCAAAACATTTGGCCACGACTGTACACTTGCTCATACTCACTCTTACCAGGTCTGTTTAGAGCAGGCAGCATATATAGTAGGGGGAAACATGATTATCCCATTCCAAAAAAAACCAAATATATGCAAACTTCACACACATAGTGACCAAGGTGACAATCAAAGCAAAGTTGCAGAAGACCTGAGACAGTGGTTCTAAACACTATACTAAGAAAAAACTGAAATAGCTGATAGTATCTGAAATTACAAAATAAGATACTTGCTATATGTCAAAGGTAACATTTTTGTGGGGGAGTGACAGCTACAGTTCACTGTGATAGTGTGCAGAAGCAAATGGTGTCATCTATGTAAACATAAAGGGTGTGGAAAGCTTTGTTGAAACTTATCTATATATTAGTTGATATGATAACAGCTATTCAGTGACTTCTCTTGAAGTTATTTTGGTAGTTATGATAACCTTTAAGAAAGGTGTTATTTATTTAAAAACATTTGACCACAGTTTCAGAAATATTTTTCAGTTTTGTTGGAAGCCGTCTTCATTTAAATCTTTCTACATAATGGGACATTTTAATACATTATTAAAATATTTTATTGAAAGATGTGAAATAAAAAAGTGGTATAGAATTTAATTGAATCTTTATTTTACTTACTGCTGTCACCCATGCCAGGCGAAGCCAATGTGGAGTCCTAAGCAAGGATCACCCCTGGCATTCCCACTCCTAAAGATAAAACAAAAACTTTGCCATGCAAAATAAATACGCAAACAATGGATGTAAAAAAACACAGATGTCTTCATTTAGTACAACAGACAGTACAAATTAATGGCAAACTAAACGTGCAAAGTGCATGCAAGGTGATAATAATAATAATGCATAAATATCTTAAATGGGTGCTTTTAGGCAAATGCAAAATTAAAAATATACAGTATGAATGTAACATTAAATTAAAGACCACACTTATCTCTTGAACAATGTGTATTGTATATTATATAATTTAAACTTAACACAATGATAGCAGAGCTTTCACAGCTGACGTTTAACAAACTTTAAGGAAAAATAGAACAGTGAAAGCTTTTCTATTATACAGTTTTACCTTCCTGGACTTCCTTGCAGTAAAGTCCTCTATGCCATCGGCATATGAAATGAAGAACTATCCCGACCTGATTACACCTCCATGTATAATGACCATCCATTACGGCTTCTCGGCTGGGCCAGAATTCCACTGTCATTCCTGTCCAGGTGCCACTCCGTCCAACTGGGCATCTGTAACAGGTACAGTATATCCTACTCTGGCATACATCTTTTCTTCTGGAGTGATGGGGGTGGGGTTTCAAGGGCTAAAAATGCATATCACAATAAAATTTAAAATGATCACAGTTACAGTATATATCTTTATACGTATATAATATGCTACCGTGGCTGTTCGTTTGTCTGTCCAGGATTTTAAATCACCTGTTGCTCGCAAACCGTTTGAACTATTGACCTGAAATTTGGTACAAATATACTATGTGACCTCTACTGTCCGCTTTCGAGATGATAATTGGCATCCAAGGTTATTCCTCTTTTTATTTTTTATTTTATTTTATTGTAGAGTCAACTCACAACAGCGGGTGCCATTGTCATTCCCTACCACCTTTGCCATCACGTCCCCTACCTCTTCATATCTTAAATCATTCTTGAGGCAGATTGAAGACTTAAGTGCCAGCTTAAGTGAAAAATTAAAGAAAATGTACTAAGTAATTGTAACACAAACCTGAATCAGTTTTAATGCGAAAAAATACAGACGGAAGAAGAGAACAAGCGGGCTGCTAGGGTGGTGAAAAGAAGAGCTGCTCAGGAAGCAGCAAGCTCATCAACCTCTGAGCAAATGAATGATAAATGTAGAGAGAAAGAGGATGAAAACTATGAATGCTCAAGTCAAGTGTATTCACTGCACGTTATCGTGCAGTGTGCCGTTACTGGTCACTTTATAATCTGCTTGACTATACTTTTGAGATGGAATCCAGTTTAGGTGCTTCTGTTGGCCCAATTGAATTGTTCTACTGTGATTTGTTTCTTTTCTAAAGAACCATTTTAGTCAACTGAAGTAAGTCCAAAATATATGTATAGTGCAAAATAACAAAATAAGAAGAGCTGAAAAAGAAATAAATAAGCATATATTTCAAATGCCTTTCAAGACACAGAAGCATGGAATATACAGTATGTGCACTGCATAGACTATACAGAAAAAATGAAACAAGACTGATAAAAAAAAGTATTAAAAGGTCTATTCTTCCCAGTACCTCTTGTTTCCCACTGAACAAAGACAAGCAAGCCAAATACATTTTAATATTGCCTTACAAAACATCTTTATGAACATGACAAAAATTACATAAAGACAAACCAAAGAAAATGTACATCACAATTGACTAAATATGGTCTCAGCAAAGGTTATCAGTCCAAACCCTACAATACAGCCTATTAAAGAGAGGTTCCACACTTGTCCCACCTGTCAAATGTATGGATCTCAAGAACATACTTTTAAATTTTCAAAGATTTATTTCTAAGGAAATCAATGATGGTGAACAGTTTTTTTTTTTTTAAATATTCTATTGAAGAAATATCCCAGTTTATATCAAAGAAAACTTCCTCCATTTCATTGCATTCTCGCTTCTCCAAGTATTCCCACCTTTTTGGCAGTCAGCGGCCACCTAAACCTCACAAGTCTGGACCCTGAGGTTGCTACTTTATTTTATTATTGAAATTCACCAATGATTATTCTGTTTGTTTTATTAAATTTTCAGTCATGTCTAGGATCAAAAGAAACAAATGTCATTAATTTATGTATGCGGTAATTATTGTTTTTTTCTGTTTCTGTTTTTCATGCAACTTTCTTGAAAATTCCTTAGCAGGTAAGTCACATATTTTAAATTTCATTAACTAGAGTTGCTGTATATAAAAATAAATATGCAATACTTGTTGATGCCTTTTATGCAAAACTTGTTGATGCCATTAATTTTAAAAATACAGGAGTAGTGAAAGCCTTTGGCATGTTGAGACATATAAAAGCAGGAGACTGCATAATTACACGTACCAGATTATAGAAACGTTTTTAATAAAACTGCAGTGTGTTTTTTAGACGAAAGGTCTAATGTGCGTGTAGTCCTTCTGTCATTTGGGGATGGACAAACAGGAGGCAAATGTTACTTTGTAGGCAGACTGCAATTGATGCTGCGAAGTGGTTTAGACTCAGTTGAATATTTGAGTGAGACCACTAAAGAAATGCAAGCTGCTCAGTACCAAAGACAATTCACTGTTCTGCTTATTGTCTGTAAATAGCTGTTTTCAATTTATAATGGCCTGCATAGTAATTAGCAAACATTTAAAAGATGTTTTTGTAAGTTTCAGTGCCATTTTAAGGTGCTTTAAGATCCATTTATGATTGGATAATATATTTCTTTGGAACACTTACATTCTTGTGACAGATTTGTTTTGCCATTGTGGTATTGTAGTATTTTTTTCCACCAGAAGTTAAAATAGAAAGCTATAATTAAAGTGCATGCTCTTTCTTTAGGTAAAAGAGATCACAGTCTGTAAGCAAGAATACTTTACTGCAGTGGTCCTCAAGTTCATTACTGGGAGTACAGTACAGCTGCAGAATTTTGTCCCCACCCGCTTCTATTTTTAATTGGACCTCTGACTTTATTTAGTTTAGTGTAAGTGGTCTCAAACTCCGATCCTGGAGGGCTGCAGTGGCTGCAGGTTTTCATTCTAACCCTTTTCCTAATTAGTGACCAGTTTTTGCTGCTAATTAACATCTTTTAAATTCATTTTATTTGACTTGCTCTTGAAGACTCAGACCCCTTAATTGCTTCTTTTTTTCCTTAATTAGCAGTCAAACGGTAGTGAGATATAAAATGGGCCAAAACCTGACCAGCAAACTGTGTCCATCTTGTAATATCTGAAAATAAAGAAAGATGAAGGTCTCAGAAATGCTGATCTGCTCAGGTCCCCAAAACATTTTAACGCTGCTCTTAGAAAAGAGAAAATCTATAATTTTGGAAATGTCTGCCATTGCACAATGAAAGCAGCAACAAGTCATGGGATTAAAGAACGGATTTAGTTAACAACAAGAATCAGAGCCTAATTAAGCAACTGCTTGGAGTGAAATTGGTTGGAGTTTGAGGCCCTGACTTAGTTGGTCTTCTGTTGACTCACTTGCTTCACATTTCCTTTCTGTTTGGGTGCCTTTTAAGAAAAAAAATGAAGCAATTCAGAGGAACGATGATGAAATTTAGGGGAGCAAATCTTAAAAAAGAAGTCAATTAAAATGAAAGCAAAAGGAATTAATTAGCAGCCAAAACTGGTCACCAATTAGGAAAAGGATTAGCATGAAAACCAGTAGTCACTGTGGCCCTCCAGGACCAGAGTTTGAGACCACTGGATTAGATTAAATAAACTGTATTAAATTTAGTTGCATACAGCAACAGAAATATAAAAAACAAAGATAAAGACTCACAGGACAACTAATATAAGCAATCATTAGATAATTAATGAAATGAATAAATGTATATTGTGCAGAAATAGAACATTAAAGAGTTTATGCATTTAGTCTGGGACATCAGAAAGAAGCATTGAATTGCCTGATAGCAGTGGGCAGTAAATATCTCAACAGGCGGTTCTTAGCACTCTGTGGAGGAATGAGCCTGTGGCTAAAGTGTTACAACAGAGTGCCTTCAGGAAGGGATGGAGAGAATTTTTCATAATGGCATCCAATTTTGCCGCCATTCTCTTTTCCATAACAACTTCTAATGTGTCGATGGTTAGCTTTGTTATGGAGGAGGTTTTTCTAATAAATTTGTTCAGGCATTTTGCATTATTTGAGCTCAAGTTGCTATCCCAAGAGATGTCAAGACATTTCCAGTAGCTTGCTGGATAAATCAAAAGACCTGTGTCACCTCAGGAAGTATAGTCTCCTCTGGCCCATCTTGTACAATGCCACTGTGTCGTCAGACCAGCGTAGTTTGCTTTTTATGTAAACCTCCAGGTAGTTGTAGTACTGCACCTCCTATATATGCTCTTTCTGAATGGTGACTGGCCTCAGAGGCTTTTTGGCAAGCCTGAAGTCCACTAATGGCTCTTTTGTCTTGCTGATGTTGAGCTGCAGATGGTTCTCCCTGCACTGCAAAACAAATTTCTCCACAATCCTCCCACACTCTGACTCATCTCCATTATTAATGCAGCCTATGATGTCGGAGTGATCTGAGAATTTCTGCAGACAGCAAACACTGGTATTGTACTAGTAGCCCGTTGTATAGAGGATGAACAGAAAGGGACAGAGGGCAGTTCCCTGAGGTGTCCCAGTGTTATGCACCACAATTTCTGACAGTTAGACCCTGAGCTTCACAAAGTGCTGTCTGATCAGGTAGTCCATGATCCATGAGAGTGTAGGGGCATGAAGATACATAGCCTTGAGCTTTTTTCCCAGTCGAGGAGGCAGAATGGTGTTATCTTGACTGTAGCGGCAGCCTTGTCTTAGTGTGAGTAACTCTGCGGAGTAGGTAAATCAGAGCATCCCTACACTTATATGTGCCTTTTCATTGTAAGATGCATTGTTGAAATTACCTGACTGATATTGGTGATACTGCATAGACAGACGAGCGGAAGAATTGACATTTCTATAACATATCAAATTACCAATAACTAATGCAAATAAAGAAATTTCAATTATTGGCACTTGAGTAAAGTAATAAATAATTACTCTTACTTTGTTTGTATAATTATCTGAATACTTTGTAAACATATTGCAGTTAAAATCATCAGTGTTCCAGCTTGCATTCATCAGCTAAAATCGTAGGACAGACAATTCAACCAACAGCATCTGTCATGGTAAACATTAGCAGCTGGATAGTTGACCGAAAGATCATTTAGAAGCACAGTTAGAACAAGAGCACCTCATGAAAGACAGGCAATTATCTAACTTATAATCTTTCAGGGAAATTGTATTATAGCATTTAATACATGAGTGATCAGATGGCTTTAGTCATTTTTTAATGTTTATGAATATGTTCTATCATCTTTATTCAACACCATTTTAAGATGTAATTGCTTATGGCTATTACAGAAATATTTTTTTTTACTCCCTGCAATCCACCACCACTGCCACGTCGCTACTGATTGCCTGCTATGCTACATTTATATGTAAGTACCTTAGCTGACTGGCATGGATCATTTATTCTTCTTATCTGAGCAACAAAAAAAATGTCTGCCTCCATTCCTGGAACTTGTCAGTTATAGTACTAAGGACTGTTTGTATATACATATTCAGCTTTGGCTAAGCTGACAAAAAGCATCAATTGCTTGCCTTTTGTAGAAGGGAAGACAGAAGAATGCAGAAATCAGAGAGCTTTGACTAGTATTATGCTTTTACACATCTTTCTCTATCATTTTTTGCAATTTCTACAATGTCATTATCATCCAGGATACATGTAGGAAGATGAAGTTAAAGTAAATTTCGAATGTTCAACAGAGACAAGTAAACTCTGCTCCATGTGAATGTAGTGTAAGCTGCTATATATTTATATTTGAGTAAATAATGGATAAGGCATTGGACTGCAGTTGTAAAACATTGTAGGCAATGTTAAATATACTGCATTCTAACCTTGTAATTTCAATGGAAAAAGTTGTCAGGCAGGTGCACTAACATAATAAAACATGTTCAGTTTCTTCATCCAATTCAGGGTTAGTAGCACTGGGCACAAGGTGGGATTTTACCCTGGACAGGGACCTAGCCCATTACAGGGCCGAGTCACACAGACACAAAAGGCCAATTTAATATCACCGGTTAATCTGACCTACTTGTCTCCAAGGGTTTGGAAGGAAAACCAGAGCAGCACTGGGAAAATTCAGAAAGACACACACTGCATAGACAATGATCAATACAGCATGCTGAACTGGTGAAAACAGCAGTACTAACCACTGAGGCCACATGCAACCCCAGAAACAAGCAATAATACATTTTTAAAATGTTCTTTCCCATTTATTCTTTAATTGTTGTTTGAATTGTACTGCTGTGCATTTGACTTGCATAATAACTTAATTTTTGCAGCATATTATTTTTATTCCATACTGTGTACATTTCCAGGACAGTCTATTGAGAAGTGTAAAACAATCCCAAATTAATAATGGCACAAAATGGAGCTGATTAAGGAGAGAATAAGTCTGGTGGTTCTACAGTTGTTTAAAATAGAAAAAGGAAAGTCAAGATGAGGGAGCATCAGAAGTAAAATGAATATACTGTACAAGTACATAGTATGAGAGAGAGAGTGAGATGGATAGGAAGAGTGTGAAGGAGGGTGAGGATCAAAGGTATGTGTATCTGGCAAGGTACTACAATAGTAAAAATATGGGTCAACTTAGACAACAGAAATTAATAATAAATAATAATAATACATTTTATTGATATAGTGCCTTTCCCATGCTCCAGGCACTTCACAGAATTTAAGAAAGAACGGCAGGGTATAGAGTATATATCATTGTACAAACCAAATAAATAAATAAAGAAGATTAAGACAGTAAATTCAGAGAAAAAGCCTAACAGACAACATAATTGATGGTCTAGCACACACACATACAGGTTACATGAGCATCTTGACAGAGTAAACTAAGAGAAGGGTAGTAAAGTCAGGTAGAGCTAAAAGCCTTCCTGAACAGATGAGTTTTGAGTTGTTTTTTAAAAGAATTCCTGGAGTCAGCTGACCTGATTAATTTTGGTAGGTCATTCCAGAGTCTGGGCGCTATACAGCTGAAGGCACTGTCACCCATGGAGTGTAGATTAGTGTGGCACAACAGGATTACCAGAATCAGAGGACCTTAGTGGGCGGGCTGGCACATAGTGATGGAGAAGGTCACTTATGTAGTTTGGTGTGAGGTTATTTAAGGCTTTGTAGGTTATTAGTAGGATTTTATATTTGATTCTGTAAGACATAGGGAGCCAGTGAAGGCGGAGCAGGGTGGGTGTGATGTGCTCGCTGCTGCTGGTTTGAGTAAGGACTCTTGCAGCTGCGTTTTGTATAAGCTAGAGCTGTGATAGAAGATTAGAAGGGGCACCTGCCAGCAGCGAGTTACAATAATTGATGTGGGATGTGATAAAAGCATGGACAAATTTCTCAGCATTAGAAAAGGAGAGGAAGGAGCGAACACAGGATATGTTATGGAGGTGAAAGTAAGAAAGTTTCTTAATGTGATTTATGTGGGCGGAATAAGAAAGGGAGGAATCAAAAATGACACCAAGATTCTTTGCAGTAGAGGCAGGTCTGATGAGATCACCACCAAGATTGACTGGGAAGGAGCTCATTTTATTAAGTTGCACTTTAGTCCTAATTTGCAGGAGTTCAGTTTTGTTGCAATTTAATTTTAAAGAGTTCTGTTCCATCCAGGTATTAATTTCACTGAGGCAGTTTGTGAGCTGAGAAAGCTCTGATGAAGTTTCACTTTTAACATTGAAATAGAGTTGAGTATCGTCTCCATAAAAATGATAACCCAGTCCAAAGCTATGGATAATATGGCCAAGGGGAAGCATATAAATACAGAAGAGAAGAGAGCCGAGGACAGAGCCCTGAGGAACTCCTTGTGTGACTGGCGCTGAGCTGGATCAGCTGTTGCCAAGACTAACAAACTCTTGCCTATCAGTCAGATAGGACTTGAACCAGTGGAGGACAGTGCCAGAGATACCCAGCATGTTCTCCATTCTAGACAGTAGACTGTCATGTCTGACAGTGTCAAATGCTACACTGAGGTCTAACAGAATTAATATACTGGTTTGTCCAGAGTCTGCTGCCATAAGCAAATCATTGGTTACCCGTAGCAGAGCAGTTTCATAGCTGTGCTGCGCCCTGAAACCAGACTGAAAGGGTTCCATCAAATTATTAGAGGTTAAGTAATTGGTGAGTTGGGAAGCTACAACACACTCAAGAACTTTTGACAGAAAATGTAAGTGGGAAGTAGGCCGGAAATTGTTAAGATTGTCAGCATCAAGACCAGACTTTTTTAACATTGGGGTTACAGAAGCGATTTTAAAAGTGAGCGGTACAAAGCCAGTGTCAAGGGATGAGTTTATTATTGTTGTAACAGTCGGAATTATGGCATGAAAGCAGGATTTAAGTAGTGTGCTGGAGATGGGGTCCAGTATACAAGTAGTCAGCCTCATCTTACAAAGCAGGTTATTAACAAATGCAGATGTGACTGGTGAGAACTTAGAGAAGGAGCTGGATGGAGTTCGAAAACAGAGAGAGAGATAAACAGATGATGTACTTATGTTAGTTGAATTATTTAGATCTTTAATTTTGTTACGGAAAAAGTGGAGGAATTCCTCACACACTTCAGTAGAAGAGGTAATTGGGCCAGATGCGGGTTCAATTAGTTTATTAACTACAGAAAACAAACCCCTTGGGTTATCATGGTCACTTTCTATTATTCTGCCATAGTGGGTGTTCTTAGCAGCAGTTAGTGCTTCTCTGTAAGCTCTTTGGTGGTAAGAGAAAGCCTGGATGTGCACGGTGAGGCCAGTCTTACGTGACATTCTCTCAAGGCGTCGGCCAGCTGCTTTCATAGCTTGCAATTCTGAATTATACCAAGGAGCTTAACGCTTAAAGGAAACCTCCTTATGTTTTAAAGGAGCTGTTTTATCTAATGCTGAATGAAGAGCTGAGTTATAGTGGTCAATGAGACTATCTAGTGTTGATGGAATAGGTGAAGATAGTAAAAGATCAGAAGTGGATCCAGAAAGGATAGAGGGACAGATATTTTTAAGGTTTCTGTAAGACACTTGTCATTTACATATAAGAGGAGGGAGAGGCAATGAGACAGTGAAAAGTACTGCTTTATGGTAAGAGAGAAATTACACATCAATTCACTCTATATATTGTAAAATAAGCACAGAAACTCTGTCACTGTGTGCATTGTAGAGCAGTTGAAAAAGGAAATGACCTCTTTTACAGACTGCAGCTCAAAAACGGAACTGGAAATGACCAAAGTAGGGGTTGTATATATAGTCGGCGGAAAGAAGTGATGCCATGGGTGAATGGCATTCTGGAACCAGAATTGACATCAGGAAGAGGCAGGGTCTTGAGGACTGGAACTAGAAGTGAAGTTGTTGTTTAAGGACCAGAAGTGCTGGTTAAGTTGTGGATTCGTCGGTTGTTCTGCAGGGAGAGAGGGCAGCACCAACCCCTGGTTCCGCGGGTAAATGCATTTATTTGAGCCTGTAAACTGTCTCCTAAATGCATGTGTGTGACAATATGTAGACATTGTAACCCTTGCATGAATAAGTTTTAATCAGAAGCACATTTCTTGACCAGATAATGTCACTGTTATAGCACAAACATCTTCCTTTGGGCTCTCTCATTGTTCGTCACCTAGATTTTAGAGCTTCTGGTCAGACAACATCTAAAATTAGGATTTGTATAGGACTGATCAGCGTAACGTATAAATGTTCAATGATCTTATGTATTTTTTGATGTTTCCTGCTAGACTAGTTGTAGTAAGATAGAACAAAATATGATGTATTACTTCTGATATGTGCTTTACCTTGTAATACATAAGTTCTGTTCTCTAATATTTAATGATGAATGCTCAGCAGGTAGGAAGTAGGCCTACCTGTATGTCAGGTCCAAGTTCAGGATCATTTGCATCTTTCATTGTGGAGTCAGGGAACAAAGAAAATGTTAGGCACGTCTATGTGATTATATTCTTATTATAATTTCTTATATAATAATCCTGTATATGTTCATACAGGATTACATTTACCGTTAGCTCATCACATAAACTTAGGAAGAACCCTCGATGGTATATCACATATACGGAGTACAGAGAGTAGTTAAGACATTGTGTGGGCCTGGGAATGACATACCAATAAAGGAAATAGGTAAATTTGATGTAGAAATGAAATATCTAAATATCTATAAAGAACAGAAGTACAGTGTATATCTATAGATTTACTGAATACATTTAGGAATTGCTTTTAAGGATGTAAAACATATGTGTTATTTGATAGGCTTTCTCTAAATTAATGGCTTGGTCAGATTTTTAAAACGTCTGGAGTTCATCTTCTTCTGGTAATGCTAATGATCCCTTAACTTTAAATATAATCTAATTCTGTTCAAAGTCTTGTTGGGGGGCATTGAAGACTGTCTCAGCATCAATCATCAGGTGCAGCACAGGTAACAACCCTGGGCAAAGTCACACATACAGCCATATTTAGTCAGCTGTTGCAGAATTGGATTACCAGTAAACCTAATCTGCATGATTTTGGGGTGCAGTTGAAATGCTGGATCATCTAGAGAAAAAAATCTATACAGATACAGAAAGCTTGTAGACTTCATAAAGACAGTCACCAGGCTGGATTTGAACCCAGGATTTGCAAACTGCTTCTCGAAGGTGCCTCATGATTGTATCAATAATGATGACATGGTGCACTTGTGAATTCTGTCCTGTTTTAACCCTCATCTTGATTAAGTTCCAGTGAATGCCAACATTTTCAAGCCATACAGCCAGCTATAGAGTAATTTCTTTAAACTGACTGGTTATTAATTTCTTTCTGAAGAGCTCAGTGTGAAATTGAATGATTTGATGTTGTATCCATAATAATTAAGCCAGATGAAACTATAATTGGGCTAAGTCGCTGATCCTCTTGCCCTCATTTTCCTCATCTACATTATTAATGGATGATTACAGGGATGAGTAGGTGCTATCATCTTAGATTATTTTTGTGAGTTAGCGTGCAGTCTGCATGAATGTGCACCATTCAGCATGTGACGTGGGTAGAATATTGAAAAGGGACCTGTATCTCTCACTCTGTTTTGAATGTGAATTGTTAGATGAGGATTTGCTTTATTTCCTCCAGAGAACATCTGCGATTGGACTGCCAGTCTGCTGGATAGTGTGAAACTGTTAGCCGGCACATTTTCTGTGATGGTTTAAAGACACTTAACTAGGAAACTTTCTCTTTGCATGGCATGTGTTTGCTGTGAGGGTGGCATGTTGGTGTAATGGTTAGCCCTACTGACTCACAACACACCCACTAAAGATCTTGGCCTGGCCAATGTCACTGTGGAGTTTGCATGTACTAATCCTGTAGGTTTGTGATTTTCTATAGGTACTCTGTTTTTTATCCCGTATCCCAAAAATGTTAGGGTTAGTTTTCAAGTGTTGATACTTCTAAATTGACCCCTTGTGAGTGCTGTGTGCATGAGTGAGCTCTGTGATATACTGGCATCCTGTCTAAGGTTCGTTCCAGTGTTGTCCTGCTGTCAAAATGAACCAGGACACTGACTTGATAAGCATGTTAAAAAATGAACAGATGGATTTATAGGCATTAATGGTGATATTACACTACTTCAAAGACAATTATCATATGATATTTGAAATCACAGGAAATCTGGTTTTTGCTATTACTAATTCATTTGTCCAGAAGAGTTGCACTTCTGATTAGCATAACAAAACGATTTCAGAGTTTGCACCAAATTCCATCCAAGAACAGTAATACTGTACTAACATTTGAGGCAGAACAATCCATAGCTTCTTGAAGAAAAGCAAGTCCCACATTGGTGGATAAGATGTGAAGTGACTTGGAAAGGTCATGCACCAGTTGTTAGAAACGTCTACACCCATCTCGTTACATATCATCTTGGGACCATTTAAGCTTACTGCCATGGAGCTCTCATGACCCTTTCACTCTTAGCTTTTATTCTGCCTTTTGTATCTTTTTACATTGTGATCTTTTCCTGAATTTTTTTCTAAGTTGCTTTAGGTAAAAGATAATTACAATAATAATAAAGCTATAAAGAAAACTAAATTAACAAAGTAGGATTATCTGTAAACAAGAGTGTCTTGTCCACTGTGGCGTATTATTGCATTTTCTTTTTTCACACTACCATAGGATATAGCAAAAGGAAATGTGTGGAAAACAAGCCGAATGCATGTGAATTTAATTGAGCTCAGATGCCATTTGTAAATTATAATTTATTTCACAGTAATTTTATGTGATTTGCTGTCTATACTGAGGCAACCTAGACTACTTTAGTTTGATTTGGGATGGGGGGGGTTTCTTTCTGCTGAAAAGATCTGCAATCAGCATTCGGAATATGCAGGAGAGCAGTGATGTGTAACATAGGTAGTATCATTATCATAAGTGTCATGTTTCTTTTTTCTTTTTCTCAAAATCATTCACATGCTTAGCCCTACTGCCACATGCTTCCTTTATGTATTTTTCATTTTTATTCATGTTGTTCTTTTTTTTTTGTCTTATTTTTTATTCATTCCGTTTGGATTGTCTGCATTCCACATAGTCTGTTTTATTTGTTTATTTGTGTGTATGGTCCAACAAATGAATTTGAAATCACAACTAAATTCATTTTAATATATTCTTAAAACACTTCCACCTATGAGCCCCTTATGCTATGTGATAATAACAAATACTGTGTGGAAAAAAGAAATGCCATATAAAAATCATGATATTCAAATAGAAAAGGAGGAATGTCATGCAGTATATGCAGTAATTCAGTATATACATATGCTTATATATAGATATGCACCAATGGTATTGTGATAGAAAGGCGCTATATAGGCACCTGACCCAGCACAGACTGACTCAGAGGCATGTGTCAAAACACAAAGACTTTTTATTTTTTCTTCCCCTGTGGGCACATGTCTTCCCCGTGACCCACAGGTAATACACAGTCCCAATGCACTTCAACACAACCAAACCAATCCTACCTCTTGCACCACCACTCCTCCGAGGCAACCTCGTCCTCTTCCTCCCGATTCTGGCTCCTGAGTGGTGGATGCTGGCCCTTTTTATAGCCCACCCGGAAGTGTTCCAGGTGCTTGATCACCTGTGGCTAATTGCACTTCCGGGCGGGGCTGTAGAGGTGTCCATACAGGCTCCGGGATCCATGCAGCACCCCTTGGCGGCCACCCCAGATCCCCACAGGGTTGTGGAGAACTCCGTCTCCCATGGAGCCCTGCGGGAAACTGAGGCACCCACGTCACCCAAGGAGGCTGCCACCAAGCGTCCCGGGGGAGGTACTGAGGAGCCCATGGCTGCTCCCCTGGAACATATGCAGCAGGGGCGTCCCGGCCGGGCATGGGACCTGGTTGCCTGTTACAGTATGTACAGGGTAATTTGAACTGTTTTAGGTCAGCCACATTCTAAATGGATCACACTGTAAGTCACCACAGACAGCTGAAAACAAAAACAACAAAATGAAAAAGACAAAATAACAGTACCTATGTGTGACACAACCTCACGAGCATCTCTCAGAATTATATGCCTTGAAAAGGTAATGAGATTTTAGTCTTGATTTAAATTCTCAGACCAATAGTGTGTCTCTTTAAAATTAGTGAAAAGGTTATTCTGAGTTTGCGTGACCTTCATTTAAAGGCAGTGCCTCCTACTGTAGTTTTATGTATCCTTGTAATTGTAAGAAGTCTTTCATCTTGAGATGGTAAGCAGCACCCAAACATTTAGGCATTAATACATTCTGTAAGGTAAAGGACACCAAACCATTTATATGTGAGGTAAGATTTGAAAAAGATTTTAAAACATCAGCTATAAACCTAATTGGCTGACAGTAACGTTATTTAAATCTGATTTCTCATTTTTAGGCTTCTTGCTTTATGTCTGCTGTATTTTGTTAGCAAAGAATTAATGCATGAGTTTCGATTCCTTTATCCACCTTGAAAAAAATGAGCGAAAAGACAATTTCCAATATGATTTAATTAATTCGTATACTGGATACGTTTCATCAAGTGTTAAATGTTTTACAGAGTAGTTCACATTACAGACTTTCATCTAACAGTCATTTGAAAAATGTATCTTATTTTCAGTTAGCTACAGTAGTTTAACTTAAAGAGTTTTATCTGTATTGTTTTCTTACTTCTATTCTTTTTAAACCCCTGTTTTCACTGTTTTTTTGAACAAGGAAGGTGAACAGTCATGTCATTCATCCCGGGAAGGAACCTGTTTTTATAATGTAATGGACAAGGTGGATGAGGCCTAAATGAAGTCCCAGTTTATCGTGGGGACACACTAACCTTAGGGTTTATAAGGTATACATTAAAAGCAAGAGCTAATTGAGGGGCTTAGGAGTTAAAACATTCATGTTGTCTTTGCTTTAGGGGTTTTGAGCATGTTACACAAAGAAAAACGTTTTTTTTCTTTGAAAAGCTGAAGCATAGAAAGTGATTTGGAATTACATGATTTGGCTTCATATTGTATTCACAACCTGGGAAAGCACCAGGGAAACCTTACAGTCTGCAGAGAATTTCAATGAATCTGGGACTCCCTGCCTGCTGACAGTCCAAATAACTCATCACACAGCTAATATTGTGACAATATCACCCCATTGCTCTCCTGGTAATGGAGTGTATCTGAAGAAATAAATCAGTCTAACTGGTGTGAATGGGAGAACCCCTTCTGCAATAAATCAGCTTAGCTATTGACAATTCCAGTTAAATGAGGTGAAACAAGAGAATAAATAAATAAATAAAACACCTTAGAAAATTTCCCAGTTATACATATTTCAGGAGCATTTCCGTTGTGGAATAAAGAAAATACGCAATGATGGTGTTTTCCGTGGAGTACTCATTTCCAAAACTGTTAGTGCTTTTCTCTAATTGACTAAAAATAAACAGAAGCAAAGGAAAAAGAGCACTCTCAAGAAATCTGCTGCTTATTGTGGCTCTTAAAAATATCATCACAGGGCAATGTGTTTGTCTATGTATACATTTACATTATTACATCTTGTTTTATTTGGATGAACACCTCTGAGCCAACATTGACCTGTTCTTGGTGTGGGGACCTGTACTCACTGACACCTTAGCTTATTTTGTAATTTCTCTAATGGAAAGACAGACACTTTTAAAGTTAATATTGGACTGCCTTTCTTCCTTTGTTAAATGCTTTTTTCTTGCCATTGTGATAACAATATTTAGTGCAGTATTTTCCAATATTGTACCTTCCATCATTGAGTAGAGAAGCTGTAAGTTGTTAACCCATTACTTGTTCCTTGAAAAAGACCCTTTTTGTGTAACTTTAAAAATTATGTTTTCTTTTTGTTTTTTTTTTAACCTCTGGCAGATTACTAGTTACCTTTGTACCATTTTTTTATTATTCACTGGGCTTGAACTGCTTAAATTTCAATAAAAACTGGAAAAGTGGGGGGTTTTCTAATACCTCTGACTGGCACTGTGCATATATAGTATATAAAACTGAGTTCAGACAATTTTCATGTACAGTAACTCAAGAATCATTATTGTCATGAATTTACAGATTAATATATGGATGACTCTATAATCCACACCTTACATTAAGAGATATAGTAAAAGGGTGTCCCAAAATTCACGCAAGATTTGAATTTGACGCCATTTGTGCGGTAAAGTGTTGCCAACGTAAAAAAAAGACAGCGTGACAGCTCATAGTTCAGGGTTATTAAAAATGGAGTGCTACACGAAAGAACAACGTGTTTTCATTGTTGAGCAATATCTTAAAAATAATGAAGGTTTGGCAGCTACAGTTCGCAATTTTCGTACAAAATGTGGTCGGAATAGTGATTTAACTTCATCAACTGTGAAGAGATTAATTAAAAAATTCAGATCATGCGATTTAACGCCGTTGGACTTTTTTCTTTGGGGCTTTTTGAAGTCTAAGGTTTATGCCATCAAGCCCACAACCACCCACGCCTTGAAGGAGGAAATTGAGCCACATTTATGCAAAACGGTCATGAAAAAGTTCGACAAAAGAGTACGTATGTGCCAGCAAAGCCGTGGAGGCCATTTACCCGATATGCTATTCCATAAATAACCCTATACTGTATACTTTATGAATCAATTAAAAATGTACAATTTTTAATTAAAAACCTGTGTTCTCTATCAAAATTACTTCTTGCGTGAATTTTGGGACACACTATATATATCGTAAATACATAATACAAAACAGAATTTCAGTTTTTATAGCCAGTACATGTGTTTTGTTACTATCAGGTAATTTTTCCTTGTGATCTTTATGGGCTTCCTTTGAATTAGGCTAACTTAATGTTTCATTCGATAAAATGACTTCATACATGTCTCCTTTGTTTATTTTGTTATTTTTTGTTCATTATTTTGTATTTTTTGTGTTTTTGTTTTTCATTTCTTTCATTTAATAGTTTGCTTTGTCTTCATTATTTTGTTAAATGGCCTTGTAGTTGTCAATTATGATAATTTGTGTTGGTTTATATGTTGAGCTCAAGGATGCCTATTCATAGGGCCCGCATGGCTCAGACAAACTTCTGCGGCATTAGTTTTCTTGCCTTTTGTCGTTCGCCTTCATTTATGTTCAGTGTTCTGTTTTTGATTTATGATACTTGAATTTGTTGAGATTTTGACTCTTTTTTTGTCTCTCAGAGTAATTTTATTGATTATAAATTCAAACCTTTGTTTTGGAATGTATTTTTATTTTAGTTTTTATTTTTGGTTTTTTGTTCTGCTGTTTGTGCTTTAATTTTATTCTTTGGGGGCATACGTTTTGAACTTTTTTCAGATTATTGACTACTTTTTGAATTTTGGATTCATTTGGAATTTTGTTAAATAGAATTAAGACCTTAACAAAAGGCTTTATTATTGGCGAGCAAAAGGTTTACAGTTTTACATTCTACTTTTTAGTGAATGTCAGGTATCTTCTGACTGCATGAACTTGACTTTTGGCCTTTTTAGTTGGCATTCAAACCCACTATACTGTATATGCAGTTTCATGGGCATTCTGTAAATACTGACAAATGACAGTTGTTTAAAAATATTTGTGGGCAGTGGGCAACAAACCCTGTCATTTTTTGAGTGTATATTGTGGCTGTTTAGGAATAGTCTGTTGTCAAGAAACTACAGTCTTAATGTCTATTTTTAATTTTAATCTGTGATCTCCTGTTAGTTTGCTGTTGTATAATGCAGTAGGTTATGATATAGCTCAGGCGTGGGCAATGGCGGTCCTGGAGAACCACAGTGGCTGCAGGTTTTCATTCCAACCCAATTGCTTAATTAGAAACCAATCCTTTCCAATCTCAGACCTTATTTAATTTTATAGCTTGTTAGTCTGTAATGTAAGGTTCTTATATCATAGATTTTTTTCCTTTCCAAGGATATCATCAAAGTGATTTGAAGCCTAAAACGCATAATTTCCAATCTGTCACAATTTCTATTAATTGTTTTAATAAATCAAACTGCATGGTGAACACACAGAGATGTAAATCAAAACATTTACATCTTATTGCTAATAAGGAGCCATTAAAACAGTGAATGCAGCTGTTTAAGATTGAAATAAGCAATTAAGGGTGGGGAACCTTAGCAAGTGAGACCACTAAAATGAAGCATAAAAATGTCACTTAAGCAATAAGTGCATCATCAGCAATAATTGACTCCTCATTAAGAAACTTTGTTAGAACAAAAACCTACAGCCACTGCGGCTCTCCAGGACCGACATTGCCCACCCCTAGTATAGTGCATCTACTTAGCAATGGTGCTAGAAAGTGAATTTGAATTGTACCACAGGCAATTTACTGTATATACCAATCAAGACATGTGAAGTTTCTTCTGTGTGAAGTTAGTCAAGAAAAAAAACGCAACAGAAGCTGAGATGGAAATGGCAGTACTGTGGTTACTTCTTATTTACCTGGTACATTGTTATATGAAATTTGTCATGGCTCTGCAATCTGTCCAAAATGAAGTTTCTTTCTTGTAGAGGAAGATTGCCCAGAAGGCATTTTTATGATCAAGCCCTTTATATTAATATAAGAAATGAACTTTCCATTGTCTCCAGCTAATGTGAAGGGAAAGGGAAATTGCTAAATTTATAAATCTATGTTAAGATAACTTTGAAAGAATTAGAGTATAGTAAACAGAAATGAGATATACTTGTGGTTTTAAATGCATAACTCATGTCTTACAGTATGTATATTTTAAAAATGAGTATGATTGGAAAAAGTCTATGATTGCAAGAACTTTTGTGGTTTATTGCAAGTATATGGGGTGGTTAAAGGACACTTTTTTTAATTGTACAAGTAAATATGTAATTTATACAAGTTAAAGTGGCAGTGTTGAATCTTTTGCATGATATTTTATACAGTAATGATATTTTGTAACATGTAAATTGTAGTGAAGGAGAAAAACACTTTTTTTTCTTTGTTTCTACGATTTTGGGCTATTATTGCATTTAATGATGTAACTGTTTTAGAGAGACATTGTATGGTTTAGTGTGTGATATGATAGCCTCAGAAACATGGGACTTTTTATTTCACAGTAAACTGTTTTTGTTTAAAATAAGTGTGAATTAATACAAAGAAGGAAATGAATACAAAGGGATGCTTGGAAAATTTCTTGACTAAACCAACAAAGAAAGGTTTCATTTCTTCCCCCTACATTAATAACAGTTTAAAATAACATTGGAATTGTATTAAAATACAGTCGTGATTAAAGCAAATAAAAGGAAAATGCAGCATTAATTGTGTAAAATAAGGCGCTATATAGGCGCTCGACCCGGCACAGATTCACACTGAGGCACGTATCAAACACACAGGACTTTTATTTTTCTTCACCTGTGTGGCACGTCATCCCCATGAACCCCACAGGCAATACACAGTCCCAAGCACTTAATCCAAACAACCAACCCTTCTTCTGGCACCACCACTCCTCCCAAGCAGCCTCGTCCTCTTCCTCCCGATTCTGGCCCTGAGTGGTGGTTGCCGGCCCTTTTTATAGCCCACCCGCAAGTGCTCCAGGTGTCTTGATCACCGGCATCTGATTGCACCTCCGGGCGGGGCTGTAGAGTTGTCCAGCTGGGCTGTGGAATCCATGCAGCACCCCCTGGCGGCCACCCCAACTCCCAACCGCTCTGTTGAGGACTCCATCTCCCATGGAGCCCTGCAGGAGGTTGAGGCATCACCGCCAGCCAGGGAGGCTGCCACCAAGCGTCCCGGGGTAGGTATTAAGTTGCCCATGGTTGCTCCCCCAGAACATATGCAGCAGGGACGTCCCAGCCAGGCATGGAACCCGGCCACCTGACACAATTGGTATATGTTTTTCTCAAAAGATAATAATTTGAAGGCCCAGCAAATATATGTAGTTTATAATTAAAATATGCCCTATCTTAAGGGGTCTGTATCGAAGGAGTGACACTTCATAGGAGTGACATAAATACCGTATCAAAGGAGTGACATTTTATTGGAGTGACATAACGAGTCACCTACCACACACAACTGAAGAACGCTCGCCAAAAAAATCGTTGTCGCCTCACCTACCACTTGGATGGTTGGTTGGATGTTTGTCACTCCTTTGAAATTTATATCTGAGGTTTCACTCCTTTGTTACGTCACTCCTATGACATGTCACTCCTTTGAATAGGACTGATCTTTGGGTCATCTTAAATTGTTGACATATGCAAGGTATTTTAAGCATTAAAAGAAATAAAAATTAAAATCATAAAGTGAAAATGCAGTTTCTCTTTTGTAATTCCATTTAAAGTCTATGTGCAATAGTACTGCAAAAATTAAAAATAAAATGAAATAACACCAATTTCAATTTCACTTTCAAAGTCTATATGCCCAAATGCTGCAAAAGTTAAAAAATAAAATGAAAGAACAGCTTTTGCTATTTTATTTTCAGCCTGAAAACAAGAAGCTGCAAAAATGAAAAGTAAAACATAAATACACACTGGTGCCACCCAGGTCTACTTGTTGGTATTTGAAATTTCACTTCAGAAAATATCATTTAAAAGAGAAAAAGAGACACTTATTTGATTTTCAACTTAAAAGGGAAAAATGAAAAACACAAAACAATTAATTTTTTCTTTTTGTTCTTTCGCACATCAGAAAAGAAAAATGCAAGAAACGAGAATGATTAAACGCCCTTTATTTATTTTGTCTGAACCGGAAGTTCAGCAAACACTGGTCACTGGTGTGTAGACTGGCTTGCAAAGGTTGTAGTTTTACCTGAAAGATGCGACTCAGTTTTTCTGCAATCATGCCCTCGTCCCGGAGTGTCACTCTTTTACTGTTCTAATAAACAAAGTAATCATCCATCCTCTGCTAATGCCAGTGTAACTTCAAAGCCATCGATCGATATGTTGTGAGGGGGACTGTTCGCACGTGTCATCAAAAATCGCGCAGAAGAAGAAGTACTTCCGGTTTCAGACAACAAAAATGTGTCTGTTTTGTTGTTTTTGAGCTATTACACTTTCATTATTTAAATCACAAATAAATCCAGAAAAGTATGTGTAATCTTAAATTTATGAATGCTATTTGTTACCATAGAATTAAAAAATACCTTATTTTCCCTCATTTTATTCTTTAATTAAAAATCAAAATTCGTTTTTGCTTCTAAATTAAAATTTTCTATACCAAAAAGTACATGGACCCACCTGCTGCTCATTGTATTTTCATTTTCCACTTTGAATTTTTATTTTCCATAAATGCCAGAAGTGACTGAACTCAATTGGGCCCTTGAGCAAGGCCCTTAACCTGCAATTGCTTCATCCTGGGTGTGATGTTAACCGTCAGCACACTCTGCAAGCAGGTCCTCCAGCTTACAGGGAAAACTGGGGGGTTGGTGGCAGGATTGGCACTCCAGCCACTGTAAAAAAAAAACAAAAAAAAAACTCTAACTTTTCCAGTGTGGTGCTTCCCACAATTCTTTGCCCTTTGGCTGCAAGTCACGTGATTTTGATATTTTCACCTCACTTCACAGCGAAACTGTCTCACAAAATCTGAAAGCCTTTATTATGTCATAATTTATATTTATTTACACTGAATGCTTTGTATTTTTGTTTTTTTGTAGTATTTTATAATAAATTTACCCCTATTCAGTTTATAACAACTCCTCCTCTGTCCCATACCCCTGTAGTTGATTGAAAACTTGATCAGGCTTTTTATTGTTATAACTTTTCAAAAGAACTTGCAGAATGAAAATGCAAAGTGAAAAATGAAAAGTCAAAAAACAGCAGGTGGCACCAGTGCTTATTTGTGTTTTACTGTTCATTTTTGCAGCTTTGAAAATGAAATTGCAAATGGTCTTATTTCATTTTATTTTTAATTTTTGCTGCATTCTTGCATGACTTTGAAAATGAATTTGCTAAAGAGAGATTGCATTTTCATTTTGTAATTTTATTTTACTTTTACTTTTTTGCCGAAAATACCTCCCATAGCTGACATTCCTTCCATGGTTAGTTTCTGCCTTGTGTTTGAAGCTTCTTGCATAGCCTCCAATCTCTATGCCTCTAAAAACTGGATTTAGGAGGGTTTCATGAGGGACTATCAAAACTAGCTGTAAATTGACTCCTTATGAATTAAATTTACCACTAGAGGGAGGTAAAATGCAAAGAGAAATCCCAATAGAATTAAAAACCTTGCAGATTTGAAGTATAGTAGAATCATTTATTATAGATAGATAGATAGATAGATA
>JANRMT010062835.1:68813791-68867171 GCA_026402145.1 Polypterus bichir lapradei | reverse complement strand
AGATAGATAGATAGATAGATAGATATGAAAGGCACTATATGATAGATGGATAGATAGATATGAAAGGCACTATATGATATGATTCCCCCAGGGGAATATTTTTTAAATGAAGTGTACTTCTATTAAGATTGAAAGAGAAACTAAATTAATAGCACAAAGCACCATTTAATATTTTTTAAATTGACATGATTAACATTTTAACAAATACTTTCCATGAATTATTTCTCCATCAGTCAAAAGGATTAAATGCTGGAAGCACTAGGCAAAAAGGCAGGAGCCAGCAACTTTCAGGATGGTATATAATTTCAGGACACATTAATATTCTGAGTTGTTAATCAACATGACATATCTCTAGGATATGTGTTTAAAGTTGAGACCCTAAAGAACAACTTACAACCTTACAGATTGCATATATCATATTTATTATATGCTAGTCTTGAATCATTTATGGATCCAGTTAGGAAAAACTGTAGTCTAAACACTGTGAGGCATAACCTGGTGTGATTCTATAACACAAAGTTACAAGGAGCACCATCTAATTACATTAAATATTTTTTATTTTTGGTCTGAATAAAACTTGTTGTCAGTGTGTAGTTTGCACATATTCTCTGTGTCTGTCTAGCATTTCCTCACATATTCTGAAAGGTTTGCACATTAGGTGGTTTGATGTTTAGAAATTTGTCCGTTCTGGGTGTGCACACGAGTGGGGTCCACAGTGGCATAGCACTCCCTCCAGGGGTATATCATGCCTTGTGCCATCCCGAGTTCTGCCAGGATAGGCATTGACGTGCTTTTCCCCTGAATTGGATTAAGCTGGTTTCATATTATTTTTGGTTATGTTAGCAACACTTATGCTGCCATCTATAGTTCATTAAATGTAGCTTTGTACAACTCCAAAATATATTTTTTGAATTTTTAGAATCATGAATACCACAATTGTTTCAGTGCCAGAGATGCACAGTTTATGGATTAGGCACTACACTATTAGAATGAGGTCTTCATCCTTTTATATGTTAGGATTTTTGAGCTTGCTACACTGATTATTATCACTCTTAAAATTGAGATTCTTGGCACATTATGGTTTACATATCTACACATGAGCTTCTGTTCATTGTTTACTTGCCTGGCATGTACAATATATTTCTGACATTTTCAGCTATAAAAGTAAACATCTTAGCTCCGAAGTGTGAACAGGGTTGGTGTTGTCTAAAATAAAAATCTTAAGTCTAAGGAGGCCGGGACTGACTTAATAAGTGTGAGAGTGGAAATAGCAATGAGAAAATAATGAGTGGGATTGAAACAACACTGCAAACATTTAGTACTAATAGGAATTGTTCTGCCCCACATCTTGTTAGTTGTTATTTGTTGAGCTGTGCTCCCCCTTCATCTTGTCATTTATTAACACACCAGTCAGTCATGTCCCACACTCACAGTGGTGCTATAAAAGTCTATGAAACTCACGTAAAGCATGTAGGTCCCATAATAAACATTTTAATTCAATACACCCCATGTCTCTCTCACGTAGGCACCCCTTTATCTCTTGTTTCGGTCACGTCCAAAGCAAATCTTTAAGGTATATAAACTCCTGGGTCTGGTTAGTTGCAATTTGAACCTATGTCTACACGCTTCTCTTTGTCTTGATCCAACCGTGGAAATCACTCACCTTGTAAGTGTCTTTTAAAGCTTTATTGTTTAATGTATACCGCCTGCTATGTATTGCTTTGTAAATCATTATTTATTGTTTTTGGTTGTACATCTGTATATACCTGTATGTTTCTTTTGTATATATTTCAGTTTACAACGAGGTACGTCCTGTAAAAGCCTTCAAGAAAGCTCACCCCTTGTCATTTTTATGTGGATGTGCTGAGTTGTTTATGATCTCTGCGGTGCACGGACAGTGCGGAGTGAGGCAGAAAAGCAATATTTCCGGAACACCAAAGACGTACATATTAGGTAGTGGTAGTAGTAGAATAATTGTCATGTGTACAGAGTAGAGTGAATTAATTAGAGACTTAAAAGTGACATGATAGTGAGTCATAGTCCCCTGTGATGAACTGGCAGCCTGTACAGGTATAGGTCCTACCTGTGCCCAGTGCTGCCTGGGGTGCCTAACGGGGAACATTAGTTTCATGTTGGGAAAGGCCCTGTGGAAAGAAAGATCCTCATGGAGCCCAACCTGAAAGCCACAAAGATGGCAAAAATAACCACAACAGCAACAATAAAGGAGTCTTCATAGAGACAGCAATTTTATACATACCTTGTATTAAAGAATCATTCATTATACAATGCACATCAGGGTCCGTATCGGCAGCTACTGCATTAGATGTTACTGTAGCAAAGTATGCTCTCTGTTTGTATGTCTTTCTCTGTTAGCTGAGGTGCTTTCTGTGCTCTGACGATTATCTTCCAGGTGTGCCTTCTGGGTCCAAGTAGGTTTGGAGGGTGAAAGGTGATGGTGAGGCACAAATCAAAAATCTCAGTGTTAAGTAGGTCAGTGGTGGTTGTTCTCTAGTGTGCTCAAAATTCAACGGTTGTGGGTATTGTGATTTGAAGGTCTCTTAAAGACCCATAAAGCAGGCCAGAATATTCACTGGCCAGCCCAAATGTAGCTCACCCCGTAGCGAAAAGTGACAATACTGCTACCAACAGGCTGTGGCCTACACAGCCCTAACAATAAGGAGCTTGTTTTTAAACTTTAAAATGCTATAAATGTTTCTAATTGCTGAAAATGGGAGATAAACTATTAAAACTCTTGCTTATTGAGTAAAATGGGCTAAGAAGAGTCTTTATAAATTAAGAATTTATCACCAAAATAAAAACATATAGGATATATAGGAAAATTCTCAAAGAGCAAAAACAACGTCCATAACATGGCAGTCCGTTTTAACCAAGTCTAATCCACATTCTGAAAGCAGTAATCTTAGAATAAGCATATTATAAAAGCCAGTAAATCCAAGGAAAGAAATCAATTCTCACAATCTCCACTTCAAACTCAGTGCTCTGCTAATTTGTTCTCTTTCTGGCCAACTTTTAAAGCCAGAAGGAGGACCCAGAAGCAGTGACATCAGGGTGGACCCATCTGTTAAATCATAAACATAATATAAATTACATAAAAATATGACAAATAGTAATTAGAAAAATAACAAAAACAACAATGAAACAGAAAATACACAAAAATACACATTCACAAAGAGACATAACATACTTCCACTTGTAAAGGGTGCCTTCCAGACATTCCTAAAATTCATATTTAAGAAAAAACACAACAATTAATACAAATGCAACAATAAAAATGTTCTTATTCAGGATGATTTGACCAAAGTCTTTTGCCTGGTGGCGGGAATACATGAAGATTTTAACCCAGCATTGATGACTAGATGAAAAGACTTTGGCCTGAAAATGATGAAAAGACAAAAAGACCACCTCCCAGCTGGGACATCTGAACAAAAGGTAGACCACCTCCTGACTGGGATGACTGTTCTAGAAAAAGTAAAAAATAAAGGTGAGTACTCCTCTTGGTCCTCATCAAATAGTTTTACCAACTACAAAAAAGACCTAAGGAGCCTTGGTGTCAAAATCCCTCCTAATTCACTAACAGCTGTGTTTGGTGTACCTCCAGATGGGCTTAAAGTGAAGAAGGATAAACAAATCGTAATTGCCTTTACCCCACTACTACCACTTAGACTTAACTTGGTCAACTGGAAGAATCCCAACCCACCACTTTTAAGTCAGTGGGAAACTGATGTTATACTGTATACTATTTGAAATTGGAAAAATAATATTCTCACTCAGAGGAACTATTCAAAACTTTTTTTTTAAATATAGCAGGATCTAATTGTAACAAGAATGTAAGTTTAATGTCACTGTGCTCTGTACAAGAAATTATTTTATAAATTCACTCACATGTGCAGGCCAATGTTAGCGCACAGGGGCTGTCAGCATTTTAGAAACTGCTAGCCTAGCAGTTGGAGAATGAAGGGAACAACTGCATAAATAGGCATTGCACTAGTCCTGTATGTTAGAGATGAAACTGAATCCTTTCCTTCCCTTATTTGGAAACCAAGGAAGGGCCTACACGTGGAGAAGACAGTATATAAATACTTGGACAGCAGCCAAACACTTCGAAGCCAATGGACGGAAGATTATGTCATCTGTCCTAAAAATCTTTTCAGCACAGTGACGAAAATGACAAAACTATACACAAAATTTTGTCATGGCTTCCTTTTGTCTGTTATGCAGCATAAATCGTCATTAAAGAAAGCTAAGTTATTTTCTCTTATGTGATTCTTACTGCCTTGTCACTATGGGAGGGATATTTTACATTATATCTATACAGCTTCTACAGCTTCTGGTTACTTAAAACGCCGCAATTTAAAAGAACTTATTCCAATTAGGGAGCTATATTGCACCCTAAAGGAAACACTAATCAATAACATTTTAGAATAAGCTTCTATAGCGGAGAAAATTATACTCTTTCTTCCTTTCTGCTTCAAAGATTTGCTTTGTTTGCTGGCTATCCTCTCTTCCTTTTGGGTGGGGGTTGAATTTTGGCTTTGTTAAGTTTGATTTGATTATATGGATTTATTATATGGTTTTATGAAAAAATGTTTTAGACTCATGGACCCTGTCTAATACCTTACTTTGAAGGTTTGTTGGAAAATAATAAATACCTTTTGGTAATGTGATAGTTGTAAGTTTTTTGGGTTTTTTGAATCACAGTTTCTAAATTGTCAGATGGAGATATGACAGACACTCCTAAAAACATTTTTGGGAAAATAACACATTCATAACAATAGTGGCAGTCGCTTTCCGGTGGCAAGACACTTTCAGGGCTGTCAGGTGGCGATACATTCTTGGGGTTCTCAGAGTTATGATTTGAGTTTCATTTTCATTTTTCTTGGGTTTCACTGAGGCTAGAATATTCAGCTTGGTGTCTTTTTGAGAGTTTTAATTTTCAAAGAGTCCAGTTCTGCAGTCAGAATATTATTTAGTGCTTGTATTTTGAAATTGATTATTTTTTACCGTCTTTGTGGATTCTCCCATGATACATCGGGGCTGCACTGGTTGTAATGTCATCAGTCACTGGTATAAAGCAGTCACTTGTATCTAAGATTGGACCAAGCCTAGCATCTTATTTTCCTTCATGTTCTGATTACTAATAATTATTGAAACAATGCCCTGCCTTTTGACTCTGATTTTTGGTTTATGAGTTGGTTTTAATGACTTACATTTTCTTGACTCTCATTTTGATTCATGTTTTCACCTTTTCTTGCTTTTTTATTACATTCTTTATCGTGATTCTCACTTTACGTCTGTCTTTTTAGTTAGAACATTCAGGCGGCAGGATGTTATCAGGAGACAGACAGCAGCTCATTAGCACCCCTCCATGGGATGCAGCAGACTCAAGTAAAACAAGAAAGGCAGGAGCAGAAGGACCAGGCAGGGAAACAGAGACACACACTGAAGACATAGGCGCTGGACCAAAACTGGGTGTCCAAGCTGTGTGACTGTTTTCGGGCTTGGCTGAATCAGTCACTACAGCACACAACAAGACTGGTGGTGAAATCTCAATAGTAATAGAAAGCAGAGTGGGAATGGGTGGGACAAAAAATGAAGGACAAAATTGGTTTTACTGGCTGAATAAAGGTAGCAGAAACAGGTACTAGTGTTGTAAATCTTTATTAAAAAACAAGTGATACAGGAACAGCCAGCACATCAAATATAGTAACACAGAGAAGAGAAGGTTGTTCAGTAGAAAAAACAGAGAAAACAGGTATGAAGTATGGTGACAGCAGACTTGGATTTGGTAAATTTGGGAGAAACTGCAGCTATTCTCATAACAAAACCTTACAATTGACATTTTTTAGATTTGACAAAGGAAAATTAATATTATCTTGGCATCTTTCATTCTGTTCAACATCAGGGATATTCAAAATAAAGGAGGATCTATTAGAACATTTTTTAGTAATGACTTCTCATTTCTTATAATTAGACAAACCAGTATGGAAAGGTTATCTCCCTCTCAGGTCAGAACAATACTTCTGAAAAACTATAGCAAATTTATTTAAGGAGTCTTGTAGAAATTTTAACTGTTCCTCAAAATGTTGCTTATTTGCAGAGTTTAGCATTATTTTATGATATGGAGTCACAAACATGGTGAGAGGAGTTTATGAAGCCTCCAAATGACCCATAAAGCAGGCCGGAATCTTCACTTACCTGCCCAGAAGGGCTCATTGTAAATCAGCCTGTCCCCAACTATTACCTGCTGGCTTCAACCTCCATAGGCCTAAAATGGGGAGCTGGCTTTAAAACATAAAAATATAAAGAAAGTACCAAAAAAATAACTCAAAAGATGCAGCACAAGGGAAAGAACCATCAACTTCTGGTGCGTAGAGACATGCCCCACAAAGAATCTTTATAAAGAAGGATTTATTAACAAAGAAAATAGAAAAAGAAGGCAAAAGGCAAAAAGGAGTTGCCTAAAAGGAAACACAAAGTGAAGAGGTCCCAATATACTGTCCAAAAAGCTAAATCCAGGAAACAATAAGTCACAGAAAACCCAGAAAATAAAATAAAAAATAGAATACTTACAACTCCAAACCCAATGACAACCTCAAGGAAGCATTCTTATCCTTTAGAATATAAGGTGGGGACAGACCCTCAGGTGTGATGTCACAGTGGTCCTACCCTTTGGAATGGTAGATCGTTTATACATACAGTACAACAATAATAAATAATAAACAAACAGAAATTACACAGGAATGTAAAAAATAATGAAAAATATTAAAACCAACAAAAAAAAAAAGTAAAAATACTAGGCTGACATCAATAAAGTGGTGATCTCAATTGTCTGCTGTGTAAACACTTTTTATAAATGTAAGATGCTATATTTTGGCACAATAAACCAATCAGTGCCTAACTAGGAGCTTTGCCCCTTTTTGCCAGACTTCTCTAGGAGCAAAACAATTTTGTCAGCGTTTCTCTTAACAAAACATACATTCTCAGCACAGCATAGTAATGAAAACAAGAAAGTATAATAAAAACAAAGAGCAGACATTGGAACAACAATAAAATAATAAATACCTAACTGTATATTGTATATGAAGAATTAATATCTCATAAGCAGGTTATGTTTGTGAGTGCAAAGCCTTTTAAATACACTGACATTGAAAATGACTGAACTTTATGGCTGTCACCAGATGGGACTTCCTTTGTTTTACCTCTACACTCTGAAAATTGGATTGTGCAGGTTTAAAAATGGAGGAATACAAGCAAACTAATTGATTACTGTATATGATAGGCTTCCTACCTCAAATAAAGTAAAAAGATGGTTGTAGGGCATATGGGTTAAGTGTGCATGTGTATTTGTTTACTGACAGATATCTGGGTAGCATTAGAACATTAGAACACTAGACGAGAAGAGGCCATTCAACCCAACAAAGCTCGCCAGTCCTGTCCACTTATTTCTTCCAAGAAAACATCAAGTTGAGTTTTGAAAGTCCCTAAAGTCTTATTGTCCACCACACTACTTGGTCGCTTATTCCAAGTGTCTATCGTTCTTTGTGTAAAGAAAAACTTCCTAATGTTTGTGAGAAATTTCCCCTTAACAATGGGGGAATCCCCTTAACTACATTGTAGTAATTTAACTCTGTTTTTGACATCACATTCATATGCTTTTCAGAGTAAATCTTACAATTCCCAGACTTGCAATACTTGGAGAAAAAGTTGCTATCAGAGGATGCCCTGTCCCCTGGATATGTTCAAAAGATAGAGTAAATTATTGACTAACTCACCTTTTACTTTGTATATACTCTTTGCAATAGATGTGTTTTGCAGCCTAGCTACATTCCAAGCTTCGGCACTTGCTCTTCAGGCCTACAGAGGACGAGGCTTCATTGCTTAAGAAATCTGTGCTGCCCGGTTCAGTTTTGGCCTTTCTGTATAAGCCTCATATGAAAAAAATGTTGAACTCCATCTCTTAGGGAGTTCTGTATCAGATGGCTTGGAACAATTTCAGAATGTTTGTGGCAAGGGCCATGGTCTGTTTATTAAAAGAAAGAAATAGACAACATCTGTGAGTCAGGAGAACTGCTTAGTTCTTTTTTATTCCGGTGTTTGGGATGTTTCATTTCAGTGGAATGACCCCATGTCTGCCTTAAAGGCTCTAGGGTCTAACAGCCCTTTATCACCCCAGTGCACACATCCGGTAGAACAACAGGAGCCAGACATTTTATGTTTATAGTGAATACAAGGTGTCAAGATTTCTGCTTTCATGTGCCTACAGTATCTTACTGGTTTTCAATATTTTTCGGGTGTTAGCTGAAGAACGTCTCTTTACCTGGATCATGGTAACCTGATGAGGAAAAAAAGATACTGCAGATGAGCAAAGGCGATTATGGCTCCTGAATTACATGCAGTACAAATAGGATAGTATTCTTTTAGTTCCTTTAGAAAAAGTTAATTGAAGTGATAACTGTAATTTAATATTTGTAGCAATGCAACATGGTCGTATCCATCCTTTTATTAAGGGTGTTTTTCTAAATATGCAATAGATTTTAATTACTTGAAAATTTTATTAAAAGACTTGGCTACTTAACCAAAACAGATGAAAATATTAGACAATGGAGAAAGTGAAGTATGAAAAGAAATCAAGAGAGACATAAACTGAATCCCAAATAAAAGTGAAAAAAGGTTGAAGCAATGATTATATGATGGAGAATATTACAAATAAATCTAAAATATTTTCTGCTCCACTGATAGGCATAGCTTTAAAACTAAATATCTCCCTGACTGTACAGTGGGATGGCTTGCCCATTTGATCACCTCAAAATTCAAAGCCACACTTTTTCAGAACTGTCTTTTCACCTTCAGGTCTTTCCCTTTGCCTCGTTTTTTCTCTGTTGATGACTCTTTGGCCCAACTTGTATTTTTCCAGCCCTATTTGGTACGGTGTGACCTTTAAACTCCACCTGAGGTTCACTTCTAGGTAAGGCAAAGGAATTACCTGCAAGGCTACAGTGCCACTAGTGAGACATCTTCAATTGCCATTCACATGTCAACTGCAAAAAAGTTAATATCAACCCTTATTGACCTTTGAAAGGATCAGTTTTGGATTAGCCTGCTCTCTAATGTGTTCCCCTAAAAGCACATGCTAACCTTAAGGGATTTTCCTACCTTTATAGTCTCATCCTCATATGACACTGTCAATACTTAATACAACACTAGCTGTGTAAGCCTGTACTGTAAAAAGCCCGGGTTCCTAAGAAACTGTTGAAATCATGAGAAAAAAAACCTGAAATGTAGAGATGTAAGGTAATTGAAAGGAACTACTCTGGGCATCTCTCTCCTAGGATTCGTTTTGCCGACATGCTCACATTGCTTGTGCATTAGCGGTGGGAGGAAAAGTTAAAGTTAAACGCTAACACCGTTTTGCCGATGTTAGCGGCTAAGCAACTTTGTCTTTCTTCTGAGGTTTCGTTTTGCTGACTTGCTGGCCCTGCTTGTGTTATTAGTGGCTAAGCAAGTTTTCTGTTTCTTTGGAGGTAGAGCCCTTACAATGACTCCACCTCTCACTTCCGTGCCAGACAGACAGACACACACACACGCACATTTCCACGCATAGACTTTATATATAAGATAGTTCTCTTTACCTTTGTAAGTAGGTTTTGGTGGAATTCACTTTGTAATGTACAAAATGAAAATAAGTACCACTGTTCTTTCTAAATAATGATCTAGTGTATTTAATGAACAATCTTTCCTTTAGTTACTGAACTTGTATATTCCAGTCTTGATAACAAAAGGGGATGGCATGAACCAACTGTAGAAGATTAGAGAGGTACAGAGTACTGTCACACACCCACAGTCACTAATAAAAGATACGTTTTTGAGGTGTCTTTCAGTCTATTTCAGGATGTTACAGGAAATTGGAGCAGCTAGAGAAAACCAGTGTACACATGTTGAGAAGATGTAAAACACTACACAGACAATGAGCAGACAAATAATTACAACCAGGTCTCTACAAGGCAACAGCACTACCCCTAGCCTCATAAGTCTTTAGTGGGGTGATCTGAAAAATAGTTCTTAGTCAGAACTTCTTTTGTAGCAAAGACATCAGTGAAGTTGGAGTATGGAGTTGAGCAGGGTAAGTGTTTAGCTGGTGTGTGTTAGAATATGGCAACTATTAAATTACATTGTTTTGTATTTTATTTCTGTTAATAAATTGAATTTTAAAAATGAATTTTCCACAAACCAAAGAAAAAGGGAAGTACAGGAAGCCTACCAGTTGAGAAAATCCTGATGCAATGCAGCAGTGGGAGTTGCAGAATAGGAGGGTGGTATAGTAGCTCCCTGTTCTGGGGTTGACTGACGTGGTGATTGAAAGTAGGAGCTTAAACTCCTAATTGTGCCCTGGACTCCCCCTCCCTTTGCTGACCCCGCCTCAGTAAACACTCTATGAGATTTTGCACCATATGCTTCATGCAGTGCGTTACATACTATATCTGTGGAGCGATTCCTAAAAAGTTCTGCCAGTTCCATAATTTGGGTATGCATCGCCTCCTGATGATCATGTATTTTGGTCCATGGTGGCAAAGCAGTAACACGCCCTGCATTTTCCCTTTCCTTAACCTTGAGAGTGTAAATGCACAAAGAATCTAACAAGCATGTTGCCTGGTTCACCTCTTCACATGCCCTGACTGTAACGGATTGTCCTTGTGTCTTTTCACCTTCTTGCGGCACATTCGCACGGGCCTCCCTGCAAAATAATCTCTCGGTAGATATCCTACCAGTATATAAAATGGGGAAAACATAAAACGGAAGATGGGAAAAATAAATCTCACAACTACAAGCTGTGAGGGCAGCAAATTAATAAAAAAGGGTAAGGGGAATGTTTTAGAACGACAATCTAGAAGACAATTGGCTTCTGGCTCTTTAAGTGTCAAGTTTGTTGTGATATCCAATACAAAATGAAAAAACAGGATGAATAGGCCATTAAAAAATCAAGAACAGACCAGGGCTTCATTAGGCCTCACCCAGGCAGCCTGTCCCCAAACAGAAACGTTGGGCTGCAAAGGCCTAAAATGGGTCTTAGGCTTTTAAAGTTCAAAACTATTCAAAATTTGCAAACTTATAATTCGAGGTACAGGATTACTGTGAACTTCTGGCCTTTTGAAATATTAAGGAATTTGTTAAATAAACAAAGAAAACACAAAAATCGTAAATCAATAAAAAGGAAAAATAAGGCAAAGTAGATACACTTCAAAAGGCAACACCAAAAAGAGAAGAGAATGCTAATTTGTGATAATGGAGAAATGGATAAGTGGGTGAGTCATCCCAGTTATGCAGTAGAATGATTGTTTTGCTTGTTTTTGCTTGCAATTTAGTGTTCTTCCTGTGCTGCTCCCAACCACAGGTTACTTTTATTTAATAGATTTCATAGATTTTCATTAATATAGATGAGGAGCTTCACTATGAGAGCTCCCCAATATTTATTGTCATGATAAAATGGAATTTATATACATGGCTCTTATTGATTCTTATTATTCATTGGAACGACATCGTAAAAGAATATGGAGTAAAATAATAGTAGGGAATGTTAAACAGAAACTAACTGACTAACCAACCATAAGCTAAATAACAGTAAGGTAAGACTAACTGATAGAAATGTCCCTACTTGAAAAGGGAAATCACACTGCCACAGTACAGTACAATACTTTTAATCTCGGTCTTAAAGCTGGCTTCTTGCCTATAGGATTCAGACAAAAATTATGTCTTATATGTAACTAATGTATGACACATACTTCTGTGCGACTGGCGCAAGCTCTGGTGCAAGCAAGAGGTCACAATTCAAATTATTTCTAAGGAGATATTGTATTTTTTTCTACCATAACTATGATGATGGGATTGCAATGAATCAAGTAGCACTTCTCAAGGATGTGACAAGAATTGCAAGCATGATATGTGTTCTCTGGCTACGCTTGAGGCAGTGAGCTACAGAGATTAGAGAGATCAGGCTACCAGGCTAAATTGGTAGTGGCAGGCGGTAAAAGCGTTTGCATTTCTGAGGGAAAAAAAAATCAGTCTATGTTATTCCTCTACTACATTCAGCTAACAAAAAAGCCTTCTGTCATTAAAAAAGTGATAAAATCAATTGAACTCCCTCAGTATTTCTAGATAGTTGATGTGCTTTTGTGTCGCATGCTTTTAAAAAAAGGAAACACTAGACCTTGAGAGTGGTTGGCCTTGGGCCACCAGATAAAGTCAGATTATTTGGCGAGTTAATTGCATTTTATAACAAAGACCTCAGGTGCTGAGCAAATGAATACCGCTAGTCTTTCACAGAAGTACAGATATCCATCAAATTCATTTTCTGATCCCAGTCCAGTTTATAATGATAGTAATGGATGAAGCTCTGGGTGGGACAGCAACTCATCAGAAAACACTGTTGATACTAGCCCGTCATTTTGAAACTATTTAGAAATGCCATCCAACCTAACTTTTAGTTTCTTACATAAAAAATATTTTTTTTTGAGTACATACATTTTCTTTGTGCCTGACACTGTATAGTTGGTTTTTGGGTTGCTGGGACGGGCTTTACAGCCTGGGAGTGTTTTAAAGAAACCTTGAATCATATGTGTACATATATAACCTAAACCTTTCAGTTCCACCTTGAGGCCTGAAGGCTAGAGACCTCCTAAGTGATCCATTGGCTAATTTTTCTGTAAAGTTGTACATCTCGCTATTTTGGATTGTTGTCATCATTGTCATGAATCCCATTGGTTACTTACTTACGATACAATTTCAAACTATGCACAATTTGCCCACCAAACAATAATTGGAATTTTATTAATATTCATTTGAATTACAGTTTTCAGTGTTGAGTTTTTGAAGTTGATGTTGAAATACTTTTATTACTGTCATTTGGTGTTTGTACTGCTCCTGCCTCTCCGGTCTTCCATGAGGCTCCATGGGTAGGTGGCCTTTAAAAGGGACAATGTTTTAATTGCTGTCTCCTTCCTTTTTCATGGCTCTTTCCATGCAGCTCCATGCACTCTCATTGGCTTCATCCATTGCCTGCTCATTTGCACCTCTTTTTCTGTTGAACGCCATTCACTTGGGGTCAGAGGCAATACTATCTGCACTCACTTTCCCAACTCTGTGAGTGGATCAGGGACATAGTCAGACTCTCAGATGGCATGGGTCTTTTTTTTCCAAAAAACTTGCCATTTTTTTTGAGCTACCTTTCTTTATTTTCAATATATATATTATATTTCTCTGGCTTTAGCGTTTCTTGTAAAAAGGTTAAAATAAGCGGAGATATAAGGTATATATCTATATATAAGGTATAAGGGATATAAGACCGAGATATGAAAAGAGAGACATTTGTTTTGTATTATATTCAGTGCATAGCTTTGTCTCTCATTCTAATTCTTAAAACTGTCAAGTTAGTGTTTATTTCAAAGCCAATATTTTAGTTTATACCTGAAGTAAATAATAAGCCCTGTAAAATAACTGTAAAACAGTATTTAAAAATACTAAAACATGATACTTTCAAAATTTGTGAAACGTGAAGCAGGAGCAGCAAAACAGAAAACCTAAACAATATTATAAATCATGATGTCCACGTGTTGTTTCAGTGCTTCATCATGGTTGGCCAGTAATCTTATTAAAGACAGCAGGTTCCTTTGCTTTACGGATTCACTCCCTCTAAGACCTCTACACTGGTGGACACAGTACAACACGGCCTCTTCCACTGAATTTAATAGATGTCTGCTCATTTTCTGTCCAAAGTGACTGTGACGGACTGTTTGGATTTTCAGTAGGCTCTTTGGAATGCAGCTTGATAATAAGTTTTGTGTTCATGATTTGCAGTAACTAAAATGGAAAACTGATTAATACCACCATTTGCATGCTGTCACTTTCACTTGTAAAGAGAGCATAGCAGACACAAAAGACAAGCCATCACGTTTTGTACAGTACACCAACCAGGAACCACATCTATCAAACCAACTGAATCTGAATGCCCAGTTACATCCATCAAGAAAACGTCTGGGCATATGTAGTTTTTTGTTGGCTTGTTTTGATTACTCAGTAAATGGTATTTCCCACCATCATATATACATTGCACTCTTTGGCTAATGTCTACTAAACCCACCTGACTGTAAATCTAAACCATTTAGGTCAAGAGGAGCTTCAGCTTTTTTTCACAGATACTTCATTAGTGTTTAAATATATGATTAAGTGCCATATTGATGTGTAACCTTAATCTTAATCCGGTGCTATTCCCATTTATTCAATATTTAAAAATACACATTACAGCATTGATGTATTATAATCATCATCTCAAATAATAACTTCTAATTTATATTTATTTTATTTTTCAACTTTCTCTGTAAGATAGCATTACATTGCAATCCAAGTGAGTTGCCTACAGCTGCTATGGGATAACATTAGTGTCAAAATGTGAAACGAAAAAAGCATTAATTTAAATAAATAAGCACAGACAAAACTGCAGCAATATATATAAATGAATCATTAGCTTTTTTTTAAAAAAACAGCAACTTTATATATAAAAGATGTATTAAATTGTGGAAAAAACTGCATGGCTAAGTAAAAGTTGTCTAGGTATCACGGAAAGCTACAGTAGTATTTTTTTTCCTGTAATGTACTTACATTTAATTTCACTTTTGCAGGTTTTACTTAAAAAAATCATAGTGTGAGTTTTCTGAACAGCACATTTCAGCATTTCATGCCAGTGCAATTTATTTCAAGGGACCTCTTTTCATGCTGGATTTGTTGTCTGTTTATCAATTAATTATTTTTATATTCATTGGTGCAGTTATTTATTTCATATTTTTTTATTTTACATTTCATTAGTTGCATTTTTATTAATTTAATTTAGGTGCAAATACCTTTCCATATGCTCCTGACCAATTGCAGTTACCAGCCCTGACTCAGATATTACAATTTTCTTTCTGAAGACACACTATCAAATTTTAGTGAGTGACAAAGTCAAACAATAGTGCAGAATATTACTAGATGTTAGAGGTTTTAGACCACTAGCAGTTTGGGGTAGGCTGAATGACCTAACCAAATTCCCCCCAGCTATGCCCCTGTAGATCCAAGGCTAGCCATGGAACAAGGTCAGTGTAGATGAGAGGGTCTCACAAGTGTTGTTCTTTAAGTGCTTGATCATTTCTCTCTCACACACACACATACTAGGAATGGGACAGATACCAGTTTTTACAATTAACTGCAATGAATTTCCTGATTGTTCTTACACTGCTTCATATTTTAGTTATGATTATAACTGTTGTCTAGTATAGTGTTTTTTATGTTGAAAAGCACTGTCAAACATTCACTAAGGCAGTTCAGAGATTTTTCTTTGAAGACGACTAAGTTTTAAGTATGGCTCTATTTTGATGTTTGGAAAATTGTTGAGGGGAAACTGAAACTGAAGAAAGACTACCCTTTCTGCAGAAAGAAAGTTGCTGTGAAATGGGGAAACACATCAAATTTAATCAGTCATCTTTGACTCCATCAACTGCTATAAACAGCGACTTCAAGGTAAGGTAGCTGTTTAAATTGCTTATCACTTTATTGGTATGAAGCTTTAGAGTTACGTGCTCTAGTAAGTATTTGGCAGTATATGCATTGTCCTGTATGTGTTACCTGAGTGTCTGCACTGTTTAACGTAGAGGGTAATCCATCCAATATATTTTGTTTATTCAAAACCCCTATATATATGTCTTAAAACAGGCTACGTTACATCAACCAAGAATAAAACTTTGATTAAAAACATTCACATAAACACATACATTGGAATAGAGTGATCTGATTGAATAAGGTGGTTTCAATTTTAAATAACCTGTTATATCAGGGCTTGAAATTCAATCTGGGTTGTGGGTATCCTGCAGAAGTATAGGAATTCCCACAAATTTGTATTTTTAATGTGCAGCATTCCTGCACATATTTATTTTTGTACGCAATCTCCCTTGCTTGCAGCAAGAATATTCAATGTGTTTTTTTTTATTACTATTTTATAATTGTGCCTTATTTGTTACATTGGAATTACTTAAATTTTTTTCATTGTTTATATTTTTTGTGTTTGCATGCATAGGATGTCACTACATGTTGCAGGAGTTAAAGACACAGCTGGCATGTGATGCACTCAGTTTAGACTGTGCCTGAAAAGAAACTCAGATAAAATTTATTAAAGTGAAGGCCAAAACCAGAAAGAAGTACATACTTGTACTAAAATCAATACAAACATTCAAGAAATTGACTCTGATTGTTTAGTGAATTTGCATTCAGTTTTTCTCCTTTTTATTTGATGGACCTAGCATTGCTGGTTTGTGGCTGCTTGTGACTAAACTTAGACAATCATAATCATCATGTCTTTAAATTGTTTGTGGTGGACTGACTGCCTTTAAACCAAAATCTAAAAAGTAAAATCAGTGACACACACAAAAGATAAGCAATGTTCAAGGATAACGTTTGAAGAAAAAATTAACTGTAGCATGGTTAAGGCTGCCAATACTAAAACTCTGAAAAGAAGGACATTTCAAGATAAAAATGAGAACTTTGTATAACGCCATTACCTGAGGTACCACATTTTACCTTTATTGCCTTTTGAGGTCTTTCAGAAATGACCTTTGGACTTGGCAAATATGTATGGTAGTTTCAAAGCAAATATGTTCACTGGTAAGCTAGTAAAAATTGTATTCATTCTGAAACGCGCTTACTCCAATTTGGAGGTGCATGGTGCAGGAGCCTATAATGGTAGCTCTGGATACAATGCAATAAAAGGGCCTGGATGGGGTACCAGCCAATCGCAGGGTGTCCATTTATGTGCACACCCACACCAAGACTATCTAACCAAACCTACAAGGCTTTGAGAATTTGGGAGGCGCCTAAAAAACACCAGAGAGAAACAGGGAGAACATACAAACTCCATGCAAACAAAGCAAGTGCTGGAATTAAACCTAATAATCTGCATCTGTAAAGTGGCAGAGCTAATCAGTCTGCAGTACTGTGCCATCTGAGCTAAGGATTTGTTAACTATATTTTAACAAAATATATAAAATGTCTTAAATTAAAAGCATTCAAACTTAAAGCCTTATGTTGTCTGCTCAATTGCCTTAAAGGACAAAAGACGCTGACGGAGAGGTGAGAAGTGATCTAAGGTGGGACGGTTCTATGAGTTTTTTGTAGGCTCTGGTAATTCTAGTGTTAAAGCTTCAAATAATTTTACTGGTAAAACAGTATGAATGAAAACGTAAAAAAAATATTTGTTTTTTTCTCAGTATGTGTTATTTTACTTTCTTTGGGTTTTTTACAAGTCTGTTTTTTGGCTAAATATAAATAGAAATCACAACATGCAAAATTAAACAATTAACTTTTATTCCCCCACAAAATCTGAACTGAAAATACATTTTAAGCTTTATACATAATAGAATATTAGCCATATATGTTGTTCATTTGAAACCTGTGCAAGGTTGTGTGCTGCATGCCAGATGCTAAGTGACTAAAAAAAACAGAAATTAAATGGAATAAGAAATGAAAATGAAAACCACAAAATGTACAGTGTCTATCAAATATATAATAAACACAAAACATTAGAGGCTTTCTAGAGTGGCTGTTTTCATACATTCAGTGGAGATTTACAGATAATCTCTGTATAAAGAGGGCATTTGGATAGACAATAGCATGGAAACAAGCATCTCAACAACCATTGAAATCAAACGTATCTTGCTAAATTTAATTATGTATGTGTAATTAGTAGCTGCAAAGACAGAAGTGAACACAAATTTCGGTGCGATTACAAGTCTCATATATTTAAGTTATTTTTCATAGCCATCTACTCAAGCAGAAGAGAATCCCCTGATGAGATGGAAGGGCCACATATCAGAACTACTTCATCTTACAAAGCTTACCAGGAAGATTTTATGCATTCTAGCAGCAAGTGTACCATCAGAAAGACTTTTCAGTGACATTTGGTATATTGTCTGTCCTCTCAGGTCAGAGATTAAACTGGACAAAGTAAATTTGTTGACATTTTTACATTTTAATTTACAATGACGTAAAGTGAATAAATATAGGAGATCAAGCCAGAAGCACTTTATTTCTTTATAAATAGATATAAATCGCTGCTGCTTACTTGCTTAGTTATTTGTTATATTTGCGGTCTTTTAATGTCAACAATTGCATATTTGAGTGATTTATGAAGGTGTTTTGGTATTTTTTAAAATCTGCATTTTGAACTTGTGGTCATTGCAAATGCCCACCTGAGAGAATAACCACGGAGCACACTGCTTTCTTTTCTATGTGGGTGCAGCAATGCGCTGTATCAGCGTGTGCTCCTAACTTCTCTCTCTCTCTCTCCCTATTGTGCCTATGTGACCACATGGTAATACCCGCACTATTCTAAAGCGACGTTTGCACTTTTTGTGTTTTTTGTATCTCACACCCTCATACACTTTTATCGTAAGAATATCCCTTATCTACGATGGAGCATAGAAAAAAAGTATGAAGCTAGTTTTAAATTAAACATTGTTGAAGTAGCAAAAGAAATTGGTAACTGTGCTACTGCAACACAATTTGATGCATCTAAGAAACTAGTGCGAGATTGGAGGAAGCAGGAAGATGTAAAAAAAAATAAATTAAGTGTCGCATTTTTGAACGGGTGTGTAAGTTATGTTAGATTTTTTGGGTTTCAAGACCTGACTTATACGTGAGATATACGGTAGACTCAAATGTCCAAAGAATATATACTGTACATATATGCACATACATATATAAAATATATTTAATATGTGCATCTGCCATGAACACTCATGCTGTCTTTGAATGCATGTTCAGTTTGGCTTGGATCGCTCCAGAGAGATCTGCATTAAAATCTAACAAAGTAAATGTTCTGGTCTATCTAGCACAGAACTTGTGTAAAGGATTATGATAAACTGATGGGACTTTTGTTTTGATTAATTTTTATAAGTAGTTACAACTTGTAATCTTGTATTCATTTGTTATTTATAGGCTATCATTTGTAATTAACTGTCTACTTGTGTTTGTTTAAATGAAGAAACTGACCTCATCAGTGCCTTACACCCCAACCCCACCAGACAAAGCCATTATAATCGTGTGTATGTTGCAGTCAAAAATAATAATGGTGTTTTTACATACCCATGGGTGTCTTCTTTCAATTAAAATAATACACATAATGCACATTTCCGCTTTTGTCCATACGCCATGTTGTAGTGCGAATTCTACACACAGCGTTATGCATGAGGCCCCAGATGTTTCTGAACAGGAGGACACTTTGTACCAAACATTATAACTTTGCAATGCTTTGAGATATGATAGCTGAGACTGGGACACTAAAGAAAGTTGATTCCAGGGTTGTGCATCATGAAATGTCTTGGTTATGTCCTGTAAAATCCAGTTATTTTGAGAGAAATCCCTAAAGCAACATTTTTTTTTTGTTTTATTTGGTTGACTTGTTATTTGTATAAACAAAGGTTTTAAATCATATAAATACTTTTAAAAATTGTACTTGCTACTTTTCAGCCATTTGTCACTCCTTTATTAAATAAACAGAGTAATAGCCGTTTAGTTTTGGGTATGTAATTTTGGCATAATAATGCCAAAGACCCCTTAGTGAATAAGGGGTTAAATACACTTCCCCTTAATATTCACTGGTGTCCTTGAGTATGTGATTTGTTATTTAGTTGAAAGAATTCTGTTAAAAGCATTTTATTGATTCCTTTGAGAATTTTGAAGACCTGGATTAAGTTCTCACACAGACTCCTTTGCTTAAGACTAAAGAGTAAGATGATGTGGAATAAAATGGCCAAGAAACCTAAATGTGAATGACATATTTGATATAAAATATATGATGCATTCTTCAAATCTTGTTGCTGTTAAGTCTTACTGTCCTTCATCCTACTCATTATGTCATTATGGTAAGTTCATGCATCTCAGAAATTGTGGTGCTTTTATGATCAGGTAGTCCTGATCTGTGATTGACCCAAGCCATTTACCAAATGTAAGGGGAGTGAATAGATGGGTGGTTAGGGCAGTATAGGTCAGAAAATATTTTAAGGGCTTTTCATTTCTTTCTGACAAAGTAGAATATTAAATCCACAGGGGGTTGGTGTTGACCATGATTTCAAAGTAGGACACACCACTCTTTTGATGCTTTTTGCCCTTAGCAGGAAGATTGATATACCAGACTGTGATGAAGAAGGTCAAATCAATTTCAGTAATGGACCTGTAGAAAATGGCAATTCTCCAGATGTCTTTAAATGTCTCTGAAAGAACAGCTTTTGGTGAGCTTTCTTGACTATAACAGATGTGTTGACCTCCTAAATTAGATTACTATAAATTGGTGTGCCTACGCACTCGAAACTGCATACTGCCTTTACAGTCTGGCTGTTGATTAATAAAGGTCAAAGTGATCTTTTATTTTGGTTAAAGTTCCCCACCAACACTTTTGTTTTCTTGACAGTAACAGTAGTTCCAGATTCCGAAGGTGACACTGTTTGACTAGTTCTCTTACCTTATTCCCGTGGAAGTACTTGTCATAATTTGGAATAAACTTAAACATAAAACTTTTAAACTTACCGAATTTTGTACTATACATCAGATTCGAAAGGGCTACAAACTTTGCAAAAAATTGGAGTTCATTCAGCCATATTGGTCCTCTTTTCAAGTACCAAAAGCAAAATTGTCTTAGTATCTCATCCTGATTAGTATCAAAATGGTCGAGTATGGGCTTTATCAACATTGCTGGGCACTTTGTGTCATCCTCCTCTTATCTTTCTTTTACCCTAGTGAAAGTCGTCTGTTAAGCATTGCATATAACTTAGGAGCTCTCTGAGGCTTCTAAGTAGACTGGCAGTCTCCTTTGATTTTCTCCATTTATAGATTATATTGCTTACTGTGTAATGGTGGCTTCATGTTCTTTTGCTTTATGCACCTTCCGAAAAGCAACAGCAATATCCAGTAAACAAGTGCATTTACTTTTTACATATGGTCATTAACTGTTGGTAAATTTATTGAACAACCTAAGGAGTAACAGAGAACCAAACGCAAAACAAAAGTTTAACTATACAGTGTAAAAGAAGTAGTCTCAACACACGAGAAAAGGTTTGGTGCTGCCACCCGTATATTGTCCCTGGCTGCAGAAGTGCGAATAGATAAGCAATGATGTACTCTTGTTGAGTTCCAAAACTGAACTGACCGGTATTTGAAAAGATGGCAGATTTATAAGTCATAACCGGAAGTGATGTCATCTAGGTTGGAACTGGAAGTGATGTCAGTCTGGGTGCCGGAACCGAAAGTGACGTCGTTGATGTTGAATCAGGCAGGTTTTCCTGTATTTGGCCTGCAGAGATAAGAAAGGTAGGTTTAGTGCACCCCGCCAACCCCTGGCCTGGTGAGTAATTACTTCTACTTGGTCCACTCAGCTCCCACTTAATCGCACATGTGTGACAATAGTGAAAGTGATTGGAATCCAAACATTGAAGTCATATTTGTCCCACATTTTATTCTCGCCTGTATGTGGGAATAGTTATTCTTTCATTCATTCATCTGTTATGAAATAAATTCATGGTTTTAACAACTTTTACATGTCTCTGTATACTTTATTAATGGATATTTTTTTCTTTGTCAAAAAAGAAACAAGGGTGATGGATTTATCCTTTCCAGCTCTAGTTGAGTTTCACAAGTGAATTCTGATTTCCGGTGGTTTTCAGGTTTTTATGTGATTGACTTAGAAGGGGTCGGCTTTCGTTGGGGAAACAGAAGCTGCTTCACATTTCTTCTGCTTGTCAAGCATCTGAACTGCAAATGAAGATCAAGAAATGGTTAGTGACAGTGCCACCTTTCAGAGTAGTATTATATACAATACTAGGGGGACAAGCCCCCCTGGCGTCTTCGGTGCCCAACCCCCGGTTGTGGCCAGTCTGCCACTTGTGTTGTGAAGAGGGGGGCTGAACGGACTCCAAGGAGACGCGGTTGCTCCTCCAAAACCTCCTCTAAAATAGTGATACAATGGGAAATAAATACAGTTTTTTTTTTTAACCTCCTCTTTGCTCAATCAGCTGCTGGCTTTGCTGCTGCTGCCATGCCGTGTGATCTGCATCTCGCATGGTGCTTCAGACATTTAAAAGCCTGTACAGCAGCTGTCCTACTCTTTGGCTTTTATTTCCGGCCCCAGCCGTGGTTAAATCTCTTGGCACTCTTGGTTAATTCTTGTCTCGCGGGACAATATGAGTTCTTGATATTTTTTAGTTTATTATTTAAAAACGGAATAAGAATCTGAAAATCTAACAACATCACATAAAAATTTAATAAATTCTGAAAAGAATGATACCAAACATATATACGTAGGTTTTAAAATAAGCCTGATTTAAAGCGTGACATAAAATCGTTCCACAAAATCGCTGCACTTTTAAGCTTAGGATTATATACAGGTATATATAGAGTAGATCAGAGCCTAAAGGTGTTTCCTATCTGTACATGCTTGACAATATATATATATATATATATTTAATTTAATGTATCTTTGTAAAACTATGTTATTTGTATTCAAAATATGAAATGTGATATATAAATAATGATAATAGTAATTTGAAATCAAACTCCTAGGTGTATTTTTAAATGATTTTTCTGACACAGGAAGATGTAGATGGATGCCAGCTGGTAAAATCCTCTGCTAGAGTCTGGCATCTATGTCCACTAGCATAGCTAGTTTTTGCATTTAGAATTCTTGACGAAGGGAAAGCTTTTTTTTTTCGTTGTGGGTAAGTACCATTATTTATGACAAGTTATGGAATGCCACATGTGCGTAAACCACAATCCAGCAAGTGTGAAAAGCCAGTAAAATGAATAATTTGATGCATTGTTTCTGCCCACACTGCCAAGTGAGAGACACTAGTAATAAAATGTGCATGTTTCTGTGGAAAGTAAGCATTTTACAGATTTAAAGTGAAAAGACAGAAAAATTGAAAAGGTAGCAAACGTTTGTAATTTAAACAGTGCACATAATTCCAGGTTGTACTGTAATTCCTTCTCTATGCACTCTCACGTTGTCTAAGGGAGTCAGGAGGAATATGCATTTGGTGACCAACAGAATATTATTATTTGCAGAGTACACACAGGGGTCAGCAGACAATAAAAGTCTAATTGGGTAAAGTTCTTTTGGGCAATTTCAGTTTTATTGCAATTAATGATGGTATTCCAAAGAGAAAAAAAATCAAAATACACCTGACAGTAATGGGAAATATCTACAAACAAGCATCAATCACAGTGCATGAAACTAAGTAGTACATTTTTGTATAACCTAACCCTGCCAAATGGTTTTCATTACAAGAGGATCTAGGAAAAGAGCTTCAGTGCTGCATCATTTCAGAATAGTACAGATTCAAGTAGTGGATTTAGAGGCAATTCAAGTCATCATGCAAATCTCAGTTAATATCAAGTAGGTGGATCACTCTGTTTTACTCTACATTATAGGGCCCTGAGTCTGTGTGAAACTATCCAGGGTGCTTATGATGGTGTTAGAAGCAAATATTCAACTAGATCCTTGGAGTTGAAAGTGTTCATTTAGAAATTTCTCTCTATTATAAAAAGAAATCCTGTCCTGGAAAGCAAAAGCAAGGCTACGATACGTGATCTTCTAGGAAGACATTTCAAAGACCTGCGAGACGAAAGAGACTTGCCATGGTGCGTCACACAGGAACATAGAACAAGATTCTTGCAAGACACACCCTACTTACAAGCAATATGAGAAGTGATGACAACGCGATCAGCAGAGACACAAAGTAGGAAAAAGGACAGCATTTGTATAGGCTTTAAAAAGATCGAAGGGCAGCGCGACAGCAGCCCCCCCCCCCCCTTTTCCCCCCTCCACGCACAAGCAGCGTTATACATCCTGCAAGAAAGAATTTAACCACGCCCGGGGTTATTATTTTTACACCGTCACACGAGACCAGGCAGTGAGCCATCATTTAAAACAAGTCCACAGACATCTAACCTACCAGTTGTTGGACTGCATCTGTCAGAAAAGCATCATGTGCTCCCAGCTCCTAAAAAAGTATTGCTTTTACAAAAGTTTTTAAAGTAAAAGTGAAAAAATGCATATGTAATAATTCCCAAGAAAATAACAATCTCTTTAAATTGTATATTGCCTGCCTAAGGTAAAGTCATCCCTGATGGAGGGTTACAGGAATTGTGGGAAAGAGGGGTCCTTTCATCAGATTAACGCTATTTCAGATGTGGAATGGCCAAATGGGAGAGGCAGCTTGATGAATGAGGTCTCAAGGACTCTAAACAAATCCAAATCATATTATGGGATATCATCTAATGTGAAGTTCTACTCCGTACTTCTAGAATTTTTATTTTTATACTGTGTTGAGGATTTATTCTGTTCTATGTATTGTACTGTATTGTATTGACCCCCTTCTTTTTGACACCCACTGCACGCCCAGCCTACCTGGAGAGGGGTCTCTTTTTGAACTGCCTTTCCCAATGTTTCTTCGATTTTTTTCTTACAAGGGTTTTTTTTGGGAGTTTTTCCTGGTCTTCTTAGAGGGTCAAGGCTGGGGAGCTGTCAGGTGGCAGGCCTGTTGAAGCCCATTGCGGCACTTCTTGTGTGATTTTGGGCTATACAAAAATTAAAATTTATTGTATTGTATATCCGGTAAACCAAACACGGGGGTGGGCGAGCGAAGCAAGCAGGGGGCGGAGCCCCCTAGTAATTAAAAAAAATAGGGTACCATGTAGGCCTTCAACATGGTGCTTCAGCTGTCTCTTTCAGACACTCATTTTCTCCCCTGCAAAGAGTTAAAAGGGAAAGGCCAAATTCAGAGAAAGGTGGTGCTCCCTCCTGTTTTACTTTGATTAAGTGTAGACCTCCATGTGACCTCAATTTTCCCATGTAAGAATGTGGTGGGGCGTATAATGGTGGATTGGTTTTGGTGCATAATTTATTAGTAATTTAGGTTTTGTTACTGAGCCTGCTGGTTAATTGGTGCTGGCATGCACATACCAATTAATCAGGCAATTTTCATTTAGCAGCGGGGTGAGTGCACAGTGTGGGGTTAGTAAAACATGGATAAAAAGGAGCAGGGCAAGTTAAAGGGAAATAAAATCAGAAAATTGTGAGTGAAACAAAATGAAGGATTAAAGCAAGTGAGTGTGAGCTTGAGAGAAAGACAAGAGCAAAACAGGTTGGAGTAAGTTTTATGTAGGTTTTACCTTAACACTAGAATTCCTGAAGCCTACAAAAAAAAACTTGTAATCCCAGCCCACCTTAAATCCCTTCGCACCTCTCCATCAGCGTCTTTTGTTTTGTAAATGCGTCGATTAGCACAAACAGCAAGCAGCCTGTTGCCCCATCTCTAGCCTTGACAGAACTCGGCTTGGGCAAAAAGTTCTCCAAGCTCAAGCCAAGGCTCCTTATCTGCATGTGATGTGTCTAGAGTTGTATAGGGTAAATAATACAGTATATTGTTATTTGGAATATGTGCATTTCATGCGTGTTCTATGTCTACAAAGATCTGGATAAGTGTAGGATGAAAGCAGAAACTTTTTCCACATTATACTAATAATGATGAGAAGTGTATAATGTGTGAATACTTTAGTCCAAATCTAAAATAAACACGTGCGCTTTTATTCAAGAATATAACCAAAGAAAAAAAGCACTTGATTTACATGCTCAAATGTCAATTGACATGGAGTTTACACATATTCTTGAATGTTGCAGAGGTAAGAACTGCTCCCTTATAACCTGAAGGTCCTGGGTTCGAGACCAGGCGCTTCATGTTTTTAGTAGTGAGCTGCTATTATTATTATTTCTAAAATATAATAAAAACATAAATTTGATTTATTTCAGTCTGTAGCACCCAGTATAAATTTTGACAAATTGTAAAAGTTTGTGCTTGTTTTTTATTATTCAGTTTAATTCTCTCAGTGACATTCACGTGGTACAATGAACTTGCCCCTCCCTCTCTGAGTTGATAGCATTTATCTCCATTTTTTTCACAAGAGCAGCGCTGTGGCTGATGCCTGCTCATAACTGTTTGTTGTACTGGCAATTGAACATACAATGTCCCATGACCGCTATCAGACTGGACAAAGGCAAGACTGTAACAACAGACAGCTTCTTCACATCGCTTTCGCCGGCTCCAAAAGACACTGGAGAGGTTCGAAGGGATTTAAGGTGGGAATTCTAGTAAAGGAGTGAGAGAGAGAGAGAGCAGAGTGCAATTTAGCTGAGAGGAGAGGTCTGGATCTGATAGTCTTTTATCATGTTACAGTGAAGGCAGCTGGAGGCTGGTGGGATGAAAAGAATGGTCCAAAGGGACATATACAAAGGTGGAGCCATGTGTGAAACAGGGAGAAGCTGTTGCCTTGGGGCAACAGTTGTTGAGGGCAAGTTGCCTGGAGTCTGACATGAACTCCCAGTAGAGGCTGAGCTATAAGTAATGCTCCAGGCCAGAATCTATACATCCAAGGGGAATAGAAGATCATTTGTTTTAATTATTTTTTAATGCACCAATTTTACTTGATCTCCCTGAAGATGTTTTATGTGGCTCTCATGATTTTAATAGATTAATTTTAACTTCTATTTATTCATCCAGAGGCCCTGTGTTTAAGAAGCACTATGAGCACACTAATTCTTCGTGGTTTTTAAATAAATAGTTTGCACTTTTTTTGCACTTTAAATCCTGTCTGTCTCCTCACTTGTTGCTGGTTCTTCCTCGGTCTATAAACTACTAGATGCTCCACTAAGGGACAATGCCATGGCACAGGGCATCAGAAAGACCCTTCAATGTACTTGACATATTACTCATAGGCAAAGAGCACTATTTACTAATTACAGTCAGAGAATGGAATTTTATTGTCTTTCAGCTATTACATTATTGCTAGAATATCGATTTTTACTGTATTATCATTTCATTTCTGTTTATTCCTATAAAGCACACTTCTACTTAATAGAGCAATGTCCTACCACAATACATTATTTAACATACAAAAAATATATGCTACAAAAATAAGTTGTGATATTCTGATTTTCATAATTTTACATATTTTGACTGATTTTGTTGTTTGTGGTTAAATAACACAATATAGCACATAACATTCTTTCTTAAACAATGTTTCTTAAACTTGGTTAATCCAGGTCAGGGTCAGTAGTAATATGTGACAGACACTTAATTTGAAATTGGCAGGTGCTAAGTAAGAGTCTGGGATTGTAAAACTGGGTGTACTGGTTTACCCTTGTGTGTGAAAAGAAGAAAAAATGGTTTGTGCTTGCCTGTGGAATAAGGAGATGCACTGCAGGATGCTAGTAAAGGAAGCTAGATAATGTAGCTGTATGAGGTGCAAGCAAGAGTAGCTTGACAGCATATGGAAGTGCTCCATAGGAAGAGGTGGCAGCTGAGCATGTGTGATTGAGAAAGGCCTATCAGGTAGTGCACATGTCCGTGGGTAGTGGTGACACCCTGGTGGTGCTCCGCCATTTGAGAGCCTAGAGGAAGTTCCGGAAAGGTGACTGGACCATGGATCCGTTCTGCATCAGGATCTGAGAACCCATAAAACAGAAGCTGAAATTGGAAGATTGAACACAGTGGTGCAAACCTGGTGGTGTGCAAGTGTATGGGTGATGTTGGACTGGTATCAACTGCAGATGTCCATTGAGGATACTCAAAACAATACAAAGGCCACTGGGAGGAATGCCTTATGTTGGTGTGGTGCATTTATTGGCTGAATTGTAGCAAACACCTGCATGCTCCGTGATAAAGGAAGGAGGTGATTCAGAGTCTGAGGTTAAGTTCTCAGATTTGTTATTGAGATGTAGGCAAGAACTTGGGGAGACAGACACTGCACTTTCTATAGGGAATTCACTTTGGCTGCTTATATTCTTCTGGCAGTGGCAGTGCCTGTGAAAGTCCTCTGAAGGAGAAAAGCGGTATTGTGAACTGGAGGCATAAGCTGGTCAGTGAAGTCTCTTTGCGCTGTGTAATTAGGTGAGGGTAAAAAGTGAAAGAACTTGGGACTTTTTTTTTAATCCTTATTTATTTATATATAAACTTTACCTTTTAATTTTGTTAGTACACAAGAACTAAATTTATTGCTTGGTACAAGACTGTGATTTGGCACACATATAATATGCAGATTTTTTTATTTTTCTTAAGATGCTTTTATTATCTATTTCTGTCTGTCTTCTCTCTTTGGTCATTCGGGTATGACTACAGATGTCCATTGTCCAACCTACTGTATGTGCAAAGATGGCATTGCTTTTACATCCCACTCTTAGAGAAACTCACATAGATGTGGGGGGAACCGTAAAATAAAAAATGACTTTGCATTTGATTAACACCCAAGATGTTGAATCCATGAGGCAGAATTACTAACAGATTTGCCACCATTGGCTGAATAAATTTAGGGAAATAAACATTTTTTTCTCTTCTCAAGATGGCTCCCCTTGTCTGCCTCCTTTTATATGTCTAATGGGACTTCAGCATTTGTTTGTTTTGAAATAAACAAAGTATGACATAAATTTGGCTATATTCTCACCTCATACCATTTGCTGTATCTCAGCGTAAGTTTCTAGTGTAAGATGTAGAGACTTCATCTCAGTAATTACATTAAAAAGGTAAGGAATGAGAGGATTTAGTTGTTCAGGCAATAAGCCTATCCCCACAGAATGATCCAATTAGTGCTGACTAATTTTGTTTGGCAAAATTTGCCAAAGCTTTTTTCACAGCAAATATGCTGTGTTTGCCAGTGACATTGTTTGCCTAATATTTTCCTGGAAATTCACTCTGTGTCCAACTTAGGCAAACATTTTTTCCAAGCTCCTCATGATGTTTTGCAACCTGACATCACAGAGCTGTAGTAGCCATGTCCAGAACATTTCACACATGTATACTAAGATCATTGCTAACTTAGTCATTGCTGTGTTGCAAGCACACAAGGGAAAGTAATACAGTGTCAGCTCTGAAACCACTTCCTAGCACCCCATGCACTGAACAGTGTTGCGTGAAATTTTTACCTGTCTCTTACTGCACTCAGTTCTTACATTTGTGGTTGTTTCCACCTCCTGGGCTCATCAATTGTTGTATGTTGGTCATCAATGAACTTAAAAAGATAAAAATGTGCCCAGAAGCTGCAAAGGTTGATAAACACTGCCAGATTTCCATTCCACATGTGTTTAAAAAAATCAACAAAAAGCTTGCAGTATTACTAGTACTGCTAAGAGATATATAACACTAATCACTGAGGGCTGGCAACACATCACCACATGGCTAATTATGCCTGCAAATTATCCATGTGCTTAACAACGAACTCAGAACATGCCTTAAAGGATCGCACCCCTTCCCCTTCCGCTCATCAGAAAGCACAGGACACTCTGTGAAATAGTAAAAACAAAATATTTACTACTGTTTACATTTTTTTTATTCTTGATGGAAGAAGAAAGTGTGAGGCATCTACACAGGTACATTAAAAACAAAAAAGACATTCCTGCTGTCCCCACTTATTTCAAACAGTGGACCATTGCACCATTTTAAACCTCCTTTTCCATTGACTTCAATGTATTTCACTGAGTTTGGCGAAGTTCCTGCACATTTCTGTGATTTTGCCAAACTTGAAAAGAAGCAAATTCAGCAGAGTTCATTCATCACTAGTGCTAGCTGTGCAAGAGATGCTGTATCTTCTGCTGTGCCATCTGTAGTGCATTAGAGAGGTGTCATAAACAATATTTACAAGTGTTATGCTTTCCCTTTACTATTTTCTGTATTATTGCATATTTTACAGTGAATATTATCATAGCTTTCTTTTTCAGTTTTATTAAGTACATAAATCACATCACATCGACGGAGCATTCACATTTATTACTGCATCACAGGCTGTTGCAGAGAATTTTGTTCAGATGGTGATGATGATGCTGAAAAAGCATTTTATGGGTGCATTTTCTTCACCAGTGTCATCATTTACTGAGTTGTTTTTATAGACACTACCATTAATTTTGAATTTTTAGAACCAAAGGACCATTTGTTCCGGTGTAGGCTGAAGTCAACCAATGGAAGTTGCACTGAGGCTGCTTGCAAGTTGACCTCATTTGGGTAGGCTAGTAGAGATTCTGTGCAGAGGAACTGGACAAACCTTTAACACTCTCAGAATTATGAACTCTATAAACACACTCTAAAGTGGGAAAGCAGCAGGACCTGATGACTACCCAGTGGAGTTTTATAAAAAAAAAATCAAATAAGTTAGTTCTACTATTATTAGCACTGCGTATAGAAGGTAGAGACAGCAAAATTCTACCTCAAATGTTTTGCCAAGCATTAATTACCATCTTTCCAAAGAAAAATAAGGACTTATTACAATGCACATCATACAGACCTATTTCACTTCTAAATAATGATGTTAAGATAATCTCCATAGTTCTTTGTAGAAGGACTGAGAAAGTGCTTCCTTCACAAGAATAAACTGGATTTATTAAAGGCAGACACTTAGCTATGAATCTTCAATGGGAATACATATTTACTATGTTGCACAAATTTGGGTTTGGCCCAAACATATGTACAATTGATAAAACTACTTTATACCAGTCCAGAAGCACTAGTTTGTATTAACAACACTATTTCAAACGTGGGACTCAACAAGGATGTCCTCTACCAACACTGTTTTTTGGATTCAAAATTTAGTTGAATAAATGTGTTTTTTCCAGTGAACTCTCTACCACACAATATTAGAATGGACACTTACACATTTATTTTAGCAGATCAGTTTAAGTACCTTGGGGTAAACATCACAAGTACTTATAAAGATCTTTTTCAATAAAATGTTGGTATCAGCATGGAAAAAATTAAACAAGATGTGCACAACTGATTTACCCTCCACCTCACATTAGCAGGGAGAATCAATACTGATAAGATGAATATCCTTTCCAAGCTTTTTTTTTTGTATTTCAGATCATCCCGTATATTTTAAAAAAGCGTTCTTTAATAAATTAGACATAATTGTAACCTAATTTATTTGTAATTCAAAACATCCACGCATCCAAAGGGTGAGTCTTTAAAGACCTAAAGCAGAAGGGGGCACTACCTAACTTTCACTTTTATTACTGGGCAGCAAAAGTACATGCTATAAAGCCATTGTATTTGAGACAAATCAATGAATATACACAAGCCTGGTCTACAACAGAAATACAATTTTGCAGAACTTCTTTTTATCCCCTGCTTTGTGCCCCAGTTAATACAAATTATCATCAATATACTAATAATCCAATTGTCCATCAATCTCTCAGAATATGGAACCAGTGTAGAAAGCATTTTAAGACAGAGAAGCTTTTGTCGTTTGCACCTCTACATGATAATCACCTTTTCTGCTCTCTCAAACCTACACAGTATTTAATGTTTGGAAAATATCTGGGATTAAAACACTTACAGAATTATAAATAGATAATGTCTTTGCATCTTATGAACAAGTATGCTTCCAATTCAAATTCCAATTAAGTAACATCCCATCAACACATTTTTTTCCATTACTTTCAAATTAGAAACTTTGCTAAAAAGAACCTGCCCAGTTTTCCTCACCTTTCACCCATTTCTGTTCCAGTAGAAATATTGATCAGTCTTGAAGACTAAGGCACCATTTCAATAATATATAAAACATTTTAAAGCTCTTTCCTTTCAAAGATCTCAGGGTACAGTTTCTAAGGGTGGAAGGCAGCCATGCATCGAATTTACTTTAGCTACATATGCACAAAGGATTCAAACATTTAACTTAAAATCTTTTATCAAACACATTTATCTCATTTAAAATTGTCCAAAGTGTACTAGACCAAGATTCAACTTGTGAGTGTTGCAATCTAGCTCCAGCCTCACCAAATTAACATAATTCTGGACAAAGGGATTTGCTTATGGTTATGCCTATCAGACAGTCTTGGTGTCACACTCACTCCTAAACCATTACCAGCTATGTTGGCTGTACTCCCAGATGGGGTTAAAGTGGAGAAGGACAAATTTGTAATTGCCTATACCATACTGCTAGCATGTAGACTTGTCTTGCTCAACTGAAAGAATCTCAGCCCACTTGTTATAAGTCAGTGGGTAACCAATATTCTGTACTATTTGAATTTGGAAAAAATCAAATTCTCACTTAGAGGATTATTTCAAAACTTTTTTTTTAAATATTGCAAGATCTAATTAAAAAAATGTTAGAAAAAGTATTTATATCGGGGGAAAAGGATATTCTCCCTTCTTTGTTCCTTTTAAACATTGGCTGTTCTCTCTATTTCTCGTGGGAGAGGAGGATGAATTCTAGTTTGTCAAGTTTGACTTGACTACATTTAATGTTATTTTCTTGGTTGTATAAGTTATTCTTGAATGTATGGAATATTGTTTTATTGAAATAAAATTAATAATAAAAAAGTGTTGATTCTGGGCGCTTTTTGGCTCAGTTTTGAAGACCTAACACCTTTTGTCATTCTTCTGTACTGTGAAGCACAACAATGACATCATTCACGACACATACACTCATGGGCATCATTCTCAACACATCCATTCCAAGGTGTTTTTTGCATGTACTAATAATATGCATTTATTTTTTTCATTCCAAGAGATGGAGTATACAACCCACACTATATCCCAATAAAAGAAATTTTAAATAGAGAAATGAAATGATTGGTATTAAGAAAGGCTGACAGAAGCATCACTGATCCCATTGGAGACCACTGACTGTCACACAAAAGGAAATACGTATGTATTGTATGACCATGGAGGTCTCAGACTCTGGTGCTGGGAGGCCAACATGTCCTCATTATAGCTGTTACTAAAGTTTGTTATTTATTTGCTTTATTTTTTCCGTCTTTTTGCTTTATCAATGACGCAGATCACCAGAATGTTGAATGGACTCTATCATTATTTTTCTCCCTATATTTGTATACGTAAATATTTCTTTTTTAACTAATATAATGCACTGCATATGCCAAACATAAACTGAACAAACAGAAATTGACTTATATAGATGACCATGTGCATTATGTAGTATGCAGCCTTTAAACTGGAGACAAGGCTAGTGCTTGTTAAGGATTGGCTGAGAAAATCGGGCTTATGACTTTTGACTTCTGCTTTCTTTTGAACTTAGAGTATTGATTTCATTTTGGTTTTCATAATCAGAATTGAGGGTTAGGGCATACTTTGCCCCCTGCCTGACCAATGACAACTCTTTTTGGTTTCTTCCTTTGAAAGATAGTCATTGGCTGGTAGTTTAAAAAGAATACCCACAGCTCTTTTGAACCTTCCCTTCTCTCTAGCAGAGGAAAGCAGATTAAAATCGATCTAGATATACTTCATCAAATCTGTCAAATCCAATTCTGGCTTCCAGGGACAAAAAATACAAAATTTGTTTTTTTTTTTTTTTAGTTTGTTTAGTAGTAAACAGTACAGTAATTGTTTCTTTGGAATCAATAATTGGTTACATCATCTTTAGCATTACGAATAGGAACCAAACTTTTCACTTTTTTTTGTGTGTGTGTCTTTAACTGAGGTGTGAAAAAAATTGTCTCACATTCCCTTCAGCAACTGCTTTAACTTACTAATATTCTGTGTGATCCCACAAAACGGAGCCAGCTAAAGAGTGTGTTTGTGTCTGTTTTGAATAGAACTAATGTGGTCGGATATTAAATACAGGGCACACATGAACCTTCAATAGCAAAGCGCTTTATACAAGACGTGTGGAGTTTATCTTTATATGTTCCTGTAGTAGATAATTAGTAATACATAAAATGTTCTAAGGTGTAGTGGAATAATTAAAAGAAAAAGAACTGTGACTGACATTTTATTCAAACGAGGGCTGCTTGAGGCTAGGAGAGGGAGAACCTCTGAAAGTATGGACAGACGAATCAGTGGATTTCCATTTGGGCTGCTTATGTAAAAGGCCTGCAGATAAAAAAGGGGTTGTGGTGGTGGGGGGTCTTTTTTTAACTGGTGATAGTTGGTGGAAACTATATTGAGAGAGATAAGCCTACTGACGGGACGTTGATAGGAAAGTCGGGTGCAGGCAGGCAGGCGGACTCATGTGTCGTAGGCCCAGAACACCAGGGCTGTGAAGATGGCCTCCATTAAGGCCACAACATTGGTGGTGTGTTGTACATAGTTAATTTATTTGTATGCTTCTTTTTATGTTAATAAATAAAGCCAACAAACTCTATTTACCTGATCAGTACTTACTTACTTTCTTCTGGATGTTTGCATCAAGAGGTCATAGCAATATCATTCAAATAAAGATTGTTTAAAAATAAGTCACAACATCTGTATTAGATTTCATATATAGGACTGTCCTGGAAAATATGGCATGATTGGTTAACCTATATTTACTTATTCACTTATTAAATTTTTAAATATTTGATAAATATACTTCTCTACTTTTGACACGAATTATCCTAATTTGTGGCATGGTTGTGAAGTAGCTTGCTCCAAGAATTTGAAAAGCACAGTCACTGTCTCCATTGTTTGAATTTCTTTGCCAGATGTATATGAGTTTGCATCCAGCTTAGAGAAGGTCCCTGACTGGCATCCAGTGCTGCTGCAGAGATTGGCTCTGCCTCCCATCACCATGAATTGAATTAGAAATAAATTGTTTAATGGGTAATATTCCATAATTCTAAACCCATGTAATTCACTGAAACAGAATAACCCCAAAGATCATCCACAGTCAGGTGTCAAGAACCCGCACGTGAAGTCCTCTAAAGTGGGTTGCAAGTGTTCTTAGCCCTGCTATAAATTAGGGAAGGGACCCAAAGCACCAGCAAATTGTTTAGAGTCAGATTACCTTACTTCTGCAGAAGGGACTCTCTCAGCACACCAGACTAATTCTCTTTCAAAGATGGAGGATACGCTGTTTTAAATATGCTGTATATATATGCAATATATAATAACCCATCTTTTTGGAATGGCATAGAAAAATAAGACAATTGTAGACTTTTAAACATTTGTGAATGGACAGATGTACAGTATACTTTGCCTTTTATTTAGAATTAAATTTACTTCTGTTATTCTGTGATTAATAGTTTTTGAAATTATTATTTAGACAAATGAGCCTCAACCTTCTCACTGCGACAAACAGTCTCTTTCTTCTATAAATGTTGACTGCTAATTTTATTTACAAACTCATATATATTTATCTAAAATAATATTATGTGGCTATCTAGTTAAGTGGAGGGAATGGATGCTTTGTTTTACTTTGCAAAATATTTATTTTTTTAAATTTAAAACTAACAGATAGCATTGAATATGACGGCATATGCAATAAAGGGAACACTTTGCGCTTTCACAGAGTTGTATCCAGTTTTGTGAACTACAGATGTGGTTTTGTGTCTTTCAGAAAAAAAATAAAAGAAAAAACACTTCAAGCAGGTAAAAAATATTCTGTAAAGATACATTTGATTGCATAAAAAGAGTTTCATTAATTGGTCTATTGATATTCTTAAAATAACTAAATGTCCTAATATCTTAAGGGTTTTAATTTCCTTTATATTCCCTGCAGTTAAGGAGTTTTTTTCCTTGTTTTTGTATACATGTTTTTTACTCACTGAAGAAGCTATTTGGAATCTTTTGTAAGACTCTTATACATCTGAAAAACTAAAGAATAGTTTTTAAGCCTGACACAGAAATACTTTTGTGTTGCTTGGATATTGGGTCTGTGCTGCTGATGGAAATTGGAATTTATACTGCAATCATAATATAAGAGGTAGAGGGTGGATGCATTTTAAAAATTAGTAAAATAGATTATTTTCACCAAACATCAATTAATCCAACCATTTTTCATTATACTGTCTTGGGGGAGCTACAGTAGATCATAATCTGATACATAAGAGAAATTACCCAGCACTCCTGCATTGGATGAAAGTTTGTTGCAAGGTATACTTTCAAATACACTCATATGCACTCACATACACATATCTCAAGGTACTCGTTAATCAGCACACACCATGGGGTATTGGAGTAAACCAGAATCCTTAGAGAAAATTGTGCAGACTTGGGTAGAATGTTTAAGTTCCCCACAGATAATGACTGAACTGTTTCACTCTCCTGGTTGTATTGAACTGTTAGAATGCAATATTGAGTTTTTCTGCTCTTTTCCTAACTGATCTGGACATCTTTTAAGAAATAACTGCATGATAGGACAACAAAACTTTTAGCTTGGTGTATTGAACGGTCTCTTCTTGTTTGTCAAACTTCTTGTGTTCTGATGATCATAATCACAGTAAAGCCAGACCTATCACAGGGCAGAATTGAGTTCTGGGCATACATACACTGCTTCAGAACACCTCAACATACAACGAGCAGTCAATTTAACAGAAATGATACAAACACAATGAGAATGTGCAAACTACAAACAAAATGTGGCTCTGAATACAAGTGTTGTGAGGTGATCACTACAACGTCAGTTTTACAACTTGCAAGCAGTGTGTTGTAGTGGTTAAGGCACTGGACTTTAAACCATACAATTAACAGTTCAGTTGTCACTTCCAACTTATTGTGTGTTATTAAGTCACGTTAACTGCTGTGGACTAAGCCTCGGACACAGACAGGTAGACATGTTGTTAACACCACCACACGTTTATTTAACACTACTATTTACAAAGTTCAAGTGCACAAACAACCCACAGACTTTCCCCAAAAGTCCTGGCCAACACCACACAATGCCTTCACTCTTCAGGCCGCCTCCATGTCTCCTTCCAGACCTTGTCCTTCCTTCTCTCCCGATTCCAGCCCCGAATGAAGGGAGGCGGCCCCTTTTATGCACACCCAGATGTGCTCCAGGTGCTTCCCGGCAATCTCCCGCTGACACGCCCCCATGTGGCGGAAGTGCCGGCTGTATCCCCGGAAGCACTCTGGGTGTCCCTGCTCCTGTTCCCCCCAGCACTTCCTGGTGTGGTGGAAGTACTGAGGTCCAGGGCTCTCCAAGGCATCCCGGCCGGGTCGTCCCCCCAGCCATCTGCGACACTGCCTATGCTCCCACTTTTAAAAAATAGGTATTTAAATATCGAACTGTATCCTAAACTTGTAAAATGCCATATAAATACAGTATACAAGAGTAACAGTAGCAATCTTCTTTTTTCTTCTGTAGCTATTCCCATGATTATTTGAGGTTTGCAATTTTGTTTTGACTATTCTCCATAGTTTCAGAGTGATTTTTAGGGCCTGATGCCTTTCCTGATGCCAATCCTCCCCATTAATAATAATAAGAAGAAGAATTTATTTCAATGAAGATTATATGTTAGGTCTGATTGTAAACACCTGTGGGAAACTTTTTCATTAAGTGAAATGTTGTTGTTAAGATGATGAATTAAGATCACCATTTGATATTTACTTGAAGCACAATTCATATTTCTGTTATGTTAATAACTGCTTTTCTTGTTATTAATTTATCACAGCTTTAATGCTCAAGTCAGGAATCACTACAGAGGTAACTGCTAATTATTTCTGGGGTTAGGAATGCCGTCTCAATTTTTTGGACTGTTTTCTATTATTCACCTCTTTGGCTCCAGGTGTCCCTACATTCCCTGTGGACCACCAGGGCGCATACAGCCCCCCTGACCCGACACAGACAGGCAGATACAAGTTTACCACAAATCACATGATTTATTTACAATTGGGGAGCCTTTCTTTTTCCCCATGGCACAGTCCCAAAACACCACAACATAATAAAGCACAGTCCTTTAGACTCTTCCTTCTGTCCATCTCTCAGTTCGTCCCTCCGCCTCCACTCCCTCTCAGGCAAGCTTCTTCCACCACCTCCCGATTCTGGCCTTCCGAATGGAGTGATGCGGCTCCTTTTATTCAGGTCCTGGGAGTGTTCCAGGTAGCTCATCAGTATTACCAGGAATCACTCCCAGGTGTGGTGGACGTCCTCTATAGGGCTCTGTAGCTCCCCCTGGCAGCCCCCACAGAACCCAACAGGGCTACACCACACACCAGCTCTGAACGTGCTCTGTGGGAATCCGTGATGCTACAGCCGCCCAGGAGGACTGCCCTCTAGCGTTCCAGGGGAGATATTGCCTCACAGATGCTCTCTCCCCAGGTTCTTCCATTCCACTGGCTCCCTGGCCGTTGCCACCTGTCACACCCCCAAAATGCCAGTGCATAATAACACCCAGTTGGGGCCCCACACAGGCTATTAGTCCCCCTGGCATATCCTGTCAGGCTGGAAGATGTTGCCTATAACCGACTTCCATTCCTTACTGCCCCACTATTCTACCCTGTCCCCCAAAGTAACTATTTTCAGGGCAGTCATTAAAAATAGAGGGATGTTGACCCTTTGGGCTATAACAAAAAATCTTTTCTACTACTAGAGCCTATCCTTTTTTTTGACGTCTGGACCTGGTATGGTCATGCCCCTGTCTTGTCTGCCCTACTATCTCAATCCTAACTAGACACTCCTTTCATGTAGCAAGATGTAGCAACAACAACAACAACAACATTTATTTATATAGCAAATTTTCATACTAATAATGTAGCTCAAAGTGCTTTACATGATGAAGAAAAAGAAAAAAAAAGACAAAGTAAGAATTAAAATAAGAGAACACTAATTAACATAGGATAAAAGTAAGGTCCGAGGACAGAAAAAACAAAAAAAACTCCAGACGGCTGGAGAAAAAATAAAATCTGCAGGGGTTCTTGGTCTTAGACCGCCCAGCCCCCTCTGGGCATTCTACCTCACATAAATGATCAGTCCTCATTGTATTCAGGGTTCTCATGGAAGGACTTGATGATGACAGTCATGTGGACTTCTGGCCTTTAATCCATCAATGTAGGGACATCATGGTGTTTTGATTAGGTGGTGGTGGCGCAGATCTAGCCGAACCTAGAAAATATTTTATCAAAATTTGCTTTTACATCATAGTAAGCATTTTGCTTATTATAGTATTATGAAACATTTTACAAAAGAGAAACTTTTACTTTGTTCTATTTAACATAGATTCAGGTAAACTGAATTAATAATGCCTTGACTGTATGTTGGCACTTAGCCCTGCAATAGCAATTATTTAGCATCCGTAAAGCTTCTGTAAATGTATGAATATTTTATGTTTGGTAAAAATATGACATGTCTGAAATAATGTAGGGTCTTCTAACCATAACATAAAATGCTAAGTAGCCAGCTGTAAAGAAGCATTTTTAAAACATGGCAGATAATGACTGCTGCTCAGTAACAGATTTGCAATGTATTAGAAAACAGTCATTGTGTATAATTTTCATTTACATGTTAAAGTATGGTTGGCTTTGACCATTATGCATGGTAGGAGAGTTTCAGAACATAGCCAAAGTAATTCTAATATAATGCTTATGTTACAGAACATAATGATGATAGACTTTTTGAACTCTTCATAAGCTTTTACTTATATACTCATTTGTAGGAGTCTTGGAATTTCATTAAACAGACTCAGCATTTTTAAATGTATTCTCTCAACTCTTCTTAATGAGCATCATCTGTAATTTAACTCTAACTGGTAACTTGTAATGATAAGGATTTATTCTTTAATGCCATCAACATTTTTAGGAATTAATTAGTTAATTGATCAATCAACCTCCAAAATCTTGAGCTTCAAAACCACATTTTTATTTAGTGTAGAATTAATATTTGTCTATTTCTTTCAAATCATTTCAAGCGGTTGAATCATGACAGCATGGTTCAGACTTGCTTTTTGACCTCAAATATAATCCTTTTGTGTTGGATAATTGCTTGACTTTCTAAATGCGCCTGAATTGTATATGGAAAGATCAACATAACATCAAAAAATTAGGTTATAGCTGGAAAGAAAAGTATTTTCTTTTTATCTTACTGTTAGATACCATTGCGTGGTTATCAAATTTGGGGTGGTAAATGCTGTAAAAAGCAAGAGAATGAAAGGGAAAAAACAGACGCATCAGGAAAAGATTTTAAAGGTGGAGTCCCAGTGCCAGTAGCTTAAGTAAAAAAGTTTAAAAAATAACTTTGACACTGATATGAATTTGTTGTCTTGTATATTCTCCCTGTAACTGTGGGGGTATTTTTCCAAAAGGTCCTCCCGCTTTCCACAGATGTGTGTTAAGCTAATGGGCAATTTGAAATCACATTTGTTTGAATGTAATTGTTCATATGTTTTGGGGGCCCTTTGATAGAAGGACCTCCCAACTATGGTTGCTTCTTGCCTAGCATCTGATGCTACTGAATTAGGTTCCCCGTGACTCAGAATTAGGTTCAATGAGTTGGAGAATTTTATGTAATGTGTATTAAATGCAGATACTTGCTCAAACTTTACCTCCAATTTTATAGTTACAAAATTTAGTATCCGTGTATTTTTATGCTCTGTTGTAAGAGAGCTATTTTTCAACATGTCTTTGTGATAACATTTGGAAAAAGAGAGTAAACCTGTGGTCAAAAGTCCAGAAAGGCAACTGTGATGGGATGGAAGGCAGAGGAGGGAGGGCAAAGGTTTTCCAAAAATAGCCCAGACAGCAGGCTGGCTGCAGATGTGTCAGTGTTTATCAGAGGAATGGACCATCTGTTTCTGAGGAGGTCAAGGTTTTTCCAGCATGTATATGAATCATAGATTTTCAGTGCTGAGCACTGAACACAAGAGTAACAGATAATTGGAGCAATGATGTCAAATGATAAAAAAATTCACAACAAAAATAGAAAAAGACATAACTTGACTTGTTTTGTTTTACTCTCCATGTAATGATTAGCCAAGATAACTTCTGCATATTATAACATGCTTGCAATGAATCTGGCTGAAACTGTCTACATCAATTTAGACCATACAATGCTGACAACAAAAGGTGACCATTCAGTCCACCATGCTCATTTGGTTTGCTAATAGCTAAGATGTCCCAGTATCTGGTCCAGCTGCATGCTAACAGTTGAAAAGGTTACCCCTTTCCTTTCATGATTTAATGGTTTGTTTCAAATTCCCACAACTCTTTGTGTCAAGAAGTGCTTAAATCACTTACACCCCTTAATTTCCACTAATGTCCTTAAGTATACAATTCACTGTTTAGCTGAAAGTGTTTGGATGGATCATGTTTATGTGTTTTACAAATTTTGAAACGATAGCGTTCCACATACAATTCTCTGCTTCAGACTTAGCAGGCCTTAATTCCGTGAGCCTCTTGGAGTAAGACATGACCTTTGTTCCTGGGATGCACTGGATTGTTTTTATTTGCACATCCTCTAGAGATTATATGCAGTATCTTTCTTGTGCAGTGCAAAGAAATGCAAACAACACTTCATGCGTGGGTCTTTCCTGTGTATTATAGAGTCTGAGCATACAATCTCATGATTTTGTTTCAACCATTCTTAAAATATAACTCTCTTCTAACTATCTTTTATTTTGTATTTTTCTTTGCTTCTGCCTATTGCTTAGGTAATACTAAAAAGTGAAATAATTTTCTTATTCATTTAATTAAATTCAGGCTAGTTACGGTGGTACAGTGGTTATCACTGCTGACTTATGGATCTGGGGCCTCATGCATAACGCCATGCGTAGAATTCGCACTATAACATGGCGTGCGGACAAAAGCGGAAATGTGCTTACGCAGAAAAAAATACACATGCATAAATCTGTGCATTCGCCAACTTCCACGTTCTTCCGCTACATAAATCCCGGTCAGCGTGAAAAGTAACGCATGTGCCTGCTGTCCTGCCCCGTCTCCTCCCAGAATTATGTCTCTTTGAATATGCAGATCAATATAAATAGCCCTTAAGATCAGCCTTCTGTGAAAAGACAATGGCAAAAGTATGAGGGAAAATAGAAGAATTTCAGCGAATACCAAGTGGAGGCAAGGAAAAACGTATTATTTGTTGATTTAAACAGTGGTATAAAGATGGTTTACACTGGTATTTCTTGCCATGGTAAACAAAGTGACATCATCAGTGGTGCCTGAACTGGAAGTAACATCATCAGTGGCGCCGGAACCGGAAGTAAGGTCATCAGTGACACCAGCACTCTGCTGGATTTCCAATGGATGGTTTGCAAGGGATTGAGAGAGACAGTCAGTGCACCTCACTGCCCCCCAGTCTGGTGTGGAATAACTATCATTCAGGCCCTTTAGCTGTCTCCGAATTGTATGTATAGCCATAAACATGCCTCAGAAACGTGAGAGAAATGTTTTGTTAAATCAAAACCTTTGCTCCTTCAAAAAGAATACGATTAGTAAGTTTTAAGACATTGGTTTTGACATTGGAGCTGGAGTCCCATGAATCCCATGTTAGGCCACAACAACTGTCACACTATTTTTTAATAATTTATAAAGAATACTTCACTTCAGAATACAAATTAATATGTACCGTGATTGTGTAGAAATAACATTGACTTGCAAAATACTGAACATATTCTTTAAATTGTCTTCTAAAGGCTCCATGCAAATTATGGACACTGTCTCATTTTTTCTCCATTTCATTGCAATTTCTTGGGTAAGGGTGTCAGTGGCAACAGATTGAGGTGGTTAGATAAAACCTGCCTAATCTTAGCACCAATCTCTTGGTGTTCCTAGGCCTACTTATTTCTAAAATCACTTCATTATGTCCTGAGTCTCCCTTGAGTTACCATTCCAGGGGTCGTGACTACTACCTTTTGTGGGACGTGCTCGGTGTTGACACTTATTAAATGGCTTTAGCTGGCTTCTAACAGGCCAGAGGAGTAGCAGCTCCTCATATCTTTTTTGAACAGTGTAGGCCATCCTGTTACTAGACTCTTGCTGTTAGCCACCATCCTTCAGGCATTGTTTCTGTTCTAAGTGAGGTTTGATTAGATTGATTAAAAAAAATATTAGGAGTATAATTTTGGATTGCTCTTTGTCTTGGCCCTCTTTCTATTCACATGCAGGCAAAACTGAACATTATATTTCTCCTTGAATACATAGAATGCTCAGTATTTAATATAAAGATTCTGAGCATCAAAAATCATTTTGGAATACTTATTCTGGTCTTGTTTAGCTTTTGACTTGTGTATTTGTTATTTTTTACTATGTTACCCAATGTTCTCCAAACAACATCGTTCTAATGGCCATTGATTCTCACAAACATGTGCTAAAATCACTACTCGTTAAGAGTGAAGGACATAGAGCAGCATCTAAACTAAAAACATATGTAGATTAGTTAAAGGAATCAATGCATAAGTGGTGAAATCACTGGACCATGGTGCCTTATTTAAACACGAGCCACATCAAAAAAGTACTCTAGACTCCATGATAAACCTCATGTAGAGAGGAAGCCTTGCTAATATTAAGTCCCTATAATTTTATATAGTCAACATCACATTCCCACTGTACCAGGTTTCCACATAAATTTAAATTTTCTTGTTGAAAGCAATTTTTGGTCTCTTCTTGTTTTTCAAAAACAGATAAAAGTTGTGTTCAGTTCTAGACTAGCTAATAACATTATTAATTAGATACTGAATTACAAGTATGACACAGATTGTCTTTATATGTCCGGAAAATCTGAGACAACAAATGCTTTATGGTAAAATTTGCTTTAGTAAAAATAGTACCAATAGTGTTTCTTTTCATTTCATGATGCTACCTAATGCTGAATGAAACACTGTATTTCTCCCTTGGTTACTCATACTTTCCAAAATATAACAATTAAGTAAGGCTGTAAACATTACTACAGGAAAAAAACGTACACCCATTTTCTTGTTCTCCAAACAGTATTAGTCACAGGACAGAATTGAACTGTAGATGAGATGCAAGTTCATTGAAGTGAACGCAAGGAAAATGTACCATCCAAATAGTTACATATCCTGAGACCTAAAAAGTGTCCTCTACCTTCAAGTATGACATTAATGTCTGATGTTGAAGATGTTTACTCTTGCTTGTCAAACGTCTTGCTTTTTTGTTCTAATGTTGTCTCTCCCAATCAAATATTTAAAAATGACCTATATTGGATTTAGTAAGATGGAACATGTGCTATGGCAGCTAGTGATTTACATTACTTTAGGCTGCTTTTTAAAAATACATTTATTTGTCTCCATTATGTCATATTACGCCTGTAGCCTGAGGCATATAACTCATGGGCCAGCACTGGATTCCACAGAATGGCATGTTGAAAAATAGTGAAACAATTTATTAACATTGAATGGCTTATAAATTTAACAAATACCATTGATGAATCTTAAAGAACCAATCCATTAATTGAAAAGTCGCCTGATCATGGTACCCAGGGCACACTTAATGAGATCTGATGAATGATTTGGCCTGGGTCTTTGAATTGATGGAGGAAGCCTACATGAACACAGAGAGTCCATGCAAGCTAAAACCAGGAGGCACTGACCTGGGGTTCCAGAACTATGAAATGACAGTACTACTTATTGTGCCCCGTGTCACCCTATTAAATAACTTTAATTAATTTACTCCACCTGTTAAATCCAGTATGAATTATATCTGTTACTGTTATTCCATTACAGTTACTATATTATTATATTTATTCCATTATATAGCTGCTGATGGCAATACTTGTCTATTTTCATGCTATTTCTTTTTCATTCATGCTCTGGATTACAACTAAAATAAAACTATTTCTGATAACAAGTAGACATAAACTTACTAAAATATGTCAGTATATAGTTCAGTGATGTTTCAATATTCTCTATTAATGTGTTGTCACAAAAGCCACAAAGAGCCATAGCAAGGTTTGGGGCAGCCACCCGTATATTTGGTTTCCTGGCTGCAAATTGTGGTTTAAATGATAGCACTGCTGTGCACAAAACCGAGTCCAAAACAGAACTGAGGGAATAGGGAAAAGGTGGAGGCTTTTAAAGGTGAAGACAGGAAGTGAAGTCAAAGGGGTCGGGCTCATGAAGGTCTTCAGGCATTGGTTCGAGCCCGGACGTTACATCACAGGGACTGGAGCCAGCAAGGTCTTCTTCCATAGGCTCGGTCCCAGCAGTGATGTCAAGAGGGCCAGGTGGAATTTTCTGTGAATGGTCTGCAGGAAAGGGAGAAATAGAGTCAGTGCACTCTGCCACATCCTGGTATGACTCGGAACTGCCCCTACTCAAGCCCTTTAGCTGCCTCCCTTGCGCACGTGTGTGACAGTGTGCAGAAAATATTTTTTCAGGCATGTAACACTGATATCAAGCACTCTAATATCAGAATACAAATAAGTGTCTCTCCTGAATAGACAAACACATTGAAGCACGCTACTAAGTCATGCTTTCAGTTGGAGTGATATTTGGCCATTCCTGTGTTATTCTTGACATCCCTTACACAGCAAATAATACTAGTGTGGGCTACTGTAAAATGTGTTTCAGAAAAAAATATTTTAAGTACAGTTTTTGGAAAAGTCAGAATTAAACAGGCCAACCCCGCAATTCTTTCTAAACAGATATCGACTGCTGACATAAAGCAAGAGGAAGAGGCTTAAAAGTAACCTTTAAAAGAACATTTTTAAACAATTATTTGGATAAACAAGCTGAATCAAAGACATGTCCCACTTAAGGTCTCTTTATCTTAAAATACCACTGTGTGACCTTCCAGCCTAAGATTTCAACTTTGGCTATATAGCAGTTCTGGAAGAAAGTAAAAAATATTTACTGAATTATCCTTTATTGGTTCACCTGTGTCCACACTTTTGTTAGTTATTTATTACTCTTATCCCGAGGCTTTGCAAGCTATTTATTGTTAAAGATTGGAAGAAAAGCACTGACGTTCAAAATTTACATTTGGATGAGAAATGTTAAAAATAACCTGAGAATCTTAAACAATGTTAAACTAATTAAAAGTATCACTTCTAGGAACTCATATGTACATTGTACTTGAAAGTTTGTGAACCCTTTAGAATATTCTATATTTCTGCATAAATATGTCCTAAAACATCATCAGATTTTCACTCAAGTCCTAAAAGTAGATAAAGAGAAGCCAGTTAAACAAATGAGACAAAAATATTATACTTGGTCATTTATTTATTAAGGAAAGTGATCGAATATTACATATTTGTGAGTGGCAAAAGTATGTGAACCTTTGCTTTCAGTATCTGGTGTGACCCCCCCCTTTGCAGCAGTAACTGCAACTAAACGTTTCAGGTAACTTTTGATCATTCCTGCACACCGACTTGGAGGAATTTTAGCCCATTCCTCCGTACAGAACAGCTTCAACTCTGGGATGTTGGTGGGTTTCCTCACATGAACTGCTCGCTTCAGGTCCTTCCACAACATTTCAATTGGATTAAGGTCAGGACTTTGACTTGGCCATTCCAAAACATTTACTTTATTCTTCTTTAACCTTTCTTTGGTAGAACAACTTGTGTGCTTAGGGTTGTTGTCTTGCTGCATGGCCCACGTTCTCTTGAGATTCAGTTCATGGACAGATGTCCTGACATTTTCCCTTAGAATTCTCTGATATAATTCAGAATTCATTGTTCCATCAATGAATGCATGTCATCCTGGTCCAGATGCAGCAAAACAGGCCCAAACCATGATACTACCACCACCATGTTTCACAGAAGGGATAAGGTTCTTATGCTGGAGTGCAGTGTTTTCCTTTCTCCAAACATAACGCTTTTTATTTAAACAAAAAAGTTCTATTTTGGTCTCATCCGTCCACAAAACATTCTTCCAATAGCCTTCTGGTTTGTCCACGTGATCTTTAGCAAACTGCAGACGAGCAGCAATTTTTATTTGGAGAGCAGTGGCTTTCTCCTTGCAACCCTGCCATGCACACCATTGTTGTTCAGTGTTCTCCTGATGGTGGACTCATGAACATGAACATTAGCCAATGTGAGAGAGGCATTTAGTTGCTTAGAAGTTACCCTGGGGTCCTTTGTGACCTCGCCGACTATTACACGCCTTGCTGTTGGAGTGATCTTTGTTGGTCGACCACTCCTGGGGAGGGTAACAATGGCCTTGAATTTCCTCCATTTGTACACAATCTGTCTGACTGTGGATTGGTGGAGTCCAAACTCTTTAGAGATGGTTTTTTAACCTTTTCCAGCCTGATAAGCATCAACAACTCTTTTTCTGAGGTCCTCAGAAGTCTCCTTTGTTCGTGCCATGATACACTTCCACAAACATGTGTTGTGAAGAGCAGACTTTGATAGATCCCTGTTCTTTAAATAACACAGGGTGCCCACTCACACCTGATTCTCATCCCATTGATTGAAAACACCTGACTCGAATTTCACCTTCAAACTAACTGCTAATCCTAGAGGTTCATATACTTTTGCCACTCACAAATATGTAATATTCGATCATTTTCTTTAATAAATAAATGATCAAGTATAATATTTTGTCTCATTTGTTTAATTGGTTTCTCTTTATCTACTTTTAGGACTTGAGTGAAAATCTGATGATGTTTTAGGTCATATTTATGCAGAAATATAGAAAATTCTAAAGGGTTCATAAACTTTCAAGCACAACTGTATTTTGGACCATAATTTGGATTCTCGATTTATTCATTTTTGCCTTAATTGCTAAAAACATTTAGCTTTTGCCACTCTTTTTCCAAAATTTTCTACCTATACTGCTCTCAAAAAGATATTTTTTATGTTACTTACTTGATGTTAAGTTGTAATGGTAGCCAAGACAAAAAATTTTATCTCATGTTTTCATGGAGAAAGGACAAAGCAAAGTTTCTAGCGGATTGGGTTCCAATAGTGACCAACTTGGGCATGGGCAAACGATCTGAAAATCATCCATGGAAAAAAAAATCTCACATTAGTTAGTCACATTAGTCACATTAGTTATTTATCCAGTTGTATACTCAAAAAGAGCAAACCACATGCTTTTTTTTTCTAAAATATTTTAAAATAGTCACTTCTGGAATAAACAGCAGAAATCATAAACAGAAAACTAAAGCATTATGGGAAAGACTTTTTGAAATGAAAGCAGGACTCTTGATAAATGAATGATGGAGTGATGTAGGTTTTCTCCATTCCTTGAGCTTGATTTTCTTGATCTATTCTTGCATGGTCAACTACCCCCTACTGTATAAGAATCAACAGTAATCTCCTGTCTTAGATAATAATGTATCACATCATTACACTTGTTACCTTGGCAGTAACAAAATGTTATTAAATAATAGCACACATACTATCAGTCTGTCATTTGTAATGAATGTTATACCAGTAGAATGACATTTGTTATTTTCCTTTTTACAAGACTTTGTAGTTCTTGACTGCAGTACTCAATGCATTCCAACAATTGACACTTTCGTGTGTGAGTGTTTTAACAGAAAACCCAATCTCTGCTCCTCTAGTGTCAACTAGCACACATCAACATTTTTCCAGGTCCACTGGAGAAATTTGCTTCATTAACCTGATAGTAAAAATGAATGGTGATAAGGAGGATTATAATCAGTGAACACAATACCTCATTATACACAGAATTTCCTGTTTTTTTCCTTCAGTGGGAACTTAAGAGTATTTTTGAAATAATTACCTAGGTGATAAAGAATTGGATTGCTTTTTCCTGTTTTTTTTCTTTAGTTACGGATTCCACCTGTAAATTTAGATGTAAGCTGCACACCCATCTTTAGAATGTTGTATCAGAAAACATGATGAAACAGTTTAAGATCTGTTCTTGCTCATCTGTTTTTGATTATCTCTATTCATGCATTCAATAAGAAAGTTCATCACTTTCAAAAAATGCTGAGATATATATACATATTGTCACACACGTGTGCATGGAAGGCAGCCAAAAGGCTCAAAGAGATATAATTTCATGCCAGATCAGGGGATGGCAGAGTGCACTGATCCTTACTCTTTTTCATCAGCAGACCGACCATAGGAAATTTTGCCGGGGTCAGATGATGTCATTTTCCTGTTCTGGCCCCGATGATGTCACTTCCTGTTCTGGCCCTGATGCCATCACTTTTCGGTTCCGACCACGATGATGTTACTTCCGGTTTGGGGGCCAACGATGTTACTTCCTGTTCTGGGCCCGATTGTGTCACTTCCACCACCTGACTTTAAAGCAACCATGTTTCCCTATCTATTTGTTCTTGTTCTGGATTGAAGTCTGTAAATTTTGAAGCACAACCTTTGCTTTTGGCGGCCAATTTATATGGGAAGCTGCCCCCAAACCTCTTTCAGTGTTCGTTTGAATCCTTTCACAATAATATATATATATATATATATATATATATATATATATATATATATATATATATATATATACAGGGGGTCCTCGGGTTACAACGTCGTGACATACGACGTTTCGAGTTTACGACGCTCATTCCCATAAAAACTTAAAATAAAAAATTGAGACATAAGTGTTTCGGATTACGCTGTTAGCATCGTACTTACAGACTTATGGGGGTGAACTAGTTTGGTTGTGGGTAGCGAATGTATGCGGCATATGAGTGAGGGAGTTCGTAAACTACAGTAGTTTTGTTGCATGCTGTGAAAGTGAAAGTAAAAGTACGCGGTGTATGAGTGAGGGAGTCGAACTTACAACGCTCATTCCCATAAAAACTTAAAAAAAAAATGAGGCGAGTGTTTTGGCTTATGCCATTAGCGTCGTACTTACAGACTACGTGGGCAAACTAGTTTGGTTATGCACAGTGGAAGGATACGCAGTAACACAGCAAGGGAGTTGGCAAACTCGTGTAGTTGCACGTGGAGAAAGTGTTCTATTTGTGTTGCTTTGTTTGGCAACTTTTTGGCCCTTATCATGGCTCCTAAACGAAAGTCAGAGTCTTTAGATGGTAGTGTTTCGAAGAAGAGGAAAGCAATTACGATGGAAGTGAAATTAGACATTGTAAAGAGATCAGAAGGAATAAAGGTAAGGAATTTATTTTTACACTCATTTTTTGTCATTTTTTCTGTTACTACAGTACAGTACAGTATATTTATGTCCTTTTCCTTTTTCTGTGGCTTAGTTGTGTTTTTATGTTCTAGATTATAATTTTGCAAATGTGTTAGGATAGGTAAGTGGCTAGGGTGTGTTTCGACTTACACCAAAATTCGAGTTACATCACTGTTGTAGGAATGGAACTGTGTCGTAACCTGAGGACCCCCTGTATATATATATACAGTGATCCCTCGCTATATCGCGCTTCGACTTTCGTGGCTTCACTCCATCGCGGATTTTAAATGTAAGCATATCTAAATATATATTACGGATTTTTCGCTGGTTCGCGGATTTCTGCGGACAATGGGTCTTTTAATTTATGGTACATGCTTCCTCAGTTTGTTTGCCCAGTTGATTTCATACAAGGGACGCTATTGGCGGATGGCTTAGAATCTACCCAATCAGAGCATGTATTATGTATTAACTAAAGCTCCTTAACCCTTAACAACCAAAATATATTAAAAAAATATAAAATTTGCAATGTTTTTTAAATGTAACCAAATTGTCACATTTGTCCATGGATTGATAATACAAGAATAAAAAATGGACCTTCATTTCTATGTTATTTTGCATCTTATTTTATTATTAAATAAAAAAAAAACAAACTGAAAACTTATTTTATTTATAAAATATAATACAAAATTCATTTGTTTATAATTTAGTTAGTGTGAAATTGAACAAAACAATTTTTTTCTTTTGTGATACAAAGGTGAACTTTTCATTTGCTGCAGACAAATACTGGTGCACTCTTGCAATTTACATTTTTGCATCTTCCTCTGTTTGTGACCTCAGGGTAATGGTGAAGACCATCCAAACGGGTATCTCTTCCAGGGATACTTTTGGTGGCAGGACCTCTTCTCTTTTTGTTAGCAAACTCAACATCAGTAGAGCTAGTAGAAGGTCTGCCTCTTTTTGTTGGTCTATTACTTTTTCCTTCAAGAAGAAGAGCTTCGGCGATGCTCATTTTGAACTCTTGCAGACTTTGAATCTTTTTTTTTGGTAACTGAAGGCTCTCACAGTCTCTACGATAAAGTAGCCATGAGTTCACAACAGTCACATCTATAAAATGAAAAAATAATTTGTGATAATATTTTTTCGATCTGATGTGAATTCCGTACAGTGCAATTAGTGAGTCCATCAAATCAGCACCTCCCATAAACTGATTGTAGGTTTTCACAATAGCGGGGCAATCGATTGTGATGGTTTGTTTTGTCTTTTTGTCATATCGCTTACAGTTGGCCTTTGGTTCTGCCGAGGCAAAAGTTGACATAAGGTTTACAACTCTATTATCTACCCATTTCACTACACGTACTTCAGTATCTTCAACTAGAGCAGTCACTTCTTGATGGGACCCTTTGCCTCTTTTCATTAAATCTTTGTCCTTGATTAGTGGGATGCCAGGCAAACGATTGATTCTAACAGTTCCCAAGCTAAATATTTTTTTCTTTGCTAAAGTTGTCATCAAAGGAAGTGACGTAAACCAGTTATCAAAATATAATAAATGGTTCAATCCAACAGGAATTGATTAGGCCAATTTCAGTACTACATTTGAACTAGCTCCCAAGTCGGGTTCTCCTAATACCGGTTCAATTTTCTCTGAATATATGAAAAAATCATACATGATGCCTTTGTCATTGCAAAGTACAAACAATTTGTATCCCCACATGTGTGGTTTGCTGGGTGTATATTGTTTTATGCTTAATCTACCTTTGAATGGAACTATCTGTTCATCCACGCATAGCATTTGGGGCATTGGTATTTCCCTAAACTTTTTTTGTAAATGGTCTATCAAAGGCCGGATCTTGAATAATTTATCTGTTTTCTCATTAGGTAAGGGAATTTGTGAATTATCATTGAAGTGAATCTTGGACTTTATATCTTCCCATCTATCTCTACTTATCACTTCCGATACAATAGGACAGTTTAGTTTGCTCTTCCAATATAAACGTGAATTTGAGAGCTTCACCATCGACATAGCAAGCAGTGTACCCAAAAATTGCTCAAGTTCTTGGCTACTCAGTGCAATAGGTTTATTGGGATTTTGCTGGATTGCATAAAGATTTGATTGGTCAACAATATGAGTAATGATATCCTTCGAGAAAAAGTGTCTAAAATATTCAACAGGACGCTTTAGTACCCCAGAAGAATCTATTTGTCCTAACCATTCAGGCACAGGTCTAGCTGTACCGTTTCCAGAAATGTGCCGCCAAACAGGAATTCTTTGCTTTTTTGATGTAGATGGCTTTGAACTTGTAGTTATTGGAATTGATTCTTCAACTTCAACAACTGAAGTTTCTAACTCATCTTCACTAGTATTATCATTACTAACTACGAGGTCTTCTAATTCATCCAAATCAAAATATTCGGGCGTATATTCACTTCCTATCATGGGATAAAATAAATATTGTTATCAAAATAGTTTGAATAGCAATATAAATAAAATTTTATATAGTGAAATCAAAATTTTTAAATATAATACACATTTTATTTACCAGTTTCATCCTTATTAGCATCTGGTTCCTTGTCTGAGTCTGTACCACTTCCATCTAGGTCATAAATTCGCCATTTTCCATAAAACAAACCACAATCCATGCTGTGATAATTTTTGTCACCGTCGATTCAAAAGACGAACGTAACGAATTCGTTACGTTTTGAAAAAGCGGAAATATATAATAAGTATAATGTTTTTTATGCGTATTATACCTTTGACATAAAAACTACAGTTTTATGAACATATATAAAAAATATCAACACTAAAACTTCACTAGATTGAAAATTATCGTAAAATGCACTGAACGCCAATGACCACTAACCTCAAGCGCACAATCGGTCAAAACATGTGCCCCTATTCAAGCAGGTTGCTGCTAAAATGCGTCACTAGCGGTATTCATTTGTACTAGTGAAGTGCTACGATTTCGTTGATATCGTCGTCGGCTCCAAAAGCTTTATAATTTCGGCACCAGATACGTTTTAATTAAATGTTACGAAAACGTCGCGCTCGGCGTTATAGGGTTAATGATATACGATATGCTTCCCGCGCGGTGCTTGATTGTTTGCTTTTCTCTGTCTCTCTCACTCTCTCTCCGACATTCTCTGCGCCTGACGGAGGGGGTGTGAGCAGAGGGGCTGTTTGCACAGAGGCTGTTTGCCTAAAGGGTACGGAGGCTCCTCTAAAAAATGCTGCTTTATCATGGTGCTTCGGCATACTTAAAAGCCCAAAAGCACGTATTGATTTTTTGATTGTTTGCTTTCCTCTCTCTCTCTCTCTCTCTCTCTCTCTGACATTCTCTGCTCCTAACACGCATTCTTTGAAGAGGAAGATATATTCTTTTAATTGTGAGAAAGAACTGTCATCTCTGTCTTGTCATGGAGCACAGTTTAAACTTTTGACTAAAGGGTGTTATTTCATGTCTAGAGGGCTCTAATAATGTTAACAGTGTGGGAGAGTTTATAAGGGCTTAAAATATATACAAATAACCATACAAACATATGGTTTCTACTTCGTGGATTTTCATCTATTGCGGGGGGTTCTGGAAC
>JANRMT010062835.1:68782365-68803837 GCA_026402145.1 Polypterus bichir lapradei | reverse complement strand
ACTGACTGACTGACTGACTGACTGACTGACTGACTGACTGACTGACTCACTCACTCACTCACTCACTCACTCATCACTAATTCTCCAACTTCCCGTATAGGTAGAAGGCTGAAATTTGGCAGGCTTATTCCTTACAGCTCACTTACAAAAGTTAATCAGGTTTCATTTCGAAATTCTACACGTAACGGTCATAACAGTCGACAACGTACGCCATGTTGAACTTTCTTATTTATGGCCCCATCTTCACGAAATTTGGTAGGCGGATTCCCTGTGCTACCCGAAACCGACATATGTACTTATATCGATGGTATGACGCCACTGTCGGCCGCCATATTGAACTTTCCAACGTCACTAATTTTCACAATGTCCGCCATGTTGAACTTTCTTATTCATGGCCCCATCTTCATGAAATTTGGTAGGCAGCTCCCCTGCGCTAACAGAAACCAATGTACATACTTATTTCGGTGGTATGATGCCACTGTCAGCCGCCATATTGAACTTTACAACGTCACTAATTCTCCAACTTCCCGTGTAGGTAGAAGGCTGAAATTTGGCAGGCTCATTCCTTACAGCTTACTGACAAAAGTTAAGCAGGTTTCATTTTGAAATTCTACACGTAACGGTCATAACGGTCGATAATGGTCGACAACGTCCGCCATGTTGAACTTTCTTATTTATGGCCCCATCTTCACGAAATTTGGTAGGCGGTTTCCCTGCGCTAACCGAAACCGATGTATGTACTTATTTCGATGGTATGACGCCACTGTTGGCCGCCATATTGAACTTTCCAACGTCACTAATTTTCCAACTTCCCGTGTAGGTAGAAGGCTGACCCCATCTTCAAGAAATTTGGTAGGTGGCTTCCCTACGTTAACCAAAACCGATGTACGTAATTATTTTGGTGATATGACACCACTGTCGGCCGCCATATTGAATTTTCCAAACATCACTAATTCTCCAACTTCCCGTGTAGGTAGAAGGCTGAAATTTGGCAGGCTCATTCCTTACAGATTACTTAAAAAGTTAAGCAGGTTTAATTTCAAAATTCTATGCGTAACGGTCATAACGGTTGACAATGTTCGCCATGTTCAACTTTCTTATTTATGGCCCCATCTTCACGAAATTTGGTAGGTGGCTTCCCTGCGCTAACCAAAACCGTTGTACATACTTATTTCAGTGGTATGATGCCACTGTCGGCTGCCATATTGAAGTTTCCAACATCACTAATTCTCCAACTTCCCGTGTAGGTAGAAGGCTGAAATTTGGCAGGCTCATTCCTTACAGCTTACTTACAAAAGTTAAGCAGGCTTCATTTTGAAATTCTACGCGTAACGGTCATAACGGTCAACAGTGTCCGCCATGTTGAACTTTCTTATTCACGGCCCCATCTTCACAAAATTTGGTAGGTGGCTTCCCTGTGCTAACCGAAACCAATGTACGTACTTATTTCGGTGGTGTGACGCCACTGTCAGCCGCCATATTGAACTTTCCAACGTCACTAATTCTCCAACTTCCCGTGTAGGTAGAAGGCTGAAATTTGGTACTTATTTCGGTGATATGATGCCACTGTCGGCCGTCATATTGAACTTTTCAATGGTCTTTGTTACTTATGGGCCCATCTTCAAGAAATTTAGTACGCGGGTTCCCAACGCTAACTGAATCCTACTTACGTACATATATACGTCCATAGCCTGCAGCTTGGTCACCGTGTGAGGTGGCGTTGGGTCCCCCATCCCAACGCCTCCCACGTTATTGGCTGCCTGCCTATATAAGGCCGTCTGTCGCTCCAGTCTCTACATTCCCTTCCTTGCTTCGCCACGGTATTCACGTCTCCCTGCTGATAACTACAGCCTTTTTATTTAATCCACGGCTTCTCCGCTGTTTTATTGTTCATTTATTACGATTATAGTTATTGTGTAGGTATTTTAGACTTACTTTACATTGTTCAGGTACCCATTTCCTTTATCATTGCAACCGTACCCCCATTAACATGTCTATCGAGGTGATCACCATCGATCAAAGAACTGTCACTTACCAAGTGGTTTCCATGCCCGGAGATGGCACCTGCCTTTTCCATTCTCTTTATTACATATTGCACAGCCATATCAGGCTCACTCTTGATATCCGGAGGAACATTGTGTCCTATGTATTGAATGACTGGGACAGGTTCAAGGTGTGGACTGATGACGGTACAGGAGATAATTATACTACACAGGAGCACTAGAAGAGTGAAATGCTTAAACCCTTCACCTTTGGTTCAGCATGTGAGTTGATGGCTACCGCTGAATTGTTCAGTTTGTCGCTTTCAAGTGCACCGAAATGGCCAAATATTTTACACCTTTCGACAACTGCCAGTGCCTCTTAAACATCTTAGACTCACAGGTGACGATTTCAGTAGTGGACACTTTGATGTTTATGAATGTTTAAACTCTCAAATGCTGGATGTGAAGTTATCGATGAAACCGGTTGTATGCTTACAACGCTTGACAGATGCCGAATGTCACTTCAACACAAGTCCTGCCAATACTGTCGTAATTGAAACAAACCATGAAACTCAAACCGATTATGACAGCAGCAATCCAAGCTGTGAGATTTGAAACAAGATTGCTGTTCACATGGCCAACTGTACGTTGCATTCTCAAGAGTAAGCTCAGCGCACAGCTTGGTCATATTACAACCGGAGGGCCGAACTCAAAATGTGGTATACAAAGAGATCCTTAACAAATAATTATTGGTATATTTTCCCTCAGTTTAAAAAGGTTTTAATTTCTTTTTAATAAAAATTTTAAGTCAGTACTTCGCCGCTGCGAAGCGCGGGTATTTTGCTAGTTCATAATTAATTGCAGAATTATAGTATTTAAGGGTTCCTCAACAGTGCCTCTTTCTCTTGCATGATTTGGCTCAAAAACTAATTAGCACATCATAACAGGCTTAAGTTTCGAGTTTGGTATTTTTCTGTCCAGCTGTTTTAGCTCTAGACCATCCTAAAGAAACTGTGACACACGCACACACAAACACACACACAGACAGAGATACACCCATCATTGAGATATCAAAGTTTTCAAGTTTAAGGGAAGCCTAAAACTTCAACATCCGTCAAAAACCAGAGATCGAAATTTTTGGACGAATCTAAAGCTTTCTCTCCTCCCCCATAGACGATAGGTTATAGTAGGGGAGGACACAAAGCAAAAATACTACTAGGAACCAGATTGTTTCATGAAGAGAGGCAGACATGATAACGACAAGAAGTGCTTCATTTTCACTGGGTAGAAACAAATTGAAGCTGCTTTAAAAGATGGCATATGGCATGAACATAGCAAAGTGAATGACTCAATAACTACTGACAATTACCTGCTACTTTTACCAGATATCTCGTATTTCTTGAAACAGGCGTGCATACAAGGCCCAATTTAAAAGTTCAAACATGTTTTTAAAAATGTAATTGTCCTGTATTTTAGACATAATTAATTTCTCAGTGCAGTAACTTATGAATACATTGTGTGTGTTGTTGCATATTGCACCTTGTTTCACAGGTTACTATTGTGCACTACTTTTAAACACAAATCACATAAGTTCTGGTAAAAAAAGACATAAGATGTGATCAACCAGATATCTTACGATAATGAATTTAATGTTTATATCAGTATTGCAATAGAAAGCTAACATTCAGTGAAGTATACCTTCAAATAAAAAATACAGTTTTCATTTCTGTTTCTGTAAATTATAGTGCAGCTTTCAGTGATGCTGTGACTAACATTTCTGACTAATTGTGATGTTAAACTTCAGAGATTATGGTTAGTGTCCTGTTACGTGCTATGTAGAGTGCACACATAATGAGTTTCCTTTGATTGGCTTTTAAAGGTTCTTTACAGTCATGTGGAGTTCTTGAGTGTGTATTTTAATAGTGGGATGTGAAAATATGACAGAAAATGTAATTATGCATAAACATCAGTATAAGTCTTCCAATCTATTATTCCACCTAAGCCTAAGTCTCCCAACTCCCACTTACTGCCTGTCTCTACTCACGTTCATAATAGGCATTCTCCAGCCCGTTCTGGGTGCAGCAATATCTGGTCACCCTATTGCTCAGTGGCACTAATATGACAGACCTCAGAGTCAGTAATTTAGGATGGAAAGAGAAGTGGAATCCAATGTATGAATCTAAACTATAACAATTATTTTTTTTTCTGATAGTGATATTCAAACAAACTAGTCTGCATTATTGTAGGGGTATCTTAAGTCAAATAAACCCATCAGCCACAATCAGATTTCATTTATAGACTGCAGAAAAGTAAAAAAAAAAATCCATTGTTTGGGTGGTCCCAATTAGATGAAATAGTTATTTTTTCCCTCAAAATTATGGAAGCTCATTTCCATCCTAAGAAATACATTTTCACAATATATTTTTCCTCATTTACTGCGTAACTATGTTATTTTGTAATTTAATATACTACTGTGTAGGGCAGGGGTTGGCAGCCTTTCAGTGGTGTCGTGCCGAACTTATGTTACAATATTATTCCGGTAACCGACATAATTCTACCAATTTTGTTATATATAGTATCAAAATTGGTCCGGTTATAATGGGCATACTTTTGAAACCCATTATAACCGGATCTTATATTATTGGTCATTCAATATTTCAAAATACATAGGATCATATGTGGAAAGAATGTTTTGTCAATTTTTTTTATTTTTAACACATTTATTAAAAATTGTAGTACAAATTATAAATTACAATTTTTTTCAATACAAAATACATAGTTTGAATAAGAAGAAAATTATCAAGAATTTTAATATGATTAATCATTCTTTATTATTAATCAGAGCTATTAATTCTTTAATGCGAAGCAATTGTATAACTACATGCAGTGGCTTTATTTTTGGTTCCAATTACTTGACTAAAATAAGCAGTTTGTTTCTTAAAGCCAGAAACAGCCCTTTTTATAGCTTTACTTTTCTCATCAGAGTTTTTAAACGAGGACTGATTTTTAGTTTGATAATGTCTTTGTACACTTGACATACGACACACAACACTTTCACAGTATAACGCACACACAGCACCATCCTTTTGTTGTACAAATACATATTCATTCGTCCAAGAGTCTTGAAAAGAGCGAACATCAAGTTTTTGTCTTCTATGAGTCATTTTAGGGCAGTATATTACTTAATAAAAACAAGAGGTTTGTTTTAATGTACCACGGCCTGCACTGAACACATGGTTTCCCTTTACTTGTGAGTTGCGTTCGCAAAACATAGGTGACAACACAAATGTGTGCGCTGTAATTAAAATATAATTTTTTTACTATACTGTATTTCAATTCAATCAGAGTTCCATTGAAAATCGTTCCTCGTGCCAAGCTTGGTACGCGTGCCGTAGGTTGCCGACCCCTGATGTTGGGAAACATTAATTTTATGACTGGTTTCCTATTCAGGATTCGTTTCAGCCTCACATTTGTTATATCTAGCCCCTGCAATCCTCAATTGATTTAAGTAGGCTAGAAAAAATTTAATTGATTCAGTTTCCAATTATGAAATAAATATTTTGCACTTATGAGATTATTTATTAATACTCATTCTCTAAATCTGCCTATTCTAATGGAGACCAAAGCCTTTTTCAGCATTAGGCATAATTAGGAACCAACCCTGAACAGGACAGGACACACTCACATAAATACCCATACTCACTTAGATGGGGCTAGTTGAAAGTTACTAACCAACCTAACCTAACCTTTATGAAATGGGAATACACTAGGGTGTTTGGTACAAAACTCTTGTGGACATGGCCTCTGATGTGATATCACAATCATGATATTGATCCTAGTTACAGAATGCAGTAAAAATCTGTACAGCTAAATGCTATCATCTCTAACAATAAAGTATATTTATAACATAACATTTTCCAACATGCTTAATCCAATTTTGGATTGGGAAAGTGGATCTCGAGCTTATCCCAACCTAGGGAAGTGAGGCAGACCTTTGTAGGTTCGATTTTTGTTAACCAAAATTGGGTCAATTTTTGATTTAGTTTAGTTTACTTTAGTTTGCTCACCAAAAATGTCAGTGCTGATGTTGTCTACTGCGGTGGGTTGGTGCCCTGCCTGGGGTTTGTTTCCTGCATTGTGCCCTGTGTTGGTTGGGAATGGCTCCAGCAGACCCCCATGACCCTGTCGTTAGGATATAGTGGGTTGGATAATGAATGGATGGATGGATGATGTTGTCTATATTGACACAGTACAATTATAATCTTTCTATTTCAAACTTTATAAAGCATACATAACTACGTACATTCTCAAAACAGCTTAATCCAATTCTCAGACATCATTTTAAAGTTTACCTTTTCATTTACTCTGCCTGGTTTCTACTTTGAAATCTTTGGCTTGTCTTTTCTAAAGTTACAGTTAAGTAGTTTTAATGGTCCTTTATTACTTAAACTGGTAAACCTTACCAGAAAATGATAATCTGCCATTTAGGTGGCTGTCAAAATTTTACTTGACCATTCAAGTTTCAAAAGGTGCTCTAGGGTCTTGTTAGTGAATAAAGAGATTTTAAGATGTTCTTACCAGATTGACCCTAATGAACCATTCTAAGTCATCCAAATCTTCAAATTGTCCAGCTGCACTTTGTTGCTTGGCTGCTGCTTCCTGCCCAATGTGTTTTTTCTTCCATTTTGTCCAGTAAAAGAAACATTTGCTGTGCCCATGGTCTAAAATTGCAATGAGCAAGAGCAGGGGCAGTTATTTAGTATTTTTCAAGTGGCGAATAGGACTATTTTTGGTGACTTCTGATATAATACTGTATATGATTATTAAATTAAAAATGCTTGTTTTGCTGTAATTTGAAAGGTCCTAATATTTTTGCTTAAGGGAATTCCAGATGCATCTTTAACATTTTTCCTGGTGAGTGTAATGTTAATCATGTCCAGATGACCAGCAAAGACAATAATCACAGGAAACCCCGGCGTAGGTCTTGCACCAGCTTGATGAAGTCACCAGTCGAGCCTTGTGCTTGCTTTCCACCAGATTTGTTTGTGTCTCGATAACTGGTTTCCTGAAGATTTCTCTAACAATTTATTACAATGTAAAAGGGATGCTTTGACTGCTTGTGCCTATCTTGATGGTATTTTTCTGTTTTTGTTTTTTTAAGTCAGGCATACTTGCTAACTTTTTTGTTAGTTGTTTGTTCTTATTTTATTGTATTCTATCAGTGGGCAAAGGAAGTGATAGCTATGGTAAATAGTAAATGACCTGCATCTTATCTACTGGAGAGGCAGAAGAATAAAGGAATCATTACTGCGATTAAATTCCAGAAAGTTTTATAAATACACATGTACGTTTATATCGATGTCCAGAGGAGGACATTTGGTGATCTAAAATTTATGTTCTGTTAGCCTTTCCTAAATGTATGGAGAAATTGATATTAAAAAAAAATGTTGACTGAATGTACTACATTAGACTGCAGTTCTAAATATATGAGCCAATATTTTCATATTGGTTGAAAAAAGTGTCAAACTGTGAATTAAAAAAAACTATTTCAGGTGAAATAGTATACTTTTAGCTTTATTTTATCTTTGCAGTTTTGTGAACCTGTCATCAAGGTACCATATAGATTCCAAATTATTATAACATATTCCCAATAAAGTGTCTCTTGTTTCTGTGTGATTCACAAGAAACACAGACCTCCAAAGAGTAACAATCTTGTTCAGCAGAGCATTTGTCAGCAACTACAAAAGTATGACCTCTTGGTCAAAAGTTAACTGCACAGTTGCTTGCATACTTAAAGTGTGTGAAGCTTGCGTGTTCTCTGCATATCTGTGTGAGTTGTTTCTTTAACATCTGCAAATAAATGGAGGTTGCGTTAGTTGTCAACTCTAAATTGGCCCCATTGAGAATGATGGTGGGTGTGTGCCTTGTGATGGACTGACACCTTATGCAGGACCTGTTCCTGCCTTGTGCCAAACGCTGCTGATATAGACTATAATCCATCACAACTGGGATTGGGATTAAGTGGGTCTGAGAATTGTTTGTTATGTTATTTATTTGCAGGCAGAATGCCCATAATGTTCCATTCCCTCCTCCTTTAAAGTGATAGTACTGGAGGTACCACTACTGCAGTCATAAATATGTATTCTGCTTGCTTTGATTTAATGCCAATCAGTTTTATTTATTACATCTGTTAAAAAACAACATGTCAGCCTACAAAAGACTTGGGTCCAGTCCAGGGATTTTTCCTGCCTCTTGCCTAGGGCTTCTGGAATTGTCTGTCATCCACCGGTAACCCTGAATTTGATAAAGGGGGTCTGAGAATGTATGTATGTATATGTATATACTGTATGTATACCATATATAAATAGCATATGGATTACAGCTGATGTTGAAAATCACATAGTTGTTGGCTGGGCCTGGGAATCTGTTTCATTTACTAAAATGCTAAGGACTAAGTTTCAACACTGAGTTTGCTTACTTACACTCAGCCAGATATGTTAAGCGAAAACCTTTTTATCTGAGCTGTGCAGAAAAGTATCAGAATTTGAATTGCATTAATATTATTAGTTAATTAATAAAATAAAAATATGCTTGAAACAGGACTCTTTTGGCATCTATACACCAGCTATTAGTGGCAGTGAAAATTACAAGGGAAAGGTGCTATATAAATAAAATGTATCTTCTTATATAATACGCTACAGTGGCTGTCTGTTTGTCTGTCTAGGATTTTAAATAACCTGTAGCTCGCAAACCATTTGGTACTATTGACCTGAAATTTGTTACACATTTACCACGTGACCACTACTGTCCGCTTTCGGGGCGATGATTTTTTTTACTCTTTTTATTTTTATTTTATTGTAGAATAAACTCTTGGCAGCGGGAAGCAGGGTGGTGCATGCATACGGGCGCCGTTCTCATTCCTATCACCTTCGCCGTCACTTCCCCTACCTCTTCATATCTTAAATCATTCTTGAGGCAGATTGAATTCGTATATGCCAGCTTAAGTGAAAAATTAAAGAAAATGTATTAAGTAATTGCAACACAAACACTGACTTGATCAGTTTTAACGTGAAAAGATGCAGATGAAAGAAGAGAAGAAGCAGGTCGCTAGGGTGGAGAAAAGAGCTGCTCAGGAAGCAGCAAGCGCATCAGCCTCTGAGCAAACGAATGCTAAACATACAGAGAAAGAGGATGAAAATTATAATAAAACTGAATTCATTGCACGTTATTGTGCAGTCCACCGTTACTGGTTATTATTATAATGTTAATAAATCAACTGTGAAGGAAAGAGGTTCACTTAAGCTTAGAATATTCATAGTAAAAATATATTTAAATAGAGGTTAAAAGTTCTTAGTCCTATTTGTACTTTTATGTCTCTTGAAATGTTTCATTAGTATTAATATTTCTGCTTTTGTCCTCATAGTGCATCAGTAAAGCATGAAGTGCTTATGATTTGCGCACAGATGCAGCCTTCAAATGAAAGTGATACTTAAAAAGACACCCATTCACTAAAACAGGATTTTCTGTGCATAAAAAAATGACGTGATCAAAGAGAAAAGTGGAACTGAGACACTTCTCATACCTGTAATGCATATATGAAACGCAGACAAAAATTCCTTGTGATTAATTAAACACATTAACACAACCTGTTGTGTGCCTTTTTGATCATTGAATGCAGAAGACATAAAGTTGCCGTCCATCTCTTTTAATACACTAAGTCACTGTAACAATTTTCATATTTCACAAATGAGTAACTGAATTTGCTGTACTGTGCATTATAATGATCTTTAAGTATTTCCTCTTCATTATATTTTTTAATTATCAGAAGCCTTTATTCACACCAACTTTAAACTTCAGCTACTATATCGAAAAACGTTTAAAACAATTCCCAAGAAGTATACAGTAGGCTATAGTCAAGAAAAAAAGCAGCTTGTTAAAGGTATAAAGAATGCACCGACACGATTTGGCAACTTTGCAGTGTGGGGTACCAGTTGACAGCTGAGGGTGGGAGCCAGTGGTCAAGGAATAACAGACAGTATTAAATCAAACTAAACAGTTCTCTTTCAGCCTTTACAGATTCAGCAAACATATAATACAGGTAACCGTAAGAATTATGCTTCATTACACCCTTGTTTTTGAAATTTAGTGTAATTTTGTTTCCAAGCCAGCAATCTTCTAAAGATTTGTGTTGATTGAGGAAGGTGAATGTGCTTTTCTGAACCCGAAAATGCCCTTTAAAACTGAGATTTCTAAGCCATTTTTGCAGCTGTTTTCCATTATGATTAACTTAGAAAAGTTTGTTTGCTACAATAGATTCTTAAAGGCTTTTAAATAAAACAATAGCAAATCATGGATCCCAGACTCAGCAGTGAAGTGGAATAAGATCAGGAACAAAACGGTACTTTTAGATTGCTGGAGAAGTCTTTAAAATCTGTTCTTAGTTTATTCAATGTTGATCACAAATAGAGGAGTGGGGCAGAAATATTTGTCTACCTTATTAATGAAGACACAAGCTAGGAATTCAGAATTACAAAAACAATAGTCATGGAAGAGATGTGCCAAATGTAGCAGTACTGCATAGTGTGCTTGGAGTATGATGCCTGAATTAGTGCAAGTTAAAATAAAGGACTGCACTTTTTTAATCAAATGTCAGGTTTTGTCTTACAATAAGAAATTTTTCAAATACATCGTAAATATGTTTGAATAGTAAAATTGAAGTGAACAGCAGATGGGAATTTCTAGGAGGTGAACTTTTAACACATGTCATTGATAATTCTCTATATATGCCAGTGTAAAATATTATTGACAATAATATCATTGTTTCAAATGGAGATGTTATTTTAAAATTTCAAACCAAGGTTTTGCCTCACATCAAATGAAGCAGATACTTGCCCGTGTGCATTTCAATGAAGATTTTTTTCACTTAGATTTGTACTTTTAATTTAAATATGTGAATAAATAGCAATGTTAGTAATTTACTGCAAATAAAGTTACTTTCAACATTTGCTCATCATCTGTGGACAACAGTAAAAATTACAGTTGTGCATAGTGGTGACAAATGAAAAGGTCTGGAGTGGACTCCTAATAATGAACTGAAATAATTTATTTTTCCATGGCAGTTATCACAAGTTACAGTCATATGAAAAAGTTTGGGAACCCCTCTCAGCCTGCATAATAATTTACAGTACTTTCAGCAAAACAGATAACAGTGGTACGTCTTTCATTTCCTAGGAACATCGGAGTACTGGGGTGTTTTCCGAACAAAGATTTTTAGTAAAGCAGTATTTAGCTGTATGAAATTAAATCAAATGTGAAAAACTGGCTGTGCAAAAATTTGGGTCCCCTTGTAATTTTGCCTATTTGAATGCATGTAACTGCTAAATACTGATTACTTGCAACACCAAATTGGTTGGATTAGCTCGTTAAGCCTTGAACTTCATAGACAGGTGTGTCGAATCATGAAAAAAGGTATTTAAGGTGCTCAATTGCAAGTTGTGCTTCCCTTTGACTCTCCTCTGAAGAGTGACAGCATGGGATCCTCAAAGCAACTCTCAAAAGATCTGAAAACAAAGATTGTTCAGTATCATGGTTTAGGGGAAGGTGACAGAAAGCTGTCTCAGAGGTTTAAACTGTCAGTTTCAACTGTAAGGAATGTAATCAGGAAATGGAAGGCCACAGGCACAGTTGATGTTAAACCCAGGTCTGGCAGGCCAAGAAAAATATGGGAGCGGCATATGCGCAGGATTGTGCGAATAGTTACAGACAACCCACAGATCACCTCCAAAGACCTGCAAGAACATCTTTCTGCAGATGGTGTATCTGTACATCGTTCTACAATTCAGCGCAATTTGCACAAAGAACATCTCTATGGCAGGGTGATGAGAAAGAAGCCCTTTCTGCACTCACGCCACAAACAGAGTCGCTTGTTGTATGTAAATGCTCATTTAGACAAGCCAGATTCATTTTGGAACAAAGTGCTTTGGACTGATGAGACAAAAATTAAGTTATTTGGTCATAACAAAAAGCTCTTTGCATGGTGGAAGAAGAACACCGCATTCCAAGAAAAACACCTGCTACCTACTGTCAAATTTGGTGGAGGTTCCATCATGCTGTGGGGCTGTGTGGCTAGTTCAGGGACTGGGGCCCTTGTTAAAGTCGAGGGTCGGATGAATTCAACCCAGTATCAACAAATTCTCCAGGATAATGTTCAAGCATGAGTCACAAAGTTGAAGTTACGCAGGGGTTGTATATTCCAACAAGACAATGACCCAAAACACAGTTTGAAATCTACAAAGGCATTCATGCAGAGGGAGAAGTACAATGTTCTGGAATGGCTGTCACAGTCCCCTGACTTGAATATCATCGAAAATCTATGGGATGATTTGAAGCAGGCTGTCCATGCTCAGCAGCTATAACATTTAACTGACCTGGAGAGATTTCGTATGGAAGAATAGTCAAAAATACCTCCATCCAGAATCCAGACACTCATCAAAAGCTATAGGAGGCGTCTAGAGGCTGTTGTATTTGCAAAAGGAGGCTCAACTAATTAGGGATGTAATATCTCTGTTGGGTGCTCAAATTTATGCACCTGTCTAATTTTGTTATGATGCATATTGCATATTTTCTGTTAATCCAATAAACTTAATGTCATAGCTGAAATACTACTGTTTCCATAAGGCATGCCATATATAAAAGGAAGTTGCTACTTTGGAAGCTAAGCCAATGATAAACAAATATCCAAAGAATTAAGAAGGGTTCCCAAACTTTTTCTTATGACTGTAAAGATAAACAGCTGGAAATGTTGGCATGTTTTAATATAACATAACCTGTTATATTGTCAAGCATTTCTACATTTGAAAAAGTAAGAATTCGATTTGTGTAAACAACTTAATTTAACATAGCAAAGAAAATAACTGATATCTAAACACCTAATAACCATGTTTATCATTATTGTATATGATACTTTTTCATAGGTTCATACATTGGTACAATGTTTGTTGTATTTCATCTTGCCATTGAATAAGTTATGTATGTTCTTGGGATATCACAAGATAGAATCGATGACCTTTAATTTTTAAAAAGTCATGCTGAAATTCATATTAATGTGATACCACAAATATTTAAGCTTGTGTGTCTTTCCAGCCATATCTAAAATACAGTGGGACAAAATTGCATTACTCAAGACCTGAAAATGTTCATAAAGGGAAAGGGAAAACCACAAAAAAAAAAAAAAACATATATATATGTTGACATTAAGAGACAGATTGTTGTCCCCACACCAGCTCACTTAATGTTCCACCTCTTCTCTGTAAGATGTCTCATCTTTATTACTGATGAGTCCCACTACTGTTGTATCAACAACAAATTTAATGAGTTAGTTTGTGCTGGGCAGTACAGTCATGTGTTAAGAGTAAAGAGCAATGGACTGAGCACCCATTGACATTATTTTCTAAGATTGGCTCTTACAGTCATAGTGCCAATACGTACTGCTATTGACAAGAAGTTCAAGATCCAATTACAAAGTGAGGTGTTCATTTCAGGCATAGACAATTTCACTATTAGCTGCTGTGGGATGATTGCATCAAAGGCTGAACTGAAGTCAATAATCAAAATCCTGGCATAGCTGTTCTTTTTCTCCAGGTGGGATAGGATGGTGTGGAGGGCAAGAGTGATTGTGTCATCTGTGGACCGATTGACACGATCGCGAACTGTAAGGGGTCTAGTGGTGAGAGGCTAGCTTTAAAGTCACCCATGACTAGTCGTTCGAAGCACTTCATTATGACAGAGGTCAGTGCCACAGGCTCGTAGTCATTGAAACAGGTTACAGTTGTTTTCTTGGACAATGGAACGATAGGGGTAGTCTTAAGCTCTGTAGGTACAACAGACTACAGAGATGTTAAAGATGTCTGTAAAAACATCTGCTAACAATAAAATGTGAAGCATATTGGTGAAGGAAGAAAGGAAGTTGCAGTGTAGAAATTCAGTTCATCAAGGACTGGCACCCCTTCAAGGACTCTTTCAATGTAGCCAAGAAGTGTCTCAAGACTCTTGTTTGGTGATAGCTGTTATGTTTTGCAAATGTGGGAATTGTAACTAGCTTATATTTTGTTTTGAGCTTTTCACTTGTGAAATTCAATTTTGTACTGTTGTCCTGCAACACTTAATCCCAGACTGATATTACTTGATTATTTTGACTTCTTTTGTAAGTCACTTTAAATAAAAATGTCTGTTAAGCAAATAATGTAAATGGAAATGATGATGGTTAACGTCAACTGGATCAAGCGGGTTCAATAATGGATTAATGGGCGGTGTAAGCTCTTTAAATCTAATTCAAGTGAAGATCATTAGAGAAAATGAGAAATCCTACACAATCCTGGAAGAATCATCATTATTAGAATTATAGATAGTAATGCATCTAAACTAAGATAGTTTAAATTACAAATGTTAGAAATAGCAAATTTCAGAGCAGAGGCAGAATGTCAGTCGAAACTGTTTGGTTTGCTGGACGTTAAACAAAAATATTGCTATTAATTATATATGACAGTGTGCCAACTTGCTAACTACAATTTTACTGAACATAAATTATTCATGTTTTTGCAAGTTGTATACCCCTAAAAAGTTGCCTTAAGTATTCTGTTTGAACACTGTTTACAATCTGCATGGCTTTAGCTGTGACTGCATCATTGTTATTAAAATTCCTAAAATGTTTCTAATGCATTTCATGAAAGTACATTTTTTTTTTCTCAGTGAGATAATGTTTTTCTTGTTTGGATCAAAAAGTAAATGTTATTTATCTCTTAATCCCATAGCACCCTGCTCTGTGTGGACAGAGCAGTACACCATTGCACTTGAAATTGTACCATTTAACCATAACAAATTGAGGAATTGCAGCACACTTATTTCCAATCAAAGTACAAAAACAGCAGCACAGTGGGAATGAGACTATCAGTATTTGGATACTGACTTGTTGCAGAAAGGGCAGCACTGTCAAGAAAAGCTCAAATTTTATGTTACTCTGTGTCGATTATTTATGGGGCTAGAGCCATTGCCAGCAGTCTTGGGTGCAGGAATAGGCACCCACTCTGGATAGTGTGTCCCCCCATCACAGAGTAGGCTCAGTCGCACAGTTAGCTTGCACATCTTTGTTGTATGGCAGAAAAAACAGAATGTGTAAGCCCTACGCAGAAAGTGACCTGGCCATGAATTCAGACCTAGTCTTCTGTAACAGTGCCGCAGTAGTACTACCATGCTTCTAAATTATTACTTAATTACACTTATATTTTAACACAGGTTCTTATTAAATGAATCATCAAGTTCTGAGCCCTGAAATATAAAACAGGAAATAGGGGTTAGTTCTTCATACTATAAATAAGGAAGGTTGAGAGTAAAAAAGAAAACAACAGCAAATTGACCAGATATCAGCATTTGGGAATCAAGCTGATGTCTGGTCAATTGTTCATAAGCTTTGTGACTTTCTCATGTTCTTGGCCTCTACATATACAGAGCGTGGCCACCCTCCCCAAACCCAATCTGGGCAGTATACTGAAGACGTCTTTCTCAGGTCTGAAGTATAGATGGTGGCGTCTAGCATCATCCACTTGGCCTAACACTAAACATTTCCAGTCTTGCACCCAATGATAGTGAAATAGGCTTCAGTGACTTTGAATTAGATTAACTGACTTTGATAATAGTTGGAAGGATAGACAATATGGTATTTAAATGTTGGTTACAAGCCTCAAATCTGAGATAAAATTGTAGAGAACTCTGTTGACTTTATTGTTATTTCTTTAGTTAATGAAGTGAGTTTGAGATTAACATTGAAATACTACAGGTATATTGTGTATTGTGATTTGTTTTAAAGACACTTAATACGGCAATGCATTCAAACGCACTTGGATTCCCAATTTATAAAAGCAGAAACAGAGAGAGCATTTGGTGTGACGGAGGAAAGCTTAGGCAATGAGGACTATGACTAATCATATATTTGGCCAACGCCTTTACCAAAGGTGATTTACAAGATGACAAAATGTTTAATTGTGTTAGTTAGCATTGGAGCACAGGCAGGTTAAGGGAAACATTCACAGTCATAAATAATTCAAAAGTAGAAATTTTGCTGAAAACCTTGTTCTTTAAAGTCTGGTGGCACAGCCAATATACCACATTAACCATTGAAAGCTCTCCCAGGAGAAGTTAATGAAATAATACTTACCATGTAGGACTAAAAAACCGAATCTTATCAACCATGGGCCTGTTGACCAAGAACTGATAATTTGAAATGCTTTGAATATAAAGGGGCAGAGCAGCGGTTGGTCATACAGTCTATAGTAATCAGTTTGCAAAACTGTATATCCTTCTGGGTGTCTCTGTTAAGTGTGAAAGTGTCAGTAGTTTTACTCATAAGAATACGAATTTCCTGTCAGTTAGCCTCCTCAAAGTCTGTGAATGCTACGGTAAGTGGCCACCGAAGGGACCAGCATTGTGTTTTTGAATCCTGCACCCAGTTCTTTTCTTTGTGAAGTTTTTATGTTTTCCCCATGTCTGCATGCTGTAATTAATGATATTAAATTGAGCTTGTGTGAGATGTGTGATGGATTGGTACCCAGTACAAAGATGGTTACTGCCTTGCACCTGATTCTACCACAATGGGCTTTAGCAACCTACCAGCCACTCTGAATTGAATTATGCAATGTTGTATTATATCATCCTTAAGATATTCCTGGGTTAGTTTAACTGGTAACTCTAAATTTGCTGCAAAATGACTAAAATGGACTGGCACTCCCATCCTGGGTTTGTTCCTACCTAATGTTCTTGGCATAGGCATTGGCTCCTTGTGATCCTCAGCCAGAATGGCAGCTTAGAGAATGGAAAGATGAAGTTGAAGCCACTGTGATGTTAGTATGTTAATAAGTTTTAATTTGAAATTTAAAAATCGTAGTTTGTATTCTGAAAAGAATTCTTTATTTTTTTAATTCATTAGTTTATTTGTATGATGAGGTCAGATTAAAGTCTTCATGACAAAACCACAAATTAAATTTACAGTACTGTGCAAACTAAATTTTATAGCTTACATTGCAGGTGGCTGCCTGCTAGATAAGCTCAAGCAGCACGGTTTTAATCTGAATCGTAGTTTGTTTATAATTAATCACCTTATATAAATGAATATTACTTGAAATTGTAACCAAGTTATTTTAAAAAAAAACATAGGTTTTTATTACTGTTACCAAGAGAGTATGAGATAATACTGTTTTTGGAACTCAGTGGCGTCAGCAGGTGGCACTGCAGGGTTTAGAGAAGTCGGTGTAAAGAGAATTGTTCTCTACAGAAATGTGAGTGATGTTTATATTTACTGGACAGATGTTAAATGGGAGATGGATTCTCACTCCGTTAATTGGTAAATAGTACTGCTCGTGCAAACAAAATTAAGAAAGTACATACAGTATTATTTTAAAACTATTCTGTATGCTTAGCAACTGACACATTGTGTGTCTTCGAAGCTTAGTTGGAGAGTCTGTATTACATTATACATTATGTTTAAGTACAGTTAGATTTTGTCTTGCATTTCCATGCCCAGTGTCTCTTAGTGGTACCTGAAAACACAGACAATAAAGTTTTTTTCTTCTTTTTGAATGCTTAATTATTTTCCCAGTTACAAGGCCCTCAGTAACTACTCAGAGCTAAAAAAGGTAAAATTAAGTATACCCTTTGCTATGGCTGTTTGTAGCCTTTTTGAACCAAAGTTGTTTTGCATATTGAGCCAAATTAGTGTCATGTGTAGGTCCCGCAAATCCTGTACTGGCTACAGTGCAGTAAACCTCTACTTCAATCTTTTCTTATGCCATGAAATGACCCTGCTTTTATCTATCATTTCTGCAACTCTTCTTTTACACATTTTTGGTGATTTGTATATGTAATCTCTTATTGAGCAGTGCAGATGAAATCAGCCATGACATTTACACATTCGTGTCCCAAGGTGAGTCATGTGACTTCCATATGTTTGTAGTGTTAAGTATTTACTTCTAACTTAGATTTTGAGTAAAATAAGCTGTAGTAAGCTAGTTATTTACAGCCATTTTTGTGTAAATTTTTGTTGGCATTCCAAGCCTGTAAATGGTGAAATGTGTTTTATGTAAAGACAGTGAATTGATTGTTTTTCTGAACTCCACTTCTTAAATACATGTCCTTGAGGAACCTGAGCCCCTCCTTGCATCATCAAGCGAAAGGCAGAAATGTCATGGTATCTCAAGACAAGTAAGTGAATACACATCCATTTGACCTTAGACAGGTCCTTAGTAAATCTCAGGGTCCTTGAACAGACCTCCACCAATGAATACCTTTACTTCAGTTTTGTGGTCAATGAAACAATGAGTGTATCCCATAGCAGCCCAACCATCCATCCATCACTCCATCCATCTATCACCATGTGGTAGAAATGTGGGTGTAAAATATGGATTCAACCCTGGATGAGATTTCACTCACACACATGGCACACTCACTTACATACAGTATATCCAACTTAGAGCTGACACTTACTTTGGCTTGCGTGACTTAGTGCTATGGGTGGAAAACCCACATTAGGTTTAGATCAGATTAGAGTAGAGTAGAGTAGTTTAGATAAACTATATTAATCCCATGGATGTAGTGAGAAGTCAAGTAAAATGACACCTTTTATTGGCTAACTAAAAAAGATTACAATATGCAAGCTTTCCAGGCAACTCAGGCCCCTTCTTCAAATTCAGATGAATACAGCAATAGAAACATAATAAAACAAAGATAAAGACTTACAGGTCAAATAATACAGCCAATCAATCAATAAGTAAATAAATAAGTAAATAAAAGTAAACTAAATGAGTACATTTAGTGGAAGCATTGAATTGCCTGATAGGATAGGATAGCATAGATTGAATAAACCCCCACCGAAAGTCACCAGACCATGGATTTAAACCCAGACAGGATGCCGTTGTATGGTAGGCTGCACTGATGCACATACACCCATGCTCTATTTAAGTGGTCCATATAAAATAGCTTAGCTAACAAACTTCTTTTTAATTTAAGAGGAAACCCAACTACCTGGAAAACCCTCTGCAAGGATATAGAAACTGCAAATGAACAGTGAATGGCCCACAGTAAAACTCCATTGAACTGTGAGACAGCACTGGTTCTCACGTCATCAGTGTATTACACTGTATAATATTAAATGATTAAAATTACAAATCTGGTTATATTGTACAGTATCTTAATTGCTCCTTAGACTTAATAATGACAGACTACAAAATTCTCAAATACACTCAATCCTGCTCAAGGTCATGTGGAACTGATGCCTATTCCAGCATTGGCACCAATGAGGGAATCAGCCCTGGATTGGGTGCCAGTCCCTTGCAAGCCCCCTTCACTCACCCTTTGGTGCTTTAATTTTTAATTTTCATCTGCAACTACTCAGTAACCTCTGATTTGATGTATTCTTGTTTTAAAGAAGATGTCAGCCAAAACTGTACTGTAGTATGCAGTATTGTGAATATTTAACAATATTTAGGTCAAAGCATGCTGCAGCAAGACCATGGCACAAAACCACGCTTCACCTTGACTCTGCGTACTGAAAAATGTTCACCTTTTGAAACTGTAGAGGTTACACAGGAAGAGTTAGAATGAGTAGGATTGAAAGTGTGACGAAACCCCACCACACCTCAAGCAAGACAGTACTTGTTAATAAGAGTGCATTTAAAAGCATAGAATAGGAATGTAAAATGATACCCATGTGGGCTGAGAGACATCCCTAGAGTGTTTCATATAAATCAGTGAAATATATAGTTCAATATTTTACATTTTGAATGCATTCCTATAAATTGCTTACTGAAAGATGTATTTAAATAAAAAAGGAGCCTTAGCATTCTTTTTAAACAATACTTTTGTGAACCCAGGACATGTTTTGGTTTTTTTTAGAAACAAGAGAATTTCTATCTGTAAGAACAAAAAAGCTTATAGACTGATATTTGGAGAATATGCACTTTTATCTTATTTGTTGATAATGTAACTCTGAGCAACTTTGTATTTACTTGCAATTATATGTACTAAGAGATTCTCCAGGATACCTTCTGCTGATCACTGAGGCTGCAGGGAGTTACAAGAATGAGCAGTGCCATCTTTCATTGTGCCATTTTATAATGAGCCTTGGAGCAATGCCAAACAAATGCGTGATTCCAAGCAATCACTCTGAGATTCTCAATCCACATACAGCAGACTTGACGTTGGAGGGGAGTGATGTGAATTAATTGACTAGCAAATGAGTATATAAAGAATTAAGTAAAACAGGAAACATAAAACGGGCTCTCTATACTGATGCTCTCCTCTGGCATCTCCCCTGCATATAAGCAGCAATGGTACACATCATTTAGTATCTCTGAGATGATTTCAAAGTGTTAATAGAACTATGAGCTGTTCGGAAGCACATTTTTAATGATCCGAAGTCTAAAAAATGATAATATTTTATTTTTTACATAAAGATTTTAATTTTAGGGGTTGCACAGACATTAGTATTGCTGTTACACAGATGCAGCATCCAGAGTGTAAATCCTTTCCTTAATTGCAGTTTCTTTCATTCTTTGTCCGCAAAATCAATACTATCTGCTCTGGCATTGTTCCAAGTGACTATTGTGAACATGGTGAACATGGCCTCAAGAGGACATGGCCATTCCTCTGATATCCCCTCTTAACCAGTGATACAATAGGAAACAGACACAGCTTTTCATCTCCTCTTTGCGGATCAGCTGCTAGCCTGCTGCTTGCTGTCGTACTGCGGGTTCTGCATCTCGCGCACGGTTTTGAACATTTAAAAGACCCCACCATGTCTGTCCTAGTGTCTCACTTCCTTGTCTCTCTTCCCCCCAGACATCCTCTGTTTTATTCTTTATGCTTTATTATGCGGTATTCAAATAAAGTCTCTGTCTCTTAAAAACCCTGAATGAACCTGTGTAACTTTGTGACCCAAGTGTGACACTATGTACTTCCTGTTGTTACTTGTAACATTGTATTGGACTCCTTTGATGTTGTTTCACTTTCTCAGCTAAATGTACCATTGATGTACTTAGACCTACTTTTTGTCCTCTTGATGTTGTTCCATCATGTCTTTTACTGGAGGCATTTTATTACCTGGGCCCAGTATTGTTGGATATTATAAATGGTTCTATCAGTGAGGGAGTTGTGTCCTCATTTTTTAATTCTTGTCTTTAAAAAGGCAAAGTTAGATGCTGCAGTATTATCTAATTTTTGCCAGATTTTTGCAATTTGACTAGTGGAGAGTCAGCTTCTTTTATAGTGCACCTGGAAGTGCTCCAGGTGTTTCTTGACCTTTTTCTGGGTGTGGCGGTAGAGGTGCCTAAAAGGGCTCAGCTGTACCTGCAGCACCCCCTGTCAGTACCCCATGATTCTGTGTCTTAACCCTCAGTTAAGCCCTTAGACTGCCTCCCATGCGCATGTGTGTGATAGTGTGTATGTAT
>JANRMT010062835.1:68727864-68777365 GCA_026402145.1 Polypterus bichir lapradei | reverse complement strand
CTTGATGTGTGTGAGTGCATATGCATAATTGAGTGTTGCCAGGTGTGCACATAAACATGCATGCACAGAAGATATAAAGTTCTTCCTGCAGGGAATGGGAAAACTTTGCTTATGTGAGGGCTTACAGAGGTGTAGAGAAGCATTGGTTTTATGCAAACATTTCAGAGAAGGTTTTATCTCTGTTAAGCAGGATGGGAGCTCTTCAGGGAGACAGTCAGAGCAATACTGCTAGTTATTATTAATCTGTTAAACATTGAAGAATCATTACCATGCTCATTTTTAAACTAATTACCATCCATTTGCGATGTTGCTATACAATGTAAGTCGCTTAGTATGCTTAAACATACTGTATTTCAAAATAATTTCTGTTAAATAAGCAAATAATAGGAAAGTTGTATTTATAACTACCCTTTAATAAAATAATATCTTTTTTATTTTTAACAACCTTGTCTCTCTCAACAGTATACTGAGTGAAATTTAATTTCCTCATGGAAAAAAATCAAACATTCTAAGACTAAATTTGATTAATGAATTAATTGTATGCTTTCTCCTGGAGCAGACTAGAAATTATGTTACTGCCAGGATATTTCTGTCATGGCCTATAGAGTTTTTTTTTTCTGAATTAATTCTCTGACCTCATTTTTATCATGGAATAGCTACTGTATATGTGGAAGACAAATTAAGGCTTAGGAGTTTCCTCCACTTCTTGTCATTTTGTCAATCTGGCATGCTCAGAGAGCAATTTACCTCCTATGCCAGGGTACCCCTCTGTGGATTCTTATTGTAATTGTTAGAGAATGTCGCTAATTCTCATGTTTTAGAGTTCATGCACTTCTGCTTTCAACTTTGTCCCACAGATTATAATTGTATTACTAATAACCAAAAGGCGTTACTAACAGGAAGCTCTTAAAATATTCGTGGATCAAAACTACTTTGCATTTAGTGTTAGCAAAAGTGCCATCTCTGTATTTAGGGTCAAGTGGGCCACTGCCACCCATCTTGTAAGAGACAGCAATGCTGTAAAAAATTAGCTAGTAAGTGCACCATCAACTTTTCAGTTCCGCCTTGGGACTTCAAGGCTCGATCAATTCGATCCATTAGTTTACTTCTCTGACATGTGATTGTCATTGTTATTATAAATCATGTACAGTATAATTTAGCTTTGCAGCTGTTGTGCAAAAATTGAAAATTTATCAATATTCACTTGCATTTCTGCTTTCAGTGTTGAGCATTTGATAATTATATTGAGATCTCTTTTAAACAGTCATTTGGTCACTGTACTGTACTGTATAATAATATGTTGAAAGCTGATCGTTTCATGTGATTTATTTTTATGGCATTATTTGACTGAAGGGTTATCATCGCTTGTTCTGGAATCCTAATGTATTGTGAAATTCATTGTCTCCTTAAAGTGCTAGTTCTTCAGTGGCTATTTCCATGTAGTTCCAATGATCTTTTCTCTGACAACACATTTCATGCAGATGGCTTCCTCACACACTACTCACTTGAGATCAAAGACAACAGTATCAGCAGTCACTTTCCCCAGCTCTGTGAGCTGAGCTAATTTAAGTGAGGACCCTCATCAAGATCGCTAGTGGCCATGTACTAAGGCCAGTGTATTTAAGCAGTAAATTCTGCTCCTCAAGTGCTTGATCATCTCTCTCTCTCTCTGTCTCGCACACACACATGCACATGCATGCACACACAAATCCATATATACTCCCCCTCTGTATGGACTCTCATGATGTCTCCGTCCTATGTGACAATGTCTTTCTTCCACTTCTTCACCACAATTGTCATGCCAAAATCTCCATTGGTTAGCACTTCTTAAATATTTGTTTTACCTGAGATATTAACAATGCTTTTTAGTGTGTAGTTTAACAATAACAACAACATTTATTTTTATAGCACATTTTTATTTAGGTGCGGTGGGCTGGCGCCCTGCCCAGGGTTTGTTTCCTGCCTTGTGCCCTGTGTTGGCTGGGATTGGCTCCAGCAGACTCCCGTGACCCTGTAGTTAGGATATAGTGAGTTGGATAATGGATGGATGGATGGATGTTCCTAATGGTTAAAATGGTAAAGGCCTATGTCCAATTTTAAAATACTGTATATCCTAGCTCAAGCTAGTGAGGATGCTGGTCAGAAAAAACCTCTAGCACCATGATCATCAATTAAAGGCCTGTAGGGCAGATCCATCCTCTGTGTTCATTTTCTATGTCTTTAAGGCATTTTTCAGTGTCTTTTTCTTCGTTGTATTAAAATTATATTAAAATTTACAGTCAAAAAAGTCTAAAAAATCAGGCATGTATACAGGGTTTGAAAAGAGGAGGTGCTGAATTCATTTTAACAAGTAACACAAGATGTGGGAGAGAATTCATAACACAATTAAATAATTTCTCCATGCTTGTCTTTTCGATTTCAGAGTCCATGCCTTTTCATTTCACAAAGAGATAGTTAAATAATTCAGTCCAGTCTTGATGCTTCTTTTATAAAATCAGTTTATAGAAGCAGAACAAGAGGGAGGACCCTTTAAAAGTAAGGTGCACAAAAGAGCTGGAAACACTACATAAAGCAGAAGAGGCAGGTGCCCCTTCAACAACCTTACCTGCTGTTCTTCTCCGAGTTCTGTTCCATCAAAATCTCAAACATACGTGCATAGTTGTGTTACGTATATGCCATTTGTCAATTCATCAATATCTAGGAATATATGATCAGCTTGACTCACACCATCTGTTACCCTGCTTTGGATAGTTTCTGCCAAGACATGAACAGCAGTTTAAGCTAACAGAGATTTCTGTTTCATAGACACCATAATTTAATCCATCATTTAATTTTAGCTAGTGCCAATAAATGCCTATAACACACTCTTGAAAAACTTCTCCATCAGTGAAGGATGTTTAGAAAGCATCTGTATAGTTTGAAGGGAATCACTTAGTTGCTCTTGTAGCATTAGTGAACATATTAGTATATTTTGCTCTCAACATACAGTAACTTGCTTACAAATTCTTGTTTTAACTTTATTAGGCTTCAGATTGTGGTGGATTGAAAGTCCCACACTTCTGAAGATCGGGTGCCTCATATTGTACTAATTTATGATGGTAACAGACAGGTCAACTGAATATTTTGGAATTACGGTGTTATAAACACATACTTTTTTCCCAGTTCTTGGTATCAGTTTTCCTTGTAAAATATTCTGATTGAGATACTTTTGGTAGCTAACTCATTTTGATAGCTAACTTGCAATGTACTGTAAATTCTAAGTGTTACTTCCTGGCTTATCAATTAAAGGTACAGTAGCTATCGATTTTATGTGAAAACAAAAATAGTATCAATGATTGAACGTATTGTTTTGCAATGATAATAACACCAGCATGAATTGATGTGCTTGACGATTTTGTATCTTGCACAGTTATGAATTTAATAGGAATAAGCTTGCTAAGTTTGTGTAATGTGAATGAGGGGGTGTGCCTGTTAATGTGTGTAGCATGGGGAGCTGGCCCAAAGAGCAAAGAGTATCTGCACTCTGAGAATTTGGCCCCAGGTCAGATCTATTTGATGACCCCTGCTGCAGAGGTTCCAGGCCTAAAAGAATTCCCTGCCCCACTTGGGGATATGCAGTATTTACAGTAAACGTGATAAAAGTAATTCAGAATTATCTATGTGAAACTGAAAGTCACAGATTTGATGATATAGGTGTCTTCATGACAGTAGAACCCTTTAACCATTCTATAAAAAAAAAAGAAAATTGGACATGAGCATCTGTAGACATTGCAGAACCAAGTTACCCAAACTATTCTATAACATTTAAATAATTATTTGACGCTCTGATGCTGATCTGTCTCATCATAAAATATGTAATTACGATAGCAATTGACAAGAAGAATTCATAATTAATTGCAGAATTACAGTATTTGCTATAATTCTCGAGAAATTATCAAAATTCATTTCAGGGTTCCTCTAGAGTGCCTCTTTCTCTTGCAAGATTTGACTCAAAAACTAATCAGGACATTGTCATCTCATAATAGGCTTAAGTTTCAAGTTTGGTATTTTTCTGTTCAACCATTTTAGCTTTAGACTGTACTCAAGAAATTGTGACACACACACCCCTACACGTGCAGAACACACACACATCAAGATATTGATGTTTTCGGTATCTGGACCCTAAAATGTTGAGATCTTTTGAAAACTGGAGATCGAAATTTTTGGTGAATCTAAAGCTTTTGCTCCTCCCCCATAGACGATAGGTTATGGTGTGGGAGGATGCAAAACAAAAAGGATACTAAGTACCTTGACCTGGTGGCAGTGGCACAAGATGCCACCACAGGATACTAATAAAAGATAAAAGAAAAGGAAGTTATTAGTAACTGGCAAAATGGCCCTTTTCTGAGGTGGGCTGGCGCCCTGCCCGAGGTTTGTTTCCTGCCTTGCGCCCTGTGTTAGCTGGGATTGGCTCCAGCAGACCCTCGTGACCCTGTAGTTGGGATATAGTGGGTTGGATAATGGATGGATGGATGGAAAATAGCCCTTTTTCATCAGTTCTTTTATGTTTCAAACTCGGAACTTTGAGAAAGCCACTGTTCAAAGATCTGAGGTTAAGATTAGGAATGTGTTAGGAATGTCATTCTGAAATATAGGGCGGTGCAAAATTGTTTTAAAACCTACCCTCAAAAACAGGCAGCCAATATAATAATACTTGTACACATTAATTGTGCTCACATTTTTTCCTATTTGTTAAGATTCTTGCTGCTGAATTTTGAACAAGCTGCAGACAGTTTATATAATTTGTTGAAAATAATTAAGTCTGTCAAAAACTAAAGGATGTGCAAATTTTTCAGCATCCTAAAATATTGTATGGTTTTTTTTAAATCAAAACTATAGTCTTAGCAATATACAGTGGTACCTTGAGATACAAGTGCCCCAACGTACGAGATTTTTGAGATAGGAGCCGTCACTAGGTCGATTTTTTGCCTTGAGTTGCGAGCCAAAATTCGAAATACGAGCCATCAAAGAGCTTGTCGCCGCACATTCCGAGGAACCGACAACAAAGGAGTTGATGGAACTACAAATGCAGCAACATACGGAGGTTCTGCAGGAGATCGGTATCGCGGAGGAGATTATCTCTTAAAGTAAGATAAAGGAAGTGTTTTCAATGTGGGAAAAAGTTTCAAACTTTAAAGAAAAGAAACACCCTGAAAAAGTTACAACTGATTGTGCCACGGCGCTATTTAATGACACTTGCCTAACACTTGACTTTATTGAAAAGAAACCCTGAAAATGTTGCAACTGATTGTGTAGCAGTACTATTTAATGACACTTGCCTAACACTTGACTTTATTGAAAAGAAACCCTTAAAAAATTGCAACTGATCATGCAGCGGCACTATTTAATGACACTTGCCTAACTCATTTCAGAAACATTCTAAAGGGGAGGACTAAGCAAAGCTCCTTGGACAGGTTTCTATTGATATGCCCTGCGAAGGAAAGTGACGAAATCGTGGCAAAAAAGAAAAAAACTAGTGAAGAAGAAAATTAAGTTAAGCAAAAGTGAAGTGGGCAGCACGGTGGCGCAGTGAGTAGCGCTGCTGCCTCGCAGTTAGGAGACCCGGGTTCGTTTCCTGTGTGGAGTTTGCATGTTCTCTACGTGGATTTCCTCCGAGTGCTCCGGTTTCCTCCCACAGTCCAAAGTTATGTATATTGGAAATCCTTATTGTCCATAGTGTGTGCTTGGTGTGTGTGTGCCCTGCGGTGGGCTGGCGCCCTGCCTGGGGTTTGTTTCCTGCCTTGTGCGCTGGGATTGGCTCCAGCAGACCCCCGTGACCCTGTGGTTAGGATATAGCGGGTTGGATAATGGATGGATGGAAAAGTGAAATGAAAAAAAAAAAACATTACAATGTGCTAATCGGCTTCCTTTGGATTCTATTTTATGTATTAGGTTTTATTTTGTTTGTATACAATATCTGTTCATTATAAATACATTTTTCTTATGTTGAAAACATTTAACAAAAAATTGGGGTATTTTTTGGGGGGCTGGCATGAATTAATCTCATTTCAATTAGTTTTAATGGGGAAAATTGATTTGAGATACGAGCATTTTGACTTACAAGCTTGGTCACGGAACGAATTAAACTCGTATCTCAAGGTATCACTGTATTTAATATTTTTTTAAATTTACCTCTGAATCTATAATGTCACTGGTGCGAAATTCACTCAAGGTCTGCCAGCTCCACCTCTTTCTCTCTTAGCCACTACATGTCCACCATGAGACGCATCGCCTGCGGGATTCAAACACTGATCTGTGGATCAGACAACAAATGTTTTAATATGCTGGGCTAAAGAGAAACCAAAGAAAAAATCAAAATGGTAAGCCAAATAACAAACTTTAAAACAAACAAATCTGTGATCCAGCAACTATATTCCAAACCCAGAGCAATAAATCAAAACCCAGAAAAAAAAACCTGGGAAATCCCAACAAAGAGCCAAATAACAGAAGTATTCACCAATGCCACAGTGCTAACACTGAGGCTCACTATGTAGTCCTGTAGGTCAGGGGTCTCCAAACTACGGCCCGCGGGCCAGATGCGGCCCGCGAGGCCCTCTCATCCGGCCCGTGGAGACTTTTTTATCTACGGAAAAAAATTACGGAAATTTACGTGTATCCTGCCAAGATCAGTCGCTGCTTACGTGGATGTTACGTTTTTACCGAATTAAAATAGAGGCGTGCAGTAGTGTGTTATGTTTTTCAACCGATCACTACATTGCAAAACCTTTATTCGCTGCTTACTTTTTCTACTTCTGTTCACAGTCAATGAGATGATATAACGCCATCTAGTGGCAGAGTTTTTAAATGGTTTGCTGCTTGTTCAAGACTTGATTATTTTGATCACAGTTTGCCAGTTGTGGTTGACTGCTGCGATGAGGAGGTGTTGGTGTCAGTTAGCGTCTAATTGCAAAACATGTTGCACTCTATTTTATTTAGTGATAATTTCCTTCGCGTAATTACTTACCAGTGTGTATAAAATATTGGGAATGTCGTTAGTTTAACAAGAATTTTCTGAATATTTTGAAGAGGAAACATTAAAAGCAACAATCTCTCTACCATAAGTGGATATATTTGCAGACTATATTCAGGTACAGTAAGTTTAACTTAAGAATTTTTAAAAATTGTTTCGGGTCATTTGCAGCTATAATTGCGACGAAATTAGTTCGCATAATCAGGTTTTTTGAGCGATATTGTGTGCAAGATACTTTCAGTTTCACTATTTATTCATGTTGAAGTCACTTTATTTTAGTGTCCAACGATGGCCGAGAAGAGGAAAAGAAAAATAGACGATGAGTGTTGGCAATTTCAAGAAGAATGGAGTTTGAAATTCTTCTCCATCAAATCCGTTGAGAAAGCATTGTGTGTGATTTGCAACGAAACCGTGGCTGTGATGAAAGAATACAACCTGCGCCGTCATCATCGAAGCAAACATCAGGAGAAATATGCACATTTGGAGGGTAAAGTTCGTGCCGAAAAATTTTTTAAATTACAAAATCAACTCACATCGCAGAGGGCATTGTTCAGTAAATCCTCAAATGAAAATGAATCCTTAACTAAGGCCAGTTATAAAGTTGCCTACGTCCTGGCTAAAAGTGGCAAACCGTTTACAGATGGTGAAGTAGTGAAGGAATGTTTGTTGGAGGTGGCTAAGGAACGTTGCCCAGAAAAGTCGAAACAATTTAAAAATGTAGCTTTGGGTGCAAATACCATTGCCCGCCGTGTTGCAGACATGGGTGAAAACATTGTGACTCAAATAGTGAAAAATGCAAGCAAGTTTCGCCATTTTTCAATTGCAATGGATGAATCGCTGGACAGCTCTTCCACCTCTCAACTGCTTGTGTCCATTACAGGTGTGGATGAAGACATGAACATAACACAAGAGCTGGCTTCCCTACATAGCATGTATGGCACTGTTACCGGAGAGGATATATTCAATGAATTGAAAAAAACATTTGCTGATTATAACTTGGACTGGACTAACCTCAGTTTCCTGACTGTTGATGGAGGAAAGAGCATGAGTGGCATAAAGAAAGGCTTGATTGGACAAGTGAAGCAGATGTGTAATGAGAAAAACATTCCACAACAATGTTCCTGCACTGTATTATTCACCAGCAAGCTTTGTGTGCTAAATATGTGGGCATTAGCAGTGTACTGAATCCCGTGGTGAAGATGGTGAATTTAATAAGGTCACATGGGCTCAACCATAGACAGTTCAGAGACATGTTGAAAGATACTGACACAGAAGCGCAAGATGTACCATATTACACAGCAGTAAGATGGCTAAGTTGTGAGAAAGTTATGAGCAGAGTATTTGAATTAAGAAAGGAAATAGGTGACTTCCTGGAAAGTAAAGGCAAACCACAGCCATTACTATCTGATGAAGAGTGGGTATGGAAATTGGCCTTTGCTGCAGACATAACTAGTCATTTAAATTTTCTGAACCTAAAACTACAAGGAGAGAAAAATCTAGTTTCAGATCTATACACCCACCTAAAGGCCTTCAGATCTAAACTTGTCTTGTTTTTGGAACAAGTACAGGCCAACAACTTGACGCACTTTCAGCAGTGCAAGGTCTTCATGGCTGAAGCAACAGCCGAGTTCCCCACATCATTTGCATGCGAGATCATCAAAGACCTCTAGCTGCAGTTTCAGGAGCGGTTTTCTGACTTGGATTCAAAGGCAGAAGAAGTGAGACTGTTTCAAAACCCATTTGAAGCAGATGTGGCCAGTTGCCCAGATGAACTGCAGCTGGAGGTCATTGAGTTGCAAGCAAATGACTTCCTTAGGGACAAGTTCAAAGAAGGACTGGTGGGTTTTTACCAATGTTTGCCCAATGAAGACTTTCCTAATGTCAAAACATTTGCATCAAGGTACCTTTCAATCTTTGGAACAACATACTTGTGTGAACAAACATTTTCAAGAATGAAATACGTAAAGAACAATTTGAGAACAAACTTGTCTGATGATAATCTCAGGTCACTGTTGATGTTAGGGACATCAAATCTAAAGCCAGAAATGTCTGCTATTTTGGCATCCAGGAAGCAATTTCACCATTCCCACTAATACAGGTGTTCATGTGTAGTGTATCAATGTGTTATTAAATAATAACTGAATAAAATAATCCAGCCATCCATCCATCCTCTTCCGCTTATCCGAGGTCGGGTCGCGGGGGTAGCAGCTTAAGGAGAGAAGCCCAGACTTCCCTCTCTCCGGCCACTTCTTCCAGTTCTTCCGGGAGAATTCCAAGGCGTTCCCAGGCCAGCCGGGAGACATAGTCCCTCCAGCGTGTCCTGGGTCTTCCCCGGGGCCTCCTCCCGGTTGGACGTGCCCGGAACACCTCACCAGGGAGGCGTCCAGGAGGCATCCTGATCAGATGCCCGAGCCACCTCATCTGACTCCTCTCAATGCGGAGGAGCAGCGGCTCTACTCTGAGCCCCTCCCGGATGACTGAGCTCCTCACCCTATCTTTAAGGGAAAGCCCAGACACCCTGCGGAGGAAACTCATTTCAGCCGCTTTGTATTCGCGATCTCGTTCTTTCGGTCACTACCCATAGCTCATGACCATAGGTGAGGGTAAGAATGTAGATCGACTGGTAAATTGAGAGCTTTGCCTTACGGCTCAGCTCTTTTTTCACCACGGCAGACCGATGCAGAGCCCGCATCACTGCGGATGCCGCACCGATCCGCCTGTCGATCTCACGATCCTGAATAAAATAATATTAAATAAATAATTAAAACAACATCTATGTTTTGATTCTTTTTTATTTGGACCTCAAGTGTGTAGTCGGCCCCCAAACTGCTGTTTGATAGTTAATGCGGCCCTCGGGCTGAAAAGTTTGGAGACCCCTGCTGTAGGTGGTCCACACCTGATGATGACTAGTTTTTCTTTCTTTGGCATGACAACAAAATTTTAACAGAAATTTAAAATCTTTAGAAGGAAGTGTTTCTGATGTCTGCCATGATTTAAAGATCATATCGTAAATTTTAAATAAATGGACACCTTGCATAAGGTAATGTGTATTGTATCACCTTTTAGTCTGTAAAATTCTTGTTTCAGTGCTGTAAACTAATAGTAAAGCATTTTGAGAGACTTGTAAAGTTCATTTCAGTAGGCTGCATAATCTGCTTCATTACTGAACAAGCATTTAGATAAATTAAAACAATATATTGATCATGCATTTTAGAAAGAGAACCCAATAAAACTAACTTGTTAAGGCTACATTAATCCCTTTAGCTTGATCTGCCATCATTTTAATTTTGGATTGTACATCTTACTTTTGGAGTGAGTGCTGAGATTTCATATGTATACTCCAACAGGTTATCATCAGGACTGTGGCCTAAATTCTTGACAAACTTGTACCAAAATGTTGCAAACAGCATTATAAAATGAAAGATCAAAAGAATGCAGCATACGTTTTTGTATGGGGAAGTGCTGTTGCTGGGTTGACGATCAAATCCATTATTTTACATTGTGCATCTTGTAACTTTGAGTGCTGTTTTTTAATCATAACCAGTTAGTAACGTTTTCTTAAATTGCATGGCTCCTAATAAATAGCTGCTGACACACAAAAGCACAAACAACACAGCTTTAGAAAGCAGAATTCTACAAATTCTTAATCTGTCAGGAGGAACGGTGAAGTGCGTGAGTGGCAGTTGTGTATCCGTTTCAAGATTCTCTAAACAGCAATTTCAGCTACTGCAGATGTTTGGTGAGCATTGATGTTCCCTTCCATAGCTGTTGCTTTTTTTACAATTTGTCTTAGGTGCTAAGTTTCACTTTAAGAGTTGCTCTGTGTATTCTTTAAAATGTTCACATACTGTTGCAGCCTACTGGCTAATGGCTTTGAGACTGTAAACCACAACAGTGTTTGTGCAGTCCTGCCATTCCAGTCACCAAGTGACATTGGAGAAGGCAGGCTGCCTGTTGTTATGTACCTCTAAGATGCCTTGGAATGGTGCTGTATAAAATAAAGGCTGCGTATTTTAGTTTTTCCAAAGTGTTAGTAGAATGGACTTTTATTATGGAGATCTTCTGGATTATAATGTATACATACTTAATTTTGAGTTTGAACTGGGCCTTAGATTTAACTAGAAACACACTTTAATTTAATAATGCAGTATATTAGCCAAATTTATTTGTAGTTTATGAGTTGAATTTACACAGTGTGATAGATAGGGGGCACTATCGTCCCCTTGAACCCTCAGACCACACGCCAGAAATAAGATAAAAGTCACAAATGAATTTAATTTCATAAATTGTGCACAAAGCACCTCCACCCCCACAGTAATCCAATGATAATAACAATACAATCAATCCTCCACTCCCAGACGCTTCGTCACCCTTCCTCCCAACTCAGCTCAACTTGCTGGGGTTTCCCAGAGTATTTTATAGTCCTTGATCCAGAAGTGCTTCTTTCTCTCAGTCCACGTGATTTCATAACACTTCCGGGTCAGGTGAAAACTCCTTCTTTTCTTCATCCTGGAAGTACTTTGTTATTTCCATTCCCGTGACTAGAAAGTACTTCCGGGCTATAATAAAAATCCTCTTGCCTTCCTGCAGCGTCCTCTGGCGGCCCCCATGGTATCCAGCAGGGCTATGATGTAAAACTCCAATGTCCATGATGCCCTGCTGGAACTCGGGGCACCTCCATGCTGCAAGAAGGGCTCCATCTGGCGGCGTGGGGGTATCGGCTGGGATGGCTGCCGGCCATATACCACAACAGTTAAAGATTTTTTTAATAAAAAAATCACAGACATATGCAGTAGAGTGTAGATCAGTTAATAAACTTGGTCATTCCAGCCATTTTCTGAAGCCAACTTTCCCATTATTTGGAGATTGTTCTGCCATTATCAGGCAGGTGCTAGCACTGAATGGGATGCCAAGCCGTCATAAAGCATATTCTTATGCATACCTGCATTCACCTACAAAGTTCTGTTTTTGATTCACTCAGTAATCTAATATGCATGGCTTTCATTTGTAAAAGGGAATCAAATTATCAGAAGAAAACTCACAAAAAAGGTACACATTTCACATAAATTAGATCCAGACCAGTAATTTAACTTTGGCATTCCTGGAGGTTTTAGGCAATAGAGGTAATTACTGCACCACTTCGCTACCTTTCAATAATCTGCAGTTGTAATTTTGATCAATTCATTTCAGCTATTCTTATATACTGTAAGTCAATTTAAAATTGCCTGAATTATACAAAAGGTAGATATGCAAGACAGATGGATTTACATTATAACCACAAAATGTTTTGTGAGGTCCTGGCACACAGTCACCTGTAACCAAGTGGGTAGCACAGAAGAAAAGAGTCTTTAGTGCTTCATAGACCCTTATGTGAATTTCCCCTTGGGATTAATAAAGTATCTATCTATCTATCTATCTATCTATCTAGAATATGATTCAGAGTACAGTATTGTACAGATTAGCACAGGTGAAGTCAGCAGGATTTGGAAAGTAAATGGAAACTGAATTAAGGCCCTACATGTCCCTAGAGGTCAAATTCTCTCTTTCTTGTGCACGTCTCTGAGACTTATGGGGCCTGTTTTTCCAATCATGTAATTTATCCCACACACATGTTCACAAGTCCAAGTACTTAAGGAAATTTTTCCCTTTATGCTTTTCTGAAGAGTCTAGCCAATTTCTGGCCTTTATATTAGTTACAGATACACTATGTAGACTGAAATGTATTTTTTTCAGTTTTTACTTGTATTATTATAAATTACTTCAAAGTTATAAAAATATAGAGTCAGAGTATATAAATCATATTAACTAAATAGTATGCCTATACTAAGAAACTGGAGCAAAAAGGAAAGTTTAAGTACAATTCAAAGATTTCCCACAATGAGGACAAATTACTTTTAAGTATCTTAACTTAATAAACAGTTCAATATGCTTTAGTAAACGTGAAGATCTGCTGCTTTAAAACTTTGTAGATGAATTTAACTTGGATTTGTTTGCATTAGAGCCAAGGAAAAAGGAAAGGTAAAACCACATTAATTAATAAAATGATGGTCTAAGGGGTTATTTTTCCAATATTTTGGATACAGAAAAGGGCTGAATGTAGAATTTGTGCAGAATACTTACAGCACCTTTATTACACTTTGTACTGTTATCTACTGTGAAATGATTAGACTTGACGCACTCAAAAAGGTTTGGGGCAGCCACCCGTATAATTTCCTTGACTGCAAAAAGGGTTTGAAAATAGCACTGATATTCATGGATTAGAGTCTGTAACTGAACTCAGGATGATTGGAAAAGATGGCAGTGTTAAATGTCCAGACAGGAAGTGGTGTAGTGAACCCGGAAGTGATGTTTTTCTGGGCGCTGGAACCAGAAGTGATGTCTTCAGAGTTGGATCAGGCAGATTTTCACATTTTCTTTCTGCAGAGACAACAGAAGAAAGGTTAGAGCACCCTGCCCTCCCCTGGCCGGGCGTTGAATTGCCCTCACTTGGTCCATACAGCTCCCTCCTATTTGCATGTGTGTGACACTACTTGAAACTAAACTTATTTGATTGCAGTATTGAAAATATTCTCTGTCTGAGTTAGACAGTCTTCTTATTAATGTATGAACAATGCTGCCTTCTTGGTAGAAATACATTTTCAGCAACTAGTGTGGGTTGCACATGTTAATACAGTGATACTCTCCAAACGCCAGCAGTGACCATGTCTCCTGCAGTTGTTAGCTAAAGGATACTATCATAAGACAGCATATGCTGCCCAATAGGCATTAGGCAGATACGGTAATGTCACGAATATGACATAAAAGAACCAAATGACAATGACATAATAATTTTTATCTGTAATTATTTCATACTGTATATTTCAATAATATTTTCTCTTTTTTAGGGGTTTCTAAATACATTGCAATTGGTTTTGTTATCTGCAGTTGTTTTCAGAGTTTTCAATATATTTTTGCATTTTGACACACCACCTTTTTATTTTTCTTATGGGCACCACCATCTCCAGGGTAATTTTCAATACCCAAGCAGGAAGTGAATAAGGGAGAACCACACTCATTTTTTTATGCATGACTGTTTGACGCCTTGCGCCCACAGCTGCCAATATTTGCTCTCCCAAGATCCTTAAGTGGATTAAGCAGGTTTGTGAATATTATATTTTTCTGCACGTTACCTAATTTGTGATGATAAACAACCACTTGCCTCTTTTGATTTCTCAATTATTTTCTTTGCTTCATGGTGATAACTGAGGAAAGGTTTTTCTAATGGGTTAACTCTACTTTACCCTGGTGAAAAAGAAAGTCAGGAACAACATTTCTTGGAAGAGACTTGATTTATTTATGCCAAATTTTATTTTGTTTTGTTTTGCTTGATTCTACCGACATAGTAGTAGATGGAAGTTGGCAGGCTAAAACATAAGGAAAAAGGATCAGAAGATGAATACACAATTAGAAAATTAGCAGGAGTCAAAAATGGGAAGGGAAAAATGAATGCACAACAAAACCCAATACATGAAGCAAAAATCTCAGTTGAAGTAACAAAACACTAAACACTAATGCTAAGCATTTTCAGTTTATAATTATATATTTTTTTAGATTTTCATTTCCTTTTTTGCAGAAAATACCTCCCATAAGTTGTTAACCAGAAACCAGACTTACATTATGCTTTTAGAGTATTTACATAAATTTGGACATTGTTCCCCATGCTGTGTTGGCTTATAAAGGCATCACGTTAATGACATCACAACGAGTGACAGTCAAAGCCACTCCCCTTGCTACAACAGCTCACAACAAAACACAAAATGGCGGTGTCTTTATAAAAAAACAAAAAGACTTCATGGTAAATGAAAAACATATTGACAAATAATTTTAACTTTTTTCCTAAAGTAAAAAATGAGAAACTAAACTAAAATGTGCTCTGACTTTAAACACCATCAGTAATCAGCAAAATACTGCCAGAAAAAATGTATTTAATGCAGAAAAAAATTAATTGTGACACTTTTGAGGCAAAAAGCCTCTTGTTTTCCGTTTTGTTGTACATTTAATGAATCACCACATGTAAGTACTGCAGAGTGTAAGCATAAAAAGGTGTTTCAGCATTCACTTTCATTATCTGTGCCTTTTATTTTATGCTATTTTTTTCTGTCAATAATTCTTGAGCCCACTATAACTAGACTGTTTTAGCTTCTTCAATATTTTTTCACTTTCGTCGAAAGATGACAGATTAAAGAGCATTATGAAGCTCATATTGGAGAAGATGTTATTGAGAGCAACCAACAATTCAATCCTTCAACACACACTTGTAAGTTTATGAGTCAATACTTGGGATGTGTTAGGAAATAGTATTTAGCTGTTCTGGAAAAAACAGTCATGAAATGTGTCAGCAAACATGATATATCAAAATATATATTCTCAATGGCTGTTAAAAATAACTTAGTGTTGCATGTTTTTGTATAACTGAAATAAAGAAACATTCTTAACCTTCAAAAGTGAAAACTAACATGTAAAATGTACTGTACATCTTGTTTTTATAAATGAATCTATAATGGAAGAGTAAAATAAACTAGTACGATGTAACGTTTGAGATAAAAAGGTACTTGAGTCATACCTAAAAAGGCAACAAGAAATTAACAGTTTGTTTATGGGATGATGAATGCCAAATGGTCAATGTTTTCTTTAGAACCGCAGAAAACTCTAGTGTTTAGTGTAAAGCTAAAACCTTCACACACAACATTGTAAGCCAAGGGGATGGTTTACATCTGTTTTTATGCTTTATTTGTCTCTTTGCTGAAACTTAAGAATTAACAAAATGTATGACAAAGCTAAAGAAAGCTGTGTGTTCTTTAAAACGATTATGCTTGGAACTGTTTTTTTTTTATTTGAAACAGTAGCATTAATTTTTGAATATAGTAATTCATTGGATACTTTATCCTTTCAGCAACAATGATAAATTTGACAACATGTGCTGTATAAGCTGTGATACAAAATATGTAAATGAAACAAGAATTAACAACACATGAAAATATAAAAATAAACATTGTGAAACGCATGCCCCCGGGCACAGACAGACTGACACCAGAATGTCCAAAATGCACACGTTTATTAACTTCACAGCACCACAATGCCAACAGTCTCAGTCTCTTTCTCTTCCTCTTTCTCTTCTCAATGACCTCCACTCCCCTCCTCACAAGCTTTGTCTCCTTCCTCCCAACTCCGGCTCCCCTTGTGGAGGGAGGCGGCCCCTTTTATAATGACCCGGATGGGCTCCAGGTGCTCCGTCTGACGATACTTCCTGGTGTGCCTGGGATTTCTTCCGGCAGCACTTCCTGGTGTGGCGGAAGTGCTGCCATTCAGGGTTCCAACAACGTCCGGGCGCCCCCTGGCGGTGACCCCGTCTTCGCACAGGGTTGAGCTTCGCAGCTCCGTGACCACCATGCATTCCAGAGAGGCTGCCCTCCTGCGCTCCAGGGAAAGTATTGTCCCATTTCCGGTCCCCTGCTTCTTCCAGCGTCCCGGCAGGGCAATGTCCCTGGGTGTCTATGACAACATTTATATTTATCCATCCATTTACTACATTATCTTTAAATGAACAAACTATTTCTGGGAGTCGCAATATTTGGCAGCCTTTCTACAGAACCTCTCTCTTTTCTTTTTTATTTTGATACACTTTTATTAACTAATTATTAATGTTAAGATCTGTCTTCTGGCTTATTACTATAGTTTTTTAAAGGATGTTTAAATTGAGCATATGCTTCTGTTCTCAAAGACCTTTGCTTCCGCTCACCTGAACTGCCTATCCTATCATCTGCGAACTGAGATAGCAGAGGATGAGCACTGAGCATATAAAGGCTACCTTACTTCTACAATATGTGAGAATGTTTGAGACTTTGATGAATATAAAGTATATTAAATATCCTGTACTGAGCTGGTAACACTGATCACTTCCACCAAAGAAGCTATCTCGCACCTTATCAGAGAAACAGCTCGTATCTGGAGCAAGGATAAAGGTAAGGTGGAAGGGATTCTAAACTGGCCAACCTCAATTGCTTTTTAAGTTGAAAGAATTATTACATCTCATGGCAAGTTAAGGTCTTTTGGCATTTTGGATACTGTTGAGAAATGGCTTAAAGCTTCTATTTGATATGCTATTTAATGGTGGATGAATTACATGTGATACGATCAGATGGAGTGGAAAAAGCAGGACAGAATCTGGAGACTTATTTGAATATGATATACTAAGAAAGCACTCATATTACAATTAAAGCTGAAATGTGTTTTCCAGACTCTGAAATACTGTCTGAATGCATCCATGTTACTGACTAGGAAGGTGTGGTATTGTCCTGTTGAAGCTTATTTTAAAACTCAGTAACAGAAATGATTGACTCCATTATGAACACTCTAAACATGAGACATTCTGAATGCTGGTATCTTCAGCCAGGCAACCTTGGATGGAATGAACTTTTAACACTATGTTCCTTTTGTGTACATAGCAAGCTGGATCTGCTGTGTCAAATGTTGAAATCTTTAAATGTAAACCTCTGGTACATCTAGATAGCTCTCACCATCGTACACCTACAAGCCTGTTTTTGACAACAGCAGCTCTTCCTTATTCAAGCCAGATATTCTTCTTTGTATTTGTGGGATTGTCTCTTACTGCCAGAAGGTTGGGAATTAATAAAGTGTATCATCTGTCTATCTTTAGTTACAGTAATTTAGCGATGTTTATTTATTATCCATTGAGGCAGGAAAATGATTCATTAAATATATGTCAAAGATCAGATCAAAGTGAAGATAATAAGAAAATCAATAATAGTGAAAATAATTAGGCAACTTCCTAGAATTCTGATACAAATTCAAACAATGCTCCAAAAATACCTGCATTTGTATATATATAAATGGAAACATCATAAAACATGCCCATAGTTGCTTTAAGGAAAGAAACAGTAACACAATAAAGCTTTATTTAAATGTTAACGTTTATTTTAAGTCAAGCATTTATTTGTGTGCACTCTATGTGGTATATCTTGGATGGGAGAGGGAGACCTGTCTGAAACTTGCTCTTTAATGTCTCAACCCGAAGGAGCAACGTGGTTCCGCTCTCCTGTGGGCCCACCACCTGCAAGAGAGGTCATAGGGGCCGGGTGCAATGCGATATGGGTGGTAGCCGAAGGCGGGAACTCTGGCGTTCTGACCCTCGGTTGCCAAAACTGGCTCTGGGGACATGGATTGTTACCTCTCTGGTGGGGAAGGAGCCTGATCTGGTGTGAGAGGTTGAGAGGTACCGGCTAGATATAGTTGGGCTCACCTCTACGCACGGTCTGGGCTTTGGAACCATTCCTCTTGAGAGAGGCTGGACTTTGTTCCACTCTGGAGTTGCTGTGGATGAGAGGCGTCGGGCAGGGGTGGGCTTGCTTATGACCCCCGACTCAAGGCTTGCACGTTGGGGTTCTCCCCGCTGGACGAGAGGGTTGTTTTCCTATGCCTTCGAGTTGGGGGAAGGACTCTGACTCTTGTTTGCACTTATGCGCTGAACGACAGTTCAGAGTACCCAGCCTTCTTGGAGTCCCTGGGGACTCTATCATCCTGCTGGGAGACTTAAAGGCTCACGTCGGCAACGACAGTGAAACCTGGAGAGGTGTGATTGGGGGGAACGGCCTCCCTGATCTAAACTCGAGTGGTGTTCAGTTGTTGGACTTCTGTGCTGGTCATGGATTGTCCATAACGAACACCGTGTTCGAACATAAGGGTGTCCATAAGTGCACTTATGCCCAAGTTAGCAGCTCGATGATCGACTTTGTAATTGTGTCATCAGATCTGCGACCTTATGTCATGGACACTCGGGTGAAGAGAGGGGCTGAGCTGTCAACTGATCACCACCTGGTGGTAAGTTGGATCAGATGGCGGGAGAGGCTGCCGGACAGGCCAGGCAGACCCAAACGTATAATGAGGGTCTGCTGGGAACGTCTGGTGGAGGAACCGGTCAGAAAGATCTTTAACTGCCACCTCTGGCAAAACTTCAACCTCATTCCGAGGGAGGCGTAGGACATTGAATCTGAATGGGCCATGTTCTGAGCCTCCATTGTCGAAGCAGCAAAAAAGAGCTGTGGCCGCAAGGTTGTCAGTGCCTCTCATGGCGGCAATCCATGAACCCAGTGGTGGACACCTAAGGTTTGAGAGGTCGCCAAGCTGAAGAAAGAGTCCTATCAAGTCTGGTTGACTAGTGGGACTCCAGAGGCAGCTGTGGGGTACCGGCAGGCCAAGCGTGTGGTAGCATCGGCTGTTGCAGAGGCAAAAACTCAGGCATGGGAGGAGTTTGGGGAACCACGGAAAACGACTTTTGGTCGGCACCGAGAAGGTTCTGGCAAACTGTCAGGTGCCTCAGGAGGGGAAAGCGGTGCTCCACCAACACTGTGTACAGTGGAGGTGGGGCCCTGCTGACTTCAACTGCAGATGTTATTGACCGGTGGAAGGAATACTTCAAGGATCTTGTCAATCCCACCAGCATGTCTTCCTTAGAGGAAGCAGAGCTGGAGGACTCCGGGGGGTTGGCCCGTTTATAACAGGGACCGAGGTCGCCGAGGTAGTTAAAAAGCTCAGAGGTGGCGGGGCCCCTGGGGTGGATGAAGTTCACCCTGGGTTCCTCAAGGCTCTGGATGTTGTGGGGCTGTCCTGGTTGACACATCTCTGCAACATCGCATGGACATCAAGGGCAGTGCCTCTGGATTGGCAAACCGGGGTGGTGGTCCCCCTTTTTAAGAAGGGTGACTGGAGGATGTGCTCCAACTATAGGGGATTACACTCCTCAGCCTCCCCAGTAAGGTCTTTTCAGGGGTACTGGAGAAGAGAGTTCAGTCGATGGTCGAATCTCGGATTCAAGAGGAACAATGCGGATTCCGTCCAGGCCGTGGAACACTGGACCAGCTCTACACCCTGGCCAGGATCCTGGAGGGGGCATGGGAGTTTGCCCAACCAGTCCACATGTGTTTTGTGGATTTGGAGAAGGCATTCGACCATGTCCATCGAAGCATCCTGTGGGGTGTGCTGCAAGGTAGGGTGTGGTACAAGGCTCGTTGTTACGAGCCATTCAGTCCCTGTACAGGAGGAGCAGGAGCTTGGTCCGCATTGCCGGTTGGACTCCGCCAGGGCTGCCCTTTGTCACCGATTCTTTTCATAAGTTATATGGACAGAATTTCTAAGCTCTGCCAAAGAGCGGAGGGGGTCTGGTTCAGTGACCTCAGAATCTTGTCTCTGCTATTTGCGGATGACGTGGTTCTGTTGGCTTCATCGGACAGTGACCTCCAGCTCTCACTGGAGTGGTTTGCAGATGATTGTGAAGTGGCGGGGATGAGAGTCAGCACCTCTAAATCCAAGGCCATGGTTCTCAGCCAGAAAAGGGTGGAATGCTCTCTCCAGGTTGGGAACACATTATTGCCTCAAGTGGAGGAGTTCAAGTATCTCGGGGTCTTGTTCACGAGTGAGGGGAGGATGGAGTGGGAGGTTGACAGTCGGATCAGTGTGGCATCCACAGTAATGCGGGCTCTGCAACGGTCCATCATGGTGAAGAGAGAGCTGAGCCAAAAGGCGAGGTTGTCGATTTACCAGTCGATCTACGTTCCTACCCTCACCTATGCCCATGAGCTTTGGGTAGTGACCAAAAGAAGAAGATTGCAGATACAAGTGGCCGAAATGAGTTTTCTCCACAGGGTGGCTGGACTTTCCCTTAGAGACAGGTTGAGGAGCTCAGTTATCCGGGAGAGACTCGGAGTAGAGTTGCTGCTCCTCCGCATTGAGAGGAGTCAGTTGAGGTGAATTGGGAATCTGGTTAGGATGCCCCCTGGACGCCTCCCTGGGGTGGCCAGGGAGAGGGAGGTCTGGACTTCCCTGCTTAGGCTGCTGCCCCCAGGACCTGACCTCAGATAAGCGGTGGATAATGGATGGATGGATGGATGGTATTCTTTTAATATTCTATCTATCTATCTAATATACATTTTCTGTATTAAAAAGCACATAATGTGATAATTCTAGTGCATTGTAACAAAAATTCAGATTTTTGTGATTTTTTTTTTTTTTTTTTTTTTACACGAATGAATTTACTTTTTAGTCAGGTTAAATTTTTGTGGTCCTCAGGGCCAAGAGATTGATTTACTAGTGAAAACTGTTTTTCCTTACTTTTTCAGCAAATAGCCAAGATTTTTTGTCCGAAAGCCAATCAGGGACATGCCACTTTATATTGTAGATAGATAGATAGATAGATTTGAAAACTTTCCTTAGGGTAATTACTGTAATAGTTTTGTGCAAATGTCTCTTTCTCTTGCACGATTTGACTCAAAAACTAATCAGCACATTGTCATCTCAAAACTAGCTCAAGTTTTGAGTTTGGAATTTTTCCATTCAGCTATTTTACCTCTGGACCATCCTCATGAAACTGTGATACACACACTCATCATAGAGATATCAGTGTTTTTGGTATCAGGGGACCCTAAAATGTCAAATCTGTCGAAAACTGGAGATCGAAATTTTTGATGTATCTAAAGCTTTCGCTCCTTCCTAATAAGTTATGATGGGGGAAGGCGCAAAGCAAAAATGGAAGAGGTTATTCCTCTTTTTTTATTTTATTTTATTGTAGAATCAACTCTCAGCAGCGGCCTGCAGGGTGGCCATGCGGTCCATGAGTACGGGTACCGTTCTCATCCCTACCACCTTCACCGTCACTTTCCCTACCTCTTCATATCTTAAATCATTCTTGAGGCAGATTGAAGACTTAAGTGCCAGCTTAAGTGAAAAATTAAAGAAAACATACTAGGTAATTGCAACACAAACACTGAGTTTTAACACGAAAAGATGCAGATGAAAGAAGAGAAGAAGCGGGCCGCTAGGGTGGAGAAAAGAAGAGCTGCTCAGAAAGCAGCAAATGCATCAACCTCTGAGCAAACAAATACTAAATGCACAAAGAGTATGAAAACTAGGAATGCTCATGTCAAGTGTATTCACTGCACATTATTGTGCAGTGCGTCGTTATTGGTATGTTATAATTGTGATGCATCACCCTAACGCATGTTATGCAGAGCGTCTTCGTGATAGTTTTAACATCCATATCCTGTCCAGAATTGATGTTCTAGAGATCCAGTCTATGTGCAATCCCTTTTATTGTTGACTTAGGAGTACTTCTGGTGCCAGGGCTACTGCCCAATGGAAGCAATTCTGGGTCGTACAGAAGTCATATAAATTGGGGAGCACATCTTCCTGCAGTGCCCACCTTGTGGCACCCATGGACCCCAGCAGGCATGTTCTGCTGGACTTAAACTTCTGGCATTCCTTGCTGGTTCCCAAATGGGTGCCAATGTGGAGGGCTGCTGCCATCTAACGCCTTGGGGAATTAAACATCCCTCAGAGACAGTCATTCCCTGTCCTCTTCGTTTATCATAGCCAGGGAAGGTATTAAACTCATGTCCGGTCGGGATGCCTAACCATTTATTTGGGGCATCCCACCCAGGTAAGGAACCATCAGTTCTGTTTGGGCTATCCGCCCATCCATTAGGGCTGCCTAGTTCAGGTGCAACATCCTTTCCTCCTTCCCTTTACATTCACTCGGGGCCTCCCGTCTGGATAAAGGATCTACCTGCCTTCTGGCTGGGATGGCTGTCCATCCCATGTGCCACCTACAACACATAAATCCATATTTGGGTTCTTTCTTTTTGATGTTTACATATGCTGTCAGCGTGCATATTGCTTTACAATTTCTGCTCAGGGTCCACATGTAATGTAGAATAGTAACTTTGAGCTGGGCCAATATGGTGTGTGTAAATGTTTCTGTGTGTTCTTTGCTGTCTTGTAATTGAAGCTACTAGGATAGGCTATTGCAATCTACAAGAAGAAGCAAGTGAGTAACATAGTACAAAATAACAAAAAGTGAAAATGGAAGACATAAAATGGGATGTGAACAAAATAATCGAATTTACTATAAAAATGGAAAATTTTGTATTAAGAAAGTTAGTTTTGTTTTACATAATCACCCATGAAACAGTTAGTAATTTCCAAAGACAGTAGAGAAAAATAATTTGGCACCAGTCACCCAAAACTAGACAGACAATCTGTCTGTTTTACTGTCCAATAAGCCCCAGAGCAGATGGGATTTTGTTTTCCAACCTACTTGTGAATGACAGAAACACCTTGAGACGCGCTCTACCTGTCTTAACCAATCACACGTCTTCATCCCCCATTGCCACCAGTAGTTAATATTTAAAAACAGATGCTTCATTTTAGTTTGACACCGCTCCTTTTCATAATTCACTTGATGATTCCATATGGATAGCAGGTGTATTGCACACATAGAACAATGAAGAAAAAAAAAAACAAGCATCTTTTCTTTTTTTTTCTTTGTCAAATTAATGCTCCACAATACTAACGTGAAAAGCAGATACGAACATGAAAAAATGTAAATGAGCAACAGTACTGACTTATTTTGAGGAACTTCTCCATGGGGTAACCTTAAAAAACAGAGCAGCTGGTCTCTTCCACTTTTGTTTAAATTGTTGTATTGAACTGGTTTACCCAGCATGTGCAGAGCATAAACATAAAAGTCACAGCTGCAAAGGAGATCCTGCTCTACATTTCAGACAAGGAGGTTTTTTCCTGTCAGTGTTCTATTTCCACTTGTTAAACACGATTATTTCAAATCATAAACAAATCTGTCATCAGATTGTATAAATGGTCAGCTTTTCAGTTCTAAGGTCTGTACATATTCTTTTCTTTTCCTAAATTTGGTGATTTCACTTTGAAAATAATTATTGGGGATATACTTGCATAACACGGCTCCCTTAAGTTGGTAGAACTCAGAATGAACATATTGTAGGTATAGGCGTAATGTATCATTGTACAGTACAATTGATGTGATTCTCTTATGTTAATGTGTTTCATTTATGTTCAAGAACAGCTAACGCATTTCATTGGATTAAACAGACTAATATGATATTTAGTATTTGTTGTTATCAGAGTTGTGGTAGTTACTGATTGAAATTAACCCATTCCATATTACTAATTACTCTGTTCAAATTGTAATGTGATTACGTTACTCATTACATCCTGGGAAAAGTAATCACATGACTAATTATTTTAATTTTATGTTGCTCTTTAAGTTCATAGAAATATGTTTCATTGGGAAATTAAATTCAAAAAAGTAAATTCTGGTAAGTAAATTCAAAAGCATTTGAAACATAAACTCTTCTTAAATAACAAAACTACATGATTTAGATTAGTAATGTGCCACTTGAAATATATGAACTAGCAAGTAGAGGTGTTTACTTCATAAACCAGTTCTCAATAGAAAAAATTTTGACATTAAAAACAAAACTGAGGTAATTACTCAAACACTTGCAAACATGTATACAGTAAACGATTGCTAGTGCAGACAAAAGCAGTTATTGATCAGAAGAGCTAACCTGTTGTGTTTATAGCATAAAATAACCAATCCACTCATGTCTCTTTGTCTCTCTTGTCTCAAAAAAGACAAACTTACATTTTGTAATTAACTATCTTAGATTCATTCATGGAGAACAACTTTCGGATGGCTTCAAGGAGATTCTGGTCCATCGTCCGGAGTCTAAGGAGGGGGAAGCAGTACATTGTCAACACTGTTTATGGTGGGGATGTTGCGCTGCTGACCTCGACTCGGGATGTTGTGGGTCGGTGGGGGGAGTACTTCGAAGACCTCCTCAATTCCACCAACATGCCTTCCAATGAGGAAGCAGAGCCTGGGGACTCGGAGGTGGGCTCCCCCATCTCTGGGACTGAGGTCACCGAGGTGGTCAAAAAACTCCTTGGTGGCAGGGCCCCTGGGGTGGATGAGATACGCCCGGAGTTCCTAAAGGCTCTGGATGTTGTAGGACTGTCTTGGTTGACAAGTCTCTGCAACATCGCATGGACATTGGGGACAGTGCCTCTGGATTGGCAGACTGGGGTGGTGGTCCCCCTCTTTAAGAAGGGGGACCGGAGGGTGTGTTCCAACTACAGAGGGATCACACTCCTCAGCCTCCCTGGAAAAGTCTATTCGGGAGTTCTGGAGAGGAGGGTCCGTCGGATAGTCGAACCTTGGATTCAGGAGGAACAGTGTGGTTTTTGTCCTGGTCGCGGAACAATGGACCAGCTCTACACCCTTAGCAGAGTCCTGGAGGGTGCATGGGAGTTTGCCCAACCAGTCTACATGTGTTTTGTGGACTTGGAATAGGCATTCGACCGTGACCGTCAGGGAATGCTGTGGGGGGTGCTCCGGCAGTATAGGGTACCAGACCCCCTGATAAGGGCTGTTCGGTCCCTGTACTCCAGTGTCAGAGCTTGGTCCGCATTGCCAGCAGTAAGTCAAACCCGTTTGGACTCTGCCATGGTTGCCCTTTATCACCGATTCTGTTTATAACTTTTATGGACAGAATTTCTAGGCGCAGCCAGGGTGTTGAGGGGGTCCAGTTTGGTGAACTCAGAATTGGGTCACTGCTCTTTGCAGATGATCTTGTCCTGTTTGCTTCATCAGGCCCTGATCTTCAGCTCTTTCTGAATCGGTTTGCAGCTGAGTGTGAAGCGGCTGGGATGGGAAACAGCACCTCCAAATCCGAGACCATGGTCCTCAGCCGGAAAAGGGTGGAGTGTCCTCTCAGGGTTGGAGGCGAGATCCTGCCCCAAGTGGAGGAGTTCAAGTATCTCGGGGTCTTGTTCACGAGTGAGGGAAGAATGGAGTGTGAGATCGACAGGCGGATCGGTGCGGCATCCGCTGTGATGTGGGCTCTGCATCGGTCTGTCGTGGTGAAAAAGGAGCTGAGCCGTAAGGCAAAGCTCTCAGTTTACCAGTTGATCTACGTTCCTACCCTCACCTATGGTCATGAGCTATGGGTAGTGACCAAAAGAACGAGATCGCGAATATAAGCGGCTGAAATGAGTTTCCTCCGCAGGGGGTCTGGGCTTTTCCTTAAAGACAGGGTGAGAAGCTCAGTCATCCGGGAGGGGCTCAGAGTAGAGCCGCTACTCCTCCGCATCGAGAGGAGTCACATGAGGTGGCTCGGGCATCTGATCAAGATGCCTCCTGGACGCCTCCCTGGTGAAGTGTTCCGGGCACGCCCAACCGGGAGGAGGCCCCGGGGAAGACCCAGGACATGCTGGAGGGACTATGTCTCTCGGCTGGCCTGGGAATGCCTTGGGATTCTCCCGGAAGAGCTAGAAGAAGTGGCTGGGCAGAGGGAAGTCTGGGCCTCTCTGCGCAAGCTGCTGCCCCCATGACCTGACCTCGGATAAGCGGAAGAAGATTAATGGATGAGATTCATTGATATTTAGGAAAAAATATTTGGTTTCCTTATGTGTACACAGACTTCTTTGTTTTTTGCGGAAAAGTTAAAGAGATGTCACGAAAAAATGTAAATGCATAAGCTTATTGGCATGCGGCACTGAATTTTCTGAAATATGATGCCTACAGTGTTTTCATTTGATTTGGTATTGAAGACTTTAAATCTAATTCCCTATGAACTTTCTGATCAAGAGGCTATACACTATAAAGAACAAAAATATTAACAATCAAACATTTAATTATATACAGTAGTTCCTTTATTCACACCATGGTTCTTCCTTAAACTAAAATTAATATTCATTTTGCTGTGTTTCAAAGTAAAACCCAAAACTTATATTTCGTAATAAAGACAAATTTGATCACAATAAAATCCTGAAGAAATAAACAAAAGTGCACATCTTTGGTAAGGTTTATAGCTTTTTCAATCACTTATGGACTTGTTTACCTTTAAGCACCATTGAAAGTTGCAAGACCAGACAATGTATTTTTAAAATTTATAAAATAAAAAACACTTCATTTTAAGATACAGTTTTATCTGGCTAAATGAATATATACAATGATTGATATGAAAATAGCAAACTTATCCTTTAAGTGATTTCAGGCTCTTACCTTGCCCTCAAAGCGAGGATACAAATATAATTATTTAATTTTTCAAACTACAAAGGCTGAAGCATGTGGGGTTGGGGGGGCTTATGAAGCTCTGTGAGGGTATTCAGTTTAATTCAGTTTATTTTTGTGAGAAGTTATTTTTGTGAGCACTGTGACAAAAGCACCGGTAAAATGCAGATATGCTGTTAATGCAAGTATAGAATGTGAGCATAAATTTTACAAATTCATAAAAACACAATTAGTGTGCATAAAGTAACAAATTTTGTAAAGTATATAGAAAGCAAAGTAGAAGCTGATTAACATATGGAAACCAACAATATCTCTCCATTAACTACCGGTAATTGTTGAAATATGGCCAGTAGACAACAGAGGAGAGGACAACAAAAACTCCAGCTGCAGCATGTCTGGATAAGATAAACCTGTGTGGGCGTCCACTGTCAATTGTATGAGAGAAAGTCAAAGATAAAGTCAGATACAGTCATAGTTCTGGAGACGGAGGCCAACTAGCTGCCCGCCCTGAACCTAAGCATTCTACATTAGAATCTCTGCGGGGCCGTCCAGTCTAATGATAGAATCTTCCTGTCTTTATAAATGTGTATACATGTTAATGCAACATAAATGTGTTAGAGATGGGATGTTCAAATGTGTTATAATTACACTTCCAAAGCAAAAATCCAGACTTGAAACAAAAATAAAATTGCCATAATCAAATTTTACCCAAAGTAGAAATGTTGAAAAATTACTACAAAAGAATAATTGAAAAGTACAAAGGCTGCTGTTTTTAATCCCACAAGAAGAGTTTTAATACTGTGTGGCACTGAAGTGAACTGGTCAGATGAGAGCTTATGCTGCCTAAGTTCTCTGAAAAGCAATTCACCTCTTTCCAGTGGAACTGCAGATGACACTTCTGTTTGTACCATCCTTTCATCCTTAAAAGAAACGCCTTTAGCCAACCAATTATTTACTGGGTTTGATTAATTTTATGGAGGTTTTTTTTCATGCCATTTTATGTTTCTGAACTCTTTAACGCTATGTGGTTGCTGGTCACGTGATATATATACCATGTGGTCTTGGCGTCATGACGCCCATAACATCTAAGATTGCTGCTTACATTAAGTGTGTCTGAACTTTGGCAAAACTCAGGGAAGACTCAAAAGGTTGAAACTCAAACAAGCAATAAAACTATATTTACTGGACACAGAAAGATGTTTTGGTTTTGCATTCTAATTTGCTTGAGATTTACATTTTTTCTAGCACTTGAGATTTGGTAATGATTGTAAAAAGAGCTTGTGCTTCTAAGATGGACGAGAGGCAGTAAGACAAGTATTTCAGTGACCAGAAGAAAAAGCATACATCATAAATCAGGCCAGAGCCAAAACTTGGAATCAGTCCTAGCTTTTGTCAATATCTGAATCAGAAACAAAGAATTCATAGTTGAAAGTTTTATTTTTGATGTTCAGTCTGCAATCTTGGATAACCAGGCAGTCACGCAACATGGACACTTGCTTTCTTGGATAGTTACAGCATCGCAACTGTACACTAAGATGATGTTGTCAGTCAATCCAAATTTGACAAGATACTTTCATGTTGTATCGGTCTTGTTTTGCACAATTTTATGTATAGTTTTGTTTTCAAACAAACTAACTTCATAAACTTTTTAGGAAAATCAATGGAATAGATATACTACATAGCCATCATACAGTGCTGCAACTGTAGATCTCTTGTTGACAAGAGTCGCACTAATAAAAAATTTGGTGAAATGCGATGCACACCTATTGTATCAATTATAAGGTCCACTTTAGAAGTGATGAGCTGTTTGCTGTTCACAAATAAGATGAACTGTTGTCTCATTTCCTGAACTGTAACTACTGTAGTTTCACTAAATGCACAGAAGGCAGTCTGAAAATGGATGAATGGACAAGTGCATCATTGGTCTTCTGTCAGGAGTATCAATATTATAGGACAATAATATGAAAAAAAGGTGGAAGCAAATGATTCATTCATAATGAGCATAATCGTGGCATTACAGAAAAAAAATGATGATGAAAGTCCAAGCCTAAGATGTACCACTGACCAATAATAAGAGGCAAATATGTCAAAGACTACTGTTGCAAAAACAGAGACAATGCCCTGTAAAACACCTGTTCTGTTTGAGAAATTTTCAAGGGAATGTTTTTGGGAATTTTTCAAGGGAATGTTTGGCTTCCCATTGCTAAAAGAAGGTGAAGTAAAAAATAACCAGTGGCCCATTTTGTTACTAAGCTAAACTGAGCAGCCTTGTATTAATTCTAATACAATGATAACTAAAATAAGAAAGTGTACAAAATAACAGTTCTCAGGAATATTGTATGACAAATGTACATCTTTGTCTCAAATGGTCAGGAGGAGCCATATTAGTTTAGCCTGGTTGATTTTATATTCAGATAAGCTTTCAAACTGTTGAAGTAAATGCTATACACATGAAAAAAGAATTTCATCTAAATCTATCTTTCTACCTTTTTCTCTATTTTTGTCTATTTCACTGTCTTTATCAGTATGCTGCTGCTTGAGTATGTCAATTTCCCCTTGGGATTAATAAAGTATCTATCTATCTATCTATCTATCTATCTATCTATCTATCTATCTAATGCTCACTAGAATGGGGGTTATGTACTGAGACACTTAAATTGCTGTACATTTTATTTAATTTGCAAAAACCTAACAGAACTTGATGTATTGGAGAACGCTAATGAGACTCACTCTAGATTGGAAGTAAGCATTAAATGTTAACATCTTTAAGGAGTATCATTGTGGGAGATGCAAGGAGTGTTTTTATGCTGACTCTTCACCGGAGAAGTTATCAAAAGTCAAATCTATATTGTGGAGCAGACCAGGTAGGTTTTTTAAAGTTAAGCGTGTGTGTGTATGAGGCCTGATTTATCTTTATATACTAATTTTTGATGACTGCGCTCACTCTTAGAGCCTGATTTTTGCCAGGTAATTTAATATTCATTTTATGCACAGGCCTGTAATTATGTAAATTCTCACCAAAATATGTTGCATATGTATTAATGGGTCACCTATTCACTTCTAGACATCATGATAAAGCTCCAGTGAACTATAAATGAATTAACTCAAAATGAGACTTCCAATAATTTCTCTTCTCTGCTATGCCACATTTTGCCAGAGCGTACCCCTCCAACTCTGGGCAAACTGACACACCATCCTTGGTGAAATTATGAAATAGGTTCTGAATGTGGCAATTAGTAATCCTAGAAAACCATATGATAATTGGAAGTCGGATTGCATTTCTGCACCATTTCATTCACTAGATAACACCTGTCTCAGTGCAGTTGCTGTGTAATGTAGAATCTGTCAGGAGCAAGTGTTTGGTGAGAATGGACCATTCAACCGAACAAAGCATATCAACTCACATTTGTCTACTGTTACTTAAAACGATAAGTCAAAGATTCTGTGTGTAAAGACATCAGAAACAAGAAGGACTAAGCTTAAATTTACTTCCATAGCAAACATCCCCCACACTAAACATTTCTGTATGCTTACTTTCAAGGCCATAACTGGTGCTCTCTAGGCATGTTGTGATTTCTGAAGGAGTTCTACTTTTAGGTGGGCGGAGTGGTGACTCTAAGGCTAGCGATCTGCACTGGCAATTGGAAGGTGGCCGGTTTGAATCCCGTAAACGCCAAAAGTGACTCTACTTCGTTGGGCCCTTGAGCAAGGCACTTAACCTGCAATTGCGCCATCCTGGATATGACATTAATCTGCACCCAGCCCTGCATGTAAGCCCTTCAACCTGCAGGGAAAAACCAGGGGGTTGGCGGCAGAATTGGCACTCCAGCCATCATAAAAACCTCACACTGGTTCCATTCCATCTGAACTAGCGTGGTGGCTACACTCGGGCCCTAATCTGGGATCCTGAGTTGGTTTGTCATGTGGGGGGTTGCGGCAATGCGCTGTATCAGCACGGGCTCCTAACCTCCTCTGTCTCTACTTTCACTCTTTCTTTACACCTGAGCTCCTCCCTGATTGTAATGATGGCCCAATATTTCTCAAGCTCCACTTAACCAATCCATTTTCTACCTTTCCTGTGGTGTGTACAGTTATTATATAATATTTTAGTTTTCTTTTTATTTTATTTTTATTAAGAAAACAAATTCAATTTAGAATTTCTCTCTAGGTTGTGTTGGTTACATTAGCCAACAGAAACTGGGTTTCAACCTGAGTGAGAATCGTTTAATTCAAATGATGCCTGGCTGTTGTATTGCTTGTTTTGAAGATAACATTATGGAACAAGAGTATTTTGAGGAGCGCTCTTTTGGATATTATCTTATTGCCTGGGTTGCATTTTTCCATTAAACAGTTTTTGTCTGTTACTCCAAACACCATCTCCTCTAAAGGAATTTCCACACATCATTGCCACTGGGGATTAAACAGCTGGCATTTTTATTTTCCTTAAGAATTCCTAATGCTATTGGCAAAGTGAAGTTTGGGAAAAAATACAGCATTGTCATATGCCAAACTACAGTTTTATCTCTTGGAAGAGATGAGTAATATTACATCTTTTAAAGAAAACATGGGCAAAATTAGATTTTTTGGCAGATTTTAAATTAAAGGTGCTAGCCAAATCAGAATATAATGGTAGTAAATCTGAGGCTTAGGAAATTGCCTGTCAGTAAAAAGTATGCATGTTGTTGGAGAAACTGAAAGGAAGCTGTCGGCACCAGAAGAAAGATAAGAGAAGGTCTGTTTGTAAAAGATGAAAATGAGTCGCTCAATATGTGGACTACAGGCTCTGTGGTACTAATACACGGGCTTAAAAACCTTCGAAATTCAAGTAATACAGGATAACAGTCACATTTCTGGACTCTCTTTGATTGACTGAAGTGTCTGAGAAAGAAATGAATGTGCAAAATGTGACTGAAATTAAAACAAAAATGCAGTTCTAGCAAGAGCTTTGTCACAGCTTTGCATATTTCTTGTAACATAGGAAAGGTGATGGCATTTTGAAAACTGTTTGCTGTGCCCTGCAAAAATAGCTGCAGTCTTCTTTTTTAGGGAAGAAACCACAAATAATAACATAATTATAGTCACATCTTTGTTTGCTCTCCATAAATAGAATAATAAAAAAAAATGTAACGTTCATCTAGTGTATTTTAAAGAAAAAATAACACTTTAAGACTTTTTGCATGCTGTATATGGTTATTAATTATGTATTTGTTAAGAAAACAACTTATTGCTTACTTTTGTCCTGTTCTGCTGCTTTTCTTTCTTCAGAATTTATTCTAGTTTCTTCGTGTGACCAATCACAGGCTATGCACCTTTACTGAAAAAGCCATTAAAGCTTCTGTTGTATATTGTGTATATTTTTTAAATGACATCACCAGTTTTTATTCTATCATGTTGATGCTTTATGTTTTTACAGTTTTACTTTCTTAATATGTTCATTATGCTCTAAATGCACATTAACGTGGATGTTTGAGAGGTCTGCATTATCATACAACATGTTAGCTTTCAGAAACTAATGGATATGATTACAGTTTCAGAATGTGAATTGTAATCAATTCCACCCCACTAATACTGCCAAACAGTCCTCAGTTTGAAGACTACAGAAATAGAACATCCATCCATCCATTACCCAGCCCGCTATATCCTAACTCCAGGGTCACGGCGTAGAAGGAAAAAACATTATGGATGGAGGAAAAAAAAGAACACTTCAGAAACCAGAATGGACAAACAGTGATAGGGACTGCCTGCTCGAATGTACATAATTACTCAAAATTAGTTTTACTGGGTATATGAGGTTCCATCAGAATCGTCTTGTCCAATCACCACATGTTTTGTCTTGGTAGAGTAATATATTACTCTACTTTCCCCTTTTGTATTATTAATATGTAGTCTTTGTCAGAATGCCTCAAATCTCACAGACTTACAACTGTTTATAAGGTATTGTACTATATAACTTCTCCGCACCTTCCCTTCTACATTTATAACCTCAGGCAAACAGGTGTAGTAAAAGACAAGCAGGAGTTAAGTTACAATTTAAATAATGTATTATTGATAATATTCATAAATAATAACAATAAGCAAAGTACATTTGAATATTGGCAACCATACAACCTGATAAATGGTGATGTGTATTTTCAGGCAGCACACAGACTTGTTAGTTACTGTCTCTAGTTAAGGCATCATTTTGTGGTCAGCTTTCTTCAGAACAGGCTTCATGCCTATCTCAATATGGCTGCCGAACTGCGCTCTTCATTGTGCTGTCCTTTCAGTTCATAGTGTGAGATGGTCTTTCATCAGTTTGGTAACAGGGAGAGGGTGAGGTAAAGCGAGTAAATTTATAGGTTTTCTGTCCAACCCATACAGCCAATAGGGCATCATGGTACTTAAAAGCCTTTAATACAAGCCAGTTCCAAACAGCCATACTTCAGACCAATGGGGGGATAGAACACCTTCACATCTGCCCTCCAAATCATATGTTAAGGTAAAGCTTGGCAGTTAGGCAGCCTGGCTTTCCTGTGGAGGTTGACTGGGAGTCCTGCAGAGAAATATTAGCCAGACTTTTTTGAGGCACTTCCCCCAACCCTGTCGTAAAATTACAAAGAGATTCAGCCTTTCAGTCCTAAAGGAGGGGAAGGGGATCTTAAACCATCAAACCATTGCTGTTATTATCTATAATGTAACACTAATATTGCATTGCTTTGTCTAAGTTACAAATAAAGACATGCAAAATATTTATCAACTTGTATGCAAAATTGCACATCACAACACACACACACACACACACACAAAAACCCATACAAAACTTTACTACTAAAAAACAAAAAAGAATGCAGCAAACAGTCTCCTTCGTCAGTACTTTTGGTAGTTAGAATAACTTTATCGCTTCTCATATGCCCTGCTCAGCACAAAAATACAAAATCATATGTCCTTTGACCCTATTTGTTCTATAGTTGGCAGCAGCTAACTAGTTCTGGGACTGTAAAGCACAAGGCTGTCAGTTCCATTGTCAGTACTGCCTCGAGGTGTTTCTCTGAGCTAGCCACTTCTCTGGCAGTTTTCTTAGTCTAATAACATAACAATGTAATACACTAACATGTGTACTCTCTCTCTGAATTTATAATGTGCATTGGAGAGTAATTAATAATAGGAACTTGCCATACAACATAAGATTATTGTTCATTATTTGTTCATATGAGAAATATATTTTATAGGCAAATACTGTACTTGTGAAGGTGCTATTAAATCATAAGGGTCAGTTTTTATTGGAAGTATTTTTACTGTAAATCAACATATTGAGTAACATTCAACTCTGGCAAAGAAACTCCTTTTTTTTTTTTTTTTGATTTGATATACTTTGTTAATCCCCGAAAGAAATTGTCTTTTCACTTGACCTTTGGAGGTGTCAGAGTGCAGGGTCAGCCATTGTACAACGCCCCTGGAGCAATTTTGAGGTTAAGGGTCTTGCTCAAGAACGCAGCAAAGTAGCAGATCCTAAGCCACAGAGTCACCACTACTCTTAAACATTCTCTTGATTTGTTTTTTTTTATGGATTCATTAATAAAGTAACACTAACTTGCTGAACATCTGTAAAATATGTAAGAAATTAATATAGGATGCCTTCCAGGCCATTATTGAAATGGATTTTTTTTAGAATGAAGGTATGTGTATTAATGGATGTACTGAAAGGAACAATAGAGTAACAAAAATAAAAGGAATTTGTCTGTTTCCAGTATTTTTCATTGTTTGAAAGAGAGACTATTCACTGTTGACAATTAAAAAGACCGGGCTTGGTAAATCAATGTTTCCAGCATTTTATTTCATGAGCTGTAACTGTAATGGTGGGAACTGAAGATACAGTATATAGTACAGATATAAATATGGAAAATATGGAATTTACCTGCTACTGCATATTGTTAAATGATGCCCACATTTCAGTTGTCTTGGAAGTAACCCCGTAATTACTTGAAACGTTCACAGTGTGCTGCTTTTTGTGTTGCACTTTTTCTATGTATTTCACCTTTTATGTTTCTAGAGGTCTGTGGTGACACTGACACACTGTATAGAGTATTCGCACAAAACTGTCCAACAACTACTGCATATCTTCATTTGAAAATCATTTTTGAAAGTTGTTTTCTTAAGAATTTCCTTAAGGTTTTAAGTATACCATATTGCACGTTCATGGAATAACAAAGCAGACTTTTCTGTCAAAGGGTTAAAATGTGACAGCTCTCTAGTTGAAGAAAAGGATGTTATGGAAAGATTTAGTTAAGAGGCTTTAGTGAGTAACAGCTGCCTTGCTCCAAAATTTATTAACACGACTGACATGAAAAAATTCTTGTTTCGAAGGGGCATCTATCTAAACATTTAGGAGGCTGCCAAGTTTTATGGAAACATTGACTGGGGTAACTGCCTGTGCATTTACAAGAAAGAACATGGGTCTCGTTACAGAGCAATGCACTCTTCCTAAAATTTGAAGCGACTAATCAAATACTAATTTCCAAGTATTTATTTTCATAAAGTTCTTAATTTATTTTGACATTTGAAACGTGCAGCCCTGACTCAATGGGCTGTTCCATGTTATTAATTGCACTGCCTAAAGCCACAGTCACAAGAATACTTTTAGATATTGATTCTTCTATTTCTCATGCTACGTCATTTTCTGCTTCTGATTCTTGTGTAAGTATAGATTTCACTTAAACAAATTATATGTATCTGTTGGGTAAATGGTGAATGGTATGGCTATGGTGCAGTGTAGGGTGAACTGCCTTACAATGACTTCAGTGATGTTCGTTCAGTTCTCACACTTTTGCTTATTTTCTTTTTGTACATTTAGGTTTTCTTGGTACTATGGGTTAACACCCACATCCAGAAATATGGATCTGAAACTAAAGATGCTAAATTAGCCCATGAATTTCTGTATGTGTGGGTGTGTGCTCTGTGATGAACTGATATCCTGTCTAGAGTTGTCTTGCTCCTAATGCTACCTTTGACTTGCCACAGACCCAAAAAGAATGAGTAAACATTTGACATACAGTATATCAGAACATAAATCCCTGAAAGAGACTTATGATGTTTAGGAGCTTTGAAATGCTTTATATCATACCAGGAAATAACAGCCTCAATATTTGGGGGTCCTAGAGAATACAGTTTCCTTGATCATTTGAATAAACTGAGCACCAGACATGGGCAAAGTATGTTGGGAAAAGTGCAATGACGGATCGACAGACTGAGTGCAATGCACATGGGAGCCGCTCTGTTTCCACACTCACTGCACAATGCCCAGAGATCTTTAGTAGGTAAATGCTGATTCGGTGAAGTGACCCCTGAACTTACTGGCACATTTGGGAAGTTGGGTATACAGTAGAAATACAATGGCACAAGTCATAGGTGACATTGCTCACTAGACATCCAGGGCATTTAAACAGCCAATGCAAAGAGTACTTGTGGTGCCCCCTATAACTAAGTTCCAGATGCACACCTAGCTTTACTTTCATTTTGTAAGCCTTCATATTTAAATAATGTGTCCTGGTTTTATATATATAATTTAGTCCATCTGTATTTTTTCTCGGTCCTGGAAAACCTAAGAACAAAATATTAAAATGACAGCACCTCTACATCTTGAAAAGCATTTCAAATCCCTAGACGCCATATCATTTTACAGTCGAAGGGTCTAAGTAATTATACAGTACTTCTGCTGTAAATGTTTTAGTAATACTCCTTGGTCCCTTTTCTATGGGTTGCTAAAACCTTGATTTCTTGTTTAACTGCACACACACCTAGAAGTAAGACAAAAAATATCTGGAACCTATTAGCACATAAAAAATAAGTGAGACTAGTAATTTAGGTGTGAACATGTGGGTACTAAACCATATATCTGATGAAAGGAAGCTATTCTGAAGATTGTAATAAATCTCAGTAAATGAGCATAAGAGGGCAGCCCTTTTTTCTTTTTATTTGTTGAAGAGGGGTATTGATTACATTAAAAAGCTTGTTATATCAGGGCTTTGATTTTTGATGTTTAATCACTTAATCAGTTGTTATTGTTTTATTGAAAACCAGCACTAAACACTTGCAAACCAGCAATCGTGCAGATACATTCACTCTAAAGCCTCTTTAATGCAAATTAGGACTGTAGGGGGCTAGTGGCATACTGGCAGAACAGGGTGTAGCATTGAAACAACTCTACGCCAGCTGTCTGCCCAATTCATGACCACTTGCTCATATGCCAATACTCAAACTAATAGAGGGACAGATTGGAATAGGCAGTTACAGAATGCACACCTTTGGAGATGTGGGAAGAAAACTGAAATACAGGATATAAGGAAAAAGTGTTTGAAGCTCCCATCCCAAATTGGGATATTGTAATTTCATTTGTACAAGTACATTTAAATTAGAAAAGGAGATCTTAAATAAAATATAACTGGATATTTTGTTCTCTGACAGCAGTTTACATACAAGAAGTCATTTTTTTTACCAGATATTTTCCTTTGACTCTTAATAATTAACTCTTTTGGGACATTACATAATACTTAATGACAGAGGGGTGTTTCTAGAATATAATATGTATACAGTATGTATGCTGATTGGTATAATTGAAATACTTCATAGTCATTATATGTAAATGAACCTAGCTGATGAAAGGAAGCTATTCTGTTAGAATAAAAGAGGTCCATGTACAGTAGGTGTTCATTTATATTGAGATCTCAAGACTCTTCCTTATCTACTAAGTATTTTCCACAACAAGGAGCAGAACCCATAGAGACAAAGGGAGAACACATAAACTCGATGGTCACAGGATTCAAACACAGAGCACTGGATCCATGAGGTGTCAGTACTATCCACTGCATCACAGCATTATCCACAATCTAGCAGACCCTGAAGATAATTGAATTGAGTATATTGTGAAGATATGTCTGCATTTCAGGTCCAGCATGACCCCAAATATCTGCTGTCTTCTGTCACATGATGTTAAAAGTTGGTTACAGTGCTGCCAAACAGCTCCAGGCCCTGGGGAACAAATCCAACTACAGGTATGTACAGGTACATGTGTCCAGGATTTGGTCCTGGCTTACAAGCAATGCTGAGCAGGATCTTAAAGTTAGGAAATACATGGATGGATGGATATTTTAGTTTAGATGATTATAGCAAGAACTGTTATTCGCTCTCTTTTTGTGAAAATAGGAGGCTCTGCATCATCTTGTAACAGAAAAAAACACATGTGGAGCAATTCAGGGTGGCAAATATTCAAGCAAGGTATTGCATAATTCCTCATTTTTAAAGTATCTTTTCCATTTTCCAATCGTTCCATTTTTAATGTTGTACAGTATCATTAAGCTATTCATTTTCAGTACCTGTGCATAATTATTTGGAACCACAGAGGATCTCTGTATATGCTATTCTGAAAACAAAAGGAATTCACTATGGACAGGATACTAGTCTGGTTCATTATCTTGCTAAGTAAAAAGGAAACCATGTTCTTAACTCTATCAGTATATTCTTTGGCAATTGGTGGCTTAGCAGCAGGCTCCAGTGTGACATACATTTACTTTTTGTAATTTGTGTGCCTGTTTCCTATATTTATTTGACCTAAACTTTCCCTTGTTCTATATAATCTTAAAATAATCGTAAAAATAATTCCCAAGAGGAAAAATATGTGGATATTCACCAGTCTAGTTTCACTGCTTTTGCTTTCCTACATTTAAAATACTGCCAGATATCTTAGAATTGAGGCAGGTTAAATTAGTGCAGTAACTGTACTGCCAAGAAAAAGGAAAGGAAAAAAGGTATAGTCTACCAAAGGACGTGGAGGCACCAAACAAAATAAAACTGAAAGATGCTAAAAACTAAATACCAAGGCAAATAAATGAACAAGGATCAAAGTTGAATAACAAGCAAAGGTATGTACCTGTAGTCTTAAGTAAAGAAATAACAACTTCCACCAAAATTTGTTTTGTTTTTTTTTTATCCAGAAACTTAACATCAGGATAAGCATGTCATCATTTATTATAGGCAGGGGATGATGACTCAAAATATGACCAGCAACAGGCATTGCACTCTATAAACAACATGGTCATGACCTGTAGACATCCACAATATAGTGCCAAGCCCCCAATAAACAACACAGATTGAAAACATTACAAACTTAAAGCTAAACTGTTTTAATTATTACAAAATGATGCCCAAAATGGGAAACAATGCACGAGAAATTATTACTAATGTAAAAACTCATGGAAGTGTTCTGTGGATGATTGGTGCCTAATCCATGATGGCTTCCTGGCTTGTGCCGAAAATTGCCAAGAGTTTAGTCCCAATGATACTTGACTGGATTAAGTAGTTTGGTAATAAACAAATGGTTATATTGCCAATTAAATGACAGGACCTCCCTCTGATTTGATTTTTATATCAACTTATTTAATAAATCACATTTAAAATATTCAAATGTAGGTTATAGCAGTAATTCCACATATCAATCCTATTTTGAAATTGCATAATACAGTTTTGGAGCATGAAACCTATTCCAGCAGAATTGGGTGCAAAGACAATGTGTGTGAATGTGCCCCATGATAGACTGGCAAGCTGTCCAGTGTTGGCTCCTGCCTAATACCCGATGCTGCCTAGAATAGTCACTAGCACCCAGCCCCCAGTGAACTATAGTAAAATATCGTAAAATATCAGTAAAATATCATCATTTAAGCAGGTTCATGGGGTGAATTGACTAATATTTTGGCCTAGAATATATGTAGAGAGAGAGTGTATTTGTTTGTGATGACAAAGCCTAAAAAAGAAGACATCTTGCTTAATTGTTCTAAGCCTTTTTCTTTTTCAAGCAAATGCGTCTTTAAAAGCCCTTGTTATGCGTGAAAGTGGCACTTCAGTGCACAGAGAGTGCTTAAGCGTTTAATTGTGCAGAGAAGTAAATTTTGCTTGTGATCAGATCTCTCAGACTCCATGCTGAGCAAAACGCTCATCACACCCAATTAGGGTGCTACACAGGAGTGCAGGAAATATCAACACTTGTGGAAAGGATTTCAATTGGTTAAATGTGATAAGATGAACCTTAAATTTATAAAGTATTTACTGCTGCTGCCTCAGAATCCTGGGGTCAAGTTGGTCTCCCTATTGCTGTCCATTCATTGTATATGTGAACTTTTCCTCATGGTGCTCCACTTTACCTCCCAAATGCTAAAGATAATTATGTTTTAGGTTATTTCGCAATTCTAAATTGTCCCTGTGTGGAAGGGTCATCTGATCTAGATATGGATCACGCCTTGTGTGTAGTGCAGAACACGCTTCGGCACTGTGTTACCGCTACTGGATTAAAAAGATGGGGGTCTATGCAATATTCTGTGTTATTCTGTACGTATATTGGTAATGCAGTGGATTCAGAAAGTATTCAGACCCTGCCAATTTCTGCACACTTTATTGTGTTATAGATTTCATTCCAAATACTGTAAATACATTTTCAGCTTTTTTTTTCTGAAAACGTATTTTCAGAAAAGTTTGCAAATTTATTAAAAGTCAAAGACTGAAATCTCTCATTTATATAACTGTTTACACCATTGCTGTTTGCTTAAATTATCCCTGATATGTTTTTAGAACTTGATTGGAGTCCACCTGTGGCAAACTGAATTGATAGTTCATAGTTTAGAAAGGCTTACATCTGTATATACTGTATAAGCACTTTTCAATTCACGCTACATTCACACTACATGTCAGGGCAAAAAATAAGCCATTAAGTACAAGAAACTCTCTGTAGAATTCTGTGGTCAAATTTTGTTGAGGCATAGATAAAAGCAAGGGTATAAAAGCATTTCTTAACCTCTGAGTGTTCCCAAGAGCACAGTGGCCTCCATCATTATTAAATGGAAGAACTTTGGAGCCACCAGAACTCTTCTTAGAGTTGGCTGTTTGGCCAAACTGAGTAACCAGGCAAGAACGGACTTTGTTAGATAGGTGAGCAAGAAACCAATAGTCATTCTAGCAAAGCTTCTGAGATTGGAGAACCTGTCAGAAGGACAATCATAACAACAGCACTCCATCAATCAGTCCTTTGAACTCTTGTAGAGTTGCTAACTACCGCTATGGTCTGATAAGTCAAAAACATTGGGCAGGACTCCAACCACTATACCTGGCAAAGACACTGCTTATCACCTGCCTTATACCATCCCTTTGGTTAAGCATGGTGGTGGCAGCATCATGCTATGGAGGTACTGTACTTCTCAGCAGCAGGGACAATGAGACTAATCAGAATTGTGGGGATGATGAACACAGCTAAATACAGAGAGGTCCTTGAAGAAAACCTTCTCCAGAGTTCACACAGTCTCAGACAGTGGTGATGGCTTACCTTTCAGCATGACAATGACTTGAAGCATACAGCCAAGATGACACTGAAGTGGCTTCAGGACCAGTTTCCTGACTGCCCTAGAGTGGCCCAGCCAAAACCCAGACGTAAACCCCAAAGAACATCTGTGGAGAGACCTGAAGATGGCAGTTTACAGATACTTCCCATCTAATCTAACAGAGTTTAAGACTAGAGACTTATCTAAGAAGGCTCAAAGCTGCCAAAGGGGCTTCTATAAAGTACTGCATTAAGGGTGTGAATGCTTATAAGAACAAGAAATTTCAGTTTTTGATTTTAAATGAATTTGCAGACCTTTCTGAAAACATGTTTCCAAGTTGTCATTATGGCTTATTTAGTGTAAATTGATTTGCAAAATGGCAAATTTATTTATTTAACATTAAATATGCAACACTATAAAGTGTGCAGAAAGTGAAACAGTTTGACTACTTTCTGAATCCACTGTAGATGCATGTCAATTTACTGTTGAATATTCATAAAATTATTTTGCTTACCAGATGACTTGTGTTCAGCAGTTTCTTATTTTTGAGGTTTTCACAATCTAAAATTCCAGTGGATTATTACAAAGCTTTATTATTCATTTCATCAACAGATTACATCAGTACATTTATACATCCAATATATTCACAAACCTACTTAATCCAGTTTAGGGACTATTTTTTTTCCAAACCCACTTATTCTAGTAAGGATCCTGGCTGCTAAATGTATGTTGGCAACATTGGTTGCAAAGCAAGAACCAGTTTTGGATTAGATGTGTGTTCATGCATGCAGTCATTCATAAAGGGCAAGTGTAGAGTTGCTAGCTAGTCTTTGGAATGTGAGTGGTGGTTGAAGTACATATGCAGACCCAAAGGGACTATGCAAATTCTTCAATAACTGTGCCCAAAACACTGGAGGTGTGAGGCATTAATGAAAAAGTTTCTGTCATTTTCTACAACAGACTCCATATTCATGATTGAAAACATTATCTGGTTCATTAACGGAAATGCCAATTAAATACAGTTTATATTTGCTAAGTTTTCTTCTTTTTGATTTACAATGTTTGATGACTAAAAAAGATGGCTATTTACGTAAATGTCAAGACGCTGTTAGCAAACACTGGGCTAAACGTGTACAAATCCACAGGACTAAATTATAGTCACCAACAATCTTCTGAAGGTGTGGGTTATCCTGAAAATCCTTACATTTCTCAAAATGCACTGGTGTAACATGGAAGCACAGTGCTCACAAAATATATTTATTTTAGGTGAATTCCAGTGATTTCTAGTATATTTATTAATGTAGACTTCCATTTTAAATGTCATCAGACAGTTGACAGGAATCATTTTTTATATATGACATACAGCACAATATGCAAGAAACATACAACATGTTGCAAAGCTGAGCTTTTATGTCTTTAAAATTTAATTATTGTCAATTATCATATTAAAATTTTTAATTCTGTTGGTGTAACAGATATTTTTTTTAAACATGTAATATTTACTGGTTAAGAGAAATGATGAGTTGATTTATAGCATTTTGCCATAACTGCTATGTTACAGGATCATGTAAAAGAGAATTAAGTGAAGGTACAGAACTGAAAGCCAGCTGTGCATATTTATTGGTGTGAGCAACAGAAGTCAAGAGGTCATTTGTTTCATATGAACTGCACATGTTGCTCTGATTTGTACTTTGAACTTCTATTTCCAAATTACTCAGTCGTCAAAACCACCAGTCATGTAGTGGAGTAAAGAAACAGAATCAAAACCACCTTATTGACCAGGTACACCTACATGTATTAGGAATTGGTCTTGGTAGCATGGTGCATATATATATATATATATATATATATATATATATTGTGGAGCCAACCGGACACAGACAGGTGGACATATTGTTCATCAAACCACCACACGTTTATTTACAACTATTTACAATGATTTGGTCACTCAGACCCAGTTCAATAAAGTGCACAAACCCCAATAATCACAGTCCTGGCCACAAATGCCTTCTTCTCGGGCCGCCTCCACACCTCTTCTGCCTCGTCCTGCTTCCACCCGACTCCAGCCTTGAATGAAGGGAGACGGCCCCTTTTATATGCTCCCGGATGAGCTCCAGGTGGTTCCCGACACTCCCCCGTTGGCCACGCCCCAGTGTGGCGGAAGTGCCAGCTGTTCTCCCGGCAGCTCTCCGGGCGCCCTTTTAATTCTTCCCCCCAGCACTTCCTGGTGTGGCGGAAGTGCTGAGGTAACAGGTCCCCAAGGCATTGGGGTGCCTCCTGGCGGTGACCACGGGCCCCTACAGGGTAGGGCTTCCATGCCCTCAACCCGTGGCTCCCAAAGCAACCAGGAAGGCGGCCCCCACGTGATCCAGGGTGGGCGCAGACCCACATCCGGTCCCTCACGGCGTCCCGGCCGGGTCGTTGCCCCTGGCATCCCTGACAATATATATATATATATATATATATTGAAAAACAAAGCACACAATATAAAAACATAGCAGAATAATGTAGTTACCAATAGTATCAATAAGTACAACTCAGGATCAAGAAATGTGTACAAATGTGCATAATGGTACATCCTTGTTTCCTCTCAGCTCTGAATCTTTCCAGTTACATGTGTCAGTTGTGATTGTACCATCAATACAGTGAGCATTTGCTGAATAATAAATCTATTTTTTTAGTTTGCAATGGGGGAATGATGGAACAATGGCCTCATATCACCAGAGAACAGGTCTGGACCCTGTTATTGCTTGTGTATAGCTTGCATGTTTCCCCCATACCTGCATAGCTATTCTTTGTGTAGCCTGTTTTTTCTCCTACATCATAAATACATACATAATAGGTTAACTGGCTTTTCTAAATTGGCCACATGTAATTTTAGGTGTTTATATTTGAGTGTTTGGGTCCTGCAATGAACTGACCCCAAATCTAGGGCTGAGTCCTGCTTTGCACACAATGCGGATTGATTAGGTAGAAGCTGTGACTCTGAACTGAATCAGCCAGTTAGAGTTTGACTAGTAAACAGTAAGCAGCATTTCAGTTGGCTGCATTGTAGACTTTAAACATGATGTGTAAATTAGGATACCAGATGATTTTGTCCACTATTTGAAACAAGTGAGATCAGATAATTCAATGGCGATATTACACTGCATCCCAAAGCTTTACAAATCATTACTTAAGTGGTTTTCCATTTTTTGAACAAATTATTCTTGTAGTTCAAATTAACAAATCAATATGCCAAGACATCTTGAATCAAAATCATTGATTCAGTAAAGCAAGTGCCTTGATTGTTGTTTGTATGGAAGCATCCTCGCCTGCTAGGAAAAAGGAAGATACTGATTAGTTCAGTCATTCTGAGTTACTCGATGGGTGTAAGTTTAGTCATCAGTTTATTTAATAGGATGTTTTTTGGCTCCTTCAGTCATCTTTTTCTTGTTGTCAATGCTTTCTTTTTTTTCTTCATCTTCTTCTTTATTTGCTGTTAATGAAATGAATGTCTTCTGCCTAAACACTTCAACGTATTAGATCTTTTGATGTTTTGTATCTATAAATTTAAACATTTTTTTGTTAAATCCACCTGGCAGGAAATTTTCTCACACTAGAGATGATTTAGCTAGTCGTTTCCCTTCTCCTCTTCTCTTTTTTATATATATTATTAAAGGTGGCTTTGGTAGGACAGTTTCATTCTAGGGACTATTGCTTATCCCCATCACTTTCTGTAGTCAATTCATGTACCTGTCATCATATCCAATTAATCCAGTTCAGGATCATGAGGGTTTCGATCAAGACATTAGTGTCCTCTAGAGTGTTGACTCTAATTCTTGGTTTTCATTTTTGTTGTATGTTGGCATTTTTATTTTCTGTGAGTTGTACAGTGACGCAGGTGATAGTATCGTCTCATGAATCTAGAATTCTGAGTTCGTATTATGTATGCGGTCACTATCCGTATGGAGTTTGAACATTTTTTTATATATTTTTATGGGTTTGTTTCCTCCAACATTCCCAAGGATTGGGTTGATTGGTGATTTAAAATTGACCCTTTATGGTTGTGGGTGTGTATAAGAAGGCAACGTGATGTGCCAATGTTCTCCTTACATGGCTCTTTCTTACCTTATGCCCAGTCTGGCCTGTATGACCTCTAAATTATCTTAAGCAGGAAATGAGGATTAGATGACATGAGACTTTCTCTTAACCCCCTGAATCTCATAAGATGTATTTACAAATGAAAGAGAATTTGTGCCATTTAAGAAACTTGTTAATCAAATACTGTATGTATGTCCTTAGTCCCACATTATGTACAACTGCGTTTACCATTATGGTTCAACTTAGTTGGCTTAGTTGGATGTGGATTTCACTGTCAATAATGCTTGAATCAATCCTGTCTATTCAATTGTTTATTTTTTAAAACCTACACCATTACCATATTCCCAAATCATTCCAACTGCCTACTGAATTCTCAGATCTGTTTAATTTCTTAAAAATTAGTCACTTTTATAGACATATAGTTAATCCACCTTACTTGCTTAAGTAAATATTTTTGAAAAAAACAGAATTTACCTGTCAAAGTAAAATACACTTCACTGTTTTTACAGCCTAGTATAAATAAATTGCCTACAGTCTAAATTCTGATATTAGTCAGTAGATGGTCTGTAATTCCTGTTTAGGATAAATAAAAATATTTGTAGCAACTAATGTTATGTTCACATTGTTCTTTTTGTTTCTATATATTTGTTTAAAAATGCAATTTTATCAACATACTGTTTAGGCTTTGTTTTTGGGGCACTACTTATCAATTATGGCACCTCCTTCTTTGTTCTTCTTAGCTATTCCAGAGATAAGGCCATTGTTGGAAAGCAAATATGCATTAGAGTGTGAGATGATGGTGGCAACATGTTTTAAGGACAAACTCTACATAAAGAACTTATTAACAGACAAGGCTAAACGAACATCAAAATTTCTTTTGAGAACATAATTAAAATAAGAATTTAGTCCAATCAACAAGTATTTTCTTGTAGTTTAGTTTTGGTCTTAGTGCGCGTATTAACAGTATTCACTAACATCTTTACTGACCTCACCCCCTTACCACCATTTTTTGATAAAGATTTTGCCTTGTTATTTTAAACATAATTTCTGTCCACTCTCTTTAAAGAGAAAACAACATATTTAGATTGCCTTCAACAATGGATACATCTAAATGGGCAACATACAGTACCACTTTACTACCACACCTAAGAGACAAAATAAAACCCAAAGACATTTAGCAATGCAGTTACATTTTAATAGTCAATTTGTATTCATGGCAAATAATGAATATATGTAATAGTAAAATAATTTTCATAAAAATATTAAGTTAAAGAAAATAGTATGTTTGTTAGAGCATGTTAGTTTCCAAACAAACACCACCGACTGGCTAGCACAGTGCTATGAAAATGTAAATTCATACTTCAGGTATACTCCCCATTGAGACATTAGTGTTCAAGTGCTATACAGTACTTTCGTCAGTAATATTATTCCCATGTATTTCTCAGGTCGCCAATTATTTACAGTTTTATAGCCATTCTTCATCTAGAGCTTCTCTCTGTAATGCCCATACTGTTCCATAGAGTTCCATAGCACCATGCTGATAGAGCTGGTTCACTCGCTGTTCTTTATCCAGTTACCTTCTTCATCATGTGCATCAACACAAGAAGTCTTAAGAAACTTTAAAGTATTTGCACATAATACTCTGACAAAGATTATGGGGTATCATTTTTGCTTTTGTAGTTAAACAGTGTTAAATAGTAGATAAGAAGAATGGAAGTTTTGGGGTAAAGGTGTGGAACTTCACCAGGGATTTCTTTTAAATTCATAGCTGTTTCTGATTGTAAAGTAAGTGAAGACCAGAGAGAATTTAAAGATGTGATGTGGAAGTTCATGGAAGCTAATAATATTTGCATTGTTATTGAAACAAACTGAAAGAGAAATTAAAGAATAGGACACTCAGCTGGACAGCTGGAATGAAAGCATGATGCCTGAAGAAGAACAGAGGAAGTTTTGAAATAACAGGTAGAGCAAAGGGAGGGTTAGGGAAGAGTTGAGTTTATAGTCATGGAGCCAATGCCATTTTGGGATGAACTCTTGTTTTTGTAAAAACATGGATTGCAGCAGTTTGTATAGATTCATAGTGCAATGTGTGTGAATATTGTTGTTTTGTTATATTTTGATTGTGAACAGAGGTATACAGTAATGCCTCCTCGATTCGATCGCGGGGGTTGCATTCCAGAACCCCCCGCAATAGATGAAAATCCGCGAAGTAGAAACCATATGTTTGTATGGTTATTTTTATATATTTTAAGCCCTTATAAACTCTCCCACACTGTTAACATTATTAGAGCCCTCTAGACAAGAAATAACACCCTTTAGTCAAAAGTTTAAATTGTGCTCCATGACAAGACAGAGATGACAGTTCTTTCTCACAATTAAAAGAATGCAGACATATCTTCTCTTCAAAGGAATGCGTGTCAGGAGCAGAGAATGTCAGAGAGAGAGGGAGAGAGAGAGCGAGAGAAAAGCAAACAATCAAAAAATCAATACGTGCTTTTGGGCTTTTAAGTATGCCGAAGCACCGCGATAAAGCTGCATTTTTTAGAGGAGCGTCCATATCCTCTAGGCAAACAGCCTCTGTGCAAACTGCCCCTCTGCTCACACCCCCTCGTCAGGCGCAGAGAATGTCAGAGACAGTGAGAGAGACAGAGAAAAGCAAACAATGAAAAATCAATACCTGTTGTTAGAGCTTTTATGTGTGCGAAGCACCGCACGGGAAGCATATCGTATATCATTGAGGAGTTTTAGTTAATACGTAATACATGCTCTGATTGGGTAGCTTCTAAGCCATCTGCCAATAGCGTCCCTTGTATGAAATCAACTGGGCAAACAAACTGAGGAAGCATGTACCATAAATTAAACGACCCATTGTCCACAGAAATCCGCGAACCAGCGAAAAATCTGTGATATATATTTAGATATGCTTACATTTAAAATCCGCGATAGAGTGAAGCCACGAAAGTCGAAGTGCGATATAGCGAGGGATCACTGTAGATTAGGTAGTTTTAACTACAATGCAATGTAGTTGCTATTCTAGTCTGAGACATCTCCAATGAAAATAAACAAGGCTGAAAAAAGAAAATTTGAATGGTAAAACTTGCATGATTAGGGAAAACAAGCTGAAGTAGCTCTTTAAACAGTAGAAATGATGAAGTGTTTTGTAGCTGGATGCCACATGAAACCTAAAGGCCTCTAAACAGTAAGGGCTCAAACTGAAATAAAGACTATTCCAAAAAGTAGAAGATAAATGCAACTTTAAGTGATAGATGAAACATATTTCTGAAATATCACATAGTGCTTTAGACCTTCTATATTTTTATGAAAACACAGGGCATTTGCTAATACACCCCACTACTTGCAGTATGGCATGTTTTTGCGTGCAGCTCCAATTCTTTGCTGTAGTTACCTACTTGACTGTATTTCAGATTGGATTTATGCCGCGCATTAGTGAAAACATTAGCTTTCTAGCAATCAAGGGCTCAGATTGTTTAATGGTCATTAAGTGCTATGGAACGTGTGTTCATCCAGTTCTGCAATTTCTCCAGGAAAAGTATGCGTGAGGCAGAGGCAAGTTGGAGAATAAATATTTATGAGGAAGTAATGGCTATACAACAGAGTGGGTGTTAATTTTGCAGCACTTGCAGTTTGGAAAATGAACATTACTCATTCTTTAGCTATCTGCCAAGACTTAACTTATTGACACTATTGATGTTTACAATACACAATTTCTTTACTGTAAACCAAAATATTAGTCTTGTTTACTGTGCTTTCTATTATTGGAGCTACCTACTGTATATGCCATGAAGTCCTTGTGTTTTTCCAGAACTTCAAAAAGATATCACAGTGCTTAAATATTAAGGAATTTGGCAGAGAAAAACACATAAACAGAAGTGCTTTTCTGCTTCAGAATGATGTATCTTAAGAGGCAAATCACTTTTACTGTATTAAATATTCAAGATCATTCAACGTAGAAGTTATATTTTGTTTTTCACGGTTTTCTTTTTGCTAACAGTTTAAAATTTAATAAAGTTCAAATCATTGTATTCTTATATTGTGTTTTTCATTAAACAGGCCCAAAGTGCCATACATTATACAGTGTATATATATATATATATATATATATATATATATATA
>JANRMT010062835.1:68697915-68727764 GCA_026402145.1 Polypterus bichir lapradei | reverse complement strand
TATATATATATATATATATATATATATATATATATATATATATACTAGTATGCATATAAAATACTATACAACATTTAAAATTCCTATAAGTCCAGTTCTCGTAGCATAGGCTTGAGCTTCAAACAGTCATGTGGGGTCATAATGAGAAGGTGCTATAGTACCTTCTCTGTCACTCAATATAATGCTGGAATGGCCAAAACAAACAAAAAGATTTAGAAAATAAATAACTCCTATGGAGAAGAGAGGACTATAGGGAGAATACAAAGTGTTAAATAAACAGTAAAACAACAAAACCTGTAGGTTCTCAGGGACTAACTACACTGGTTCCCATCTCTCTCAACCAGGTTAAGACATTGTATGTCATGAGACTACTTCATAAATTCACAAGTAATGCCAGACTGACACTCTCTCTGTCTCTCAGTAAGTTGTGCTCCTAATTCACCTGATACTCAGACTCTTTGCGAGGCAGCTTTAACTCTAGCTTGGGGACACTTCCAAGCCAAAGCCACAGAATCTCCTAAAAAGGATGGGACAAGACTATATTTGTTCCAGGGATACTTGGCTAGAACTACTGGACATATAGCCACCCTTCTCCACTGTTAGTTTAGTTGCCATTAAACATCCAGGGTTGCCAAGGTCTAATTAGTGAGACAGCAATAAGTTCCCTTCTGTGTTTCTGTTTCCTTTAGTGGTCAGGAGATATTGCCACATTCTAGCTTTTAGAAGAATATCAGTAATTTCTGTTTATAGTTGGGTTACTTGGACTTTAGTGTCCTAGAAAAGGTGCTTGTTCAATGTCCTTCATGGGTGTGCATCACATCTACAAGAACAGATAGCAGCCCCAGCACTCTCATAATGTCACTAGCAGGTTTTCAACTATCATGTAAACTCTCCTGGGGACCTACACTCCTCCACTCCACTCCTCCACAGCTCTGTGCTTCTCTGTGTTTCTGGCAATGCAAAACCTTAGCATTTAGGTACACCACCACAGCAACTAAGAAAGAGAAGGATCAATAAGTAACAGAAATATCATGTTCTCAAATCTACTTAGTCCAATTCAAGGTTTTGAAGCACTGGAGACTATCCAGCTCAGGGTGCCATTCCATTTCAGAACTCACTTAAGCACACTCATTGGGCCAGTTAGAGTCACCAGTTAACATAACACACATGTATCTTTGGGAGGGTTTTAAGAAAACTGGTGTACATGAAGGAAACTGAGACCCAGATGGACGGTGATCTCATGTACGATTCAAACATAGGGTTTTTAATCCATGAGACTGCATGCCTTACCATTGTGACACTCAATTAAAAGATCACCATCCTAATTTTGGTAATGTAAGTATATGTTAATGCAACAAAAAGTGATTTAAAATAAAACTGTTTAGTAGCATAATAAATTAAAATAAAACTAAACGGTATACAGATCAAACAGAACTAAAACTCTTGGAGCCCACCAACATTTAGATTCATAGTCTAGCTAACGAAGCCATCTGGCCACCAAGTCCATCCTATGACACTGTACATCATATAATTTTCTAAAATGATTTCTATGATTTCTGAATGTTATAGCTATCCACATTCAGGTAATTTAAATATAAAACAAAATTAAGCTAGCAGAATATGAAGAAGAATTTATAATTTAATTTCATACTGTAATAAATCCTTTTTGTAGCTTTGCAAACAATTGTTTAGTTTCAGTAAAAACTTGAGTCTCTTTCAAAATAATCTGTCTTTATTTTCTTTCAAAAAAAAAAAAAAAAAATCAATGCACATTGATAATAATGCACTTGAAATGAAAGGTCTACAAATGAAAATAGCTGTAAAGGTATAAATGATTTAGTTTAACCAAGTTTAAGTTTATTAGCATATGTGCAATAGAAATTCTTACTTTCATGTTGCGTCTCATTGAAAAAACAAACAAAACAGAAACATGCACTAGTAGTAAAATATTAACAGCATTGCAACATTATGAAACATTAAGCAGACCTTCAGTTATAAATGTTTGTATAATTATAATTAATCAATTCATATAGAAAGGCTTATTAAACAGTTTCATTTAGCCGTCGTAAGTAAAGTGCGTTTCTTAAGCGTTTTGAAAATGTGGCCTAATAACAACAACAACAACATTTATTTATATAGATAGATAGATAGATAGATAGATAGATAGATACTTTATTAATCCCAAGGGGAAATTGACATAATCCAGCAGCAGTATACTGATACAAAAAACAACATTAAATTAAAGAGTAATAAAAATACATGTAAAAACAGATAATAACTTTGAATAATGTTAGTGTTTACCCCCCCGGGTGGAATTGAAGAGTCGCATAGTGAGTGGGAGGAACGATCTCCTCAGTCTGTCAGTGGAGCAAGACAGTGACAGCAGTCTGTCACTGAAGCTGCTCCTCTGCCTGGAGATGACACCGTTCAGTGGATGCAGTGAATTCTCCATGATTGACAGGAGCACATTTTCATACAAATAATGTAGCTCAAAGTGCTTTACATGATGACGAAAAGAGAAAAAAAAAGACAAAGTACGAATTAAAATAAGACAACACTAATTAACATAGAATAAGAGTAAGGTCCGATGGCCAGGGAGGACAGAAAAAACAAAAAAAAAACTCCAGACGGCTGGAGAAAAAATAAAATCTGCAGGGGTTCCAGGCCATGAGACCGCCCAGCCCCCTCTAGGCATTCTACCTAACATAAATGATCAGTCCTCATTGTATTTAAGGTTCTCATGGAAGGACTTGATGATGATGGTCATGTGGACTTCTGGCCTTTAATCCATCAATTTAGGGACATCATGGTGCTTTGATTAGGTGATGGTGGCGCAGGTCGCCACCACAGAAAACCGGAAAAGAAACAGAAGAGAGAGTAGAGGTTAGTACAGATTTTAGAGCCACCATGAATAGTTATGATAATTAATTGAATATACAGAGTATCAGGATTAAATTAAAATGAAGTTATGAGAAGGCCATGTTAAAGTAATGTGTTTTTAGCAGTTGTTTAAAGTGCTCCATTGTATTAGCCTGGCAAATTCCTATCGGCAGGCTATTCCAGATTTTAGGTGCATAACAGCAGAAGGCTGCCTCACCACTTCTTTTAAGTTTAGCTCTTAATAAACTTCTTTCTGGTTGCCATAAGGCAGGAGATGGAGAAAAAGCTTATGATCAAGGGAACTGCCCGTCCATAACTGTGCAGTGGACTTTGTAAATGTGCTCATTGATAAACGTCCTTTTTCAATAATAGCGTAAGCTGTTTTCAGCACCTTCTGTACGTTCAGAATTTTTCATTTGCCACACTAGACTGTGATTCACCTGGTCAGAGCATCCACTAAGAATTATTAACGCTGAGATCTTCTGCACAATTTGTAAATAATATTAGTGAATTATCATACTTAAAAAGATACAGAGGTCTGAAACTGCAGAGGGTGGCACGGTGGCGCAGTGGTAATGCTGCTGCCTCGCAGTTAGGACACCTGGGTTCGCTTCCCGGGTCCTCCCAGCGTGGAGTTTGCATGTTCTCCCCGTGTCTGCGTGGGTTTCCTCCCACAGTCCAAAGACATGCAGGTTAGGTAGATTGGTGATTCTAAATTGGCCCTAGTGTGTGCTTGGTGTGTGTCCTGCCGTGGGTTGGCACCTTGCCCGGGATTGGATTCCTGCCTTGTGCCCTGTGTTGGCTGGGATTGGCTCCAGCAGACCCCCGTGACCCTGTGTTCGAATTCAGCGGGTTGGAAAATGGATGGATGGATGAAACTGCAGAAATATTTTTGATTACCCTTTATACTAGAGAGCAGGATATGGAATATCATTTTGGTCATACGTAATTTCATATATTGAATCAATTTATAATTCAGTGTCATTCCGTAAGTGATTTTTTTTAAGTATGATGAAGTAAAGTGAAAAAAGCATTTATACCATATAAACAAGCCTAACTGCCACCAAAGGAAAAAAGGTGAATGACCATTTTGCTTTATATCACTGAGTTCAAATAAATGGTACAAAAAATCCAACTAAAAACACTGAGTGTTATCAGTCAGTAAATTTAGCAGTAATGGTATAGAATATCTTTCCCAGTGAACACTGCTCCAAAAAGCCTTAAAAAGAAAATGATTAATAATAGTTAATTAAGATGTTGGTATCAACATAGAGAACTGAAGTTTGTGAGCACAGATACACATTGGAATTATTAATGATGACTGCTGGCAACTCTTAATTGAAAAGTGGACGTGTGTGTGTGAGATTTTCTCTCACAAGGGTCTAGCATCCCCTCTAGTGTTGTTTCTTGCTTTTTGCCTGGTGCTGCTAGGATAAATGTCAGTAACCTATGATCCTGTAATGGAAAAATACTGAGTAAATCAGCAATTAAGAAAAAAAAACTGCGTTTGACTAGGATAATGTTCTGATTTCACTAAATTCTTTATGAAACTGCAGACACTGTGAAGTAATGCACTCTGGATTACTCAGTCTTGAACGTAACTGAAATAGGGTTTGATTTCTATCATCCAATTTATTTCAGTATGGTTTTGTTTTTCCTGGCATACTTATTTAATTTTGAGATCTCTCTGAGGGCCGTTTTTATTGCTGAAATTCCAGTTAGGCCATTTCCAAGCATTTAAATGAGACTGGTAGTGCAATGTTCCACTTCCCATTGATTTTTGAAGGTAAAACACTAGTTGAACCATTTGTGCTGACTTAACTTGAGCAGTCGGATGACATTTCTTTATAGATGTTAGTCACTGCTGGTGTTCCATGATATGCCATACAGAAAAATAGCCCCCAAAATGTGCCTTCTAGTGTGTAAATTAACTACTTTGTGAATTGACATGTTGCCTGCTGATTGGATTGCATTGTTTTGTATTTTGAAAGAAAAACACAAAGTTTGTTACTCTTTTTCTTTAATTTGGAGAAATACAGATTTCACTAATTTGAATAGTCTCATTGCAGTTTAGTAGAATGCATTTGAATTGTTTTTTATGATCTAAAGAATATGTGTTCAGATGTAAATAATTGTACATTAAAATATAAAGACACTTGATATTTCTATTGTTGTTATGGTCTTTTATATATATCTGATAATTTGTATTTTTTGGTTTAAACATTTTGACCTTTCTCACAGATCCATCACCCTGCCTGGTCACCATCTATGTGTTGTCTTCACTTTCTCCCCATGACTGCATGGGTTTTCCTCTGCATACTCTTCCACATCCTACAGACATGCAGGTTAACTGGCTAAATTGGTCTAAATTGGACTCATGGTTTGGGCCCCCCAAAAGACTGGTGCTCTGACTAAAATTGTTCTTGGCTTAATTAGCTTAAATGGTTCTAAGAATGTTTTCATATGTTATGTCTTTTATATGGTAATTGGTGTTGTACCAGGGTGCGTACAGCAGCACTAACCCGACACAGACAGGCAGAGACACATGTGCAGTATGCAACACACTTTTATTTCCATGGGGAAGTGCTTTTCTCTTGCTAACCACAGCAGTACAATACAAATAAGCACCAAAGCATCAAAGTCCTTTTCTTCTCTTCGTCTCTGTCTTACTCCGTCTCCTCTCCTCTCCTCTTCCAGCAAGCTTCGTCCATCGGCTCCCTGAATGGTGTGAGGCAGCCCCTTTTATGTTGCTTCTGGAAGTGCTCCAGGTGGCTCATTAGCATAACTTGGAGCAGTGACATGCAGTGAGGTTCATGGCTAGTGAGGCACTGACTCCTTCAGAGTGAGATTTACAAATATATGAACCCAAAAGAGTAGCTTATTCACTATTCAGTTGGCAGCATGCATATTTACTACTGCTTATGTTTCATATCTCATCGGCATTCTTTACACACACACAAGGTACATATTTGGCTAAGAGAACGTTACATTGATAGCGGCGAGAGAGAGCATAAATTTGCTGTTGCAGTTCCACAATTCATACTCATTCATACTCATTCAATGCAAATAAAAGTACTGAGTGGTTTACAAAAAACAGATTTCAATTTTGACCTTGATTGAAATATTTAGTTGTTTTTAAAAGCTTTTAATTCTGATGATTTAATCAATTTTAATACAGATTGTTCAACAAAAGGATAACAAAAAAAAAAACAAAAGAATATTTTCTGGTCAAAATTTAGTTTTTAAATATTGGATTGTTTTTTTCTTAGTCTGATCCCATTATTTTGTAAAATTGAAAAACGTTTATGGTCTTACCTTTATTTGTAAATGAAGTCCATGTGCCTATTCTTCTCCACGAAAACCTCCGTCACGTTCTTGTAAAAGTCCTCCTTATTTGCATTTAGTTTTAAAAATCTTAATCTTCCATTTTGTCAGTCGGAACAAAAAAAAAAAATAAACGGACAGCTGCAGTGCACTTGACTTTCTGATATCGCTTACTTATTGGCGCCTTGGGCCTCTGCGTAGAACAGCAGCAGCAACGAGTACCTGTTAGGCTCACATCTGCCCCCTTTGGGGCGGCACAGTACTGTCTGCTTCACCTTGTGCCTTTTTACTGCGGTTTTATATCCGATCAGCAAGACTAAATATGTCACACACATTCATTAATGATATTAGCCAGACTGAGGAAAGTCAGGGTGTATAATAAAAGTGTCTGCAAACATTATATTTGCAACATACAGAGAGACTGCAACAGGCACGCACCAATTGCACACATCAACCCAGTGTGTGAGGGAGAGTGCAGTTCGAGGTGAGGCTCTGCTTGTCGCTGCCGCACCTTACATTTTGCCCCTGTATTTGAACAGGAAATGCGGCAATTCAGCGATTTTGACTATAAAAATTATCAAAATTATTGGAATCATACAGAAAACAAATTTATAGCACAGACCTGTGGACACATTTATTTTATGTTATCACTATTAGTTTTTTTTTTACTTTTCATGATGACAGGTGAGGCAGAGACCACACGTGCCTGACCTGGAGTCACATATAGGTGTGACAGAAGTTCAAAGTAAGGCTCTGCAGAACCCCCTGGCGCCCCCCAGGAATCCCAGCAGGGCTTCACCAAACCTTAATCCCAGCGTGTCTTGCTGGAATCCATGGTGCCACAGCTCCCCAGGAGGGCTGTCCTCGCAAGATACTCTCTCCCCTGGTCCTTCAATTCAGCTGGCAACTCGGCCAAATAAAGGCTGTGGCTGCCCGTCACACTTGCTTCTTTGTATATTCTTTAATGGGCAGTGTTCTTGGTGGTGCTCCTGGTCTATTTCCTTTTAATATTTCTATGAGTGTTTCTTTTTTTTAAACGTCTTTTAATATCAAAGGATGTTCAAAAGCTTTCCATTTCAACCTAACAAACCTTTGGACAAGCGACTTAAATGTTTAAACTGTGAAGAAAGTAAAGTGGAATTTAGATATTTAATGAAAAATCTTTAAGAAGTGGCAGAAATAGTCATTGGGAATATATGAAGTAGAAAAAAAAGTTATTTACACAGAGAAGTCTAGATATGTATTTGAAAGTAGCACCTTGGAGACCTTAAAATCTTACCTTGGACAGCAGGATGTCAGGGAAAGACTCAAGCTGTAGATTCTTTTCATCTTACCCAAGCACAGATAGGGATGTGACATGATTTGCATTTAAAGTTGCAAAGGAAGTTAGTAGGATGAATGCCAGCTGTGATCTTAATAAAGCCATTCCTTTAAAAGATCACAGAGATGCAGATTAAGGGTAAGCAAATGTCTGTAACTATTTCTTCAAACTGTGAACCGTAAATAAATACATAACATAAATTGCCAAGTAGCATGTTGCGAAATTTCCTGTTTCATTCGATATTATCTAATGTAAATTGAAAATGATAAGCTAGTGTAGGTTGGCCAACTAACTCTTTGCCATCAAAACATTTCTTATTTTCTTAATTTCTCAATACTTGATAGTTTTGGACACTTTTGATGAAAAGGAGTCAATTGGCAGGGTTATTTTGAATGAATTATTGTTGATAAAGCTTTCTAATATTTTAATCTTCGCCTTTTATTTATTTATAAGGCATATTCATTCACAGTTATGTTTGCAAATTAGCCCTCTTCATGGTCCTTCACATCCAGATTTCAAATGGATCTTACCTGCTTCTTCGTTCCTTTCTTCATGTTCATGTCTATATTAATTAAAATTATTGTTCCCTTTAAATCCTCCAGTTTTAAGATGTATTTACAAGACAGCTACTGCTTGGCACATGTTTCCACTTGGTGTGTGAAGTGGTTGGTAGTTTGAGTTGATTTTAAAAAGTATTTTTAACTTACTGTTTTTCCAGTCCTCTTGTCGTTTCACATTTATCTCACCATTTTTGTATTCATTGTTTGCTAGTTACATTTAATTATTAAACTTTGGCTTACCAACTGGTTGCTTTTGCACATTTTATGCTCACTTTAATGCCTCTGGATACATGTACACTATTAGGAAAATGGAAATTTAAACCAAGACCTGCAGTTTTACTGACTTACTCTGCTTGATATGGGATTTTTAAAGAAGGCACATCAAACATTATCTCCCTCATCTACTCCCAGCACATTTATATGAAGTTCTTCCACAAGTATGTTGTAAAGTATTCTTATCACACAAGTATTCCTACACCTTTGGATTCCAATCATTAAATGAAAAACTGTTTGCTCTTCATGAATACTATTGAAAATCTATACCACTTTCTTTACCTCAAGTAAGTGTGTTAATTCATACTTATAGAACTAGCTTGAAAACTAACCAATTGTATTTCCCCTTATCATTTTTTGTGTATGTGGCATGGTGGCACAGTAGATAGTGCTGGTGCCTCACAGATCCATTATCCTAGGTGTGTCTCCTGTACCAGATTGCTGTTGATGTGGAGTTTATGGATTCTCCCTTGTGTGAAGTTTTCCTCTGGTACTTTGGTTTTCCTTCTACATCCCCAAACATGTGCAGGTTTGGTTTATTGGCATCCTAAGAGTTAGGCGGGTGTGGGCATGAGTGACCCAAGGAATGGACTGGTCCAGTGGTGTTTCCTTCCTTAGGTCCAGTGCTGTCATTACAGGCTCTCCCTAAACCCCAAATTGGATTGGGCTGGTTTTAGAATGATATCCTATTTTTTTTTATTCTTTAGCTTTTTAATTCGTGTTAATTTTAAAAGGGCATCGTTACTATTTCATATCCCTAGGAGTAGTAATAGGTACAGTATAATAATATAACAGTTCTAAATAAAATAAGGCTAAAAATAATGGCAGCAGACTTTTAATATCATAGCTTGTATGATAAATTGTCCCAATAAGCAGGCAGTATCCCAGATGTCATCTTTTGAAGGATCTTTTGTCAGATGGTATACAAAGAAATGTCTTTGCCTACCAGAGAATTTCAGAAACTTTACAATTTTTCATATTAAGAATCAGTATCACAGAGTGGCATGTTTTTCTATTTTAAGGACAGTATAGGTTTTACTGAGTAGTAATTATGACTAGATTAATGCTTTCTTAAACTGCTGTCTGTCATCAAGCACTAGCAAGATAACAAGGATCATGAGTGCCTTCATTTTAGAGAATGCTAGCAATGCAGAGGAGGCCAAGCTGGAGGTTGCCCAGGGATTTACATCATTTATCAAGTAGGACCACTACTGAACCTTCCAGAGTTAGAGTTATAAAATAGAGATATGGCAGACAGAAATGTTTTAAATGTTTTTATGTAATATGCCTTATATAGATAAGCTCTTTCTTCTTCTTCTTCTTTCGGCTGCTCCGTTAGGGGTTGCCGCAGCGGATCATCTTCTTCCAGATAAGCTCTTTCTTTGAACTAAATTCATTTTGCTAATTGCTCCATGAAAGACTATACAAAACAGTTCCCATTTTTTTCTTAGTTAATTTATTTTAATGACTCTCCAGGTGTTGTTAGATATATAGCTTACTTAAAGTTGTACCCTGAATTTGATTAAATCACCATGTAAAAAATGGCTTCACTATACATTAGCAAAAAAAAGTTTCCCCAAGCTTTGACATTAGCCATATGTCATTGCACTTTCAAATGCTTGTCATTAATCCATAATCTCCTATGCAAAACAAACTGATGGCTTGATCTACAGTATGAAATTTCACCTGTTTCTCGTCTTGCTATCATTCTCGTTTTATCAATTTGTGGAATGTTGTTAACTAACCCAATTTCTAAGCTTAATGGCTATCACTAGCTCCCGGTAAAAGTGTTTGGAGATACTAATGAACATGTTCAGCCTGAGTTCTATTTTTAATGCTAAACTAAAATCAGTGACCAGGAATTTCCAGGCAATGTATGCCAATTATAAATTACTCCTAAAGAAATATTCATCAGCATTTCAGATGGCTCGTGCTGATAAGTCAAAGCAGGAAGACTAGTCTCATATTAATGTACAGCCAAAACAAAGCTGAGGCCAGTCTCAGCCTTAGTGTTGTGTCTGTGTCCAAGGCTATGTATGGCAGCTGTTTGAGAAGCTTGTGTCAGACTTGGCTGAGAATGACATTCACATTGTATAGCTGTGATCTCATTAAAGATGAAGAAACATGAAAGCAGCTTTACTTTATCTAAGTGCCGTGTTCTATCGATATTGATAGGACAAGGTTTTTTTTGTCTGCTTTAATGCAATTGCTGTGTTGTCTACTTACAAAATATTTATAATCTAGTATTTACAATAGCCAGCCTGCAGCTTTACTTGGATGGTACAGCCTTTCATCTTCAAAGAAATGCTTACAGAAATGCACCTGCTTGACCTTCCAATGATTTTCCACTGCTGTGCATTGAGTAAACAAGGATTTTTGCTCAGACAATCAAACAGAAGACAGCCATCCTGAAATTTAAAGCATAAGGTTGAATCATTATAAATGTATCATTATAAATAGGTAGGAACATTAGAATCAAGAGTACTGATGATTTTAACACATTGAGACTGTGGGTCTGACAACGGAGTAGACCAGAAGGCTAGTAAAGGTGGTTCAAGGTGGGAGGAAAAAATATAGCACTCTTCAGGATATGCGTCCAACTCAGGTGACAGCAAGATGACAGTGGGTGATTAGAGTACAGTATGGATTTTTAAATATAAGGACAGTAATGGCCAAAAGGTTTGAGAATGACGCAGGTATTGGTTTTTACAAAGTTTGCTGCTTCATTGTTTTAGATCTTGTTGTCAAATGTTTCTATGGTATACTGAAGTATAATTATAAACATTTAAGTTTCAAAGGCTTTTATTGACAATTACATTAAGTTTATGCAAATATTTAATTTTGAAGTGTTGGCCCTTCTTTTTTAAGACCTCTGCAATTCACCCAGGCATGCTATCAATCAACTTCTGGGCCAAATCCTGACTGATGGCAGCCCATTCTTGCATAATCAATGCTTGGAGTTTGTCAGAATTGGTGGAGTTTTGTTTGTCCATCCGTCTCTTGAGGATTGACCACAAGTTCTCAATGGGATTAAGGTCTGGGGAGTTTCCTGGCCATGGACCTAAAATTTTGATGTTTTGTTCCCCGAGCCATTTAGTTATCACTTTTGCCTTACGGCACGGTGCTCCGTCATGATAGAAAAGGCATTGTTCGTCACCAAACTGTTCCCGGATGGTTGGGAGAAGTTGATCTCGGAGAATATTTTGGTATCATTCTTTATTCATGGCTGTGTGGCAAAATTGTGAGTGAGCCAACTCCCTTGGCTGAGAAGCAACCACACACATGAATGGTCCCAGGATGCTTTACTGTTGGCATGGCACAGGACTAATGGTAGCGCTCACCTTTTCTTCTCTGGACAATCTTTTTTCTGGATGCCAAAAACAATCCGAAGTGGGATTCATCAGAGAAAATGACTTTACCCCAGTCCTCAGCAGTCCAATCCCTGTATCTTTTGTAGAATATCAGTCTGTCCCTGATGTTTTTCTTGGAGAGATGTGGCTTCTTTGCTGCCCTTCTTGACACCAGGCCATCCTCCAAAAGTCTCCGCCTCACTGTCTCTGCAGATGCACTCACACCTGCCTGCTGCCATTCCTGGGCAAGCTCTGCACTGGTGGTCTGATCCCACAGCTGAATCAACTTTAGGAGACAGTCCTGGTGCTTGCTGGACTTTCTTGGGTGCCCTGAAGCCTTCTTCACAACAACAGTGGAAATGAGTTTTTTGGGATTAAGTTAATTTTCATAGCAAAGAGGAACTTGGCAATCAATTGCAATTCATTTGATCAATCTTCATAACATTCTGAAGTATATGCAAATTGCCATCATAAAAACTGAGGCAGCAAACTTTGTGAAATATTTGTGTCATTCTCAAAACTTTTCGCCACGACTGTACACTATCGGCATCTGTGATAGTACACTAATATCATGTCACGATGCAAACATGATAATGTTTTCCTTCAACCCATAATTTTGCTTTACAGCTCTGCGGCCTAACAGCTCTAGGAACAAAGGATTTGATTCCCTACGTAGTAGGTTTGTGAAGTTTGTTGGTTTTCTTATGACACTTAGGAGTTTTCTTCAGGTACATGGGTTTTCTTTCCTTATCCATCTGGCATGAGTTTAAGGATAACTGATGACTTTAATACAGTATATCTCCATGATGGAATGTGCATGTATGTTTCTGGTGATTGACCAGCACCCATCCATTGCCAGCTTCTGCTTTATGTTTGATGCAAGCAGTATGGGCACTGGGACTACATTACATAAATTTCAAATGAATGCCGTGTCATCCTTTTCTGGCAAGAAGGAGTAAAGAGACCCTTGATGGCCTCATTACGTTTCAGTTTTATAGTGTCTTTTTAGTTGGTGATTGTGTCTATACTTTATTGCCTTCTGTATTTACTGTTTGTAGGAACTGATAATTAATAACCAATAACACATCCACCTAGAGGGACACCAATAAATCTAGGAATGAGTGTGATTTATTGTGTGCACCCGGGGGATGTGTGAATAAATGTTGGAAATGAAAAGATGAATATTAAGTTGGTTAATTATAATTTTTGCCTTCAGTAATATTAGTAATTAATCAAATAATTCGCCAGGCTTCTACTTTCTTTACCTTACCTCTGGCCTTTAGACTTATATTAAGGTAACTGAGGTAAAATTGTTTTAAGAAACAGAATAATACAATGTATTGATAAACACAAGAATTTTAAAAATATGATAACTGCATATATATATGTTGACATATAAGATAGGATGCAAACAGACTAGACAGACAAATATATAACATAGACAGGATGTCTGTTTATTTGATATTTAGAATTCTAATTTATCTTGGCACAGATAAATAGTTTTACGATACCAAGTCTTTAAAGATTAGTCTGATGTTTTTTGACTGGGGAGACCCTATAGGCCAAGTGAAACCTTCCTCCCAAGAGACTTGATGACTGTGATTTCCTGAAGCAACAAAACCTTCTTTGTACGGCTAACAACAGCATAGCAAGGGATAGCAAGTTCCAGCTGTGGCAAATCGATCCAGATTGCCCTATCTGGGGACAGGTGCAGAACTTAGTCAACCTGATCCAAAGCTGGTTCTGAGGAGACACTTTTGAATGAATTGTGGAAAAGCTTGAAATTGATGCCTTGATGTCTGGGATGAGCAACGACCTCTGTGATGAGATGATTCAGAGCGATGTCAAAACTTTATTGAATATGACGCACAGATTAGAATACAGAAGACACCATCAGGGAAATTCAGCAGTCTGGACTGACCACAGATGCTTTTGCTGTGACAGTCTGGACATCTGGGTGAGGATTGTGGTCTCTCACCTACTCAGTCCTTCCACGTTCTTGGAAAAGGGTAACTTTAACTGGTAGTGAGTTCTGCATCATCTGACGTGATGTCCTCTGGCAGATACCCTGCGCAACCTTGCAGTGTATAAACATTCAATGTGTTCATGGTTATATTAGGGGGTTTGAGACTGCACTACTCCCGCTGAAATATAAAGGAAAAATCTTTAAAGTTTGGAATGCCATTTTGGTTTCTGCACACTGGCCTTTCTCATTTGGGAGGAGGAATTCCCTATTTTGATGGGTCTTGACCACCTGTAAAGCACCTCTCTCTTTAGTAGAAAGATAGGGGCTTGCCGTGGACAAGGTCAGCCAAAAAGCCAGACTGGAGATTGAACCTGATTTGAACAGTGAGGACAGGGAAGATCCCTCACTTGGATTTCTGGAACAGTCGGTGGTTGCTTATATTGGTTTAATATGGGTAAAGATGTGGAGCAGTTTTGTAAGGCTTGCCTCGACTGTCAAATTGTTTCTGCTCATAGACCCTCTAGGGCTCCTGTCTCCCCAATGCCTATTTTGGACGTCCCTTTCAAGTGAGTTGGGTTAAACATTGTTGGTCTACTCCCCAAGAGTGAGAATGGTTATTAGTACAGTGGTACCTCGGTATACATCCTTAATCCGTTCCAGATCCTTTGACTTATACCAAACAGGACGTATACCAAACAAATTTTTTCCATAAGAAATAAAGGGAAAATGATTAATCCATTCCCATGAAAAAAAATCCTATTGTTACTGGCATATTATACATTGATGGGGTTGTATAAAATAATTTAAACACTGCTTAATACTAAAATATATAAATACAAAAGCAATTAGATGAAATAAATGAAAATTTAACCTCAATTTACGTTTTAATAACGTCTTTGTTATTCACAATCGTTGATACCGTCGTTCTTGCCATACAGTATGCAGCAGCCATGTCCCGGATACGCATGCCACCTTCATACTTTGCAACAATCAATTACAATTTACGCAAAAAAACACAAAATCACGTGAAAATTCACATAGAGTTATAGCGCAGGTTGTTCACTGAATGCTAGCCATTACCATGCTGGCACTCGTGGGCAGTCTTGGCTTTGTCTCGAGAGAGAGGTAAACAAGGGTAGCACACGAGTCATATTCCAAACAAAGTTCATATACCAAGCAAAATTTTTCATGTCCAAACAGGACGTACACCAAGTTGGACTTATTCCAAAGCGGACGTATACCAAGGTATCACTGTATATGCTAGTGTTACTTGATTATGCACAAGATATTCCGAATTGGCTGTTTTGCAGAAGGTTGACATGCAGGCTGCTCTATCAGAGGTGTTTACTCGTATCGGCATTCCATGTAAGATATTAATTGACTAGAAAATGCCTTTTACTTCTCATGTCATGAAACAACTATGTGAGAGCCTTGCAATTAAACAATTTAGTATCACAGTTTATGACTGTTTATGAACAATTTATCAAGACTTTGAAACAGATCATTTGGCAGGTGGCTTATGATGATCCAACTTCCAGGTACACCACCTTTTGGGAATCTCCTCAAGCATCTACTGGCTTAAGTCCTTTTGAACTGTTATTTGGCCGGCGGCTGCAAGGAGTTTTGAACATTTTTCAAAAATAATAGTGGGGGGTTTGCACTGAAACTCCCCATGGGGGGATTTGTTGATTGGATTGTGACGTTCCAAGAACAAATTTCTAAATTGTCCTCTATCCTGGTGGAGCACCAGTAACAGGTGGCACAAAAACATAATTATGACAGGAGAAGCAAACTTTGCAGTTTCAATAAGGGCAATCAGGTACTTGTTTTGATCCCGTCTTACCCACATAAATTTCAGACAAAAAGGCTGGGTCCAAAAGTAGTGGAGGAACCATTGAGCCCAGTGAACTATAAGGTTAAGATTCCTGGCTGGTGAAAGCTAATGCAAATCTTATAGTTTAATCTTTTGAAGGAGTGTCATGATCCTAATGAGGTGCAGTCCACTACCGCTTCAGTCTTTCAGACTGAGGTTGCTGTTGGTGTTGATTTGATGGACACTCAGAAGGAGGAGTTGTTGTACCTGATCAGAAGGAACTCCAGGCTTTACCTGTCCAGATAGAATTTGCTGAACACAGAATTGTGAAAAGTCCTGTTGTTAAAGTACAGATGTACCCATACCATATTCCAGAAGCAACGAGGACTGTGATATGCGATGAGGTGAAGTACATGCTCGAGTTGGGTGTGATTCATGACAGTAAAAGCGAGTGGCACAGAGCTGTTGTTCTGATTCCATAACTGGATGATTCCATTCAATTTTATTTGGATTTTAGACACTTTAAGAAGATTTCCAAGTTTGATGCGTACCCAATGCCACATATTGATGACTTACTGGAGAATCCTGGGCAAGTCTGGCAGGTGCTTCTAGAGGAGTCCTGTTGCGAGAAGATCTCATTCACCACCCTGGATGGGCTGTTTCAAATTACACCAGATTCCCATTTGGTCTCAATTGTATGCTGTTGACCTTTCAGAGGATGATGGATCAGATTCTGTGACATCATTTTGCGTATGCTGGTGCATATCTTGATGATGTGGTCATTTTCAGAAATAATTCGCAGTCGCACCTTGACCGCCATCAAGCAGTGCTTGACAGTTTGAGGCTGGCTGATTGACAGCTAACCCTAAGAAGTGTACAGTAAATTGTGTATGTCGGAAAGATATGAACTCCTGACTTACTAAGTGCTTTATGGGTTTGCAGCCGTTTGCTTTTGATGCTCACCATCATCGTGGGTTTGCGCACGTCAACGATAATGTCCTCTCTCATCTGGCTGAGCCAGGCTTAAACTGTTGTTTTGTTCACACCGGTGTGAACAAAGCTTTGGGGAATGTGAGATTTTTGAGAGCCTGACAACCCACCAACTGTGCTGTGTGCCAAAACACTGTTAACGCAGGCAGCGATTACTTATGCGCCACTGGTGCAACTACAAGATCACAGGCTTGCCGCATAATGTGTCTGTTGCTCGATGGTTGATACGGGGAACATTTAAAACCAGCTGCTAACCTGACCGTGTGCTAACTTTCTGTTTCCTCGCTTGTGCAGGAAGGGTATCTGTTCTTTGAATCTGACAAGGGAGAGAATGCAGGGACGTTGTATGCATGCCTCCTGTTTTTGAGTGACAGCTCCCATCTGAATAAATGCTTTCAGAATGTTCTTGTCTTCACAACAATAAAGCTGATTTTTTTTTTTTGGAGAATCTGGACTCACCTCATTCTCTCTTGTGCAAGTCTGTAACACATACATCACAATGCTGTATGCTGAATTCATAGCATTGAAAGTTTTTAGTATAAAAATAGCCTTGTTTATACAAAATACTTGTTTTGACTGTTTTAGTGGAATCAATTATATGAAAAATAAGTTAAGCATAACATGTAAACTCCACATTCGCAGGCCAGTTTTCATTACTTTGTTAGTGGAAAACTAAAAATATTTTAACAATTAAATAAATATGGATTTATCTATATTTTACAGTTTTATATCTGTTCTCTTCTATAGATTAAAGTGCACATTTAATTCAAAAGTTCTTTGGTAACTATAGTGGAAAAAAAAAAAAACATAAAAGCTTCACAGAGAGATACATAAATGGAATAAAATGAATTATGATAGATTAACTCTGTCATTTCAGTCACAGGTGGAAACATTTTGAGAAGGCCAAGATCCTTCATATGCACATTGAAATGTTAAATTGTGGAAAATAAGAATAGACTTAGACTATAGACTAATAGACTATAGACTTAAGAACAGACAGAAGCACATACACTGTCTTTATGAGGAATCTGTTGAGGGTTTGCAATTGCTACAAAACATTAGCTGAACCTCTTATTAAAGGCATGCATCTTGTAGCCATAAGTAAAGTGAAATGGGGAACATCAAGTAAAACAGACACATGCTGTGGCGAACACCCTGCATTGTTCCTGTTCCAAGGAAGGCATGTGGCTCTTCTCTCTAATGGCTATAGATCAGTGGCACTTACTTCTCCCATCATGAAGACCTTTGAGAGGTGGGTCCTGGACTATATGAGTCCTATTGTAGTAGACCACCTTTAGCTTCCCTACAGGACAAACATTGAAGTTGAGGATGCAATTATCTGTCTGCTTCATATACAGGCATAGTTTCACTTAATACTTACCTAAAGGTTTAAAATTCACTTTTTTTAGCAAACTCTAGACATACTGTATGAAAAAGCTATTGTTATCACTATGCTGATTATACTGGAAGCTAGAAAAAAATAAATCTAAGACATCCAGAGTTCTTTTGTTGCTATTCTGAACCTGGAGAAAATAGGATTTGATGTTAAAATATGCAAATTTACCTGACATTATTTGTTGCAGCTTTGTACATAAATACAAACTGATCAGTCCAGATGGAGTGCCGGATGAGAATGGTAATGAATTCATAGTACAGTGCACTGTGCAAGTATAAATACAATCACAAGCAAAGTGGCATCAAAAAAGGGCTGAAAGGATGAATCTCACAGAAGAAGAGGACGAAAAGAATAAATTAAATAATGATCAGTTGAACGCCTACTCTTAAGAAAGTTCACTGTGGCAAAACGGTGGCCTACTAGACCGTTGAATTCCTGGAATGAGCAGTGCTGCCTCTATACACACTTGCATTCAGCACACATTCTACTGTAAAAGGGGTGCTGGATTAATTGTTTGCTTGATTACTCCTGTGGGATTTGGATGAAAGTATAATTATTTGATTATTAATGATTACAGCTTTAATATGGTGAGCTTTGTACGGACATATTTAGTGAAGTTACTCTTTTATTTCTCCAGTATCTAATGATTCTGACAGTCCTAAGAGTAAAACCTTTAAATGGGTTTAGAAAATAGAGAATGAATGAATAGAACAGAGTTACATTTGGCAAATAAAGATGTTTATTCTTTTTCGATGTTTATGTTTTAATTATACATGGCTTTATATTTTCCTGAAAGTTAGAGTTTAAGAGTCCATCTATGCAAAATTTATATGTGTATTTTTTATATGCAGTCAGCATTCTTCCACACTCCTCAAAGTGTATGAACAGCCAATGATAAACCGGCTTTGCATTCACAGAATGATCCTCTCTTATACCTGTTGCTGTCAACATTTGCTCTTGCACCCCCTAACAACAAATGAGATAAGCCAGTTTGGAAAGTAAATGGATTTGTTCCAACTTGGATTAGGCTTTGTTATGGAATAAAGTGCTCCTGGAATTAGTATCTAAAGGATGGCTGGTTGTATGTTAGACTGTTTACTCAGTTTCAGAAGTCTGTTAGTTGCAGCATATGAGCTGTCTTCTTAAGATATAATTCTATACATTTTTAATATGTAGTAATTTAATTTATCTGTTATTTCTTTCCACATATTTATGTTGTAAAACATTTGTGATGATGTTACTGTGAAAGTGAGTGTGCCTTGTGGTCAGCTAGGGGTGGTTTCTGGTTCCTAGCAAGGTTCCAAATTTAAGGTCTAATTGAAACTCATGAGAAAGTCCCACACAGATGGCACCCAAGTGTGGGAGTAAAGCAAGTGCCCTGAGGCAGAAACACTGCATTGTCAAACGTAGGTTTGATAGATGGTTGATTGGTTGGTTGGTTGGTTATTGATCCTTGTAGGGAAATTTAATGTACTTGCTGCAGCATCAACCTAGAAATTAAAGTCATAGTGCATAAACAGTTAAAACAAAGTGCAAACCAATACACAGGTGCAGGACCCAGAACTAAACACAAATTTTGGCCCATCTTGTTTTACACTTGTGGAAAATAATTGCTGTGGGTGTGTTGAGCCTTTCACACTCAGATGCAGGTTCTTGACTGAATGCCAACTTCCAGCTCCGTAAGATTTAATATATAGTCTGGGGTAGAAGAAACAGAATCTCAATGATGGAAGAGTAAATAAAGTTACAGTTCTTCTGGTTACATGCCCTCTGTTTTAAGGGGTAAACGATAAAAAGGGTTACCAGCAGCATCACCACCACATGCTTTGGAGTCTTCATACAGTGAGAGTCTTGAAGATGCCTCCTAAACGCGTAACAGTTATGGCTAACAGTGCATAAAGTAGTCAAAAACCACCAATTAATGAGTGAAATATAATGCTTTCATTTCCATTTTGATCTTGAACCTTCCCAGAGCTTAGCAGTATATACAATACATGTCTTACATCATTTATGTCAAAGTCCTTTATCCACACCTATAAAACAGGATGATATAGAACCTGTACCAATACAAAGAACTCAATTACATTGCCTTATACCCTAATGTCTACACAGTGGTGAAGGGGATTCATTTGCAGTCTGTCTCTAAATAAGTCACGGATGCTGTTCCTCCTTTTTCCTACACAGACAATATCAGCTACAAGAGAAGAACTTACCATGAAGATGACAACAGTTTCTTGCAATGCACACTTATGGACATTCCTAACTCTACATTATTCAGTCATTAGTCGTTTTTCCAAATCTTTGTTTTTTTAGTATAAGGTTTTAGTGAATTGTGAACTATACTGGACTCAGTGTGCACAAGCCGGGAACCAAGTTTCGAATGAATGACCAACTCCTACAGGGCACACACACCCTTACTATCTTACAAATTCAGTCCTGATTTGTTCTGCTCTTAACAGTTATGTTGAGATGAATCTGCTGCTTTATTTGAAGTGCAATTAATTTGCAATTTCTGAGACTGATGACTCCAATTGTCCTCAGTAACAGAGATAGCTCTTTGTCTGCTTTTCTTGTGGTGGTCTTCATAACAGTTGGTTTCATTACAGCACTGTTGAGTTTTTACAAAATGAAAATTAAAAAGTTGGGGATTGTACTGGCACACATATGCACATACGTACACCATCCTATCCATCCAACCCTGATTCACACAGTCTCCTTTGACAAATATGTTGATATACTGTATGTCTGGTTATTTCTGAGGCTGATGATTCTAATTAGCTTATTCTGAGCAGCAGAAGTAGCTCTTGGCTTGCCGCTTCTGCGGTGGCCCTCAAGATCTTGAAATTTTATACATTGATTCACCTTCATTTCTCAAAGATACAATGGATATCAGTTTTCTTTCCCAAGATGAGCTATTCTGGGATTAATGGGTCTCTACCAAATACTGCAATATATACCAACGCTACTATGTCATAACACAAGTAATTGGCTAAAGCAGAAAAAGGAGAAAAGAAATTTCACAAAATAAAGAGGCCCATGCAGCATTTAGGATGATAGAATGAATATAGTTAAGAATTCTCCAACTGTAAAATTTGTTAAATTTATAAATTATATTGGGGGCATTTCAAAAAGTATTTTATAAATTGAAGATTTTTGTATTCAAAAGTAATTCATATATAAGCATCGAGTGCACTGCTTACATTTGATGTAGAAATAAATTGCAAGTATTTAAGATCAAAATGTCTAAAAGATTATGAAAAACACACAATTAATCAAGTGTGCCTGAACCTTTGACTGGTTTGGTATAGAAACAATTATGTAATAGTCACTACAAGTGGCTGTTGAAAAGCTTTATGGCCTGTGGATAAGAATCATCCTTCAATCGGATAGGATGAGTGCTAATCATCCTGTACTGTTGTAAGAATGGATGATGGAGAAAAGTGTTTGTGCAAGATGGCTGTAGTCTTAATAATATTACTATAGCATTTACATTTCAGAAATGTCGTAAAAGGAAGACAACTCTGTGCCAGTAATATGCCATGCCTGCTTCACCACCCTCTGTGGCGCTTTTCAGTCCTGACCTGAATAGGTGCCATACCAAGATGTTATGTAGCCAGTTAGTAATGTGGGCAGAGATGAAGGTATCAGGGCTTTACTCTTACATTTAAGTAAATAAAGGTATTAGTGATCCTTCTTGATGATAGGGGAGATGTATTGAGCCCACTACAGGTCCTTAGTGATATTGACTCCAAAAAATGTTAAGTTGTACACCCTTGTCATTAAAGGTCATCACGGCATCATAAGGAATGGGATAAGAGATCTAAATATGATGCCAGTCCTTCGCAAGGCACAAAAATAGACACGCTCAATTATGTACAGCTCTCTGTTTTTGGGCCCTGCTATTTACATTGCATTGTCTTGAGAAACTGTATTCTGTTTTAGAATCATTACCCACCAGGCCATAACCAGCCTTGGAAGGAATGCCACTTCCTAGCAGTGCAGATACACACCCACCACCACATTTAACTCACCTACCCAAATACAAAGTGGTGCTGCTATATTACAGGCCTTGCGCAGAATAAATTGATACCATACAACCTCTTAGTCCTGATAATACTGCCTTTTGCTTTGTTTTTCAAGCTTCATCATTACAATCCTTCTTCATCCCTGCTGTTCTGCTCAAACAGCCCTGGCTATTGTAACTTAAGCCCTCTAAAACTTTGTTTGTGAAGTCTCGACCTGTCTTCTGATTGGTCCAAATCCTCCCTACCCCAGTGGAATTCTATTCTTATGCCTTTTGTCTCAACAGTTTATTCCAAAACAGTTCATAGAACAAGCTTTCTTTGGGCAGATATGCTCCATTTCACATATGGGGGCCCTCTTCCGATCTCTTTAATAATTTTTACCGAGGTTGTGATTACACACTTTTAGTTATTATTAATATAAAATAATCTAGTTAAAAATGTACATGATTAAGCATATTAAACATCCACTCTTGTCTGTATGATGAAAATATAATTATGGGCAGCATTGTGGTGTCTGATCAGTTCAGTAGGAAAGAGTGAGAAAGCCTGAGAATCTGCATAAAACTGTGCCAGACCCAAATGGTGCCCAAAAGCAATTTACTGAGTGGTGCAGTGAAGGATGTAAAATACAAACTAGCAAGCGCATGGCTATGGTATGTACATTTCATGTGGCTACATCTGTGCTACGGGCCTACTTGGACACCGTATCAATGCCTCTGTAAAGCTTAGTCTGGTGAAACAGACACAATTAGCTGTGGCACAAAGTATGGGGGTTTGGAAAGGGGTTTGTGCCTGTAAATGAGAACCTTAGCACCTATGGAAGAATCATTTAAGATTATGGGAATCTATAAAATATTTAAAATTGATCATTTAAATTATAATAATTAAGGTAAACTTAAAGCTAAAAATAAACGCTGATATTTTTGTCACACACTTTTATGAATAGTCTGTTATTCTGTTACATGAATTTTTATAGTGAAGGTGTCCATTTCATATCAGTCTTATTCCACTACAGCATTGCTACACTTGAGTTAGCTAAGTCTGTGGCATCCATGGCACATTTTGTTTGTGGATTTTAATGCAAAAATTACAGAAACCGATAAGTAAATACTGACCCTTCATCTCAACAGCCAAACTTTTTTTCTGACAAAAATGCAAAAATGTTTTTACATTAAATGTTCAGTTGCAATGCTTCCCAGATAGGCTGTAACTTCCACAACACAGAGGTAGATACAGATAATGGAGAGAAAAAACAGTGTGCTTAATAGTGAGTACAGTATAGTTAGAACAATTAGTTTGTTTATAGCACAATAAATGGAAAGAGGCAGAATGGCACATGACTGGATAAGCTCCTTCATAAGACCCTGTAACTGAAACAGAGAACAAAGATATAGGGCTGGGGTACCATCAGACAAACCCTGTATAATGTAGAACAAAACAAGGTAATGTGTGGTGAGAGAAACGTCATTACAGATGCAAGTCTATCGTTAGACTGGAGAAAGATGGCGAAGGTGCCGGTTATGAAGTCAGATCCATTTTAGATCTTTTCGTAAAAAAGTATCTTATCATATGTTGTGAATGAGGCAGAGTAAATATCTTAAGAGCAAAAAGTGGGTAGACAGGGCCAGGCTAGATTTATTTATAAAGAATTATTAAATTGCTGAATCAAAAGTGCTAGATGGCATTGTACTTATGATCAGGGCAAATGAAAGTTAAAACCAAAAAAACTCAAAAACAAACTCTAATTGCCTTTACTACACTATTGGTACGTAGACTTATCTTGCTCAACTGGAAGAATCCTAACTCACCTATTCTAAGTCAGTGGGTAACTCATGTTATATATTATCTGAAATTGGAAAACATCTAATTCGCACTCACAGGATCTGTACAAAACTTTTTTAAAACCTGGCAGAATCTAATCAATAGCATTTTAGAATAAGCATTTAAATTGATCTCTCCCCTCTTTTTTATTTAGTTTATTTTTATTCATTTATTAATTTATCTACTTACTTATTTTTACTAGTTTAAAGGTCAATAAAATGAAAAAAAAAAAAAAAAAAAAAAAAAACAGAATCGTATGGTCATTTAAGAGTGAAGAAGAAAATCCAGGAGAAACCAAAGAGGAAAGAAAGAAGCATAGTCAGAAACCACAATAACCAAGCTTTTTAAAATCAGAATTGTCCACCAAAAATCCTAGTCAAAACCATAAAAACTAATTGTGGATCTTCACTAAAACTAATTCTTGTCATTTTGTTTTGAAATTTATCCACACTGGAATGTGTGCCGCTGGGTGCGTTCATCTTTATATAGGCTTAGTGTTATATAGCGTGTTAAGTAATCCCTGTGCTGCATGATAACCAATAGAAATAACTAACAGTAAAAAAACATGGCCATGGTGAAATAAAGATAAAATACCTACAACATTACCAATACCTACAACAATTCCAAAATGGCAGAACAATGACATCATCATTGTTAAACTAAAAATAATAAACAGTGACAACAATAATTTAGACACTTCCAAAAATGAGATGGAATGGCTCCTAAGAAGTGCAACTGAATATTCACTGCAAAGAAACTAACCTTCTTGTGTTAGACTCTTCATTATTCCAATGTGCGAATGTCAGACAGTAGGGGATACAAGGGGCAATTGATGTTCCCAATCCATACTCTCACAGGGTGACGCCAGACCCCATTTATTCCTCATATCCCAGGAATACTTCCTATTCCTACAGAGCAGCCCCTCGCCTAATGTCATGTGAGGTGGTGTATGGTACAGCCACCCACCCATGTCTGAATGGCCTGTATGATTATTTATTTATTGTTTATTTCTAGTACTATAAGAACTTACATACCTAACTTGTATTTCTAAATATTTAACTGTGCAAGCATTGTATAATTTAATTAATTTTTATCTTTACATTTTTTTTTTAACAGAGCAGCAGTATTTATGACGTAATCATGGTATAAGTGATAGATATCTGAGCAAGTTTTTAAATATAGACTTAAACAAAGATAAGGCAATCTTAACTTACACTAGTAAAAAATCGGGACTTTTTTTTTAAATTGTCAAAAAAGAGAACCAATTATAGTCAGACTGTAATCAGCACTGTCTTCAGTAGTAAAGCCAAAGAAACAGATAAGAGGAAAACAATTTAATTTATAAGAGAAGACGATAGGAGCTCTAGATAAGAATAACTAGGTATTGTTAAATACAGTATGTATGGTAGGTTTTATTTAAAAAAAAATACTTGTTACAAGCACAACTGAAAAGAAATTACATTTACATTTACGTACGTACATCAATTTGAGCCCTGATCGCTTGGGTGGATAAAGGCATCTACATTCAGTCTGTATTTTACAGTTAATCTGATTAGCAGGTTTAATTTAAATTCACTGTTTAAATGGCAAAATTTTTAAAACACCTAATATATATTCCAAAAAAATTGTAAAAATATTTTGGCTGTCATATTATTCTGCTGCCCCACAGCTCCGAATTCCAGCACAGTGTGAAGCAAGGTTATTATAGTTTTGCCATTTTATATTAGTTTATATTTCTATATTTTTTCTGACCTTACTTGGAAATTCAGTTTAGTTTTAGTTTTCCTTCATTGTGTATTTTTAGTTTTAGTTTAGTTTTTATTTCACAAAGACAGTTCTATTTTATTTTTATATCTATTAGTTTCAGTTTTAGTTTTAGTAATTATGGCATAGAGCTCCTACGGAGTTTAGTTTTGTGTCACAATCAGACAGAACTATACAATTAACGGATTTGGATACGAGTTTAAAAGTTAGTGGAAGCTTAGTACACCACATGGTTTAATATCTGGTTTTGTTTTTGTCTTATAAAAACAAACTTAATCAAAACTAGATACTGAATATGAACAATTTTACACAATTTTATAATTTTTAAAATATTTTCTCATGAAAATTCACGGAGGCTTAGGAAGAACAGGGCTCTTAGGCTTGAATCAGTGTGCAGAACCCACTTAGCTGTATTGAGGGAAACAAAGAAAAACAAGCATATAGTGTGAAGGTTAGGGGCAGTGAGACTTGAATAGCCCACCAAAAGAACAGTAAACCCATAATGAGCAGAGCAAGAGCAGCTAATAGGAGTATGGACAGGCATAAAACAACAGAGACGGCATCTGAGATTAAGAACAATATCTACAACATTATCTAAACCTGTTTATGCAGAGCAGGATCGCAGGAAACCTGGAGTCTACCCCAGCAGGTTTGGATGTAAGGCAGGAAAAATCCCTGGTATGCAATATGTATGATAAGGCTGATGTTAAGAACAAAAAGAATATGCTATTTCAACTATCTATTTTGAGAAAGAGAGAGAGAAAAACATTAAAAAAGGGAGACAAATATTTTAAAATATAATTCTGCTAATGGATTACTTTCAGGGCGGCACGGTGGCGCAGTAGTAGCGCTGCTGTCTCGCAGTAAGGAGACTTGGGTTTGCTTCCCGGGTACACCCTGCGTGGAGTTTGCATGTTCTTCCCGTATCTGCGTAGGTTTCCTCCCATAGTCCAAAGACATGCAGATTAGGTAGATTGGCGATCCTAAATTGTCCCTAGTGTGGGCTTGGTGTGTGGGTGTGTGTATGCCCTGTGGTGGGCTGACACCCTGCCCGGCGTGTGTTTCCTGCCTTGTGCCCTGTGCTGGCTGAGATTGGCTCCAGCAGACCCCCATGACCCTGTAGTTAGGATATAGCGGGTTGGATGGATGGATGGATGAGTTGTGAATATGAACTAAAAAAGATAAATTAGTAAATATTAAATAAATACAAAAACCCATTAGTATGTTTAGTTTTTCATCACTTGTCAGACTCTCTACCTATGTTTATATCACTTCATTGTTAAACGATGTTTTTAAAGCAAAAGTGATTGGTAAGCAACAATATGCTGATCTTGTTAGTCTCTCGATCAGTGCCATTTTATTTTCAAAAACCGGGAATGTCTCCCCTAGACTTTCTTGTGTACTCAGATATGGGGATGGATATTTGAGGAGTAAACCGCAAGACAAGGATTATATTTTTATATTATGTACATTAAGGAACCATCAACAACAAATCAAATTAATAATATATTGAACAATTATTGTAAAAGTAAAGTTGATTTAATCGGTCTCTGCAGCTGCATAAATAAAAAAAATGAGTATGTGTTCAGGTAAAGTACCACTTCTGGGTGATGGATTTGGCCCAAAAGTTGATACAGATCTACAATTGTGGTGTAACAACCACATGCCGAGTTGTCGTGTTTACACACACAGAGACATAATTCTAAAAAACGGTATTTTCAGACCCAGGGAGGTCTAAAACGTCAAGATTCATCAAAATCTTGAGGTCAAATTTTTTTCATGATTACTATACTTTCTCTGTACTTCGTATATAAGAAAGTAAAAACGATTTCTCCTGTGCGAAGTGGCAGGTGAATTGGTGTCAACAAAAAGTAGTCACCTGAGAAATAAACTGAAACGTTACTCGTGATTTTTCTGTCCAAATGGTAAAGTTTTTGTTGACCAGCACATTCTGATTTCAGCCGTTTGAATTACATCTTGATATACAACAAGCGCAAAGAAAGGCGGCACGTAAATCACTTTCTATTTCACACGTTTTATGCACCTGTAGTCAGCTCGCTCTGACAACACAAATGCTGTGTGAACAGCCGCCCTCCGTCACAGCCACCGATCACTGGATGAATATGTGCGGGCAGCTCTTGGGGGATTACTTTCTGTTTTAGAGTTAATACTTACAAGGGTTAAAGACTAACGGCAAGAATATTCATTCAAAAATGAAAACTAAAAATATTTTAGTAAATTATTATTTTATTTCAGTTAGTCTTTCCAGCTACTTTAATAGTTTCGTTTAGTTTTACTTTTTCATTTCAGTTATGTTAATTATTTTATTTCAGTTTACGAAAATGTTTTTTTAATAATAGTTTCAGTTTTGATTTTAGTTTTCGTTAACTATAATAACCTTGGTGTGAAGTTTACAAATTCTTTTCATGTGTGCCTGGCTTATTCCCAAGAGCATCCCGGTTTTGTCCCATATCCCAAAGATATGCATGTTAATTGGCAATTCTAAACTGAACAGTGTAAGTGTGTGTGTGTGTGTGTGTGACTTGCAATGGACCTGCACAATGTTCAGGGTGATTCCTGCCTTGAAGTTGGTAGAAAGAAAGTAAACCGACAAACTCCCTCCAGCCAATGACTGTGCTGGTATCTAAATCCAGTGTCCTTATGCTGTGAGGCAACAGTGTCCACCACTGAAATAGGGTTAGAATTATTTTGTACAATTTATTCTATTTGGTTTCATATGTCAGTGAAATGTTTTCAGTATTTTTACGTTTAAATTGATAAAATACAGTGTCATCTATTGATATTTCCAAGTTTTCAAAAAAAAATTATTCCTAAATAACAATAATAGCAAATGCATAGTTAATGACCAATTTTAATGTCATGTCTTAATTGGTCTCAGAGTGAGTAGACTTTACAGCTCCACAAACAGTGGTCTTGCTAGATTTGTCATCCGCCCAACAGGCGGTGTGGCTCTATTAACCTTTAACAGGAAAGAGCCTGTCGGGTTTCCTTCAGCTTTTCTCAAATTTAAAAAGATTTTAGTGTGGAGTTAATTGATGAAATGGTGCTATTTTGCTTCTGGGGTGCTAGTCAGGGGACAGTTATGAAGACATTTTATATATTATAGCTAATTGTTATATTAAGCCTTTAAATCCCAGCTTTTTTAATAGCCCTACTTGCACCACTTGTATTTTTATCCATACACCCATTTTCTTACTTGGTTATCCAATTCAGGTTTGCTTTAAGCCAGTACAGCTTTTAACACCAGGCAGAAAACAGCCCCAAACATAACTGCAGGCTGTTGCAGGGCCAACTTATGCACACAACCACATCCACACCCACTGGATGAACTTAGAGGTGACAATTAACTTATAATGCATTTGGACGAAACACCATAACATGGAGATTATCCATGCCAAAATAAGGCAGAATGAGAAGACTCCTCACAGACAGAGTTCAGGACTGTAGTTTGAAGCCCAGGACTCTGTATTTATGTGGTAATTGTATTTCAGTGTGCCATTTCAGTTTCAATTTCACATCCAAGTTTATTGTCTGTTGAATTGATTCTTACCCTGTGTTCTGTAGACTGGTGGTTGCAGTATAATACCAACACCAGACAGTGATTATAACCTACATTAATGATGCATATCAGATGCTCTATATTAGAAACACACCTCAAATTTATATTTACCAAGATACTTACCTGAAGTCTTTCCCTTTTCTCTTCTGTGGTGGACAGTGCTAATGCTATACTGTACTATACTACTAGACTATACTTCCTTAGAAGACTGGCGTCCTTCAACATCTACAATAAGATGCTTCAGATGTTCTATCAGATGGTTGTGGCGAGTGCCCTCTTCTACGCGGTGATGTGCTGGGGAGGCAGCATAAAGAAGAAGGACGCCTCATGCCTGGACAAACTGGTGAGGAAGGCAGGCTCTATTGTAGGCATGGAGCTGGACAGTTTGACATCTGTGGCAGAGCGACGGACACTGAGCAGGCTTCTGTCAATCATGGAGAATCCACTGCATCCACTGAACAGTATCATCACCAGACAGAGGAGCAGCTTCAGTGACAGACTGCTGTCACTGTCCTGCTCCATTAACAGACTGAGGAGATCATTCCTCCCCCACACTATGCGAGTCTTCAATTCCACCCGGGGGGGTAAACGTTAATATTATACAAAGTTATTGTCTGTTTTACCTGCATTTTTATCACTCTTTAATTTAATATTGTTTTTTATCAGTATGCTGCTGCTGGAGTATGTGAATTTCCCCTTGGGATTAATAAAGTATCTATCTATCTATCTATCTATCTATCTATCTATCTATCTATCTATCTATCTATCTATCTATCTATCTATCTA
>JANRMT010062835.1:68663251-68697905 GCA_026402145.1 Polypterus bichir lapradei | reverse complement strand
CTATCTATCTATCTATCTATCTATCTATCTATCTATCTATCTATCTAGTGGCTGGGGCACCGGTCTTTAATTTCTTCTCACCACTTGCTCACTTTTAGACATGTGAACAAATCTCTTAACCTCTCTGTGCTCTGGCTGTAAAAGCTTGTAGCGTATCCTAATCTTGTAAGTCACATTGTATAAAGGCACCATATAAAAATAATACATAACATGATATTCTCATTCCTGCTTAATCCAATTCAAGGTCACTAGATGGTAGAGCCTATCCTTTCAGCACTAGGCACAAGTCAGTCAGAAAGAGATGCCACCCCATGGCAGAACCCACACAAACACATTTTGAACTGGCATTGAACATAACATGCACTGTGTTAGAAACGCAGAAGAAAAACTGGAGTACTTGGAGAAACACAAAGAATGCACAAATTCCAAAAAGTCAATAGCTGGGTTTGGAATTCGAACACAGGGTGCTGGATCTGTGAGCCAGTAGTGCTAACTACTACAATAGGGTTCTGCCATATAATAATAAAACTTATTTTCTATATGTTTTGAGAGGAGCAACTGAGGTGGGTTTCAGATATTATGGGACTTTAGACAGTGGGTCTTGTCTGTCTTTGCTGAGGTTGGGAATTGTCAGGACATTAAAGGCAAAATACTCCTTCCTGTCTTGCTTCACATGGAGTTCCCCAGGAAGGGCTCAAGGGTCATGTTAGAAACTGTACGTTAAATACAAAATTGCAATATCCTTTTTAGTAGTCACTAATACATAGAAGAATGAATCAGTATTTTGCATGTTTAAACTGGCTGTATATTAATTAATTAAGAATTATTATCTTAAAATGTAAATAAAATGCTGCAAAACTAATCATGTTACAAAACAGAACTAGTAAATTAATATCTGTAGCTTGTTGGAACATTCTTCATTTATTTATTGTTTCCTAAGGCATAGATCTAGTATATGTTTTTGCATGTAGAATATAATACATTTACTTGAGTACCAGATATACACCTCTGAATGGAACAAATGAAAGTGAAAAAGCATCACAGCATGTACACCCTTGTGTTATTTCCTAGATAGAGTTTCACTTTAAAAAGACCACACTGAAAATCTGCTAAGCTGTATTTAGCAGAGCGGGTTGTTATTGTGTCTTACTTTGCCATTACTTCCTGTTACCTGCACTGTAAGATCAATTTTCAAATGTGGTTGATTTATAGTTAAACACGCATTTTTTTCTATTGTTAAAATAGTTCTGCTTTCACCACACTGCATTATTATCATTAGTTTTGTTGTAGTAGTAGCAGCAGCAGCATATTGTAGTGAGAGCAGGAAGTACTCATTTACTTGAGTGTTTTACAGTTAATTTGTGGCTGACTTGATGGAAATGCTTTCAGCAAGTCGGAAGCAAAGATCAGTTCAAGTTAAAACAAGCCCCTAGATCTGAGAAGTGCTCGTTGAAAGGTACAAAGCCCAACCCAGAAACTGAAGGTAAGCCAAGAAGCTTTTCTTGCCAAACCCCTTCATTAAAAAAAAAAAAAAAAAACAATTACGCCAATAGGGATTGATGCATACTGTGTTCACTTTAATGACATGTTTTTTTGTGATGAGAAAATCTAGTTTAGAAGGTGTTGGCCAGGAAAAGATGAGGGAATGATAATAGGAAGTCCAATAAATTTGAACATGACGTGAAGTGAAAACACAGAAACCTCCAGGAGGGTGTTTATGTAATACAACAACCTTTTAAAACATCCTATCATGGAATTCCTTCTTTCCTTTCAGTAGTCATTCTAATATAGAAAATCGGATCTTTTATGCTGTAATGAAATAAAGAAAAGCAAAAAGAGACCGTAATTTATACAATAACAGGAAAAGTTGCCTTTAAGAAGGTGACAAATTGTTAAAATAACCAGTGTGGTGTAGTCAGTAAGGCCATGGACGCCATACTACAAGGCTATGTATTTGGTTATTTGAAGCATGTGACTTAACTTACTTGTTTGCCAGTGGTACCATGTACTGATCTTGTAAGACATCTAGGGTAAAGCAAATGTACAATGATATATAAAGACGGGCAATATGCTTTAATTAAGGGATCATGGACCCCAGGCTCTCTTTGCTTCTGTACTTTTTCTTTCTTCTGCCACCTATAAAATGTACTTTCATCAAAATGATTGACCCTTCCTTGATCTCCAAACATACCACAAAACCAAGCACTTTTTTATTATAGTTTCATGTTTTCTTTTGTCTCATAGCTTCACAGTTTTCCCACTACAATCGTTTTGATGTGTAAATCACTATACTCCTGTTTATAATGATTGTCAGGCACACAGGTGAGACCTATGCAAAACAAGAAACGAAAGCTAAAACACGCAATATGCCATGGCTTTCTCTCTCTCTGGCCAGCCTGTTTTCGGGGTCACCCTTGTATACACATCTCCTGCATCTTCCTGATGTCTTTAGGCTCCCTGTGTGCGTAGAGCCTGTGAGGTGTGCATAGCCTTTTAGGGGAAACATAAAAAAGACATTGGTGGGGGGACAAAGGAGATGCATGGTGTTAAATCTCAGACCACTAAATATATGTTCAAAACTCTTTGCTTGCCAGAGACCTCATGACATGACTATTATATATTACATTGCAAATATGTATGTTTGATTTTTTATTATTATTAATAAAATTGTTATATTTATATTTTTCATGTCTTCCACCACTTCAAGTCATTTCTTCACATTTGCAGTATACATTAATTTACCTCTTGAAATTGTGTTCAAAAGCAGGGGTTCCCAATTTGGGGTGCCTGTACCCCCAGTGAGTAAGAGATGGTATATCACGGGTGAGACAAAGAGGAAGGTTGCATCACAATTCGGCAAATTTGATTGAGGTGTGATGTCCGAGTTTATTGTGGTAAAAATGGTGTCTTGCTGCGTGCCATCATTTGTAGGTCATTTATGAGTTGGCGCTCCTGTTCTATGATATAAAGAGAATTAAGCATTGTGCTCGCAATTATCACCTGTAAATGAGCTGCAGAAATACACATTCTCACGGGTTCCATTCATAAAGGTGAATTACTTAATTTTTAAGAGAATGAAATTTGGACCTTGCAATGATCCATAGAGAAGGGCAAGGCCTGGTATCAATTTCTCTGCAAGATATGATCATGAAATGTCACTGATTTTGAGGTTTGATTGACATTTTTACCAAGTGGAACAAGCAGAACTAAATTGGATGCAACACCTGCTGCTTACACTCAGACTATTTCTCCTGCTGGTGGTCCTGGCAGTAGCACAGCAATCTTAACTGTGAGGTGCATCTGTTTTTGAACTGCAGTGTAGGTGTTAATGGTGGACAAAGCTTGTTGACAGTTCTTCATTGCTTACTGTAGAGGTAATGGCGCCGGCAGCCATTGCTTCACAGGGGTCTCCAATCCCCCAAACTGCTCGATTGTTGATTATGTGTCATTTCCTCATGGCAATTTGATGCTTCGCGTGATACTCCCAGGGAACACATTTACTGGATTATTGAGCTTTATTAAGGTAAATTGCTCAGTTTATATTTAAATTGTATGCACTTAGTTAAAAATGTATTTTTATTGAGTTCACTTTGTTCACTCGCAGTACTGTTTATGTGGTTCAATTTGTGGTTAAAAATTTTAAAATTGGTCTTCTTTATCTTCACACGGGATATTACTTTTGTGGGAGGTGCAAACATAAATCAAATATTTTCTAGGGGTGCAGGGAATAGAAAAGGTTGGGAATTATTGTTTTTAAGTGAAATGTTTTTTCTCTTATAAATTTAAAAAAGTACTGTCATTGTGAAAACAAAAATCTTAAAATGTAACAAATATGTACACTTTGAAGCAGCAAAGAGAATGTGCCTTTTCTTTTTCTAAGTCATGCTTGTGACAATACAAGTAAACTGGAAGTAATAAAGTATATCAGAGTTTCTTGGTGTTATTTTGTTGAGATAAGCTTACGCTTTATGTTTGCTTGCCTGCTCCTGGTGGCCATTTTGGGTGAAGTTTTGATATTACCACTAATGCTGTCGTACATACTGAATTATATGGGAGCTTATTCCAACTCAAAAAAATTGATTGTGTTATTTTGTAATAATTGCGTTTATTCACAATAATCCTTGTGCATGATTTGATAGTCTTTTGACAGCTAGTGAAAGAGAGTTTGAGCACATACATATTCTCCAATCAGGTGACAAAAACTAAACACACCTAATAGGCATACATTTAGTTTTAATCAGGTAAAAGTTTAGTAAGTTTAGTACCAATGTTTTAGCATAGGCAGGGTAGTGACACAGAGCTGTCATCCCTGCCTCACAGGGCATTCATGGAGTTTGCATGCTCTCCCTAAATATTTACAAATTGACTGGTATCAGTCATTGTCTTTAGAATAGAATAGAATAGAATGCCTTTTATTGTCACTATACACATGTACAATGAGATTAAAAGCAGCTCCTTCAGTGCAGACACAAAAACAATAAAAAAGTGCACTTTAAATGCCTGTTTTAATGGTGAATACTGGAAATGTGTCATTAATACTTGTTAATTACAAAAAAGTTTAATCCTTGTGTTGTGAAGTAAATTACATCCATCCTCTCTTTTCTGGGTGTACAACGTCTTATGTTTGAACGCATCAAGACTCTGCGTGATCATGTGACATTTTTTTCCAGTGATTATTGGCTATTCTTGTACAGAACAGAGGAAGCAATTTACACCTGGGTATCAGCATTCAATAATGTCAATAAAACTTGGAGATGAGTTTTTCTCGTGAAAATTATACACTGGGTGTAGATCAATACTTGATAACACTCTTGGCTTGAACATTGGATGTCTTCAGTAAGTTTAAGGGTTTTGTTTTCATTTTCAGAACGCGATACACCAATGATAGTGGGAAAAATAACAGCCTTACAGACATACTAAGCTTATCCTTTAATCAAATAACACCTTGGATATAATAGAAATATTAGTAATCACTGTAAGTAAGCCTTAAACGTTTGTGTCAAGTGCCAATTATAATATTTTAAGTAATACAATTATGTAGACTTTGCGGGTTCTTTTACCTTTACATGTTTCTTCTATTTCCTCTTTTCTGGTTCTGTTCTGACATTTTGATGCCATTCTTTTCCTCCTCTTTTTTTATGGCTGCTATATAGATACATCCATAAGAGGAATAAAAAATACAAGATCATTTATTCCAGTTCTTTCATTTTTTTGGTGGACTTTTCTTAATTTTTCTTCTATATGATTCACCAAAAAAACTATAAAATCTCTGAAGTTTCTTCTAAATGTACGTTCACAAAAGAAGTTTCTACATCAGTACAGTTTCCTTTAATCGTATATTTTTCTTTTATTTTAAGCATCCACGTCATCTTTTTACTCTTAAAAAATGTCCTATCATCTGAATTCTTTTTTGTTAATTGAAAAAGTAGTTTTCTAGTATTTCAACAGTTTCCACAGTAAGACTGGTAATACCCAGGTATGGTATCTCTTATGGTTTTTGGTTTTGCTTAATCTGCATACATTTCAGCTTTCTGTTTATTTTTATTAATATTATAAAACTCACTTTATCCACTGTTGCTTCAGAATTGTTTTTCAAGGCTGCAACTACATTATTTATAGCGACGCCTGTTGCATCATCACACAAACCTTATTTGAGACGGTTGCGCACAACATTCAATATCCAAGCATTGGGATAATCAACTTGAAAAAGCAAATGTTTACTAGCATTAGTTAGGGACAAATCAAAACTATTTAGTGAGAAGATCTTTTTGCTTTATTATTTTCACTATGTTTTCTTTTTAGCGACTTTAGTTTTGGCAGTTGGTTGTCTTGGCTTTCTCGGTACTGCCTAAATCCTTATTATGTCTCAGTCATTCTTTTCCCATTTCCATTTATGGATGCACTCCAGGGGAATGTACTAGCATCATGTATAATTTCACATGCATGTATGTTGTCTCATGAGATATGTGTCACTAGAAGACGATAAACATGCTTTCCTACATTATTTTAGATCATGACACAAATGTTAAAGAAGTAAAATGCATTGAACATACATTAAATACTGATAATATTCCCATGGTGACTAATTAACCATCTTAGCCTCCTTCTTTTAAAAACTACTTTTTAACTTTCTATTTTTATATTCTGTGGTGGGCTGGTGCCCTGTCCGGGGTTTGTTTCCTGCCTTGCACCCTGTGTTGGCTGGGATTGGCTCCAGCAGACCCCCGTGACCCTGTAGTTAGGATATAACGGGTTGGATAATGGATGGATGGATATTTTTATATTTGAACATGGAGATTTAGTGCAACTTGTGCCAGATTTATGCTTCTGACATAGATGAAATGTGGTTGATCAGGATGAGGATGAACAAAGTTCCTGTAGGACACTTGTGGACACTGCAGCCAAATGTGATGTGCAATTTCACCTGTAGTTTCTCTTACATAAAATTCTCATAGCTGTAATTTGCACAAAGTGCAGAACAGGCATGTAGTGAGTAGTGTGTGCTGATCCAATTTCTCTCAGCTTTTAAAAACTCTTGAAACCTGCGGTACAGTGCATAGAGTCATGTTAGCTGGTTCATTTAGTTAAAAGGAAGGAGGAAGCCAAGCCATAATGGGGATTTTTCCATTGCAAAATGAACAGGCTTCCATTTTCCACTGGAAAGAGGGCGTTTTTCTTTAATGGCAATAAATTAAAAGTTATTTGCACAAAAAATAGAAAAAGCTTTTTAGAAGTGATGTACAAGAAGAGATGACAGAAAAATTGCACAATGCTTCATAATGTACCCAAAATAATGAGACACTGACAAGATACAGACAATATGGCTGGAAGGACTGCTGTTAAGAATTTGATAAATATTATTCTGTGTCGTTCTATTTAATTTTTTGAATCACACTGAATGTTTCCCTAAGGGAACTGGTTATTTTGTTCTACGTGGGGGGGTGCCATATTGTTTTTAGCAAAAGCACACTCTGACTGCAATGTGGGCCGACAGGAATGTGTTGTGTAACACCATCCATCAATATAAGCATGAGGATATGCTCAGGAAGGTGTATGCATTTTGGATAAATACAAGGGAACAACCTTGCAATAGACTTGTAAGATCATTTCAAACATCAAGAAATACTAGGACTTAGTCTGATTGCGACATTGGTCTTGGTTTTGATCCTCTTAAATTCCATGCCATAACCTTTGCCTGCCCAATGACCACTCTTTCTGAATAACTCCAAAAACAGACACAGTTTCTCTGTCACAAAATGTTTATTGTTATAAGTTTGTTTAGACATTTAGACATCTCAGACCAATTTTACACATGCAAAGTAATTGCAGTTGCCACGTATCAGGATTTTGTTGTGATTGGGAATATTTCTGTCTTTAAACAAAATGGTTAAGCCTGTCCTGATAGCATACTGACTCACATTCATGCTGACATCTCTTGCGCCTTTTTTCCTATGAAATTCCTCACTGCCACTCCCCTCTTCAAACCATACTGGCTGTGTTATTTGTGTGCAGCTACAGTCGGACCCATAAGTATTTGGACAGTGACACAATTTTCATGATTATGGCTCCACCTTATTATACTCCACCACAGTGGATATGAAACAAAGCAATAGAGATGTGATTGAAATATAGATTTTCAGCTTTAATTCACGGGGTTTAGCAAAAATATTGTATGAGCTGTTTAGAAAAGACAGCCGTTTGTGAACATGCCATCCCTATTTTCAGGGTCTCAATGCTATTTGGACAGACTAACATAATCATAAATATAATGATCATTTTCAATATTTGGTTAAAAATTCTTTGTAGTCAGTGACTGCATGAAGTCTGGAACCTATGGCCATCTCTAAGTGCTGCATTTGTACTCTACAGTAGTTATACTTTACCAGACCTTTACTGTAGCTGTCCTCAGTTTTTGCTTGTTTGTTGATCTTTCTACCATCAGTTTTGTCTTCAGCAAGTGAAATGCATGTCCAATTGGGTTGAGGTCAGTTGATTTACTTGGCCATTGAAGACTTTTCCACTTCTTTACCTTGAATAGCACTTGGTTTGCTTTCATAGTATGTCCATCTGAACTGTGAAATGATGTCCTATCAGTTCTGCAGCATTTGGCAGAGTCTAAGCAGATAGTAAAGCCCAATACAATTCAGAATTCATCCTGCTACATCTGCCACCAGTCATGTCATCAATAAAAACTAGTGACCGACTTGCATTCGCAGCTGTGCATGATCATTCAATAAAACTGCCTTCACAGATGACGTGGTATTTATCAGATCATGAGCCGTTTCTTGTCTTCTCCAGACTCTTCTCTTTCCAACACTCTGTTATATATTGATCTTATTTTCCTTTGTCCAAAGAAAATTATTCCAGATCAAAATCTAAAAATTTTGGCAATTCTGGCAATGTCTAATCTGTCCTTCCAATGCTTGTGGTTTACCAGTGGTTTGCACCTTGTGGTAAAAGGTCTGTCTTTACTTTTAATGAAGTGTTCTCTTGACTGTAGACTTTGCCAATGATGGGTCTACCTCCCAAAGAGATGTTCTTGGTTTAGCTAAATGTTCTTCCTGACCAAGCACAGAATTCTGCAATCATTCAGCATAGTTGCCTTCTGGTGTTGCTGAGTTCACCCGTGTATTTCTTCTTTTTAAGAATGTACCAAATAGTTGATCTCACTACAGTACTCCTCTTGTTTCTACTGTCTCTTTAAAGGGTTTATTTTGTTTTCGCAGCCAAATGATGGACTGTTTTTACTTGCATGGACAGCTATTTAATCTCATTTTGAGAGTTCACAGTGACATCTTCCAAATGCAAATTCCATTCATGGAATCAATTCCAGACCTTTTTACCTGCTTAATAGTTAATGAAATAATGAGTCAAATATCCAAATATGCTAGAACTCCTGGAAATTTGGGGGCTATGAAGAAAAATGGCTGTCATTCCTAAACGGATTATACAGTATTTTTGGTAAACCCCTTAAATTAAAGTTGAAAGTCTACACTTCAGTCACATAATGATTGCATTATTTCAAATCCATTGTGGTGTCATATAGAGCCAAAATTATGAAAGTTGTGTCACTGTCCCAATACTTGTGGACCTAACTGTTTATATGATAGACTTTGTCAAAGGGACATTGTACTGTATGCCTAATGCAATTTGGATATGGGGACTCCAAGGGCATGTCTTAGCAAACTGATGGTGTTTCAGCATGGTGAAAGCAGGCCAGCTATCACATTGGGCAGTTAAAGCATCTATGGTTGAATTATTTTCTTCCAAGGTCACTGGCCAAAGTGGATGTTACATATACACCAAAATAAGTAAAAAGCATCCGTTATTTACAGATTTATGTTGATAACAGCTATGTGCCCTTTGATATGATTTTCTTCAATCTACAATGCTAAAATTACATAATAAAAAGAATATTAATTTACTTTAAATGAAGGGATTCATTTGATAAACCCTAATTTGCATGATTAGTTTTGGTTATCTAGAAAACAGGAACTTTTTGTACATCTTGTTTATTTTGGCAGAAAAACACTCATGCCTGTTAAATGTCATGCTGAAGTGCAGGGGTGAGTGCTTCAATTTCGGTAAAAGAAGTACTTCCCTTTCATTAGGACAGTTTTTTCGTGGGAGTAATGACTAACCTGATTACAACATCAGCCTAGTCCTATCCTTACAGAAAAACACTCGTGAGTGTTTGAAGTTCACTGAAGTATGTGGGCCTCTTTATTATAAACTGTTTGTACTGAAATCTTGTGAGTAAATGAAAAAGGACGTCCCTACATAGATTTTCTCTTGGTAAGAAAGAGCTTTATTGAGAGTGATGCTGTGTTAATATTCAGGAAATCCATTAACTCATTTCCTGAGTAGATACGGATGTATATACTTAGATTAGAAACAAAGCTATATAGTCAACCTGCAAATAGGTGTTACATTAAAAGAAAATCGTCATTTATCCATTGCCCAAAACCCTAAGCAGTTCATGTTTTTAAGTGTAACAACTGAAAGAAACGACACATTTCTTATTATACTAAGTTGTGTGTTATTTTTACAGATGTAGATAATTGTTTTTGATGCTATATGATTTTTTCCTTCTTTCTTGTATATGATTGACTACATAAAGTATTTGTATTATCACCATCTCATAATTATTTGTTTTGGGCTTCTCTTCTGTTTTTCTTATGTATGCCTTTGCTTCCCAAGCTAATTCCATCACTGTTTTGAATTCGTACATCATCTTCTTTCTCTGTATCAGAGTGGATATTCTACAGTTGCCATCATAGCCAATGGCATATTATAAAAGGTATGTGCTGATAGTGTGTCACCACACCCACCACATGACGAACTAGCTAGATTGGGACCCGAGTGCAGGGGGTGACACCTCAGCACCACACTGGAACAGTGTGAGGTGTTTTACGGTGGCTGGAGTGCCAGTCCTGCCACTAATTCCCAAGTTTTCCCTGAAAGTTGGAGGACCTGCTAGCAGGGCTGGGTACAGATTGATGTTATACCTAAGACGAAGCAATTGCAGGTTAAGGGCCTTGCTCAAGGGCCCAATAAAAGGCCAGGTGTGGGCTGTTTTGATATCTATATGCTATGGATGTAATCAATTAATTAATCATTTTACTGGATATGATGTTAGATTGTTTTTGGTTCATTATGTTGTTTATCTTTGTAAATCACCACAGATCCCACAAGATCTATTTTGGGGATAAGCCTGCTTGATTCTTGGACAATTATATATAGAAAAAAAACATTGAATAGTTATTAGCATGTTTCAAAAACAGTAAACCATTCTTTCATGCTATAAGGAATCTGTTCAGAGCCCATGTGCTGGCACCATTGGCTGCTACTACATAGCTCCATTATATGACCTACTCATTCATACAACCAAACTCACTAACACCAGGCTGGTCCTGAGTTGTTGTTCTCCTGACCCACACATACATGGGTAATGAGAAAATATCTGTTCAGAAAGCTAAACTGTACAAACAGTGACTGAGCTGGGATTTGAACTTAGGAACCTACAGGTAAAAAGTACCACAATGATACAGTGGGTAATACCGCTGTCTTCCCTCTCCAGAAAATGTGTTAGCCACTGATTTTGCACTTTCCTCATATTTCTACTGATATTCTGTGGACAAACTGATATTTACTCGCATTTCAAAACACATGCATGCAAATGTGTTATGAACAACTCCTCATGTCAGCCTTTTAAATGTAGAATAACACCTCTTCTTCTTCTTCTTTTGGCGCTCCTGTTAGGGGTCACCACAGCGGATCATCTTTTTCCATATCCTTCTGTCCTCTGCATCTTGTTCTGTTACACCCATCACCTGCATGTCCTCTCTCACCACATCCATAAACCTTCTCTTAGGCCTTCCTCTTTTCCTCTTCCCTGTCAGCTCTATCCTTAGCATCCTTCTCCCAATATACCCAGGACCTCTCCTCTGCACATGTCCAAACCAACGCAATCTCTCCTCTCTGACTTTGTCTCCCAACCCTCCAACTTGAGCTGACCCACTTATTGATTTGACAAAATTTTACACCAGATGCCCTTTCTGACGTAACCTTCCCCATTTATCCGGGCTTTGGACCGGCACAAAGAAACACACTGGTTTGTGCATCTCCTGTGGCTTGGTTTTAAATGTAGAATAACACCAAGAACTCAAAATAATTACAAAACTGTAATCTTTCATAAACAAAATATTAACTGTAGGATAGAGTTTGAGTAAACAGAAAGATAAGCAAAAAGCTGCTATGTCACTATCTTACCCAACTGGGTGTTGAACCCTCTTCTACCTTATAGGTGGTTCCATTAACCTGCCCATCTTTTTCCTCACCTCTCTTCTCCATCACTCTCTCTTTTTGTCACGCACGTGCACTTCCTCTTTAGCCCCAGACACCTCCTTCTCCTGCTCTTGGTCAAGACTTCACTACAGTCTCATTAACAACAGGCTTTACACCCCAATCTCAGGGCCACTTTTGGTCAAGGGCTAGAATTAATTCTCGAGTCATGACTGGCTCTACTTCTTTACCTTCAAAACCAATGTAAGGACCCCAGTGCCCTTACATTCGGGGCCCATCATTCCCCTTTAAAGTTCAGAGACTGTCATCCTTCATTGTATTTACTTCTCTTTAAATAGACAACATGTTTCAAACTCTTTCCCTTTGGGACCAGATACTTCCACTTATCAGGCTAGGGATTTGTGATGGGCCTTCTGCCAGCCTGTACCTTTACAAATCCTCACATTTGATGGTTCCACCTCTTGCCAACCATCCATGGCAATGCACTTTCATTTGAACACATGCTCAGATATCTGCCATTTTGCCTTGTCACCATTATCCTGGGAAAGCATTACATGTTTCTACTCACGTCACCACTTGCTTGTCCCTCTGGCTATTGCCTTTTGGGAAATCCTGTGTACCTGCAGGTTGTGCCACCCCCTTGTATCTCCCACATTCTCACAGTTAGACTTGTCTTTTCATTGCTGCCGTGGCTGTTTCTCAATCCTGGAAGTTTTCTTTTGGACTTCTTCCTGCCCTTGCTGCCTTACAGTAGATGAATTAAAGACTCAGAAATGAGTATGCCCCATTAACAGACTATATTACTATCCAAGATGGATACCCAATTTGAGTCCAAAATTGCAAAGCTGATCTGAAAAGTGTGGGGTGAGAGAATGGATTGTTAGATGGATTTATATTGTACCTACAACTTTTCACATTTAACAGTGTTCAAACTGTAGTTTTTGTTGTTGTTCATTGCTCATAATTTGGAATGCTTTGATTTCACCAAGTTAGGAAAGTGGCGTGGACACCAAAGGCCCCAAAACTATAAACTGTTTTGCAGATGAAAAAGTTAAAGGGAATAGCTGAGTAACAAGCCGAGTTCATTGACCTAAAAGTGAGAAAAGTCTCCTTTAAATGAGGCAGCCAGACTTGTAAAATGCGAGGCTTTAAAAACGACGCTTACAATTAAAAATCAAGAAACATTAGTTTACCTTGCTTTGGTTTATAACTGAAACAGGATGACATTTTCATTGCAATTCACCTCAGTTAGGTTTGTTGTCATTATATTCGCTTATGGTGCAATGCGGGGTTTTCTTTATTGTCCTGTTGGCACAGAAAATTCAAACATGCAGTAACAACCAGGGATGCCAAATTGTTTAGACAGGAGTGGCTGTGGGTGAGCAGAAATATTACTAAGATGGGGCTGAGGGACAAAGACAAAGGATGCTGTCAAGACAAAGCTTTCATTTGAAATTAAACATATTTATATTTAAACTAAATAAAATCTACAAGTCTACATCAAATTACGTGAAAGAAAATGTTTTATGATTTTATTATGCCTGTGTTAGACTGATAACATTATACTTAATAGTTTTTTTTTTGGAGATGTGATGCTATGGGATGGCTTCAGGATTTTTAGGTATGTCTTAAGCCTTCACAAGCTCCCCCTGGGACCACCCTAGTGACAGCACAGTACAGTATATGACTACAACATGTAGTGCAGTAGACACACAGGTTGGTGAAGTAGAAACAGCCACAACCAAAAACAACTATGGAGAAACATTAACATGATGTAGTGTGAATGAGGAGTGCAAACAAATTAACAGCACAAATTCATTTCGGAGGTCTCAGATCGTCAGATAAGCTTAAAGGAGTTAGTGGCTAAATAACCTGGGGATACAAAATATATGCAGTACAGGTATCACAGATTAGCCAAGAATTCAAATGACGTGAGGAATGTGTTCTGTGGGATTTTACCCCATGATGACTTGGTTTTACCCTGGAGTCTAAATTAGTTCTTTAGTTGAAATTCAAATTTTCAGGGTTTTTTTTGAGATAATAAGAGGGTGATTGTACTTTCTGTTTATTTCACAGGATGTCCTCTTAACTATTGATTCTCAAAGTGTGATCAGTAAGTGTGAGTTGACTGCTCCACAATCATCCTATCTCAGTAATGTTTACATCTCTAAGGTACACTAATCCATAATGTGTATAGTTTTGTATTTACAGTATCAATTTATAACAATCAGCCTGCTGTGCGAATTCCACAGTTCTGAATGCATGTCCTTCAGTGCCGGTGCTAGGTTATTTTGCACCCTAGGCCAAGCTTTATTAGTGCACCAACCAACTGTTCTGCAGCTAACCCATGTGGCTGGGCTTTTTCATCCCCTTATGATCTGCATCCTAGGCAAATGCCTAATTCGCTTTAATGGTGGCACCGGCCATGATGTCCTTACTGTTACAGAAAAAGACTTCTGTCTTACTTTTTTGTGGGCGATATCGGTTGTCCAACTAATACCTGACACTGCATAGTACTCAATTTTAAATTGACCTTGTCAGCCTGAAGGCAGCTCCACGTTTTGGTTTTGTTTGTGATGCAAGCCTCTTTTTCTGCATCAGTACTGTCCGTCTCTTCACATTATCTTCAAAACTGAAGAGCTACTATGAATCAATGGCTGAAATCTGGGCCTCCAAAACACAAACTGTGGTCGAAATTTAACATCTTATTAAAGAAAGAAACATCCTCTAACAGGACAATTCAGTAACCAGGCAGGAGAAAAGCTGTTCATTGTATCTTTTAATTACTGCTCTACAAAATACCTTGGAAGGAAAATTCTTCAAAAGCAGTCTGTTGCGGCATGGACAGAATGGTCAAAGAAACAAAGAGTGGAGGTTCATTTTATAAACTGTTGAATTTACACACAGTGTCAATCAATGCATACATTTTACTCTGGTTAATTTGTTGGTTTACACCCAAATGATTTATGTAAAATAAAAGTCTAGTATACTATATTCTGGTTCTTCTTATACCTTTTGAGATGAGCCACCACCCTTGAAATTTCTGTACATATAACAACTGTCCATTCTAGTTTATAGGACATCTCCTGATTTCTTAGTCATCTCTTAGTCATCCTTCGGTACATTTTGTATATTACATTAACCTTTCTTCTGATACATTCTTTATTTACTTGACCATCTCAGTATTTTTCCTAAGCCAATTGTTAAATTTCAGTGTACATGTTGTTCACTTGATCTATATCTCGTTTCCGACGTTTATTAACCGTTTATGCTATTTCTTAAAGATGAATGCTATGATACTCTAAAATCCAACAACATTGAATTTCAATGTAGGTGTTTTCCCCCTAAATATATGTCATAAAATAATCATGGTTAATTGTAAAATTGAACTTATGATAAGCAGGGGAGTTTGCATGTTCTCCCCGTATCTGCGTGGGTTTCCTCCCACAGTCCAAAGACATGCAGTTAGGTGCACTGGTGATCTTAAATTGTCGCTAGTGTGTGCTTGGTTTGTGTGTATGTGTGTGTGCCCTGTGGTGGGCTGGCGCCCTGCCCGGGGTTTGCTCCTGCATTGCGCCCTGTGCTTGCTGGGATTGGCTCCAGCAGACCCCTGTGACCCTGTGTTAGGATATAGCAGGTTGAAAATTGGATGGATGGATGGATAAGAAGGGATAATTGGTGGTAGGAAGTTTGCCCTAGACATCTGTCCAAAACACTTAGCTGTCAGTGGTCTAATACTCAAGACAAAAGCAAATGAAATCATTCAGTTTCTTTTCTTGTTTTGATCCTTTGAATGCATTTATTTTATTCATTGTTTCTGGCAAGAGAATACTAACAGTTAAACAACAGGCTTATCATTTATGTATGTTGACCTCACCTGACCAGTTAGTGTCCACAGGATCATGTTCCCATTGAATTTGAGGTACATATTTCTTTTTTTCCCCATAACTGTCTGCCACCTGGAACTCCTACTACAGAGATATCTTATTAAAATAAAAACTGGGTATTTGGAGTGATGTAGCCTCACCCCTAACTTCAACCAGGGATATTCAGCATTCCCTGTCCAGACATACTTACTGCATATTAAAACATATATTTTGACTGGCCTAACAAATACAGGAGACCTGCAACTATCGGGGCGTATATACTGGCACCCATGCCCAAGTGACAAGGGCACCCAATCCAATTTTTCACGAGTTCAAGTTTCAGGATGCTCATCTAATTCTCAGGCCCACTATGATACATCAGTGCTTCGAGTTTATATGTCCTGCAACTCTCTAATGACTCCATAGATATCTTGCAGACTTGCCATCCTGAGATAAATAAGAAAGAGCATGTATCACACTACATACTGGAAAGGCAAAACTGCACATTTTTTCCAACATTATTATCAAGTAAGGAGGCTGGAGCCTCAACTTTGGACTCTCTGTAGCAGAGGACCAGAGATTAAGAGGTGGCACAGCGATTAGTGCTGCTCCCTTGAAATCCCACTCTTTCTCCATTTGCCCATATCCAGAAGACATGCATGTTAGGCAAACTGGCAATCCTAATTCTACCCAGTTTTAGTGAATGAGTCCTGCAAATGGCAGACATCCTGTCCAGAGCTGATTCTTGGTTTGTATCTGATATTGTTGAGATAAGAACCTGTCACCTTAGAGCCTGAACTGATCCAGGCAAAACAGATTTTAATAGAAGGTGTTTTAATTCTGATGCAGAAAATACTAATCATTTTTCATGTTTTTATCTCAAGCTGTTAACGAAAATGTTGATTTAAATAGAGAAAGATTACTTAAAGCCTTCATTGTCAGCTGCTGTAGCTATGAATGTATTTTCAAAATTCTTCAAAACTTACTTCAGTAAATCGATCCCCAAATGTCCTTAGTTAATTAAATAATAAAACAGAAACCCTTGAGTCTTGCTCAACCAATGGTACACACCTAGGAGAGTTTTATTTTTCTCAACTTTTTATTATCCACATCTGTGTGTAGAGTTATGTGTTCTGTAATATACAACAGCCCACACATTTGCTAAACAGAATTAATAGTAGAAGAACACAGATGTTATGGTAAGATTCCAGTTGTATTATTGTTTTAGCTGATGCTTGAAGGAAAGAAAGAGGAAAAGATTGTCTAGAATTGGCATTTACATTTATATCTGATGCTTAATAATATGCTTAATAAAAAAATGTTTAAATATTGCAATTATTAATATACAACATACAAAATCAGTAATAAAACTAAATGTTGCCATTCTTGTTATCTAGCTGTCATATAGTATCTTACACATCTATCTATCATATCGTGCCTTACATAATTATCTATCTGTCTATGATATGATATTACTTTTCTATAGCATCTGTCTGTCTGTTCATTTACAGTAATTGAGTTGGGACACTCTTTTCAGGACATGCTGTACACATTTCTGTAACCAAGCAAAATACTGTAACAAAACACGTCTTCTTGGGAGGTGCAAAATTTTAATGTCATTGACCACAGTACATTTAATAAAAGCAGGATATATTTTTTTGGCTGTTCTTCTTGACATGTTTACTAGGAGAATTACAACTCTTTCACACACATTAAAAAAAATCATACCCATATTAATACATGCTGTTTGTAAACTTACTACAGGCACACTAATTTATCATCATCAGAGCAAATAAAATAAATGCATTAACCTTTATAGACTCAACTTGGTGTTTCCTGTCCAAAATAGCTTTACGAACAGTGAACAGAAATATGGATGAGAACAGCATTAAACAGGGGTGATATTTTTTTGTTGTCTTCATTAAGGTTCCTTTTTAAGGTATCATTAAAAACCTGTACCAGCTAAATAGGTTACAAAGCCAAATCACTTCCTCTAATTCTTGAATTATAAAAAAGTAATGTTCTCTCTATGTGTATTCTGGAGCAAATATACAAACACTTCAGTAGAAAGTGAAAAAAATGTTGCTTTAAAGAAGTTGACCTAATATGTTACTTACATTTTATTTGTATTATTGCAGAAAATATGCTTTTTTGAGAAACACTCAGATTCTCTTCCTGAATTGTGTACTTTTCATAATTACCTGGTTTTTGTTATGGTGTTATTTCACAGGCAAGGAGAGGAGACAGAAGTTTCAAGGTAAGGTAGTCATACTGAACCAATCCTGGCACCGGAGAGTAACAATGTTTTTCATGTTGATTATCAAATGCAAGTAGGAATTTCATGATACTCTATCTATCCATCCATCCGTTATCCATCCACTATATCCTAACTACAGGGTCACGGGGGTCTGCTGGAGCCAATCCCAGCCAACACGGGGCACAAGGCAGGAAACAAACCCCGGGCAGGCCACCGCAGGGTGCACACACACACACCCACACACTGGGGACAATTTAGGCTCGCCAATGCACCTAACCTGCATGTCTTTGGACTGTGGGAGGAAACCAGAGCGCCCGGAGGAAACCCACGCAGACATGGGGAGAACATGCAAACTCTACGCAGGGAGGACCCGGGAAGCGAACCCGGGTCTCCTAACTGCAAGGCAGCAGTGCTACCACCCTGGTACTCTATACATATGAAAATAATGAGCTTGAACTCCACTATAATACCCTTTAAGGTCATTTTGTGCAGAAGTCAAAGTAGCTAGGAAAGTAAAGTAAAGAGAAGAGGCTAACGAAAAGCTATAAAATGACTATGATAAGCTGAAAAGCTGCCTTATCAGTCCAATATATCTTTAGCAGTAGAGTGTTGTACCTTGTTAGCCATAGATTAGTACATGAGAAAGTAGGGTGAAATGACACCTTTTATTGGCTAACTAAATAGAGAACAAATGCAAGCTTTCGAGGCAGCTAAGGCCTCTTGCCTGATGAAGGGGCCTTAGCTGCCTCAAAAGCTTGCATTTGCAATCTATTTAGTTAGCCAATAAAAGGTGTCATTTCACCCTAGTTTCTCCTGTATCAATATATCTTTAGAAATAGATGTACTCTAAATGTTCATTAGAAACCCAGAAGCTTACTAGAGATTTTAACTCAAAGATACAGTAGATTTTAATAGGGTTTTAAAGACATACACTTTGTATCTTTGATAAATAATACTGATATTGGTCGTCTGAGGAAAATCATTGTATCATGTGATCACTGGCCCATTTGGGTTGTTTTTCCCTTAATATATCAGTCAATTATTATTTTGATTTATTACTTTTATTTTATTTTTGTTTCTATGCACAGCTGTTTTTTATGGCAAGGAATCACAGAATGGCAGCAAATTTTGAGCCAAGTCTCTTTTAGAGAACTATAGAAAACACACTCAAAACAGCATAAATAACCCCTGAAAAAGCTTTAGTGTCTACGCAGAACACAAAGCCTGTGCTGATAGATACAGACAACACAGAGTAATGCCTATCAGTAAATCTTAAGTACATTGCTAGCCAGCCTATTTTTTATTATAGATTACACTACCTGTGAGTTTAAGCTACAGAGTGATGTCTGATATGGGAATGAATGTGTAGAATTATTTTAACACCATAGTAAAAATTATTGTTTTAATAAGTACATTGGCTGTAAATACTTTTAAATAGTGTATGTATTTACATAAGTTACTATATATATATATACAAATATATACAATATACTGTGTGTATACATACTGTATATATATATATATATATAATTTTAAATGTATCAATTTGCCATTTTACCCCATCAACCTACACTCAATAACCCATAATGACAAAGTGGAAACATCTATCTATCTGTCTTCACTCACACACACAGACACACACTATAAATAATATAACATTAAATACTGAACACCTTGGATTAATTTTTCTCACTGCAGCTGCTTCTTATTTGGTGGAGATCATCATCTGTAGGAGTTCACTGACATGTGTTCCACACTTCTAGCATGCAGGAAACCAAATATAGCCCAGACAAAGCACAAATGGTGAAACCAATAACTGACATATCTGATATTTCATTTTTCTTTGTATTCACAGATGCTCAGATTTTAATCTTGAATAATGGAATCATCAGAAATATTCATTTTGCAATGATTCATGGCTTCATATTTCCAGTTTCATTATAAAAAAAATGAATGGATTTTGATTTTATTTTACTTTATTAAGTTCAAACTCGGGCATAAAGAGGAAAGCTTTTTTTAACCCAAAATGTCTGGGCTAGAGGCAGAAGGCAGAGATTGTTCTTGGTCAGGATTGTTGTCTTATTGCAAGGTGTAAACAGATATTCAAACACCACAGTAATTAGGCAGTTTAGCATCTGTCTGTCTTTTTGACAACAAGTGTTTATGCTGTCAGAGAAAATGGAAACAACCCACTGAACATCCGTATGAACGCAAGCACTCCGCACAGCAGGAGCAGCATTTCCATACTGAATATAACTATGGTGAGGCACTGACATTAATGACATGGTTTCTTTGCTGCTCTTATTAACTCAACATAACAAACAAACTCACTTAATTTAGTGCAGAGTTGTAGAGGGTTAGAACCCATTTTGGCAGTATACGGCACGTGGCAGGAAGCAACTCTGGGGAGGGGATTACTTTTCCGCAGGGTACTCTGATGCACACACCCATATTCACACGGGCCAATATTGAATCGCCAATTAACATAACATTAATATCTTTGGAGTTTGTAAGGCAAAGTATTAATTTTAAATTATGCACTTGGTGTGTAGTGTGGTTCCATGAGAAAGTTTATCTCTTTACCAATGTAGACTATTAATATAAGGCAGGAAGTTAAATCAATAACCTAAAACTAGCTGCTTAAAAAATCCAGTCAACAGTAGACAACCTTAGTTATCCCTCATTAGTTTTAGGGTAGTTAGTAGAGGTGTCTTGCAAGTACACATAAATAGCAATATGTTTTAATGCCCAACTTTGAACCCAACTGTCTTATTAGATACTTTTTTTCCATATAGTTTTTGGTAAACTCCCTCTATCCAAGGTTGGCTGCTTCTTTGCCTCCCTGCTACCCAGCTGGCCCTGACCTGGATTGAACAGTTTTGGTCATGGATGAATGGGATGAGTTTTAGTGCATTTTGGTTTTCGAAGCTTTTGTGATATACATATGAGTCACCTCATGTGATATATTTTTCTTGATTCTAATTGTTCAGTTAAATTCCCTGTATAAGTTTTTCAGTACACGATTCATACAATCATACAAAAAGAACATATAGAACAACAAAAGAAAATTGACAAATGAGAGGAGACCGTTCAGTCCATCAAACCCGTTTGTTTAGCTAATAGCTAAGTGTTCCCAATAGCTCATCAAAATTCTTCTTAAATATTGTCAAGGTTTCTGCTTCAACCACATGTCTCAGTAGCATGTTTCAGAGTCCCACAATTCTTTGTGTAAAGAAGTGCTTCCTGGCTTCAGCTTTAAACACACTTCCTCTTAATTTCCACTGATTTCTCGAGTATGTGATTCACCCTTAAGTTTAAACAGTGCTGGTGAATCTACTTTATCAATGCCTTTGATGATCTGAAATAACTGGATTACCATGTAGTGCCCTGTGCTCTGGAATAAACACATTAATTTCTCAGAGTCTGTGAGTGTAGGGCAAGTCCTAAAGTCTTGGGATGCACTTGGTTGCACTCCTCAGCACGGCTTCAAGTGCTGCTATGTCTTTTTAGTAACATGGTGACCAGAGCTGCACACAATACTCCAGATGCAGTCTTACTAGTTTATTATATAGTTTGAGCATAATTATCCTTGATTTATATTCAGCAGTTTTTATGATATAAACTATTTTATTTGCTTCTGTGCATTGTTTAGTTGATGAAAATGTTACATCAGCATATTCCCATAATTCTTTTCAGTGGCTGCTTCCTGTATGGCGGTGTCTCCCATCTTCTATTTATAGTTGATGTTCCTTTTGCCCATGTGTAGCACTTTGCACTTTTCTACATTAAACTGCATTTTCCAGATGTTCGCCCAGTTCTGAAGGTTGTCCGGGTCTTTTTGAATAGTTTTTGCTGCCTCCTCGGTCTCTGCCATTCCTCTAATTTCAGTGTCATCTGCGATTTGTACACGTTTACTAACTATAACAGAATCAATGTCATTAATATAAATCAGAAAAAGTATTCTCCTCTTATCTATACCCTTTGTCTCCTAAAGGTTAACCAACTAGAGATCCAGTTTTGTAGGTTACCTCTGATTCCCACAGCTTTCAGTTTCAGAATTAATCTTTGGTATGGGACTGTATCAAAGTGAAAGTGTAGGTAAATTATATTGTATATTTTGTTTCTGTCACCTATTCCAGTTGCTTCCTCAAAAAAATCTAAAAGATAGGTGTGTCTGGAACTTCCTCTCATAAATCTGTGCTGGCTGCTATTTAGAAAATTAGCACAGAAGTAAGACTAAGAAGTCCCTTCATGAACACTTCCATTCAACAAACACGTTTTCAGTTGTATTTCAACTTGCATCATTTTATATGGATCATTCTATACTAAACTGCTCCCTCAGAGCAGACCGAATTGCATAATCATATTCAGGAGAAAAAAAAAAGTATATTGTATGTAGTCACCAAAAGTAACTCCTGTCTGATTATTCAGGGGAATCTTGGTTATTCAAATCTGTTAATTATATTGGCTGTCTTAATTCACTCATAAGACAATTATTATTGTTATTCTTCATTTAGAAGACGACATTACCCAAGGTGGCATTCAAAACCCAGTGAGAATATGTTTTGGTATTCTGGAAGAAAATATTTGTTAGCAGGGATTGGAAAACAAAATTTAGAGCAGAAAACACTAAGTACTATTAGTATTGCTGTTAGAACTAGAACAGATGATAAACTAACAATATAATTAAATCAACCTAAGTATTACCAAGATACCTTGTGAGTTGACACAGGTCTTCTACTGGCACATGAATGTGAGTAGACCAGGAGTTTGAATGGTGTGGAATGCAGAGAAACAGTTTGCCAGTTTTACTTTAATAAAAAAAATTACCCTAAAATATTTTTTGTATCTGTTACTTACCACTATTTGTAGTATTGGATAAAAAAAGACTTTAATCTGATGTTTTTTTTGGAGAACGGAGATCACTAGATTTTTCAGTGGCAACCCACATTGAACAACAGCAAACAATATAAAAATGTTATATTGCTACAAAGCTTTTGTCAAGCCACAACTATAGCACTTAAAAGTGAATCAAGAAGATAAATTGGTAGATGTGACACACCTGATATTTGGATTATGCAGAATGAGTAATCTGAGATTTTTTTTGTGCAAGGTTTAATATTACTTGCTGTTATTCAAACTGAGTATCTGTTAAAGCCCATTGTATCAGGAATTTTGTGATCTCCATCTCTATAAACACATGAGAAAAAACATTTTTTCTTGGCAATCACTACAAACAACACAGGGTAAGTAACAGATAAAAAAAATATATAATTTTTAAATCGAGTTTTCCTTTAAGCTTTAACCACCCAACAAACAGAGGCATGGCTTTCTGTATTGGTTGTACTTTTGTCTTATGTATTAAAAAAATGAATTAAATAATTATTTCGGAATTTATCCAGTTTTGGTTAGTGCTCTGTCTTGCCTAGGTATAGTTTGGATTTGATTTGAGACTAGAAGATGAAACATAGTCAAACAACAAACCAAAATTCTAAACCCAAAATGTAGTAAAGAAAACAAAGCAAAATGATCTAAACTGGGAAATATTACACAAAGAAGAACACAATCACACAAAGGTTTTTAGTTCAATTTGCAAACTCAGATGACCAGTAGGTGTGTGGTAGTGACCTTTATGCTACTGACTCAATTACATCGACCTCCAGCCATCCCTCAGTGGCAACCACCATAGCAACAGTATACAAAAAAACTATAAAATGAGGCACCCATGAAAAAACAAAATGGATTGGAAGAGTGCTAAATACTTAGTATCTAAATGAACACCACTTCAAAACAAAATCTGAATATTAGAAATGGAATCAGCACCTGAAAACCTCCATTAATAAAGAATAATTCTTTAAAAATGTTTATAATAATAATAAAAAAAATCTAATTGAACCCAAATCTCAATGTACTGCGGTGGGCTGGCGCCCTGCCCATGGTTTCTTTCCTGCCTTGCGCCATGTGTTGGCTGGGATTGGCTCCAGCAGTCCCCCGTGATCCTGTAGTTGGGATATAGTGGGCTGGATAATGGATAGATGGATGGATCTCAATGTAACTCTCCTCCTATGGCCCCATTATGTTTGCAAAAGAACTGGGCATGAAAGAGAGCCAACAATGGAAGAGAAATATACTCTTTTGACAATTCATTTTACAATACAGATGCCATGCTATTATTTTTTTAGTGTCCAGCCTATTTGGAGGTTATGCAAGTAAAGCTACAGCAGTTCAAAAATCATCTGAAGAATGGAACATTGAATAATAAAAAAGGTGAGACTCTCCTAATGGAGGACAATGGTGTTTACTTGGATTGCAAGTGTGAATGGTATCTAATAAAGCAGAGGCAATAAGTTTACTGTCCAACAATAGAACTCTGCACTTAAATTTTATTAGAATGCTTAGTATTTGTAATTCTCGAATTAAGAGTTGTAAGATGCTAGAGGTTGCTGTTGCCTCTTTCAACCTAACAGACAGACACACTGAAAACAGGGTAAAATCACCAAGAAGGTATTTAATTATTCTTCTTGATTTTATAGTGCCCAAAACCACCTCCACCAGCATAAACAGGCAAGTAACTAATATAATAATAACAATTGCAATAAACAACACAAATCCCTCCTCCACTCCTCCCAGCAAGCTCTGTCCTACTACCTCCCAACTCCAGCTCGCTTGTTGGGTCTCCATCAGTCCTTTTTATAGTCCTTGACCCAGAAGTGCTTCCCCTCTTCCTTTCATGTAACTTGCCAGCGCTTCCGGGTCAGATGGAGAACTTGCTATGGAAAAGATACGACTCCCCTGGCAGCGTCTCCTGGCGGCATCCACGGTATTCAGCAGAGCTGAGAAGCTGGACTTCAAATCCCCTGGTGCCCTGCAGGAATCTGGGGCACCGCTATGCTGCAGGGAACTTGCCATCTGGCGTTGTCTCTTCTTTGGGTGTCCCGGCTGGGTTGAGCCGGGCCGTCCTCCACAGAATGGTACTAATAAAATTCTCTGCTGCTCTGGAGTCAGTTAACATGCTAATGTTTTTCCCATCAATAGCCAAAGGCACATAAAACAAATCTTTTAAAAATGCCTGATTGCCTCAAACCTAACTGATGCTGTGTGTATAATTGTCTCATTATATTGTACACAAGCCTTAATCCTTAGGTATTTCTCTTATTGGTCACATGTCTTTCTTTAAGCACTTTAATTTCTGCAACTAAAATAAATGTTTGAGGCACAGCCTGAGATTGTCTAAGATTTTGAGCATCAGATGCTCCGTCTCAGGGTCCCACTACTTAAGATCTGATTTTTTTTTTCCTGCCTCAATATACCAGGATGCAGTTTGGATTTGATTTGGAACCAGAAGATGAAACAAAGTTAAAACCAGGAACTCAAATAAACTAAATACTGTACCTAAAACACAAAGCCCAAAACAAAGCAAAATTATCAAAACTGGGAAATCTTCAGCAAAGAAATACACACACACAGAACTTTTAGTGGAAATTGCAATCTCAGGTGATTAAGAAGTGTGTGGTAATGACCTTTATACTGTTGAGCTAAACACATCAAAGAAACATTTAAAATTAATCCAGTTCATGACAATGTTCACAATACAAGTTCAGTAAAAAAATAAAGATTAAGTAAGTGATTAAGGAAAATAACAGCCAAAGGGTAGTTAGATTATGTGGACTGGAAAATGAAGATTGGTTGAATGGGAGAGACAATCAAAAGTCATTAAAGAGACAGGGTTCAATTAACCAAAAAAAAAACCACAAAATATTATCTAATAAATCAGTCAAAAATACTCAGTCTTATTTCTAACTAGCAAAATACCCGCGCTTCGCAGCGGAGAAATAGTGTGTTAAAGAAGTAATGAAAAAGAAAAGGAAACATTTTGAAAATAACGTAACATGATTGTCAATGTAATTGTTTTGTCACTGTTGTGAGTGATGAGTGTTGCTGTACACACACACAAACATATATATATATACATATCTATACATATACACATATATATACACACACACATATATACATACATATATATATATCTACATATATACACATACATATACATACACACATACATACATACACACACATATATACACACAAATACATATATATATACATACACACACACACATATATAAACATATATATACATATACATACATATCTACATATATACACACACATATATATATATATATACATACACTCTTTGGGGTGCAAGCAACTGTTGCTGGGGGTGGCAGAATCCATCAAGGAAGAAAAATGAAAAACATTATTTGTACAAAATTTATTTATCCATTCCTAAATAATTAAATGGGCAGGCTATTTCGTATCAGTGCAATACGCTGTTTGTTAAAACGGATGACTCCCGCTCTTACGTGCAAGTCTGCGTGGATATTATGAACTATCGTATCTGTTCAAGTTCTATTTAAATTTTAAATAGAAGGAATTTTTATTTAGTTGACAGAAATATCTTTGGTAGGAATGGAAGTTAAATGTAGGCATCATTGCATAAATTTTTCTTCACCATACAAATGTAAAGAGTAAATTCGCCTTACATTCCAACCAAAGATATTTGTGTCGACTAAATCAGGGGTGTCAAACTCAATTGCACAGGGGGCCAAAATCCAAAACACACTTTAGGTCGCGGGCCGAACAGGATAAACATTTATTGAACACACTAAAACTAAACTTTTAAAACTTTAAAACTTTTAAAACTTAACTTTTTTGAACATAAATATGAATAAAAACAGACAGGAATATTATTCCTGAATAAATCAACTCAAACCTTAAATAACTTATAATATTTTGCTCTCCATAAAAATATATCCTGTCTAAATTATACAAGTTAGAAATAAAGTAAACGTTAAAAGAACAAACATTCAAATTTCTTTACTCTTATGTAATTTTATATAAAAAATAAACTTAGATTTTAAATATCCCAAAAGATTTTGCTCTCCATAAAAATATATCCTGTCAAAATTATACAAATTCAAATATGAACATGCTGCATAACAAAACCTGGAAATATAAACAAAATGTGTTCTTTTCAGCAATAACAAATCAAATCAAATCATTCAGTTGTCTTTGCTCATATGTCATTTTAGAGCTGGACGCCTGGCATCTTTTTTTGGCAACAAGTTTGGTTATGTTTGGTGTGAGGTTCTGTGTTGTGGAGATTCTCAGGATGGACTGCAGGTGCTCATCAGTGAGGCGACTCCTGTGTGCTGTTTTGTTAGTCTTCATCACTGAGAAGAGCTTCTCACACAGATATGTGCTACCAAACATGCACAAGGTTCGAGCCGCATGTAGACGGAGCTGGAGCATTTCTGCGGGAATGGAGTGAATAAACTGTGCGGGCCCTGCAGTATCGTACTTTGCCTTCAGTGTGCCATTACACTGCAGCTCAATCACCTCCATCTGAATCTGCACAGGTGCAGTTTCCACATCGACGGCAAATGGGTTGCGAAACAACTCAAAATTCTTTTTTGTTCTTCAAAGTCACCAAAGCGCCGTGCGAACTCAGTGCGCAGTGCGCTCAGTTTATCAGCAAAGTGCGTATTTGGGAACACCGTTGTGCCGAATTGGTTCAACATTACTTGGCAACAGGGAAAGTGGGACAAGTTGCACTGGTGCATTTGTGTCTCCCATAAAAGCAGCTTCACTTGAAATCACTTTGTGATTGTGCACGGGTAAAAACGTCTGCTGAAGTGTCAGATTCTTCTTTAATTCTTCTGCTTTCTGTATCTTCTGCATTGCATTCAGGTCTTTCAGGTTATCCTGATGTTTTGTCTCATAGTGCCGTCTTAGATTAAATTCTGTAATTACAGCCACATTAGCTCCACAAATGAGACACACGGGTTTACCGGTAATGTCAGTAAACATATACTCAGCCTCCCATCGGTTTTTAAAGGCTCTATTTTCAGAATCAACTTTTCTCTTCAGCATCGTGTGGGCTAGCTTCGCAATAACTTGCAGCATCATAAGCTAGACTTGATTAACGCGGTAAGTGTTCGGCAAGGCAGCTGAAGCGCTGCATTATGGGATCTGTAGTTTATTGTGTTACCAGCGCTTCATATACCCGGGCCATTAATAAGAATAATACAGTATATAAAATGATCTCGCGGGCCAGATATAATTACACGCCGGGCCGGATGTGGCCCGCAGCCCTTGAGTTTGACACATATGGACTAAATAGAACTTGAAAAGATATATTTTTTCGAATGTGATCGCGCAATTCAGATCGAGTTGATGCGCACTACATCGAGCCCGCGTGCTATTGTGGTTTTGCCTGCATGCCTCAATAAGTCACCTTCCCCTCGCTCTTACTTTTTTACCGTTCATCTAATGAATACACTGAGTATGGCTTTACCAAAACAATCATTGATGGCGAATAAAGTATCCATTATTCGAGTATGTAGATCGGGGTATATATATACATATATATATACCCGCGTATCGCAGCGGAGAAGTAGTGTGTTAAATGAAAAAGAAAAGGGAACATTTTAAAAATAACGTAACATGACTGTCAATATACAGTAATTGTTTTGTGAGTGTTATTGAGTGTTGCTGTCATCAAGGATTTGATTATCATTATTTCTTTCAATCAGGTTCGTATTTGTAGGATGTGTTGTGTTCAAGTTACATTCCGTGTTTGTCAATCGTTGTAAAGATAACAGGTTTCATTCATCGATTCGTTTCTTACTGCATCAATAAACAGCTCGTCTTCTTCTTTATCTGAGACCTGACACACTGCATGTACGGGTTTTTTTTTTTACACTGTCTTCCTTTAGCGGGACATGGACTTTTTCCACTGTGTGCTTTGTTTCCGCAATAGCTGCACTTATGAATATGCTTGTATGTATCAGACGCTTCATATTTTTTTGCTGCCTTTTCAATTGTGTAATTCGGTTTTTGTTCAGCGCTCTTTGGAACTGTTGCTTTTAGTCTGTGCACTGCGTCAGTTCACGTGAGCCGCTTGGTGTACATGCATTGAAGTTTCCCAGCTGTGCTGGTGCCATGTCGTGCTATGTCCACGGCTGTATTTAATGTTAGCTAAGTCCCGGCACTTAAAACTTTCTCTCGCAGTTTCGCTGAGTTTGTGCCAAACACCACCCTGACCATTTCATCTTCCTCTGCATAAGCACAGTCCTTCACCCGTGAATATTTAGCAGCAGTGTTTCTATTGGATTGCCGCTGACGGATGGCCTTATATGGGCAGGCACTAAATTACAAACGCCAGCGGCAGCCTGTCTATGAACTTAATTTAAAGTTTAGGTTTACACCGTGCTTTGTTTCCGTAGTAGCAGCACTCATGAATATGGTTGTATATGTCACTCGCTCGCTTCTTATTGTTTCGCTGCCTTCTCAATTATATCATGCATGTTTTCTTCAGCGGTTTTTGGAGCGCTTCCTGGTTTTCTATGTACTGCGTGATTACGTGGGAGGCGTGATGATGTCACACGAAACTCCGCCCCCACGGCTTTCGAGCTCATCTCCATTACAGTAAATGGAGAAAAACAGCTTCCAGTTATGACCATTACGCGTAGAATTTCGAAATGAAACCTGCCCAACTTTTGTAAGGAAGCTGTAAGGAATAAGCCTGCCAAATTTCAGCCTTCTACCCACACGGGAAGTTGGAGAATTAGTGATGAGTCAGTGAGTGAGTCAGTGAGTCAGTGAGTGAGTGAGTCAGTGAGTCAGCGAGTCAGTGAGGGCTTTGCCTTTTATTAGTATAGATATATTTTCCCTGACTCCTAAATAATAAAAAGATACTTGAAATAAAAAAGGTTATTTCTTTGATTGAATGGTTGGATGTCAGGAATGGGCAGAATAAGATGATGCAATATGACACGTGAACATGACCAGCAATGGGGCATAGTGACTCAGCAACAAGGCTGTGGCCATGCAAAAATGATCTCAAAATGGTGGTGACCATATACAAAACAAAACCCAATACAGCCTCACCAGACTACAACTGAACACTAAAATTAATGGAACAAGTCCAAAAATGAAAGAAACTACAGCATGTCCCAGGAGGCCCAAAATGACATTCATTACACTCGTGCTGTCGTCTTTCTTTCTTCTCAATTTAAAGGGCTGTCTTAGGCGGAACATGAAAACTACAGGCATATATACATATATTGATATATTGTCAGACCTTGTTTACATTGTCACCGGATAAAGATGCCTACAACTCTAAATTAGGAGAAAACTCTTATCTATCTATGTGTTTATGCAACATACATGTACAGTATATAATATACATTCACTTCTACTGTGAATAATAAATGGACACCTTATATGTGTTTAGTAGTAAAGAGATTAAAAAAAAATACCTTAAATACACTTTATATACACAGGTGTGTGCCTTCTTAAATGCTGTCCAATAAATTCAATTTGCGCTGATGATTTGGAGTGCCACAAAAAGGGTCTGAATACTTCTATAAATGAGAGATTTCAGTTTTTGATTTCTAATAAATTTGCATGTTTTCACTTTGTCATTATGGATTATTGAGTGTACGTTGATAAGCAAAAACCAATTAGTTGTCTCAATAAGACTGCTAAGAAGCAATGCAAAAATATATTTTAGCAATATGTCTTAATTTAAAGAGAGATGTTAAAGACTTCAGCAGTCACTACAAGGCCATTCAATTTACCACTGTTAATTATTTTGATCTACTTTCAATGTTAGGCTAACGCTCCTTTAGAACATTTTCAAAATTATAAGAGAAATATTTAGGACATCTCAGAATGCCCAAAAAATCTTACAGATTTCTTTCAAAAAAGTGTAATACTCAAAGGCAGTACAATCTTGAAAAATGATGTACTGCATTCTGAATTTAGCATCAACACATTTAACTTGAAGAATGTTACTATAGGCAAGGTTTAAACAATGTGCTGTGTATTTTTGTCTTGTTTTGTACTCCTTTTTTGCAGTTTAATTCTTTTTAATACTGTTTCAGCTTTTTCTAAGTGGGTACTAGGTCACTGTCCTCAAGGCACCCCTGTAGATGGCAGTAGTGATATACAGTAAATAGACTCTTTATGGAGTTTGTATTCACCATCGGCCATGTGAATTCATTATTTTTCAGCGTGCTATTTATATATTGTAACAATATTATCACTGTTTATAATATTTAAAGTTAAAGCATTTTACAATGTTCATTCTAAAGGTAAACAACTTTAAAAGGTGAAGAAAACTCTTAAGTTATAAGTGGTTGAAAACTGGCCATAGTCTTTGCAATGGTGAGATTTTTATCCTGCCAATTACGCCAAACAATAATACATTTTGTTATCAGCCATAAATCCATACATCCATTTTTAATACAAATGCTTTTCGACAGAATTTTTGAGCGTTGACAGAGCATATCCAGGTAGAACTAAACAGGAAGGAACTAAATATAGGATGTGAGAACATTGCCAGGCACACTCATGTCCTCTCACTCATAAATTTAGAATCACCTGCATTTAACGTTTATGTGTATGCATTATGTAATTAGTGATTTCTAAAGGCTGTATTTACATTTTACCTCTGAATGCGTTAGAGCACTCTGAGTCTGCACTCAGTAAAGTGCACCATGTGAAAGTAAACTGAATTAAACAGAACCTCGCTTAAAATGTGTGAGGGGATTAAAGAACAGTAAGTGGAGAAAACTCATGCGGACAGAAGGAGAATTCCATAAAGATGGCTGAGACTGATACCAAGATCCCTGGTTCTGTGAAGCACCAGTGTTACAGTATGTACATTGCCATCCATGAAGTACAATGTGATCTGCTATAGCACTGATTAAACTCCACTTGGCCCAGAGACCAGAAAACAGGTCCAGGGGTTTAGCTGCTTTTGTAGCACTCAGAGGATTGCAGTAAAGGCATGTACTGTACGTGTAGCACACATCCCCAGTGCTGAAAACTATTGGATCTTCTTCTCATACTTGAAGAATCTGTTAGTTAGCCTCCCAAATATGCCACAAATTCAACTAATTGAAGTTTTCAACTGGCCTGCATTTGCAAAAAAAAAAAATGAAATGCACGCTTTTGACCAGTTATTTTGTGCGATTCTTTCCTATAGTTTCTATATAGTATTTTTAAAGTTGTTTCTGTTTTCTTTTTTTGTATTTTTTTTCCCGCCATTTTCTCTATTAAGTATGGATTACTGTGTTACCTCATGTGAATTATGATCTTAAATTCCTTATGGTTCCTGGTTATGTTATTTTAACATGTGCTTTATTTGGTAATTCCAGTTGTTAACTGCTATGACGTGCTCAACTGAAACTGAGAATTATTACTGATTGGTAAATATTACGGAAGTTTTGATGTGCCATGTTAAGGTGATTGAAATAAATCGACCTAAGAAATATGTAATTCTTAGAGAATAAAAAGCTTGCCCCTCCATTGCCACTTAAGAAGAGTAGGTACAGTGAATTACTGAGGCTTTTTGGCACCTGTCTGTTTAAGTGAATGAACTGCAGGCTACTTTCATTAGTGTCACGGCTTTCAGTTTTAAATGAGACTGGATCACCAGTGAACTTCAAATATATTAGTTATTAGTAAACTTTACAACTGGTCTTTTTGAGAACTCAGCAAATTCTTCATGGGCCAGTAAATGCATTAGTTACAGTATGACTGCCTTACTTCATTTTAATATACCTTCAATATAGTTTTTTAATGAGCCAGAAAAGAAAGCCATAATGCTATGCTACTGGCAAAGTGAGAAGACTGGAAGGAGAAATGGGTCCGGTAAGTGAACATAGTCAACAAAACGTGGCCATTACCAGAAAATCAATCAGAAAACCTAGTATCTAAGCGGAGGATGAAACTAACTCGTTGAAAACCTAGCAAACTAAAAAAAAAATAACAACAAATACAGTATATATTGTTAGTTATCCACAGAGTTGGACACTGGAATGGCCTCATAGGAAGCTCTTGTTTGGCGCTTTTCCACTGCATAGTACAGCACAGCATGGTTCAGTACAGCTCACCTTGGTTCGGCTCAGTTCGGCTCGGTTTGCGTTTCGACTGCAATTTAGTACCGCTTTAGAGTGGGCGGGATTATTCACGTGTCGTTATAGTTGCACCGCCTCTACTGCCGTGACATCATCGTAAACGCGCCACAAACAAACACACAACAATGGAGCATATCGACGGAATGGTGTTCTTCATTCTCGGCATGTGGATGTTTTTAACAGCAAGACGAAGGAGTTTGTTTCAAAAGAGGCTGATGGCAGCCAAAGAAAACACAGCTAAAAAAAACAAGAGAGTTTTGGAACTTTTACAACAACACGCAGACAACGACAACACTTTAGCTCGACGACGCGCAAGGGTAAGCATCTAAAAAAAGCACATCACTAGCTAACTTTTATCACTGTTGCAAAGCATAAAATGAACTTAACTGCCAGTGTAACATTAAAATGCTGTACTAAAAATCTAGCGGGTCTGTTGTGTCTCATGTCGCAAGTTCAATGACGCAGTAATGACGATTTTCTCCGGCCAATCAGTGACCAGCAGAGTTTACACGTCACGTTTTGGTAACGGTTCGGCGCACTTGAAACCTCGGCTGAGGTGGTACTAAAAAAAGGACCAGGTACCAGGTACTGTTCCCAGTGGAAAACCCCCCAAAAGTGAGCTGAACTGAACCGTGTCGTGCCGTACTATGCAGTGGAAAAGCGCCTTATGTCATCAAACTGATTCTGAGGACTGGTCCCTAGCAACACCTGAGCGCTGCAAAGTAACAAAGCTACAAAACATCATCATGGCAGCAATACAAGTAATAATGCTAATGATATTAATCTGTGACATAAGTTTCAAATAAATGATATGTGAATGCCCACAGATTTCTGGAGTTAAATAATGTACCAGAAGTGTCTTAAAATTGCAAGGAAAAAAAGTATTATTTCTAAATTCATAACACATAACTTCATATGAAATGTTAATTTTAGAACAGGGAGGCAGAGATGTTTCATTTTTATTGTATTATGTTTACAATGCTAGTTACTGATAACAACAGAGAGTAAAAAGGTAATAACGATAATTTCAGAAGAACAAAAAGGGAAGTCATCCTGTTTAGATTTGGAAAGTAATTTGAAAGGCTTGAGACAAAAATTTCATTAGTCAGCCTCTTGGTAGAGAAATACTTTGAACACTAGAGGATAAAAAATCAATTCACTCTGTGACTATCTTCAAACAACTGTCAGGAAGAGTCTCTACAAATCAGACTGTGTAGAAAAAATCAGAAACATAACAGCAATGTGCCTACTGTATTTTGTCTGTTGTAAAAAAGAGCATTTCAAGGTTAATATTTGAGGAAAAAGGTAAAGCTGATTAAGTAATACTGAGGCATAATCAGTAGGCAGTTCAGTTTAGTGCCTTTAGTGAACTCAGAATCAATTAGTTTTGCTTGTGTGATTGTCTTTTGGAGAATGCAGAATTTATAAAGCTTTTTTGTTGCTTCTGATGCATCTGAAAATTTGAGTAACTTTTTTGTGTTAAAGGTCTTAAGGTAGAATTAATAAATTGTAAAGCTCTAATTAAACATTTTTTTTAAGATTCTAATTGGATATAGTCAGGTGTGAAAGGATACATGCACTATTTATGTAACCAGTGGAGCTTTTTACCATAATAAAATTGTCAAATAAAATTTGATTGTACCAAAATTATTTTTTTATTTGTATCCTTTGTTATGACACATATTATATTATATTATATTATATTATATTATATTATATTATATTAT
>JANRMT010062835.1:68633382-68663241 GCA_026402145.1 Polypterus bichir lapradei | reverse complement strand
ATATTATATTATATTATATTATATTATATTATATTATATTATATTATATTATATTATATTATATTATACACAATCTTTGAATCTTGACGCCCCCCACAATCTCCTGGATCATGGACTACGTGACTAACGGACCACAGTTTTTAAGGCTGAGTGACTGTGTGTCGTGTTTTTATTCTCTACACAACAAACATCTAGCACAATACCAGCACTTGCATCTACAGAAACTTTCAGACGACTCTTCCATCATAGGCTGCATTAATAATGGAGATGAGTCAGGCCAAAGGAAAATCATTGAGAACTTTGTCTTGTGGTGCAGGTACAACAACTTTCAACTCAACATCAACAAGACAAAATAATAAATGGTGGATTTCCAACATACCAATGAGCCTCTGAGACCAGTCACCTTTCAGGGAGGACATAGAAGGGGTGCAGAGCTACAAGTACCTGAGGGTTCAACTAAACAACAAACTGGATTGGTCTGACAACACAGTAGTTCTGTACAAGGAGAGCCAAAGCAGACTGTGCTTCCTAAGGAGACTCGGGTCTTTTGATGTGTGCAGCAAGCTGCTGGAGATGTTCTACCAGTCCGTAGTAGCCAGTCTGGTGTTCTACACTGCAGGCTCCTGGAGATGCAACCTGAGCACAAATGAAGCACAACACCTGAACAAACTTATCAGAAAAGCCTGCAACATCACAGGGCAAACCCTGGGGTCTTTTCTGCCAACTGCTATCAGGCAAATCATTGCTTTAACCTGATGTACTCATTAAGTTTAATTATTTATTTATCGATCGATTGATTGAATGATCGATTGGCTGTATTAAACAGCCCTGCGAATCTATATTCTATTTTTATGTTTCTACTGGTGTATGCATTTGAATTTTCTAATGGGAGTAAGGAAGTTTTATCTAATCTAATCTAATAACTCGCTGAAATAAGTTTCCGGGCAAAGCTCTTGTTAGGAAATTGCCCAAGAGAAAACATATTGCCAATATTCCTTTACTCTCTGAAGGTAATCCTCCTTCTAACTTTTATTTCCCTGATGTAAAAAAAATATATATAAATTATTCTATTTAATTCATTGTCTTTTCTAAAACTTCAATCCAAAGAAAATCTTGCTTTTTTACAATTCCACGTTATCTTATAGGGCAAATGAAGACAGTTCCCTTTTGTCATGTATTGATTATATTTTAATTGTTTTCTTTCTTAAAAGTTTTCTTTTCCATTTGTCATTCAACCTCAAAAGAAACACTCTGTATAATTCCAAAACTTCTGTTAATGGAGCACAATATACACAGAATGGTTCTGGTGAAATTGTGCCATTTTAGATCAACTGTATTGTGCTGTGAATTTAGTAGAGGCAAGGGGTGAGTTCTTTGAGTGATGTTGATGAACTGTAAAAGAAATGTCAATGACTGTTCTAACAAGCTTAAGAATTATGCCTGAATTCCCAGAACAGAAAGAAAGAGAGCTAGAAGCAGCAGAAGAGTATACTGCCTTCAACTTCAATTTATCCAGTTTTGGCTGGAAATTCTTTGGCCGTTGAAGTTCTTTTAAAGCTTAATTGGGTGATGCCTTTCAATGTGTCAGACAAACTCCAGATTACATCTGGTGTCTACAGTATTCCCTTACTATGTCAAAGAGTCAGAGTTCATGAGTCCACTTTTAAGATTAAGCAAGAATGATTATTTTGGTAGAACAGCTGAACAGCGATGTACACAGACCTTTTGGTGGGCAGTGGCTTAAAAAGGGAGAAGGAACACTTTACAGGACAGGATTCCTTCATTTTAACTTTGGATATAAATTATTGCCTGCTTTTATTTCTGTGTTTTTTAATTTCACAGGATGTTTGGATGTCTATTCAGAGGTTTTATAACATTCACAGCCTTTTCAAAAAATATGTGTCTGTGATTGCCGATTATGTCAGATTATCAGAAAAGACACTACACACCCTCTACTGGGCATATACCTTATTTTATGTATATAATTATTTTCCTAATAACACATTTTAACAAGATGAAATGCCCAATAAATAAATTCCCATTTATTACATTTTCCTTAATAGCAACAACTGACATCACAGCACATGAAACGAACGGCCTATTGTGGGTCAAATATTCACAAAACCACCAGAACGGATTATCTGGTACCATATATATGACCATTATTTATGTATTTATTTATTTTGAATTATGGTTTCATCAAGAAATTATTATAGTACGATCAGGAACCCTGAAGCACAATGCAAAATGGCTGTAAAAATACTATATGCATTAAGCTCTTTCAGTAACAAAAACAAAAGAAAAGTAATACTTTCTAGGTTTGAGGGGAGATGCAGGCCAAAATTAAGACTCACAACCCATACTAGGTGTTGCCATCTTTTGAGTTGTATAGCAAAAATTGTCATTTTAGTGCTCTTACCATTTCCCTACATTTACTTGAAGAAATGAGAGAATATAAAGAAAAGAGTGTAGTTAGGATATAGCAGGTTGGATAATGGATGGACAGATGGATGGAGAACCAAATATAAAAAGACTAGGGGGCTTTGCCCCCTGCTTGCTTTGCTTGCCAACGTGCTAGCCATTTTGTGGTTCAGCTGCTCGCGTATGAGGATGCGGATGTACAATTTAAAAAGATTGTTATTTTCATGGGAACTGTTATATGCATAATAGACCTAACTATTTTACATTACAGCAAGTAATTAATCATATATTTTAAAATATTAAAATGTAATCATTTGAAAGTAAATTATGATTCATGTTGCATTGGAATTATTCGTAGTGTTATGATTTTATTCTGTTTGGATTTGAAATTAACACGCAAATACTTTTTAAACTTACACTTTTATTGTAAAACTTCAGTAAAAACAATTTTTTGAATAAAATTTTTGGCAATATCGAATTGAATTTTGATTCTGTGTTTAGACGTATAGCTGCCATAATTGAATTTCTTTTCTTTCTCTCTAATAAATAAACTGAGTTTTTCTAATGTTTATCTTTGTAATTTGTTAATTGTCTTTGCAAAAGCAATTCTAACGGGAAACTGTAATACGAATGGCATATCAAGATCACCTTTGGTGTCTAATGTTATCCACAGAAGATGTACTACATTACCTTTCTTGGATACATCCTTCTTTCAACAGTAATTTGGGCGGTGGAAGACCGTACTGTGTTAACGGTTGTAGATATTCTACAGGATATTGTAAGTGGATGTTTTCATCTTCTGCACGATCACCACCAACTGTTCCAGCATAGTCTATTGATATGCATTTAACCAATTTGCCATGTAACCAATCGACAATTTTTGAATTAATTAGTTTGACTTCATTGTTTCTCAGTGCTAGGATTGCCCTTGTACTTATTTCTTCTGTTGATAACCCTTCAGGATGAAATTCTTCAATAAGATTTGGACATTATAAGTCTTAAAGGAACTTAAAGTGAGGAAAACGTAAAAATTTATAAGAGCTAAGAGAGCAGGAACTGTGTCTGTCAAAAGCATTCACACGAATGAGAGGTGAGAGGGCCGTGTGTGTGGTTGAAAATGGTTGAGAGGAGGGTGTGACTTGAAAAAATCTCATGGCCAAAGTCTCGTTTCACAGGACTTGAAATTATCTCTTTGAAAAAGTCTCGTCTCAAGATTTCTTTTTATAATAGAGAGACAACATGTTCCCTCTTTTAAAGAGAATCCTTAATGTACAAAATAAAATTGTACACAAATGCACCCCTCATAAATTGTCTGCTCCCTGATTTGTCTTCTAAGCATGCTGGTACAGCCTTGTATAGTTAGTTATGAGTTTAATACTACTCTACTACTTGAACATGGACACATTATATTCTTACTAGCTGTGCTATCCATCTAAGATGGGTTGAAATCTGATTAATCAATGTAGACCTCATTGTTAACATTTGCAGTGCATCATCTATTGAAATGTATTTTGTAATGCCTGTAGTAATGAAATGCATTGCATTTGTCATTCCAACAGATGCATTACTATAAACGTTTGTGATGTGCCATTAGTTGGAGTTATATACCATTTGGTATGGGATTCCTAAAAGCAGTGTAATGATTATGATGCTCCATCTGTTGGACTGACAAATGCAATACATTTTTATTTCTACAAATATTTCTGAGAGACAGAGACATAGCAAGCAGATGGATACACAGACACATAGATACTTATTCTTAATTTAAGGTGGATTATACGATGTGAAACGGCTTTGCTGCATCATACTCTCAATTATATTTACTGTTAATTCATTAGGATTGTTACACCTATTATGTATGTTTTAAAATGCTTCCCTCTGTTTCAGTAAGAGTACTTTGAATAAAATTTAAAAAAAAAATACACAAAAATCAACTTATCTGCTATTGCATTGTCTCTTTACTAGAGCCCATGCCAGCAACAACAAATGTGAGATAGAGTACCCTTTTTCGACTGCAAACCAATCCATTAGAGGGCACTTTCACTCTCGCCCATACTCACATTTCTAGAGTCACCTGCAGAGAGCAGCATGTGTGCTTTTGAACTGTGGGAACAAATTACCTAAATGGAAACACTCAAATGCCAGGGTAATATGCAATCAAGGATCTGTAATTACTGTAATAAATATAAAAATTCACTTTAAAATGTTAGTTTTTATTTGTGCAGCATACTTGAGGTTTCCTCATTAGTGCACTTAGAAACAGCTTTCAGAGCTGAAAAGAGTGATCCCAGTTTGAAGTGCAGGCAGTGGGCTGTAATGGTTAAGACTTTGGACTTCATACCCTGAGATTGTGGGTTCAAATCCTGTGTGACAGATAGGGGGCGCTGTTGTCCCCTTGAACCCTCAGAACAGATGCCAGACATCAGATAAAAGCCCAAACTAATGACTTTTTATTATAAATAAGTGCACAAAGCACCCTCCACTCCACAATACTCATAAATAATTACAATAATCCACAATACAATAATCCTCCACTCCCAGACGCATTGTCACCTTTCCTCCCAACTCAGCTCAACGTTCTGGGGTTTCCCACAATCCTTTATAGTCCTCGACCCGGAAGTGCTTCTTTCCCTCAGTCCATGTGGTTTCGTAACACTTAAGGGTCAGATAAAAACTCCTTTTTCTTCAACCCGGAAGTATGTCATTTCTTCTGTCCACGTGACTGGGACGTACTTCCGGGCTGTAGGGAAAATATTCCTTGAGCCTCCCTGTGGCATCCTCTGGCGGCCCCCATGGTATCCAACAGGGCTGTGAATAAAGACTCCATTGTCCAGGATTCCCTGCTGGCATTTGGGGTACCTCCATGCTGCAGGGAGGGCTCCATCTGGCGGCCTGGGGGTATTGGCCGGGATGACTGGCCGGCCATATACCACACCTGCTACTGGTAGTGTGTAACCATGAGCAAATCACTTCACTTGCCAGTGCTCCAAATGAAAAAGCAAAAGTAATGTAACCAACTGTATCTCATAAATGCTGTAAGTCTGCCTTTATGAAGGCATCTGCCAAGTAATAATAATAAAGTATTTGAATGCATGAGTAACTTCTCTTTCAATATTATAAAGCCCTTATTGTTGTGCTGTTTAGTTTACTGTGGAGGTTTAATTTTAACAACCACATGGGGCATAGCAGTTGAGAAATGGGTCTAACTGCAGCCTGCGATACCTATGACAAAGGTCAGGTAATGCCCACAACTTCAGTCATAAAATGCCCTTTGAGTCAGACAACCCTCCCATAACTCTAATCTTAACCATAGTCTAATGCGATTGGTGTTTTGTGACTAATGTTGAGGGCGTTTCGTGATGTTGGAGCCTTACTTGACTGACGTCACAGATACTGCAGTCTGCAATTACACTCTGTTGGCAGTTGCCACTATCAGGAGTCACGTTGATACGGTGTATGGGCTTGTGAAAATTAAGCAACCGTCCTGTCAGATAAAAATCATGTTACTGGGGCCGTTATCCACATTCAACAGATTGGTGCTCACTTGACACATTAGAGCTTTTCATCACAGAGGATGAAGTTTAATATAACAACATTGTGATAAATTGACAGTCAGTGACTCTTCAATGAGGACACTTTCGCTTAGCTCTCTTGACTATCAAGACTTGATTTTTGACTTTCCATAGGAAGATCACAGAAAGGTTTATGTTTTTGTGCCTTGGTGGAGGTGCATGCTTGCTGCTCTCACGAAGTAATAGTGATAATAAAGGAAGCTGTAAAGTGAATAACTGTAAAAAAGACGTTCAATGATGGTGTACTGAAGCACACACCAAATGGGAATTAAGCCTGAGAAGGCTAGTGTGCGTTTATTTAGCAAATGATTCGCAGTCATGCTTTAGCAGAATCACCTTCCCACTGTTGAAGATGTTGGGAACACCTTGTAAAAAAACTGACACATAAACTAGACAGGCTGTTCTACTTGTTTAGAGTCCCCAGTCGTCATCCAGCATTGCTTGCTGTGTCTCAGTCGGTCCTCCCGTTATTCTCGGTGCGGTTGTGTTTATAACACCCTGAGAGTCTCTGTCTGCCTTCTCAAGCCTTCCTGGACTTGTAATGTGCAACAAAAAAAAGTTCCTGGAGTTCCTGGAATGCAAAGCTTAGCATAGCTGTGAACATTTTGCTGTCAGCCCCCCATCCAGCCCCACCTAGAGTGATATGAGGGCCACACTATATTTTCTTGCATTTTTGTGTTCCCAGTATGCCTTGTTTTAGGTTTGGCTGCCCAGCTCTTATTTTACTGACAGTTCAATGTTTGGTTCCTGACATTTGACAAAAAAATTGATTATGACTGGAATTTTACAGATGACGGAAGCGTTTATGATGTATCCTTGTTCTGTGCCTTGTATCATGCAATTTTAACTTTAAAACAGTGTTACACTGAGAATGCAAAGCCAAAGCATTGTCTAGTATAACATGAATAAAATAGTTACACATCTCATCAGTCGATTTTCTGTGGTTTCTGTTGAGGGACAGTGAGATGCTTTCCATATTTGACAACTCCTGGACACCAATTTTTTCCATCTTTTATCATAAAAGTAGCACTAAACTGTGGTTGCGCTGACCTGAAGAGAGCACCTCTTACAGTCTCTCAATAACCTGATCAAACACCTTTTAAACAGGAGTGGAAGAAAATGATCATTTTCTTTTAAAAAAATAAATAACCTCATTACCATTGGTATAAAGCAATACGTTTACCTGCATTGGTACCTTTCTAAACCAGTACACCTGGAAAACTCTATTGAAATTCACTTTAGCTGACAGGCAGAAAATGCAAAGTTATCTGATAAATCTCTAATAGTGGGGAATGGCTAACAACGGTAACAAGCAAACTAAAAAAAGCTGGCGTTATAATCAAAGTGAATATATGTGGCTTGTGCAAGGACATTACAGCTGTCTTCCAAGTCATGACACTGTACAAACAACAAACCAGGACAGGAATATTTATTATTGTTTTCATTTTTATTTTATTTCCGTGAGGGATAGTGAAAAGTGGCCCTCTGAGGTTTAACAAACCGTGTTGGTTATTGATGTTTTTTCACTGTTTCTTGCAATAAAAAGGAGGTGAGTGCTCGTGTTTAGGTCCTTAAGGAAGAAATGGTTCCATGGGCCATTGAGGGGAAAGGGGCAGGTGCTTGAACCAATGAAGCCACCCTAATGTGCACATTCCTGGATCTGAGATATTACATATCTCAGTTAAAATGGACTTTATAGTGTTATAGTGCATCTACTGTAGCATAAAGGCCATGTCACACTACATAATTTTTACGGCAATTTTCACTCACAGACTTCATTTGCATAATTTTAGTGAATTGGAGGCAGTCATGGCATCCCTAACTACCCTATCCAACCAGTATGTCATCCAGATAAACTTTGTCTGCAGTCGTAGGAGTGTGAATGTGAAATCTGACAACTAATGAGTGCACACCATCATGCATACAGGTATACAAGAGAAATGTATGCGTTGGACCTTGCAAATATAAGAAGAGCTCATCAGTCTGGCGTTTTTTGTTGTACCTACTACAACAGAATGAGAGAAAAAAGAGAGTAGGGGTTCATATTGAGGATAAACTTGCTGTACCGGAAAAGCATTTGTAGGCCACCAGCACGGTCAGACAGCATGATATTGGCTGTCAGGAAAAGGTTTGAACTCATGAATCTCTGGAAATGTGAACCTGTGGTGGAAAGTCATCACGGTCAGGTATTTTGATGTCCTTAGGCAACAAGATTTGCACCTACAGTTGTCAAGTGTGACATCCACTTCGACTACAAGTTGTGTAATGTGACACCAGTTTACGTTTTGTTGAATGTTAGTGTTGCAAGGTTTAGCAATTTACTATTAATGTCATAACAGTTGCAGTGTTTCCCACCAACGTATGATGTAGCAGTAGGGGGAACCTCATTTTTTGGGGGTGAAGGGGGGATATCACTGTCTTGGTCACATGACTGTTTCAATTATAATATAGTGTTTAAAATTGCATTTTTGTGGTTAATACATACAACCCCAATTCCAATGAAGTTTGGACGTTGTGTAAAACGTAAATAAAAACAGAATACAATGATTTGCAAATCCTTTTCAACCTATATTCAATTGAATACACACTACGAAGACAAAATATCGAATGTTCAAACTGATAAACTTTATTGTTTTTTTGCAAATCTTCACTCATTTTGAATTTGATGCATGCAACACATTCCAAAAAAGCTGGGACAGGGGCATGTTTACCACTGTGTTATATCACCTTTCCTTTTAACAACACTCAATAAGCGTTTGGGAACTGAGGACACTAATTGTTGAAGCTGTGTAGGTGGAATTCTTTCCCATTCTTGCTTGATGTACAACTTCATTTGCTCAACAGTCCGGGGTCTCCGTTGTCGTATTTTGTGCTTCATAACGCACCACACATTTTCAATTGGAGACAGGTCTGGACTGCAGGCAGGCCAGTCTAGTACCTTTAACTACGAAGCCACGCTGTTGTAACACATGCAGAATGTGGCTTCGCATTGTCCTGCTGAAATAAGCAGGGACGTCCCTGAAAAAGATGTCGCTTGGATGGCAGCATATGTTGCTCCAAAGCCTGTATATACCTTTCAGCATTAATGGTGCTTTCACAGATGTGCAAGTTACCCAGGCCATGGGCACTAGCACAACCCCCATACCATCACAGATGCTGGATTTTGAACTTTGCGCTGATAACAATCCGGATGGTCCTTTTCCTCTTTGGCCCGGAGGACACGACGTCCATGATTTCCAAAAACAATCTGAAATGTGGACTCGCCAGACCACAGCACACTTTTCCACTTTGCGTCAGTCCTTCTCAGATGAGCTCGGGCCCAGAGAAGCCGGCGGCGTTTCTGGGTGTTGTTGATATATAGCTTTCGCTTTGCATGGTAGAGTTTTAACTTGCACTTGTAGATGTAGCGACGAACTGTGCTAACTGACAATGGTTTTCTGAAGTATTCCTGAGCCCACGTGGTAATATCCTTTACAGAATGATGTCGGTTTTTAATGCAGTGCCGCCTGAGGGATCAAAGATCACGGGCATCCAGTGTTGGTATTCGGCCTTGCCACTTACGTGCAGAGATTTCTCCAGATTCTCTGAATCTTTTGATGATATTATGGACAGTAGATGATGAAATCCCTAGATTCCTTGCAATTGTACGTTGAGAAACGTTTTTCTTAAACTGCTGGACTATTTGCCCACGCAATTGTTCACAAAGTGGTGAACCTCGCTCCATCCTTGTGAACGACTGAGCCTTTTGGGGATGCTCCTTTTATACCCAATCATGACCAACACCTGTTTCCAATTAATCTGTTCACCTGTGGAATGTTCAAAACGGGTGTTTTTTGAACATTCCTCAACTTTCCCAGTCTTTTGCTGCCCCTGTCCCAGCTTTTTTGGAACGTGTTGCAGGCATCAAATTCAAAATGAGTGAAGATTTGCAAAACAACAATAAAGTTTATCAGTTTGAACATTCGATATCTTGTCTTCGTAGTGTATTCAATTGAACATAGGTTGAAAAGGATTTGCAAATCATTGTATTCTGTTTTTATTTACGTTTTACACAACATCCCAACTTCATTGGAATTGGGGTTGTACATATTTTTAAATCAACTGCTTGATGATGATGATGATTTTTACTATCATACATAGTGTTAATATAAAGACAATGTAACTTTACCAATTATTTTTAAATAACATTAATCATATTTAAGTCCAATAATTATTTTTATTTGTACAATAACGTGTACAAAGCACCCTCCTCTCCACAATACTTATAAATACTACAATAAACAATAACAATAATCAGTCCTCCAACTCCCAGACGCGTTGTCACCCTGCCACCCGACTCAGCTCAATTGCTGGGATCTCCCATAGTTCTTTTATATTTCCTGACCCGGAAGTGCTTCCGATCCCCCCAGTCCATGTGACTCTTATCACTTCTGGGTCAGATTAAAACTCTTCTTTTCTTCAGCCCGGAAGTATGTCATCTCCTCTGTCCCCGTGACTGGGAATTACTTCTGGGCTATATGGACGATATAAGTCTCTGAGCCTCCCTGCAGCGTCCCCTGGTGGCCCCCATGGTATCCAGCAGGGCTGTGCATTAAAACTCAAAGGTCCATGAGGCCCTGCTGGAATTCGGGGCACCTCCATGTTGCAGGGGGGGCTCCATCTAGTGGCTTGGGGGTATTGGCCAGGATAAATGGCCGGCCATATGCCACAAATGTTAGGCAAACACTAACTGTGACCAGGATAAACTCATGTCAGCCATTAAGATATGTATCTCCTCTGCTGCCTAAAGTCATGCATTAATTGAATCTACATTAAAATTCCAAAGTGTTCTAGAGGAAAACATGAGACCTCCAGAAGGACAGTTAACACTAACCTAATGTGGGTGAAACAACATGACAATGAGGAAGGAAAGAACTGGACCTGCAGTGTAAAACCGTGGAAGCATTAAAGCAGTGGTTCTCAGCCTTTATGGCCTTATGACCCAGTTTTACTTAGATGTTCATTGATGATCCACACATATAAATCGAATTAGTCAAATTAACACAAATATAAACGGGAAAAATAATTGAGCAGCGCTGTTGGTACCTCTGGTTAAAATGAGGTGGAGGTGGGAATACATTATAGTGTGAACAAGTCAGTCGGTGAAATGACCAATGGTTCAGAGACACTGGCTTAGAGTGCCGTTAAAATACTCTCGATAAGATGTCACAGGTTCCACCTGCCTGAGTCCCACCACCATGATTTTATAACTAAGTTTTTATCTCCCTAATAAACACTCACTTCACGCCGTCCTGTGTTAGTCCACGAAAATGTGACTAACAAAGAAACATTGTGATAATTTCTCCTAATTGTATAAAAATTATAAAATTCTCCATAAATGAATTCATGAAGATCACTGCTGGTGAATAGTCACACCACAATGTCAATAGCAGAACTCCAAACGTACCTGAACATTTTTAGTAATTGTTCACTTGACTGATGTCTGAAGCCGCCCACTTTGTTTTAAGCTTCGAAATCTCAGGAACTCCTGTAGGGTTGTCCCTGTCTCTGCATTTAATCAGAGTCAAAGAGAATGTTGATTAAGAAACTGCGATAAAGTTTATGCAAACGACACTCCCTGGCTTGATGCTTGCCTCTGTTAGTTGTTTCTGATTTTTCCACTGAAGACCCAACAGCTTCTTTTAATTCTTGTGGCAGAAAAGTTACAGATTTTCCACAGCTCGGGCAAAATAATGCCCGCTGAACTAAGGAAACGCCACAAAACGGACAAAACATATTACATAACACAGTAGAGTAAAACAGCGAAATAACAAAATGGATGGAATGGGTGTGTAAAGTTCTAGCTCCCTTCTCCTTTTCTCTTCATTCCCTTAAAATTTTATTTCCATTTTGAGAGTCCACTTCCTTTTTCTTTCTAATTTGTTCTATGTGTTTCATGTTAATTTGTAGTTTGTGTTTCATATTAATCTGTTTTATGTGTTTTTTATTAATTTGTTGTGTGTGTCTTTGTTAATTTGTTGTATTGTGTTTTTTATTAATTTGTTGTATTGTGATTCTTATTAATTTGTTCTATGTGTTTTTTGTTAGTGTTTATTGCGTGTGTTTTTTTCTTTCTAATTTGTTCTATGTGTTTCATATTAATTTGTAGTTTGTGTTTCATGTTAATCTGTTTTATGTGTTTTTTTATTAATTTGTTGTGTGTATTTTTGTTAATTTGTTGTATTGTGTTTTTTATTAATTTGTTGTATGTGTTTTTTATTAATGTTTATTGTGTGTGTTTTTTTTTTTCATGCTTTGCCCCTCAGGGCCACTGTAGGAAAGTCTCGAATAAGCAGGTCAATGTCCTGCATTAAGCCCAACAAAGCTTTTTCGGTTAGATCTAATCAGATCATGAAAGCCTTCAAGCATCACAGTGTTAAAGTTATTTGTTAAGAGACTGTTGTAGGAAATTTCTTAAAGACAATATGAAGTTTAATAAAACAATTCCAGTGACTTTGTTACAAATTTAATGGGCATACTTACTGTCCCAGAGAAATGTGTTGAACAATGGCAAGTCCCATAATAACAAAAGAAAAAGAAAAGAAAATGTGTGATACTCCTTCATGATTGCTTTTACATAACTTCTGTAAACATGTTATATATTAAAATCTTATATATACTGTATGTACTCACATAATTCAGTTAAAACAGCATGCTATCAGGCAATTCAATGCCTCCTCCCAATGTACTCATTAAATTTGTATTTATTTATTTATTGATTGATTGTATTACTGGACCTGTGAATCTGTACCCTTGTTTTTTTATGCTTCTGCTGCTGTATACATCTCCAGTTTAATAAAGTTTGTCTAATCGAATTTAACAAATCTAATAACTTTATTCAAAGCAAGCACAATACAAGACAAATTTAGGTGCAAATGTGTGTTATGATCAAAACTCTCGATGGCTATGCCAAAACCTTAAAACCCTTCTAGACTAAAGGTGTACTCACACTGGCAATTCATTCTGTGCCCGAGCTTGATTGTCCGCATGTAATTCCCCAAAGTCTAGTTTATTTGACTAGTGTGATCACTCTGTGCTGGGACAACTGTACCGTGCCCCGGCCTGCTTGGAAGAGGTGGGCCTTAGCACAGTTCAGAAGCATTGGGGAACAGTGTGATTGCTAAACGTGCCAGAGCACGGAAAACAGACATGACGTCAATGATGCGACAAGTCAGATAGTGCAATTCTGATCATTCAGTATCTTTTGAGTTAAAAACAGGTTTTTTATTCTCACCTTACACATGAACATGAATTGTATTTAGCACAAAAAACTGCAAATTCCTCCCTTAACATCACGTCACTGTAAAAATCTTCTCATACGTGCAGCACAATTAACAGCAAAATGCTGCACTGCACACTCAATGAATCAGTGAGAGGTTAGAGTGTTATCCTGCCCTACATGAAGATAAGTAAAATCATTTTGACATGCATGCTGTCACTTCATGTTCGGATCTTGTTTTGGCTTTAAACAAAGTCGCATGGTCATGATGAAAGCGTGCCTAGGTCCAGAACATTAAGAGCAGTGTGATTGTAGGTCAGTGTTTTCAATTGCTGAGTCTGCCAATTCCATTTCTGCACTCATTTTGTGAAGATCTTATCAGTTCTGCTGTTAACCTCTGCTTAGGTCAGTGTTATTACGACTGGTCCCTGCATATCCAGAGATTTCCTGTGTTTCTAGAACGAGAGAAACAGCTATTAAATAGGGAAACGATGGCAAAGTTGTTAATCTAATATGATGATAAGCAAATTACTTTTAAATAAAAACAAAAAATAGAATGAAAACCTGTAGACATTGTGACTTGGGACCAACCGACTTAGTCCCAAACTGATTTAGTTTATAATAATTTACCTTATGATAGGCCATAATATCAGAAACCAGATTTCAGTGCTTCCATGTCCTTGTTATATGCAGATCACAACTTTATAAACTGTCAAAGAAACAGGTCATTGTAATAATCCATATTGTTTTACCTTCCATTATCTAGTTTAATTTTTGGAAATTTTATATGATCATTTTTAATCTCTATATATAATCTTCATTTGGATCTTGATCTTTGTTTGTCCGCGAATGAATTAGTAGAAGAAGCACTAGATGGCAGTAGAAAGACAGATAAAACATAGGCATTGCATTAAGAATCTCCTCCAGGCTTATACTACTGAAGACTGTAGTACTCCAGTCACACCTCCAAACACAGACATTCAAACTAAACAAATTTTTGTGCTTTAAATTAACTAAAGAGATCTTCATTTAGATCTTGATCTTTGTTTGTCCGCGAATTCCACGCATGCGTAGACCACCTTCCAGTTTAGTACATTGTTGTTACTCACGGATGTCAACAATGTGCCGGAATAACGAAAGGGGTGGTGGACAGTGTTACGCTGGTTAGCTCCTGAGGCCTGGTTAGAGAATGAGATTGCCGAAGATAAAAGGTACGTGCCTACGTAACATATAAATGTAAGAAAGACAGTGGGTAAAATGAATGACAACGTAACAGCATGTTCCGGAAATTATTATTGTTACATTGTAGCCGGCGAGTGCTGCGCGTCTCACAGTTGTACCGTGCCTTGCTCACATGTCAGTGAAGTGATCCCTATTTATGCTTTAAAGAGCCTGGATACCTATGTGTCCCCCTTTTATAACCATTGCTCCGTGTACAGTACAGGCCAAAAGTTTGGACACACCTCCTCATTCAATATGTTTTCTTTATTTTCATGACTGAAGGCATCAAAACTATGAATGAACACATGTGGAGTTATGTACTTAACAAAAAAAGGTGAAATAACTGAAAACATGTTTTATATTCTAGTTTTTTCAAAATAGCCACCCTTTGCTCTGATTACTGCTTTGCACACTCTTGGCATTCTCTCGATGAGCTTCAACAGGTAGTCACCTGAAATGGTTTTCACTTCACACGTGTGCCTTATCAGGGTTATTTAGTGGAATTTCTTGCTTTATCAATGGGGTTGGGACCAGCAGTTGTGTTGTGCAGAAGTCAGGTTAGTTGGACGATCATTTATTTTTCAACAGGACAATGACCCCAAACACACCTCCAGGCTGTGTAAGGGCTATTTGACCAAGAAGGAGAGTGATGGAGTGCTGTAAATTGTCATGAAAATAAAGAAAACACATTGAATGAGGAGGTGTGTCCAAACTTTTGGCCTGTACTGTATGTTGGTAATTCTAATACACTTGTTACATTTAGGTACATCCCTTGTATGTATTATTCGGAAGTGAGTGATGATGCATTGATTCTGAACCGTCCAGTTTATCCACAAATTCATTCTGAGCTCTCTGTTTTCCTTGTGGCATGCAGAATTTGACATAAACTTCAAATTCATTTAATTTTTTTTCATTCTGTACTGATTCAGTTGCTTTTGGGGTCTCCTAAAATGCCTTGTTATGTTGCCGTATGTATTATCTCCCTCTTACACTAGAAACTGAAGGAAGTAAACCTACATTTTCAAGGAATATTGATTTAAATCTGCATAGACTTTCAGTAGGTCATACGAACAAAGCTGCGTTTTCATTGGGATATGACTCAACTGCACCATTACATTGGCTCTTTCTGTTTGAATTCCCATGAAAAAGAGAGAAGGAATTTCTAATTTGGATCTCCTTTGTGGTGTACAGTTCAAAAGGAGCAGTCATGTGGAGGGTTTCTTGGACTCTCTTTCTAGAGGATTGCTGGCATTTCCAAATCAATGTTTTTAGATGTAAATAATTACTGAACAATTGTTAAATTGCTTTTTTAAACTAGTCAACCTTTATCAGCTTAAAGATATAATGTGCTGTATTTAAAGAAAACAATGAAAACGTTATAATACATGTGATTTGTCATTTTTTTAAATTGTCTTTGGGGCTGATTGCAGTGTTGTTAGTCCATTAAGGATTCTTTGTCGCAGAAAAAGATTGAAGTTATTGGTATGTTAAAAAAACTACATCATTAAATCTATTAAAAACAGCAAAGTTAATCCAGTGCTATGTCATATTTTACAAATTCAAAGGAAATTAATGGTGTACTGTTTAAAAATAGAGAGAAGCAAACATTAATGTTTATCTCACACTTCTTCACATTTTTCTTCCTTTCTCTTGCTCTTTATGTCCCTCTACTTAACATGCTGATTACTCACTTCTGTATACAAAATTTAATACACTTGCTTTCCAAAACTTCCAGAATGTGTTTAAACATCAGCATCAGCTGTCTAGTGAACTTTGATGTTACAGTATTTTAGTCTAGAATCATAAATCTTCATTTTAAGTAATATGTACTAAGAATGACTCACAACCCACTGTTAGAATAAGTGGGTTCAAGGAAATGAATCAATCATCCTACCTGCGTAATCTGGTTCAGCATCACAGCTCTTACATACCATTACTCACCCATACAGGGCAAGTTTAGAATCACCCATCACGCAAGTCTTTGGGTTGTAGGAGTACAACTGGAGTACCTGGGAAAAAAACATAAGCAGATACACAGTGAATATGTAAATTCCACAAAGACTGAACTAAAGCAGGGATTCAAATCCAAGACTGCTGCCTGGAGGCAACAGAACTAACCATTGCACAGCCGTGCTCATCAGATTACTTATTTATTTAAATATTTTTACTGTACCCTTATTAAAAGTAATTAACCTTTATGGCACTAAATTTCAAGTAGCGAATATTTATTTAACACTTAATGAAACATCTGTGGTTATCTTATCTAAATAGGTTTTGTATTTTATGAAATGTTTGTTTCACAAATACTAAGAAAACAGTAATGCCTCAAAGTGAACGGTTTTAAAGAGGCATGCCTTTTAATAAAGCAAGACTGGCACTTTTTTTGTCAGAAATTGGAAATCCTTACCTGTAATATTTGCCTTTTACATTGAGTTTATGATCCATCCATCCATCCATTATCCAACCCGCTATATCCTAACTACAGGGTCACGGGGGTCTGCTGGAGCCAATCCCAGCCAACACAGGGTGCAAGGCAGGAAACAAACCATGGGCAGGGTGCCAGCCCACCGCAGGGCACACACACACATCCACACACCAAGCACAAACTAGGGACAATTTAGAATCACCAGTGCACCTAACCTTTATGATCTGATTATGTATTAAGTATTAGCGCTTCTCCATGCTGAGGATTCAGACAATAAGATAATTGAGAAAATTATACTATTCAAGCAATCTGACAGTGTTAGCTTTGTTTTTTAAAATTGCCTGCTGATCAGCAGACCTTTAAGACAAAGGAAAGATGTTAAGAGTAATTTAAAGAATTATTGAATGAGGAATGTCCCAGAAACCCATTATAAGAGTGTGAACCCACAAAAGTTCATGTAGAACAAATCATATAAACCAAAGTTAAGACAGCAATGTCATGAATAAAGAATGAGAAAGCAGCTGGAGAAGATGAAGTATCAGTGGAATTATGGAAGTTATAAGGCATCAGAGGAGTTCAGGTACTAATGAAGATATATAATATCATCCTGATAACTGAAAAAATAACCATCGAATAGAAATGCTATTCTTCTTATATAATACGCTACCGTGGCTGTTCATTTTTCTGTCCAGGATTTTAAATCACCTGTAGCTCTCAAACCGTTTGACCTATTGACCTGAAATTTGGTACACATATACTACGTGACGTCTACTGTCCGCTTTCGGAGTGATGATTGACTTCCAAGGTTATTCCTCTTTTTATTTTTATTTTATTTTATTGTAGAATCAACTCTCTGCGGTGGGCAGCAGGGCAGCTGTGCGGCTATGTGTACTGTCGCCGTTCTCATCCATACTGCCTTCACTGTCACTTCCCCTAACTCTTCATATCTTAAATCATTCTTGAGGTAGATTGAAGACTTAAGTGCCAGCTTAAGTGAAAAATTTAAGAAAACGTACTGTTATTGCAACATAAACACTGACTTAATCTGTTTTAACGGGAAAAGATGCCGACGAAAAAAGAGAAGTGGGCCGCTAGGGTGGAGAAAAGAAGAGCTACTCAGGAAGCAGCAAGCACATCAACCACTGAGCAAATGAATGCTAAACGTACAGAGAAAGAATATGAAAACTATGAATGCTCAAGTCAAGTGTATTCACTGCATGTTATCGCGCAGTGCACCATTAATGGTATTTAATAATACATAGAAAAACATTTTAGAGCTATTAAACTACTTCTTCCTACCTTTAAGATAGGGGATAATTGAGAGAAATATTCAATGTTGGAGTAAATCATTTAGATTTCAGAATGGAAGTAGGGACCAAAGATGCAATCTTGGCATGGTGTATGTAAATGGAAAAATGCAGAGAGGAAAAGATCTAAATTATGACAGAGCACCAGAGGATGTGATCTGGTGAGATTTGAGAAGGAAAGGGGTACCCCAGTTGTACCTAAGACTCATTAAAAATATGGAAGCTGAAGTAAGAGAATAATGTGTGAGACCATTACTGTTTATACTAATGTCAGATGAAGTCAGTAAGGTAGTGAAGAAAGAAACTCCGTGGTCAATTCTTTTTGTAGAAGGTCTTGAGTTATATAAAGTTACAAAGAAGGAACTGGAAATAGAAAGTGGGGAAATCCTCTAGAGCAGTGGTTCCCAAGTTCAGTTCTGGAGGACCACTGTTCCTGCAGGTTTTCATTCAAATCAACTTTACTTTTAATTGGACTCCTAACATAATTGAACAAGCTCTTATTTCCCAGTCTGTGTTTACAAAAAAGGTCAAAACTGCATTTCAAAAATTTCATTAGTACATATTTATGTATGTTACATGGTTTTATTTTTACTTTTTCATCATCCTTATGATGATTATCATTCCGGTTGTCCAGGTGTCCTGACCATTATTTACTTTATTTGCTCAAGCAGCTGCACAAGTTCACAATCCTATGTTGTCTGTCCTGGAGTCTGCTTCATTTATTGTTAATTACCATTATTAGAATGCAATTAAAGCAGCAAAAAGGTGAATTAATAGGAAAATGACCAACAAGAGACAAGTTCTATAGAAAATAATCAGCTGTTTCTAAATTTATTATAAATGTAAACCTCAATGTACTGTGCTTTTTTGAATGCAGAATAAGAGAATAAAAAACAAAAGAGTAGCTAATTAAACAATGAGATCAACTGAAGGTAGCGTGACTGACTGATTGTGAAACGGTTTGGGATAAAAACCTGCAGCCACAGTGGTCCTCCTCACTTCCAGTGCTGATCATTAACACATCTGAGGACTGTCCAACAGTTCAAGGCAAAATTCCTTAGGAAGAAGTCATAAAAGATATATTTTGCTTGCTCGTTTCTTTTTATTTAATGTACAGACATAACCAAGTGATTGTCTATACTCTGAACTCTGATCCTTAGTAACATTCATATAGTTTTCACGGCTCTTAACCCACATACTTGCTAAATACATTTTCTGCAAATATTACTACAAATGCATAAATCAGGTAGTGGCACACACGCATATATTCATTCACTCATCGTTTGCCACCATTTTTAAAAGATGAATTGTGGGGTGCAGTTTATGTAGCAGCAGATTAGGACTGTGGTTGGGTGATGGAATAACAGTCTTAAAAATAAAGGATTTTTAAGATGCCAACTGATTCACCACTTTTATTTTAGAATGCAATTAAGGCAGCAAAAAAGGTGGCAAGGCTGAACTCGGGAACCACTACTCCAGCAATCAATAACCCAATATACAGTATGTTTTGCAACTATAGTGGAGATGGTATGAAAAGAAAAAAGTGATACTGGGAGCAGATGACTTAGAAAAAGTGGAGTCCTTTCAGTACTTAACAGCAATGCTTCAAAGGGAAGGAAGGCTAGAATTAGAATTTAGCAGAGAATCTGGGTGGGATGTACAATTGCAGAAATTGTAGTGGAATGCTCTGTGACAAAAGGATATTTGAAAAGATTCAAGGAAAAATTAATGAGATTTTAGTGAGACCAGCAATAATGTATAGTGGAGAAACTTGGAAAGAGCTAGAAGGGACACTAAACCTTTTTGATAAAATATTTTTTTATTTTTGATTTCCTAAACACTTGCAAAATGTTCCTAAATTTTATTTTAAATTAAGTGACTCTCAAATAATGTGTCTGACCAGTCATTTTATGTGTACTTGTTCTGCTCAGGAAGACCAAAAACATTATATAAAAATTACCCAAGGACATAACCTTTCCTTGTTCACATCAATCCAGAAAGCTGGAGAGAGAAGGCTAACATATTAATTGAATATAGTAAACTGTATCTTTTATTGTTTCAGCCAGGGTTTCATTTTTTTTTTATTCTTGGTTGAGCTATTTATTTATTTTAATATTACTTTTGTTACTTATCTGCTGTATTGTCTTTGCCAATGTTATGTTCATCTATTTTGTGGGTGGTCCCCCAAAAGGTGCAGCCACCTGCCAATCACCACCAGGGACTGCCCTCATCCTGTAAAACCAAAGGGTCTCCCACAGTTCCTGGTGGTTCATTTGAAAGCTCTTAAGAGTGGTGAGTTACTGCGATTTTCTATGTTTTTTTGTGATTTTTTTGATTTTGACTTCATGTTCTGTTTTTGATTTTGGTTTTGTTTTCTGGATTTGGACTTCGGTTGCATTGGATTGCCTTATTTTTTTTGGCCACTTTCTATTGTCCTTGTGATCCAAGGAGCGTTATTGTTAGTGAAGAGTATTTTAGTGAAGAACAAACATTTTATTTTATAAAAATTCAGTGTGGCCCTTTTTGTATCTAGCTGGGGGTTTTGACCAGATTTCACTCTGTAGTGGGCATTTTTGGAAGTGATTTAGGAACTGTGTGCTTTGGGAATCCCAGTCATTACAAAAACAGTACAAACAGAAGTACATTGCAAGCTCTTAAATTAACAACTTACTTGTTTTTATTACACTAGTAGACAACAATTCTAAGACACAGGACAAATTAAGGCAAGAATCAAATCTAATTTTTCAGAAGAAAAAATAGGAAAAAAATGTTCTGCTGTTTTTTTTTTTACTACACAAGGTACGCCAAAAATTGCATCACGTTTAAGCAAATCTTTTTGTCACAGGAAACATCTCTATAGGAAATAAAAAAAAAATCCACTAGTCAGTTTTGCTCCTACAATGTGTTTTCTGTTCAAAACATGTGTTTGAGTAATTTTTTATTTTCTTGTACAGTGGTACAGTGTTTGCCTCTGATTTTTCCTTCTTGGGAAGTTGGGCTCTAGTTTCCCATGACCATGATCTGGATTAACAAATTCAATAATGAATAGATTGTTGTACAAGTCACTCTGATGAACTAGAGCATAAACATGGTTTCTTGCGTTACATTAGATGATATCAAGAAGGCTTTCTGTTCAAAACATCCTTAACTGAATTAAGAAAATTCAATAATAAATAGTTGCACAGATGTTTGTACAAAATCCTGGAAAGAAAGGGCCGCCGATTCAAAGTTGATTGGTACTTTATATCCTGTGCTGCCTGCAGTGGATTAAGTTCTTATATTATTAATGGTAGATGTCTTGTAGAAAAATAGCTTGGAAAGCTATGATCAAGGAGCTGTCAGTTATTTACAAGAACTAACTGTGCTACCCATCTAAGAATGGTTGAAATCTAATTAATTGATGTAGACCTCAGCATTAACATTGCAGTGTACCATCTGTTGGAATGTCTTTTGTAATAAAATGCACTGCACTTGTCATTCCAAAAGATGATGCATTACAAACATAATAATTAAATGCATTAATACAATTGTTTTTGATGCACCATCTAATGGAATGACAAATGCAGTGCATATGTTTGTTATTTGCCATTTGGTTTGGGATTTATAAAACCAGTGTTAATGTTTGTGATGCTCCATTTTTTGGAATGACAGAGACATAGAAACTGGATGGACACACGGATACACTTACACATGGACGCTTATCCTTTTATTAAAGTGGATATTCTGTAACTTAGCACGATACTGAAGTATTAGCTGAGTGGGCCAGCAAACCAGAAAGACTGTAGAAAAAAATGAACCACTTGGTGACTCTGAATCTTACTAACTCTGAGCTGAAATTTAGTTTGCCAATTTATATTTAAACAAGCTGTGTAAGTCAGGGCTGTAAAAAGCCTGGGCTCCTAGAAACTATTAAAATCATTAGAAAAAAATTGAAATGCAGAGTTGGTGGTTTAGTTTTGCAGATGTACTTGCCCCCCTTGTCTTAAATTGGTTTGAATCCTACATGGCAGGTAGAAAATTCTTTGTTAGTTGTGGTAATTACAACTCAAAGACACAAATTATCCTATACGGTGTTTCACAAGGCTCTATCCTGGGTCCGCTGCTCTTATCAATCTACATGCTTCCGTTAGGTCAGATTATCTCAGGGCATAATGTGAGTTACCACAGCTATGCTGATGACATGCACCTGTATTTATCAATAGCACCTGATAACCCCAACTCTGTTGTTTCACTAACACAATGTCTTACTTGTGTTTCTAAATGGATGAATAGTAATTTTCTCAAGCTAAATAAAGTGAAAACAGAAATTTTAGTGATTGGCAATAATGGATATAATGAGGTTATTAGAAATAAACTTGATGCATTAGGATTAAAAGTCAAGAAGGAGGTAAAGAACTTAGAGGTAACTGTTGACTGTGACCTGAATTTTAAGTCGCATATTAATGAGATCACTAGGACAGCATTTTTTCACTTAAGAAATATAGCAAAAGTTAAACCTCTAATATCATTGAAAGATGCTGAGAAATTAGTTCACGTTTTTGTTTTCAGTCGACTAGATTACTGTAACGCACTCCTCTCAGGACTATCCAAAAAAGACATAAATCGTTTGCAACTAGTGCAGAATGCAGCTGCTAGAATCCTAACTAGGATAAGAAAATCCGAGCACATTTCTCCAGTTTTGATGTCACTACACTGGTTACCTGTGTCATTCAGAATTGACTTTAAAATACTGCTTATGGTTTAAAAAGCCTTAAATAATCTCGCTCCATCTTATATATCGGAATGTCTGACATCCTATATTCCAAATCGTAACCTTAGATCCTCAAACAAGTGTCTGCTTAGAAATCTAAGAGCTAAACTTAAAAGAAGTGGTGAGGCGGCCTTCTGCTGTTATGCATCTAAAATCTGGAAAAGCCTGCCAATAGGAATTTGCCAGGCTAATACAGTGGAGCACTTTAAAAAAACTGCTAAAAACTCATTACTTTAACATGGCCTTCTCATAACTTCATTCTAATTTAATCCTGATACTCTGTATATTCAATTTATTATCATAACTATTCATGGTGGCTCTAAAATCCGTACTAACCCCTACTCTCTCTTCTGTTTCTTTTCCCGTTTTTCTGTGGTGGCGACCTGCGCCGCCACCACCTAATCAAAGCACCATGACGTTCCTATATTGATGGATTAAAAGCCAGAAATCTACATGACCATCATCATCAAGTTCTTCCATGAGAACCCAAAATACAGAGAGGACTGTTTTCATTTATGTTAGGTAGAATGCCCAGAGGGGGCTGGGCGGTCTCATGGTCTGGAACCCCTGCAGATTTTATTTTTTCTCTCCAGCCATCTGGAGTTTTTTTTTTTTTTTTCTCTCCTCCCTGGCCATCGGACCTTACTCTTATTCTATGTTAATTATTGTTGTTTTATTTTAATTCTTACTTTTGTCTTTTATTTCTCTTTTCTTCATCATGTAAAGCACTTTGAGCTACATTATTTGTACGAAAATGTGCTATATAAATAAATGTTGCTGTTGAATAGAATTTTGTTCTGCTTTGTTACCACTTGTACAACAAAGTACAATATTATAATGTTACTATTGTAACATTTTTCACTTTGCATTTGGTAAACATCTACATAAAATAACATGACAGAGAGAGATACTAAAGTAGATTTCTGGAGCTCTTAGTAGGACAAATGTGTTACACTAAAATAATGTCTTTAATTAGTAATTTAAATGCCAACCACTTTCAACATGTAGGCAAATATGAATAATTATAGCTATGTAGAGGCCGGGAGACCAGAAGCTACTTGGGTTGGTCAACAGAGGCAGCATTGGTGGTAGAGATGAAACCTAAGAAAAAACATGGACAAATCTAATCTAATTAGCTGTCAAAGGGAGTAAGGAACTGGCATATGTCCGTAGCAAGAGGGGTTTGCCCATACTATTATTTAAATTAACAGTCAAAAGGATCCATCCCAGTAGGAGAGGGTACCTCAAAAAGATGTCCTTGGAAATTAGGACCTGCTTAATTTGAATTGTTTAATTTAATTGAAAATAGATAAGAATATTACAAGCTTGCATTATGCCTCTACTTTGTCTTTCCCCATTAGGCAGTGGACCTCCTTGTTACATCGAGTTAACCTTAAATGAAATTTACATTTTTTCTTTCTCTCCACCAAAGCTCTTTGTTCTCAAAGAGTCATTGCAATATAGTTATCAGTTTTAACTTGTTATTTGATATAAATTGCGTGCAATCCACCTTCCTACAATGGCTCTTTATTAAAAAAAAAAAACAAAAATCAGCTCAGATATGTTAAATTAAGGTTGCTTAAGAAACAAAAATGCCACTTAATAACTTACATACTAGTTTCATTCACACCCACTGAGTGAAACTAGCTCTTCAAATGCCATAACTCTATTACTTTCAGAGTACGTAGGGGGAAACAGTACTTGTCCCAACCTGCTGTGGTGGAACTTGCTTTTTATGCCAACAAAAAACTGGAAACTGGACCACCAGGTGTTAGAAAATATGATTCAATCACCGTAAAGTGCTGTGTTAATTGAAAAGGGTAACTACACAAAGTTCCTGTGTCTTTTTAGTGTATAGTTTTTAGTTTAAAAAGAATAACACATTATTACATTGCAGCTTAGCTCACACCAGTTGACTCGGCTCCTTTCATTATTATTTAAACTAAAAGCCTGTATTAAATGTCATGAGGACAAAATGATAGGAAGCTCAGTGACTCAGTCAGGTGGCATAATGTTTAAGGAGGATTGTGTGTCATGGAATTTCAGAAGTACTGTAATTTTAAACAACAGCATCCTGAACCTATAAGCCTTTATTAATGTTTTAATTTTCAACAAGTGTACTTTGTATTTTGTGTGTGTGTGTGTGTGTCATACAGTCATTTTGGAGTTAAAAGTGGATGCTGGATCAAAAGATCACCTCAAGAGAAATATGTTACTGAAGAAAAGAGTTTCATAATTATATCCTTTTTGTCTGGGGCAGCACTGTAAAATTCATTTGATATGCTAAGGACCCAAAATTAAGTACAATTCCAAAAAAACAATGGGAGAATTATTAAATGTAATTTTTCCAATACTCATAAATAAGTATGTTTTAATAGTAATTACATTAAGTTAGTCAAATAGGGAAGATATTTATACAGCATAGAAACTATTAACTTTGTTTTAAAATAAATGAATAGCATCCCCTTAATAATTAATAGAATGTGACTTAAAAATGTTTGATTTCTACAATTATCTTCCATTGTTTGAAGTCACAGGAACATAGAGAGGGACTAAGTCCTTGCAGTCAGGTTCAGAGAGGCAGCCACTGTTACTTTTTTTAACTTAATGTTTTGTCTATTCATTTTATTCATGCTTTACTTGATTTTTTAACAGAGAACTAATCTGGGAACATTTGGGAATGTTTCTAGGTTGCATTATCCTTTAAAAATCATCCTATCATATAATAGAGAATGAGACGTTATAAAAATAACAGATAAAGCAAAGTCTTTGATGGCGGCTATAACCATTGTACTTATTACGCTATAAGGTGAATTTTTTAAATTGCCATTATGTCTGTCAAGAATTGTGATTCAGAATAGATTACAACATAAGTAAGCTCTATATGTATGAAACAAAAGAGGAAGAAAATGACTTTAGCCAAACTTTTGATCAGTGACATGTACTACCTAACTACCAAACTAACTAACTAACCCTAATGGTGTTTATGACACAGCTTTGAATTTTGCATTTTTACATTATAACCCAAATTATCCCCTTAGTGAAACAGTTGGTCAAGAAAGACATTACTTAAAGTACATCATACACTTTCTGAAACTGCATTTAATGGTAACAAGAAGCTACAAATTATCTCAGCAGCATCAGTCTCAAAACAGGAAACGACCCTGGACAAGGTGTCAGTGATTGTGTAATGCTTTAATTAATTTTATTATCTTGTACTGTGTATAGCTTATAGTTCAAAATCTGTGTATTTTTAGCTGTTCAAAAATTAAAATAATCTAGCAAATAATCATGCCGGTCTGCGTTTTTCAGTAACAATGCAGATCTTTAGAGAAAGAAAGTGGGAGTTTAATACATATTTGCCCAAGTTTCATTTTTATGTTTTGCATATACCAATGGAGCATGGAAATAAGAATATTTAAGTGGCATGGAATGTGTTTTTTGCAGATGTGCATCACTGTACTAACATTTCAGTGGTGATGCACCTTTTGTTTCCTTCTACCACTATCCAGCATTGCTAGTTTTTTAGTTTACTGGATAACATTATCTCATCTTCATGAACAGGTACAGTAAATTAGTGATTACAAAGCAGTTCATATTTCAGTTAACTCTCAAATTTTTAACATAAATTAACCAGATAACCAAATAGGAAATCGAGTTTAATGTTACCTTAGTGCATATTTCATATTTTTTTTTACTAGGAAGAATTCTATCAAAGTGCTTTTTTTGTCTTGGACACACTCACTTACAGCATTTTACCAGAAATGGCAGTAAAATGAACTGCTGTGGTGTTCTGATTGTCCTAGACGTCAGAACAGATCAATAGCTCTGGCCAACTGTGAGGCAGCCCATTCATTTCTGCTGCATCACATGACTAATCCTTCAAGAGAAGGAAAAAGGTAGATATACAGTAATCGTGCTCCTCTTGCACCAAGGAATGTATGGCAGTTTATGTTTTGTGCTGATAAATTAGTCTTTCGCTTTTGGGCAACATCTATCTATCTATCTATCTATCTGTCTGTCTGTCTGTCTGTATATACTGTATTAGGTAAAAGACCATTTCCTTTGTTATATATATACATACTGTATATACTGTATATCTTTAGTCTAATTGGAGGTCATAGCTCTAACTATCCCAGGAAGCACAGGGCACAAGGCAGGGAACAAACCCAGGTGGGAGGCCTGTCCATCTCAGAACACACACTGGAGCCAGTTTTGGAGTTACAAGTCACAATCCTATCTTTTGGAAAGTGGCAGGAAATCCCATAAAGACATTGGGAAAACATGCAAATTCCACACAGATAATGACCATGCACATGATTCAAGCTGAGGATCCTGCATCTGTGAGGAAGTAGCACCAAACAGTGCCCTGCACATATTTAAAATAATTTTGCCCCTTCTTGTTACCCTTGTTAATCAACTGCAGGATTTGGAAATATGCTTTTAAGGCCTATTTGTGTTTCTTTAATTTGCCTGCTGCACTTTATTGTGATTTAAAATGGCAAGTGAGAATTTTACTGTACTATGTACATGTAACACTACTACTATTACTACTACCACCACTATAAAAATGCAATATCTCTCCTTTAACCATTCCCTCCTTTCCTGTGAAAGTCATCAATTCACTGTTATTAAGAAGAACCCAAGTAGCTGTAAAAAGAGATTACAGTAATACTTGGCTCACACTAAAACACACTATATTATTCAGGTCACACCATTAGCATTTCTTTAGTTGCCCCATTTTAGTCTATTCTGGGAAGTGTGAAAACACTTGACTAGACCTCTCATATTGTTTCAACAGGTGGAGCTGAAAAGTCCTATTCATGATTAATAAAGCTTTTATTTGTTGTTCACTGCAGTTAGGGAAGCATTAGGGTGGTGTCACTATACTTTCAGGTATCGGCTAGAAAGTGCCTAGTATTGTATTCAGAATAATAAAATGTATTGTTTGAATGGAATAAAGACGGGGAGAGCTGTACCTGACTAATTCTTCACAGTAAAAAATAATAATATTACATCCACCAACATTATCTCTATTCAATATCTTAACTCAAACAATAAATATAGGCCAACACCATTGGGTCTAAACACAATTCATAGTAACAGTAAGTCAGTTGTCCTTATAGAGACTTCTGTCCTGTTTTTCTCCTCACAAGTTCATTAACAATATCATCATAGTCCAGGTAATTAGTTAATTTGCTCTCTATGTCCATTACTGACTTCAAATGTCTAGTAGGTTTGCTTTTCATGAGGGCCCCTAGGCCTTAGGCTAACAGGCCTGTAGAGTGATTCATGTATGCTTATCATTAGTTATCAAGTGACTGAACTTCTACCACACTCATGATCGGAGGGGTATGCATGGGGGGCATAGCCACACAACTATACAAGGCATACTAACTGTAAAAACAAGGACAGGCTTTGTAAAGGCTGTTGTTCAATTAACAGTAACAATTAGCTTTTACAATCTGGGCAAGATGACCTGAAAACAAACTAATTCTTTGTTGTATTACTGTAAGTGTTGAACTTTATTGCAAATCTTGTATTCAGATGTTTTCAGAAGTGCACATATAACTCAACTAGTTTGAAAAACTTAATTTTTGAAAATTGTAAAAACAATGATTTTGTATAGTCGATGATTAAAACTCAAAAGATCTGCGTTCAATATTAATCTATTTCCAAACATATTGTTTCAGTGTTGCAATGGTTGAACAGTATATTTCCCCCCTGAGAAATGTACAAAAGCACACCAGTAAAGAGGATCTTTGAGTACTTTACTTATGATGGTGATGCATGACTGCTAGTTGCATACTACAGACCAATGTGGGAGGAGACATTTTCTTTTTTAAGGCTTTTCTCCATTTTAGTGTTAATGTTTCTGCCATCATTTCTTCCAATTTCTTTCAATAGTTCACTGACAATCTGAATCTTTTGTTCATTTATCTTCCCACTCTTCATTTGTCAGGGCCAAAACTTACCACAACCTGTGACACAAAAGAAAGAAAAAGAACCCATTTGAGGCCATGGAGATAAAAATAAAAAGAGAGAGAAAGCAAAAGACTGGACAAAGAAACAGTTGCCTGCCACATGTATTATTTGAAGCAATCAGACCTCAGTATGGTTATTATAAAGCTGAATCTAAAATTTAAATTTGATTCAAATGAAAGGTTCTTTGTTGTACACTGTCTTTACAGTCCCTGTAATATATCATATACCTTCAAATGTAAAAGAAAAGATAAATCAGAATTAAAATGGAAAAATTAGCATTATCAGACAATTATAGCAGCTGAATGATGGTATCATAAACAAAGTTGGGAACTCTGAGTGTGCCTTAAGAATCACATCCTTAGAATCTGAAGAGTTGAGTAGTGAACAAAAGAACCCCCTTCTGGTCTGTCACTTCTTTTCAGACAAAACGATCAGATATTTGGCACAGTGGTTGGCTGGTAGGTAATAAAGCTAATGGGAAAAATTCAGTTTTTATTTTTAACGGGGCTTTTATGTTGTATAGGCTCAATGTGAGAGCTCATTGCAATCACTGCAGCACTGGAAGACCAAGGGTTTTGTGGGGCCACTCCATGTACTCCCACTAAAACAACATATTATACTAAAATCATCACCATGGCACCCTTTATTGAAATAATTCATTTCTAGGGACAATAGAACAGAAGTGGGAATGTTATATAAAAGACTTTGACACTGGAGAACCTCTCTGATTGAAAAAGCCATGATCTAACGTAGGGGTTTTAAATTCAGATCCTGGAAAGCAGTAAGTGTCTGCAGGTTTCTTTTTTCAGCCACTTTCTTAATTATTATTCAACTACGGTACTACATGTTGGATGCAGATGCAAATGCAACTAAGAATTTCACTTTACCCTGTGCATGTGACAATCCTACTACTACTACTA
>JANRMT010062835.1:68621970-68633372 GCA_026402145.1 Polypterus bichir lapradei | reverse complement strand
AGGCGCGCACTTAAGAGAGACACACACACGCAAGAGACAGACACACACACACACACGCAGGCCCGCGAGAGAGACACACACACAGGCGCACGCGTGCATTGTTGCAATGTTACTTTTCTTGGTTGTATATTAAATTACGCATTTTTCAAATGTTCATTTTTTTCCTTGTGCTTAAAACTCATTTAAAAAAAGTGTTTTTAGCGAGCGGGTCATAAGGCTATAGCACAAACTCTTGCAGTGTTAGTTTTCTCTGTTGTTCAAGGTTTTCTTAGTGTTATTCAATATTTTTACATTTAGTTTACTATTACGCTGTGCATTCAATGGTATAATTAACTATATTTGTGCTTAAAAACTTAAAAAAATATATATTTACTTACAGTTCACACGGTCTGGAACGGATTAATTGTATTTACATACAATCCTATGGGGAAAGTTGCTTCGGTTTTACGACCAAATCGGGTTACAACCAGAGTTTTGGAACGAATTATGGTTGTGAACCGAGGTTCCACTGTATTACTGTCAGACAAAATTACAGGCATTTTACGGAAATACAAACCAGTATTACTGAGAGTGAAAATTAAAGGCACACAATACAGTGACACATATTACAGCCACATACAAGGTCCCTTGCCATTTAATATAGACTGTTCCTACTAATGTTTATGCACTACTGTTCTAGCGCCCGTTATTGTAACGGGCTTAATGTCCAGTATAGGAATAAAGCAAATGGCAAATAAATGACTAGAAATGTATGAAGCAATCAGTTTTGTCTGTTGTGACAAATTCTACAGATTAATTGAAACCACGCGGATCATCTCCTCTGTTTGGTTAGTTTATGCCATGCTATAACCCGTTGCTGTACTTTGTTGCTTAATAACAAGGGCTTTACCAAATGACTTCCAGGTTTCTTGAGAGCTTCTTATCTCAATAGAGTGCTATTTTATTTTTTGATACTTGCTTTAGTGAAAAACGTTTTCTACTAGGTTCTGTCAGCCTAGGTGACTTGCATACATCTCATTATGGTTTAACTGCCGGTTTAATAAAAAAAAATAGCATTAAAGCATCTGTTTTTAAATAAAGCAAGTCCATTAAAATTAAGGCAAAAGAAGACACTTCCTCCAGCAGTAATTGGATACTAATTAAGAACATGGCTGCAATGAAAACCAGCAGCCAAGGCGTCATTCCAGGGTCTGAGTTTGATACACCTGGTCCAACTTTACACATCTTTATATACATTATTAGCATAAACTTGATGCTATTTTTGCAACCAAATTTCAAAATCAATATCACCAACTCATAAACCTCCCAGCTAGATATGCAGTTGAGATGGCATGTGATGCAATGTAACTCTTGAAAATGTAAATTTGCACTTTAATAAGAATAGTATGTAAATGAGGTCTATGAGGAATTCCTAGAAATTTTTAACACTTAACACAATCTTACACCTTAAGATCTTAATCCAATTCAGAGTCATGCAGGAGCCAGGAACCATCTTGGCAATGCTATGTACAATTCACAGAGCAGCCCTGGACCAGAAGCCAGTCACAGGTCCTTCGTACAGTTTGGTCATTTGTGTCATGTGTATCCAGATGTAAGCACATGCAGACACAGGAAGAATGTTCAAACATCATGCAGGCAATAGCTTGGCACATGATTTAAACCTAGAACTTTGGATCTATAAAGCAACAACACTAACAATTGTACCGCTGTTATTATCTCATATATGAAATAGTGATAGATCATTAGGATGCTCATATTTCCATTTCTGCCATCAGCCACCATACTCTCATCATTTTCTATCCCAGTCAATTCTCATTACAGAAATTCTGAAAGGGAGTTCATTGTAAGAAGTTAAAAGTAATCCACAAAGACATTTGATTGTTTATGATAAGTAACATAAGCCTAAGATAGCATATGGTCAAAAAGTCCTACAGCCAAAATGGTTGACTTTTAAATGTAGAGATGCAGTTAGCAGAGGTAAAGGGGTTAACTTAATAAAACACAGGTCAGGCAACAGGAAGCTTTACCTATTAAGGCACATCACACTGGCATTAGCTTGCCTAAAGTTGTGTCACAAGGCTAAAACCATTACAGTTGTCTGTGTTTGAAAACTAATCTGTAAAAAGTCTGGCTGAGACTATTAATCCACTTACTGTATTTATTGCATTGTTTGCCAGCAGGTATTTCCCCATTTTTTTTTTCTAAAATCAAAAACAAAAAGTATTAAAAAAAAAATGGATGTGATATACAGTCTATTGTATACTAAGTCCTATAAGAAGATGAGTTAAAGGATACTTGAACATGATTGATTAGAAAGATTTTTTTTCTGAAGACTATAAAGATAATCTGTGAATCTAAAGTAGAAAAGATTGAGAATATTTATGAGAAAGTATAAAAAAAATCAAAGGAGAATGTGAAAGGGATGACAAGCAGAATATACACTTTAGAGAACTGAAATAGAAATTACCAAAAAAGAGTTGAGGTCAGGTGAGGTCTAATTGGGGTATATGTGCCAAAAAATAATAGTGTTCATAGGCATTACAAAGGAATATTTGATTTATTGGTGAATATTGTTGCCATTGTAGGCGTGTGCAACAAATTCTCAACATTAAAGTATTTAACCTACCACACCTTATTTGGAGAAACCTTTTGCGTTCATAAATATTTGGCCCGGATCAAGTGGGAGATGAAGAAAAGAGCATGGCTAAACAAGGAGGAAGAAATGTTTGTCCTTTGACGAATATTTGCAAGTGTAACTTCAATTAGATGGTAAAACAAGATTAAATCACTTGGAAGAGCTTACAGATGTCCTGTCATCTGGTTAGAATATAGTGTAAAAATGAGACTTCATGTACTAGAAGGTGATTGTGCACAGAAACTTATTGACCTTATGGAAAAATCAGGTAAATATGAAATAGTATTAAGATACATGCTTTATGTCTTAATCTGAGCCTTCTGACTGATTTGTCCTCAATGGCATAATCAAAAAGGCACTTCCATGTAGTATTAGAATGAAGGAGCATTTTAAAGACGAGGGATAGTGAGGCATTTTGGTATGGAGAACACTGGAAACAGAGAATTTGGAATTTACAGCTTTGTAAATCTGTAGTTTTGAAGATAACACATAAGACTCAGTCAACAACATTTTGAACCTGTTGTAATCTGTTCGTTACAACATGTGTATTGGAAAAATAGGAGTGCAGTAGTCAAACCGAGACAGAGTGACATTTTCACATTATGAAAGTAGTAGAATCACACTCTGAAAATGTTTTGTAGCTGAATTACAAAGTAAAACATATAAAGAATTATTTTAAAGAGTTCAGCTTCGTTTTGCCTTACTTTCTATTTTACCTATAACAGAAATGCACGGAGAGCAGAATATGATTATTATATTTTAATCTTCAAATGTATTTGTTTCCCTAAACTTGATTAAGTGTTGTATTATTTTAAGCATACTAGTCAGATAACTGCGGTGGGTTGGCACCCTGCCCAGGATTGGTTCCTGCCTTGTGCCCTGTGTTGGCTCTGATTGGCTCCAGCAGACCCCCGTGACCCTGTGTTCGGATTCAGCGGGTTGGAAAATGGATGGATGGATAGTCAGATAATGTATGTTTCTAAAATATGTTAAACAGTTCTTTACCCAGGAAAAGCAAAAGGCACGCCACCATATGAAAGAACATACTAATTCTCCTAACATCATTAACGCTTTATACCACAAATGGAAGCATAACCTTCCAATAGATAGCAGTAAAAATTTCATATTAAACTATTCAACTATTAAACCGGTCTGACTTAGAAAGCTTCCATTGCAAGATTTCAATCAAAATACTAAAATCTGAGTGGTTGATGAACAAACATTTGTTCACAAATGTAGGAACCATAATCCATTACGTTAACCTTTCCTTATGATCTAATAAAATGCCCTTGGTTGCTTTGTGTAAATGTCACAGAATGAAAATTATGCTATGGATAAATATATTAGGAAGCAAAGCCCAATAAATGGATTGAACCAAAACTAAACATATTCAGAATATTAGTAGTCCAGTGGCCATTATTTACAATGTATGCAGTATAAATAAATTGTATAAAATTAAAATGTATTCATTGATAAAAAGTAGTATTCATTTGGTGTGGGATTAAGCTTAAGCTCTTTTATACCAAATGATAACGTGAATACATTAAAATTAAAATCAAAAAAGGAAAACACATTTAATTTGTACCTCAAGCTGATATACTGTAGTGTATAGTCAGGGGCCATTATGCAAAAAAATTTGTTTGTTATCTGAATCTGTGGTAAGACAGAATCTACAATGTTCTGGGATACCATGCTTCAGGAAAACATGATGATCAAATAACATTATGAACCTGATTTTCTTGAGTTAAGAAGGACAAGTGTATTTTACCCTAAACAATGCATGTATCTAGAGTTCCGAATATTTTATCTTACGAATAATGTGTCTTTGTTTCCTATCATTATATCTGACTGATGTGTTTGAAAGTTCCAATGTGTCATTTAAGGAACTGTTTTTGGTTTTCTAAGTGCATTAGCTACCATTGGCTAAACTCAAAGAGTGTCTGACTGTCTACTTAGTATTTTGCTCTTACTTTTAAGCATTCTGTAAACGTAACATGCCTCAACGTAAACTTTATGTGCTGTGGATCCATTTCACTTTACACAAGGAAATACCAGGGAATGGATTGTGATTGAGATACCAGCCCCCAATGTAAAGACTTGCACTTCAAAGTTCTTTTGGCATGCAGATGAGCATGGCAGCCTTCATTGATCATATCTTCAATTACTTTCATGGGATGACTCAGTTTCTACAGAGTTTTATGTCTTCCTGCATTCCAGGGCAGACTGTCCATCTGCTATGCAAACTGAAACATTACTAAAGAGAAGTGGGTTTTTGAATTTGCCTACAGGTGTGAGCAACCCTGAAGAAATGCAAGAGCATCACCTCAAACTTTATGTTGTTGCCATGATGACAAGATATGCAGGTGTTGATTAAAGAGGGAAAACTACATGACAGGAGTGGGAAATGAAGAACATTGATGGAGATGACAAACACCACAAAATGCAGAGTGCATGACTGTCAACTCACAAATTGTTATACTGAATTGCATTTACCTGTCTGATAGTAGGTCCCTTTGTGGAATTCCACCACACTCCAAACAACACACAGAAGGCAAAACACAAATAGAATTGGTAGTTAAATTAACTAGAAAAAAATCAAAGGTTTGGACATAGAGAGAACACAAAGCACAAACCAACGAGACACATAGCAACCCTAAATGATCTCTGGGCCCATCTACAGTAAATGGCAATTAAACACCAGCATATCCTGTGTGGGTGACTAGCCCACTTGCATATCACAAAACACTACACACTTACCTCTTAATTCTCACTCTCCTCCCAGATCCTGGCCTCTTTCCCCCTGCAAGTTGAGTCTTACACACCAACTCTCCTTTAAACTTTAAACTCAATCAGCTTTTGGCTATGAGACAACTTTAAACTCTGTCTTGAATTTATCTTCCTAAAAGCTTTGAAATCACTTTTGAGATCAGCAGGGAAGGCTGGAACCACTCAGTTATATTGTGTATGCCGCCATCACGCTAAAATAATTCATTTGTTGTCTGTTTCTGTAATTTTCTGTTTGTCTTTGAATTATTTCCTTAGATTTGTATGGATGTAAAGCCCTTCATCTCCAAGTTGCATTTAGTCATTGGAGAGTGATTCTTTCTGTCTATATGTTTAATAGTTCCTTAGCTGAAATAGTACCACACTCAGATTATACTTTCACTAAAATTCTAAAAGGCCACATCTTACATTATTCCTGACAGGACATAACAATTCCAGAATTGTCATCATATTATTTGGGTGTTGTTCTGACAATGAGTTGTAAATGATTCTTGCAGATTAATAATTATTACTGCATTTGAATCAGTTTTCACAGGCAGACTAGGATATATTCATCTCTGCAGACCAAGTTTTTAAGTGTATGTAGAAAATGAGAATATATTTTTGAAATGTTGCCTTTGTCACTTTTTATATGTTTGCTGTGTTCCTTGTTGTCATCACTACTGTAATAGCTGGAAAGAGTGGTTTTGGGATTTTTGTCCACAAGATCAACCCAATTATACAGAAAATGGCGTGAACCCAAAAAATAAACAGGCAATCACAAAAAAACTTTTGTTTGACGGTAATAATGAAAGTAAAGATGCCAACGTAATAAAATGGAAGAGAAGTGTGAAGTTAAGGTTGTAGGATGAATTTCTAAGGAAGAAAATGTTACATGAAAAATACAGTAAATGAACAGAAATTTACTACAGTACATTAATCTTCAGGCCAGAAGAATTTCTGCGTACAAAACCACAGAAGATCATCATATTTGCTTCTTTTAGCTTACTTCTTGCTTTGGCTCCTCTCAATGTCATATCTTGTCACTTGGTAACATGGTTTCTTTCGAGAGCTTTCTATGTAAAATTTAAAACCTCTTTGAGTATTTGAAGTCTGCTTTTGTGACTAAACTCTTAGAATTCCAAAAATCTATGATTATTTCTGTACCAGTGTTCTCACTTTGTTCTTTCAACCTGTCCTTTCATTTAGCTGTAATTTTTTAGTTTGTTCTCATCAAGCTTGTTCTAATGCTCTAACTTACTTTTAGGATCCAAAAATTTCTGAATATGCCTGTCTTTTCTGTTATTGCAGTTGTAAAGCATTACATTGCATTTTGGAGCACATCACTCACAGTGTCACCCTTATAAGGCATTCCCATTGATATGTTTCTAGTTTTATTGGTTGGTTAAGTCCAGTTCTTAACTCTTTCAATCGCTGCTTCTTTCTTACTTTCTGTCTCTTGTTCATCTTTACCTTTGATTTACACTCCTTGCCCATTGATGATAGCCATAGAATGTTCAGAATAACATATAGAATGACCTTTTCCACATTATTCCTGGGGAGGGATTAGTCCTCTGAAGATTTTCTTTTATTTGTGGGAGAACAAACATAGTGGCAAGCTTTTTGGTTTGAATTTCTTCCATTTCATTGAAACTTTGCACAGAAATATTGGTTAATGTTATAGAAAGGAGAAAATACACTTGGCTTAACTATGGAGTGTAAACAGGCATATGAGCTCTGTGCCTGATGGCAAATCAATGGAGGCTATGCAAAAATCTTCAAGCCATGTCTTGAAGTCCAGACCTCTGTTCTTAGAGACAAAGCAGCAAGCAACCTAATGCATGAGGGCACATCTTGAGCCTCTAATACAAGCACTTCACATCTGAAATTAAAAGTGGAAAAAAAATCCAAAGTGCAAAAAATTGCTATGTGTTTATGATTTTGAACTCAGTGTTCATTCACCTTTAAACTTTACCCATCCTGCTTTTTCTTGTAAAAATCTTGCAAAAAATTCAAGACAAAGATTACTATTACATTAAAGTGTACAGTCCTAGATTCTTTCACAGAATTCAGAAATTTGACAGCAGACATCTGTTCTTTTTTATTACCGTATACACTCATGTATAAGTCGGGTCTTAAAACCTGAAAAATTGATCATAAAATCATACCCCGACTTATATGCAAGTTCAAAAATGCAACACTTACATTTTTTTTTACATCTTCTTGCTTCCTCCAGTCTTGCACCAGTTTCTCAGGTACATTGGATTTTGTTGCAGCAGCGCAGTTACTAATTTCTTTCGCCACTTCAACAACTTAATTTAAAACCAGCTTTATATTTTCTTCTGATCGAACACTCCATCGTAGATAAGGGATGCTGTTACGATAAAGGTGTATGAGGGTGTGAGATACAGAAAACACAAATCAGTGGAAACATCACTTTGGAATAGTTCAGGCATTACCGTGTGGTCACGTAGGCACAATATATAGCAACAAAAGGCAGTGTGCTCCATGGTTACTGTTTCAGGTAGGGGTTAGCATATCATAATCTATTGGACCAGTAGCGTGAGTTTTCCGCATTCAACTTATATGATCGAAATTATAAAATACCAGAAATTATACAGTAAAATCAAGTCCAGACTTATCCGCGGGAGAACTTAAACGCGAGTATATATGGTATTAAAGATTTTTAGATGTCATTAAAAACAAACTAAAATCATGAGGTTTGGACTTTAATATTAAGATGTGAAATAGAAGTCTAATTGAAAGGTGACTTATGGTGAGAAAGCAGAAAAATGCTGAATGAAGCTGATTTCATAAACACCTAAATTCCGAACACTAATAAACTCAAATATGTCACAGACCTGAATTTACGAAATTTGAGCAAATAAACCGGAATTGTTAAGAATGTCAACTGTCCCTCACTTCAGAGGTTTGCTCTTACTGTAAAGATTAGAGGGACTGAAAATATATGTGTTTCGAATGAAAGAAATGGCCTGCTTGGTTATTGGCATCTTTACTAGTGAGTCAACTATGCCCCAGAATAATTATTCTTAGTTGTTAATTGCAATACAAATTCCTTAAACTTAGCTGCAAAAAAATGGAGTTGTCACTCTAGAATTCTATTTAAGATGTTTATCCACCCTTTGCTCAAACCTGCCTTGTTCATCACCACACCTTTTCCACTGTGTTTATGTACTGTTTGGCTATGGATGTGCTTTTTATTTGCCATTATCTAACAACTTTGATTGACAATTACGTTACCGGTAATTGTTTTAAAGAGCTCATTATCTTTCTTCATGTACCATTGCTGAATGAATTTCACACATTTTTATTTTCTTATTTGTGCATGTTTTAGCTTTCAGACGATTGACTATGTTGTCACAATGGTGCATTGCTTAGCAGGAACACTTGGTGTGAATCTCAATTATTGTCATTGTGTATGTGGGTATTTTTCCTGTCCTTTGAAGGGTTTTCTAAAAGTTCATCCTTAGGTTAATTGTTCTCTTGTCACAGGGGGTTGGTATATGAGGGAATAATGGCTGCAGAAAATGGGGCTTTGAACACATATGTGAATAAAAAATTATAAGTCAGTCATTTCAAGCAGAAAAGTCATTTTGCCATGTTAGAAATGTCTTACCAATATGTTTAAATCAATTTAACAGTACCTTGAAAAAAAGTATCGATTTATATAATAACATGAAAACATCTGGATAATTCCAAACACTCGAACATTGGTATACATATGTTGCATCATTTTATTTCTATTTAAATAACTTTTCTTATTGTATTCTGTTCATATGGTAGATTTGGACAGCCTGTTATTCAAAGGGTGACATTTCCATTAGTTTTTGGTTAGATTATTCAAACCAAGTTTACAATCATTTTATTTCCATTTAAATAACTTTTCTGATTGTATTCTTTACATACGGTAGATTTGGAAAGCCTTCTATTTAAAGGTTGACTTTTCCATTAGCATTTTGGAAATAAATGTTGAAATACAAATGGAGTAAATTATTACGTTTTTTCTGAATGTTTTCAAAAAGTCCTTCACTAGTTTGTAACTTTTTAATTTTTTTTTCATTTGTTTCCAGTTTCTCTTGTTTTCCTCGAAGTAATTTCCTTTGAGCTCTGCCTTTAACCTGATCAAACTTTCCTCTCTCCAGAGATAACAAGAGCTATTTTGCTGATTGAATACATCATATTCTGCTTTGTTTTGCTTTGGTATAGGTATTTTTTGTTAATCCAGCATATTCACTACTAAATCAGTTTGGTTCTTGTAGTAGCCATTAATATATTGTTGCATTTTTAAGTACAATATTACTTACTAAATGTTGTCTTCCCTCTTCTTTCTGTGGTGCTACCTGATTTACCTGTCTTTATCTTAAATACAAAAGACAAAATGTTTAAGAGGCTTTTTGTTGTTCATGGAAGAGTGTGATATCTGTTTAACGAGAATGACTTTTGTCTTACAGAGCTTTTTGGGCTCTTGTCTTGGATGTGTGTGATTTGTCCGTTTTCCAGTGTTTTGTAGTAAAGCATGTTAGCCCATTGGGTTCAGAAGTCACAGCTTTGCAGGTGCTACTGTCTGACATTTCCTGTTTAAGGAATTACTCTCAGTCCTGTCACGGCTTTGAAACTTGCTTTGGTGAGTCAGCTCTTAGTGTTTCTGCACTCTTTGATCCTTTGTGTCCCAGACCACTTGATGTGTTATCTCAAGCTAGGATTTTTTTAATACCAAGTATGTCTGCTGTTAGTTTTGAATCAGACTGTCTATAATTTGTCCTCACTTCTTTAAAAATCCCTAATATGCTCCAAATAATACAGAAGGTAAAAGGATTCAATCTTTACTTTAAGACAATTTCTTCATATATGACGTGTAGTGCTCACTGACCTCTAGAGGTTGCTAGATATCCAGACTTGTCACAGTGAACATCTAATCTGCTAAGTCTTCTTGAGCCCTATTTATTTTTTAGGCTAGGTTTTTCGGTGCTTCCCTCAATGCCATTCCCAAAATGAAATATTTTGATTCATTCAGGAAATTCATTAATGGCTATGGCACTGACCAGTCAAGACTAACACTCTTACTTTAGAAACCATTTTGTCTTTTAATTAAGTAACTAACATACCTACATGGTCTATTTATGTTTTTTAAAATAAAATATGAATTTATTTTTGAAAATGATGCAACAATATAAAAAAGAGAAACAGTGTATAGATTTCTTACCATTAGGCTTCTTAAATGACCCTGTCACAATCACATACTGTAGTGTAATCAGTTTTATTTAATTAATTTCATCTCATTTAGAAATACTTGTAAATCAGGGCCTAAGTAATATAGGCAGGCAGCCGGGCAGTGTGACCTTGCATTTAAGGCAATGGACTAAAATCTGCAGGTTCACACCACTGACTCACTGTCTGTTTTCTAACCAGGGGAAGAAAGAAGTAAATTGTTATGATTTGTAAGACACTTTGGGTTATAGCATCAAGTAAATAAATGAAAGTCATGTATACAATTCCCAAACAGTAAGTGATGCCATGATTTGTTAGCAGATCTAACTCTGTTTGTGAGGTGAACAGTTAATGAACAACATATAAATAAGTCAAAATATTTAGTTAATTACAATAAAGCATTTATCTATCCTGCTTAATCTGTTTCTGGTCATAGAGGTCGGAGTCTGTCCTGGTCACTCTGGGCACAATGCAGTAATCAACACTTACTCATGTGGGCTTAATTTAGAGATGCTAACTAACATGAAGGCACAGGGAGAATCTACAAACTCCACAGACACACTGGTCAGCTTTTGATCCCAGAACTCTTTATTCACCGTATCACCTTTAAAAAGTGTCATATTTGTCCCACTTCTAAAATACTTTGTAATTATTTTAACTGAATAACAACAACAGTGGTTGTTACTTTGACACATTAAACAAGCCAATGATCTTTCTTTCTTTCTTTCTTTCTTTCTTTCTTTCTTTCTTTCTTTCTTTCTTTCTTTCTTTCTTT
>JANRMT010062835.1:68491891-68621960 GCA_026402145.1 Polypterus bichir lapradei | reverse complement strand
TTTCTTTCTTTCTTTCTTTCTTTCTTTCTTTCTTTCTTTCTTTCTTTATGTTTACCTATGGTACTACCATGAATGTTTATTTTTTATTATTTTGTTCTGGACACTCCTGTGCATTAGCATTTAGATGTATTCTTACCCTAACCCTAACCCTAATTCTGAAATCTGTTTGAGTCATCAAAGGCATTCAATTCATCATTACCCTCTTAATTCTGACCACTGAGCTGCACTATTACCATTAACTGAGAAAAGAGCTGAAATGTTACTATCTTCCAATATTTCAAACTCTGAAGAACTGAAGCACTGAATTTTTAAAAGAAATGTCATTACTTCATTGCAGTGGTATTATACTGACAGTCATATACTATAGTTTAAATGTTGCCTCCAATGCACATCATAATAGTTTATATATATTAAATGTGCTTATTTCAAAATATAATTGCAAACAAATAATGTATGGTGTATTTTAAATTGGGTGACACAGTGGGTAATGCTTCTAAATCACAGTTCTACAAGCTTGGGCTCAGATTCTAGCCCAGTTTCTGTCCATGTGGAGTTTGCACGTTATCTCTGTGGGTTTCCTTCTGTTGCTGTGATTTTCCCTTCACACTCCAAAGTATGGCAGTTGTTAGCTGAGGTCCCGGGCTCCATCTTTAGCCCTTCCTTTAACATAAATTTTGCCCCTGACCCTGTCCTGTTTGGTGTTTGTTGCTATGCAATCTTTCTAATGTTTCAGGTAAGAGGCTCTGAAAATAAAAAAGGGAGCATAACTAGAGGTTTTTACCATAATATTGTGTAATCTTCTTTGTTAAAATCTTTAAGTTCAGTAGACTTTTTTCCCTGAGTAGAAGTGTTTTTTACTTTTGTTTTTTGCTTTTGATATCTATTCCCGATTATGTTTGGACCAATGCCTACAAATTCTAATAATATACACTAAAGTTTTACCTTTTGACAAATTTTCTGTCCTTCTTGATTGTCTAAGTCTGCACCCCAAAAATGGTTTGCTTCAACATCTGCACTTTACAGGTCAATGTGTGTCACTGCAGCCCTGTGACATGATTTATCCTGCATGGAAGTCAGTGCTGTGTACAGTATGTTCCTGCTTTCATGAGAATTAGGTCATTTATTCATTGTACCTGGTTAGTGTGCATCTAAAGCTTAATTATCTGGCTTAATTATCAAACAACTCAAAAATATGATATACTGTAGGTGAGTGTGCTTGAAATGACTGAGTTATAATTTATTAACCACATATGACTAGAAAGGCCCCATTTTCAGCACCCCTTACTCTAGTGTATTAATGGTAATGGCTGGTGTCTTGTCCAGGGATGCCTAATGCTGTCATGACAGATTCTCACCTTCCTAAAACCGTAATTTAAAACTCTAATTAGACTGTTATTTACCAGAATATTGAAGTATTTTTTTATTTTAATAGCTGAAATTATTTTGGACACTAGGCATAACTGAAGCACTTGTACACTTCCTCAACTGTGAATGGTATAAACCTTTCTCTAACGTACCTCACTGTATACACCTTATTAAGGAAATACAAAGTTATTTTGTTTTTGCATATAATGAAAATATTAATACCAAAAGATATGGTCGCTTTCATTCATACTAATTTCTAAAACATGACTTTTTCCATGTGGAGTTGAGCCATTACACAGTAGATTATCTTTTCAGAATTAATCTTCTCTTGTTGGAAGGCATAAAAAAACAACTATAGATAATGTGAGTTGCTTCAATGAGATATTTTTAGTTGGAGATAATGGAAACATCTAAGTTTAGAAATGATTACCACTGTGCTACCCCTCAGGATATCCTTATGGAATACATGAAACCTATTTCATTTTGTTTGCTTTTTTTTTTTTTTTCAAATACTATGAGTAAGTTTCAGCCACCATTACAGCAGCTGATAGTGAAACTACTTTTTTCAGAGAGAGTACAACTTACACATTTTTCTTCAGATAACAGAAAATCATTTTCTTTCAACATGTCTCCTCTTGCTTGATATCCTTCCCATTCACTTGCTAAGTCTTTTTTTTTTAAACCCAGTTAACTGTCGGTTTCTAGGGTAAAAAAGCCCTCTGTTTCTTTGTACAAATTGCATAATATCTCCAGTAAGTTGTCAGGGGCAAGTAATAACGGGTGCATGTGAGCACCGAAATTCATAAGAAAATATCTTAAAATGTGAACATTTACTTTAAAGATTGAATAGCTTTATGGTGCAGTAATGGAAAAATGAGTAAAATGTACGCCTTGATTCCTTGAGAGTTTGTTTGATCATTATTAGTATCATAGCTTAAGTAGGTGGTTGCCAAAAGTACACAATTTACAATAGACATCAAGTAGGAGTTTAGTAAAAACACACAAATTTAAACTTTTTTTTTCCCACTTCCTCATGTGACGAAGCAATGACATCAATGCAATATTTACTGATAATAAAGTATTCTTTTTTGTACATAAACAAAATTATGTGTCAGTTTCCAAAAGGTCAGAGACTAATATAAGCATACTGTGTATAAACTAGGCGCCATCTGGAGTTTCCGCAGAGGAACCCAATTCATTGTGGTGACTAGTTATTCAAACATTATTACAACTCTAAGAATAAATATGTTTAGAGATTTACAATTCATCATGTATTTGGTATTCTTATTTAAAATTTTAGTGAAGTGATAAAAAGATAAAACCACAAATTATTTTTATTCCTTAACTTTTTATGATGTAGTGCAAAAAATAAACTAGTATTATCTTGCTCTCAAAAAATGTATAAAACAAGGGAATATGGGAATAAATCTATTTAGATGTCTGTTAATAGTAGAAAACTGAAAATCTTAACATTTGAACATCTTTCCCACAGGCTATGTTCTGAATTCACATTTTCCGTAATAGGTTTGTGAGGATCCAAAGCCTTTATTGGCAGCATTAGGCATAAGGCAAATATGTTTGGACACTTTAATCCAAAAGAATGTGTGTAAAAATTGAAACAGACTGCTGAAAAGAGGAGCTTAATGAAAACTGTAAAATGACATAATTTCTGAACAAAATTAACATTCTTAAGATAACATGAACAGAATATGCATGTAACATATTTATAGAATCAATCTACAGAATATCCCATGAAGAGAAAAAATCCTTTTATGTTTTTGATGTACCAATATACTGTATTGTGAAAGTCAGTGGACATCAAATCCAGAACAGTTACCATTTTGTTCTAAATGTGCTCCCCAGTCAACCCTTTTTCATGAACTTACTTAAACCAGTTTTGGGGATGCAAGAAGCCAGAGCCAATCTCAGGAAAAAATTTGCCCCGTGAAAGGAACCTATCCAGGATGGGGTGCCAGTCCATCACAGGACAGCTCACTAGGTCAATTCAACAGGACAAGTTAACCTGATGCAGACATATTTTGAAATGTGGGAGTAACATTGAGCTAACAGGTTCCATACAGTGCTGCCTCTGGATGTTCTATTACTGCAATTCATAGTAGTTCTTGTTTTTAAAGGGTTAGGCATTCAGTAAATCTTTCTACATCCTAAACCTATCCTAGGACAGATTCCAGAAAACCATCATAGAAATATTTGACAAGGAAATATAAATTCAGGCTGCTCCCCCAACCTCCCAAATCATGAGCCTTTCCTAATATATTGACCATCTAAAAGCAAGTCCTCAGAATGAAAACCTTGAGATAAACCAACATGTAGGATGTAAACTGAACTGAATCTGGAAATATTTTCTCCAGATTTAGATGGTGGTTAAAAGCCCTAATTAAATTTTTGTATATGGTCCTTTTTACTCTTACCCATTACTTTTTGAAGTGGTAGTGTATCCATATTTTGTTTTGTGATGGTGCTCTTAATTTAAAAAATTTAAATTGGTGTATCTATTGAAATGAATTAAGAGGATTTTGAGAATGTATATTTGTATTAAAGAAACAGGAGAATTACAAATATTTTTGGTGTCTAACTGAAAATGTCTAGTGCGGTAGAGGGATCCATCCCCTCCTTCGATGGTCCTTCAAATAACGACTATTTCCTGTTTCCTGGTTGTTTTAAACTGGATGAACCAGAAGGGGAGGAGCTGGGGTGGGGTTATTAGTCTTCTGCTGATTTTTGTTCTTCCTGGCTCAAGGTGAAAAAGAAAACAAATAAATCACTGCATCATTCTAGGCATTCCCATAACAGTCAAACTTACAGTAACCTGCACATTTCACAGTATGTATGCTATATGGATGTGTGGCTACAGGAACCTAACCTCGGTTCACGACCTGGCCATTAAGCTTGGGGTGTTTGCACCTTGCATTGTCAATATGAATCTGTTAATAGCAGTAATCCTGCTGAGGTTTTCACAACCAGTAGTGTCCCAGGTATATTAAAAATGGACCACCATGCAAAAAATATTCTGCCAAAAATGGCCCTCTTATTAGAAACTTAAAGAGGTAAAAGAGGATGATTTGACTTGTACAGATTAACAGATTGTCAAGAGTCAGTCAGCTGATAGTCAAGTGCAGCAGCTTGCCCCAAGAATTATATAACAACACACAATATGTACTACCTTGTTACAAATGTAATATGGCAAACAATGAACCAAGTAGGCTCCACTTATTTCAAAGTAAAAAATAGGTGAAATTGCAATAGACTATGGAATGTTAGAAACTGAAGGAGTCCAAAAAACATGTTCTTGTTTGTTGGTTCACACTGATGGAGGGACTAGACCTTAGTGAACAATGACGCAGGTCCATGGGTCCATCTTGTTAAATGATTACAGTGCAAGATGGGATTGGAAACATTGAGTATAGTTTTGTGTCACACATTGGATCCTATGAGAGATCTGAATGTCACGGAGTATCTGAAAATGGCTGTTGATCATGTATGTGTATCCCTTCTTAGCAGCAGTGTACCCATGTGCAGATTTTATACTTCAGTAGATTAATGCTGAATGCCATATGGCTACTGACCTCCTGTAATAGATCCTGGCACATGAGTGTTACTTTACCTTAAAGCATTGGCCACCACAGTCACTAGAACTTAGGTGCTTTGAATATCTGAATGGAGTGAATGATATTGATTCTGTATCCATCACCAACTAAACTGCAACTTTCATACACATTAAATTCAGAGTGATATATTATTTTTTGTATATGTTATACTAGTTGGTGGCTGCTTATATTCTGCAAGCATTAAGTTTTATTTGATTGCAGTAATAATAGCCTAGAATTTTTTTTTTTTTTGCCAATGAGTTACTTTTCCTTAACGTTGCAAAGAAATTCATGTTGGCTAAATCATTTTGTCAGTTTATTCAATAAAATATTCATGGCAATAATTTTTAGCTATTGTAGTATATCTCATACTATTGTTGTTGTGTAATCAGGAACACGTGAATCCTTAGGGTCAAATTATTGTATTATCAGATTTTCTCATTTTTCATCTTAAGACATTATTAACATAACAAACCTCCTTGTAACAATGATAATTATGACAATTCTTGGTATATCAAATTTCCTCTCAATTTTTTTAAAACTTTGTTTAGTTTATAGAATGACCCATGTTTACATGTCTGAATGAAATGCTTATGGTGTGACTAAAAGACAGAATTGCATGAGCCACTTCGAAATGTTGGGGCACCAGCTGGGTGTCCCCATTTAATAAAGCAAAGTAAAACAAAAACTGCGTGCAATGGCACCAACAGAAAAAGCCCACTGAACAAAATGCTCCTTGATTTAGGGAGGTTTGGGTCCAATATCAGACACTATCCTCTGGGGAACGTTTGGTTTTATAGAGCCCTGCCTTTCACTCACTGGCTTCTTGGAGCTGTGGGTAGAAAAGAAGAGACAGAGTGAGCGCCCTCTCTCGTTCTAGAGTGGTATCACTTATGTCAGCAGACACAGGAAGATGATCCCCAGGCGTACATGCGTGACAGCAGGTAAGTTGTAATTTATATTTAAGAAATACTTCCTTATTGAGTTTATTTGGTATTGATCAGAGACTCCTGAGTGAATATAATACATTGCATATGGCTAGATAAATTACACTGTTCTTTGGTGGTGTATTCATAAACCTCACAATACCCCTTTTTTCTTTAAGAGTTCAATGCAAACAGGTGTTATGAATGCAATGCTTAACTGTACTTGTAAAGGACATCATCATCACAATACTACACCTGCCTCAATCATTGCTAATAATGGAACAGTGACTCCACAATACTTATTACAGTAGACTCTTGAGAGCTTTCTGAATATTAGGCATACTAGTCTTATGCCATTTATCTTTTATAAGTAAAACTATTACAACTAATGCTTTATCTACTTAATTCCTTTCATTACAGCCCTCACTTAGCTTGTCCTTTGATAAAACAATGCTTAAAATGTGATAGGATTACAAGAATATGTACTTCTTCAGGCAAGATTGGGGCCTGAGTTGCCTCGAAAGCTTGCATATTGTAATCTTTTTAGTTAGCCAATAAAAGGTATCATTTTGCTTGACTTTTCACTACATTCATAATGGCTAACACGGTACAACACCCTAGTACTACTATTAATGGGAAAGGGTAACAACTACTTCTAAATATTTTGACATAAAGTAAAATATGCATATTAAACAATTGGCAAATGTTGCTTCTTTCAGGTACACCTCATCGGGAGTTGAACTCGGGACAAAAATGAAAACACACTGTTAGCAGGTGAAGAATGAATGTGCCCATCACCAAAGTTATGTGTCTTTATGAGAATTAGTTTATTCTTCAGAGTGTTTTAAATTATATGAAACTAACAGTTTTTGGAGTCGAGCTAAGAACAGTTAGATTTAAAGTAGAAGTTTTCTGGTGGTTTCGGCATATGTTCTATATGCCACAAAAGTTTAATTGAAATTGGCCTTGTAGATTTAGTTGGATATCTGCATCTTGATATATGCTAAATAAATAAAAATATGTAATATATAGGTATACTTTACATACCTTACCTACTGTATATAGTTGTGAATGACATTGGGATGGTGGTCACTGTAGAAATAATGGCTATTTGCACGGTTTGTTTCAAAGATACTGTGATAGAGTATGAATGATGCAAGTTATGGCCCCAAATGTTTCAAATAATTATGGATAATTTATTCCAGCATAATATTTGGATAAAAGTAACACAGCATGTGTTAAACAATGTAATATAAAAATCAAACAGCAGCCTTATCATCCCATTCTACAATATTCACAGTAAAAGCGTTTTATGAAAGTGTTTTAATATTTTTTGTCAGAGATTACATAATGAAAAATAAAAGATCACAGAAATGTTAGGATATACATTAAAATGAAGTGAAGACACTTAAAAAATCAACCAGTTTCCCAAATCTGTAAGTTACAAGTAATGTTTGGTAAAACAGTTTCTTTTAAAGGTGGCTTTAGCTATAAACTTAGTGTATTTAGTTGGGAGCATTGAGTTGATAAGGAATTAATAATGTGACCCCAAAACTTAATAACAAATGGAATGCAGCAATAAAAAGCACACTTGCTTGTGTGTCACTGAACGGTTAAGTACAAAATACAAAAGTTCATCCCACAGGTTTTCACTTCCGAATTTACCAGCAAGCCACCACACTTCTTAGCTCACATCTCCTGGAATCCAATTTATAGCCCACTCTGCTTACATCTTTCAATACTGGGGACTATAGAAATGTGATTGTGTTTGGTTGACACATGTAGGTTATGCTTATATTATATGCATTCATCATTTTCAAACACACTCACTCAAATTCAGGGCTGTCAGGGAGAAGAGGATTCCAGTAACACATATGTTCAAACACTTAAAGCTTTAACATTGGTTGGTTGGTTTTCTTCATATCAGTTATATGGAAGGCAGCATCCTCATTTTTAAGCCATATCAATTACATTAAAACATTTAAATTTGAACGGTTAGTCCTGTCGTGGAGCCTAGAACATAACTGTTAGAGATGACTTGCCATTCAGGTCATGGACAGCAGCGAGCTTGGCAAATGGCTAACTAATCTAAAATTCTAAAGTTTTCTTTTTACTGTTTTTGTTTTACTCCAAAAATTATTAACACTTGAAGTACAGAACTGAATAATGTGTTGCAGTCACACCTGCACTAGGTTATATCCATAGATTCTACAATCAGAAGAAAAACAAAACATTCTAAACTTTACAATAACGAGGAGGAAAGTAATGTTAATCGCATAATGTAATACTTTAAAAGATGCTGTGTTTTTACAGTTAATGTTATAAGAATCTGTTAACAGTTCATGACTAACAGGGCATTACATCACATGTCTTGCAACTGTTTCGGAACTCGAAACCCCTTTGTGACGCCCCTTAGTCCACCTTATGGGAGACATGAAATGATACTGAACCCATAAAATCCGTACTAAACCAAGACCCTCTGCGCTCCAGAAACGGTGGAGACCTTGAAGACGAAGAGTGAAAATCTAGTTAGCGCACATGGATGGCTCATTTACTATTCATTCATTTCTATTAATGTTTAGATGTAAACTTGGCTAAAACCTCTTACACAGAAGTATTTCATTTTTCTCTCTCGACTTTTTTTTTTTTTTTTTTTAAACCAGTGTCGCGGTCATGTGGTATACCTCCGAAATACTCTCTTATGTTTCAGCAAACTCTCCACCCAGTGGGACGGGCATCATGCATGGTTTTTAAGTTTAAAGAACAGGTTGAGAGTCAGCAGGGAGTCATCAAGGATATTTCATTGGAGTGACCTGGGAGACTTCAAAGGCAGTCCAGCTGAACTTTTAACTACGAAAGTAAAAGAAGGACTTCACTGCTGGAGTTCGCACGGAGTGACTTTCGTTTCTTGTTTTTCAACCCCCTCCCAAAAAAGCCGAAGAAATCCGTCTCCGCATTTTTTCACTTTATTCACGGTGAATCAAGAGAAAAAATAGCAGGACAAACGTTGACAATGTCGGATATAAAAAAGCCCAAGGGACAAGGTAGAAAAAAGGGAAATAAGAAGGCAGGCAAGGAAACGAGCGAGCCGGTTGCCACGGAAGGGAGTTCAGATCCAGGTAAGTGGGCACGTGTGTTAAGAGTTGCCGAGCACGCGCAACGACCGACTCGACGTTTTTCATTTTAACTTTTTTTTTTTTTTGTAACTTTTCACTCATTTTCCAAGCACTGTGGTTTTGAGTGTCACGCACGAAACTTTCCACGTTTTCTGTCAGTCAGTCCTCCTCCTCCTGTCAGGGTCGGGCTCTGAGACTTCCCAGGTATTCCGGACGGCCCACAGTGCCGCGCAGGTGTCGCTGAGAGCGCGCCTCTACTAGCTGTTCGCCCCGCGCCCAGGTGCCACACACACCCACACACCCACTCTCGCCTCTGCTACGGCGCCCGTGAATTCGGAATGCCCGCGCACGCTTATTGCGTGTATGGTACGTGGGTTAGCATGCAAACCTTCTTTTGGCCCCGTCTCTGTTGCACGCATTTATAATTACTTATCGCCTTCTAGTGGCAACAGGTTTTTTATCAAGGTGGGAAAGAGCAAGTCCCGGCACGAACGCCTGGGAATGATCTTTTAGTGGCGTTTCCTTGTGGTTTCAAAGTAAAAGTTTTTCCTGCAGTTGTTCAGCATGCACTTGTCACGGAATAATAGAGTATGTTACATCATCCATAAATGTGCCTACTGATCGCAGAGAAGTCAGAGCGATGAGAGACCGAAGGCCACTTTATCCATTCCTTGAAGTCGTCACACAGGCACTCGGAGAGCGCCTATTTCACAATAACGCATATGAGAGAAAGAATAAAAAAAACTCCCCCGGAGACATACTTGTACTGTATGTGTGTGGCTTACAGTAAGTGGATACAGTGGCGGCAGGCATTGTGATTGGTATGTGATCTTCAATCTTTAAGGCTGAATGTTTAAATACCGTACCAGCCTCACCTTGTAACCCTGACTGGGCAGGCTACTTAACCTATTCGCTGTAAGGATGCGCAAATGCTATACTGCGCTTGGGAAACATTTTATTTTCATCTTTAAGGGCACCGCACTGTATACATGTTAACTGATTGTTAAACACAAATAGCTGCAAAATCACAGTCGTGGTTGTCCAGATTTTCAATTCCAATCCCACTGAGGGTGGTGTGTGTGAAATTTTCTATGTTGTCTCATATCCAAAAGAGATGCACCTTCAGTTAATTGAAGACTCTAAAGTGAACTTGCAAGAGTTGGTTGTAATGGACTGGCATGGATTCCAGTACCCCTAACCCTAGATAATCTGATTCAAAAATACATGGATGGGTGATTGTATTAGGATAGGGCTTACACATTGTGGTTCAGCAGTGCTTTAGTAGCTGCAAATTTTTGTTCAGTTTATTTTTTTAATATAAGACTGATTTGGATGTTAATGATTATGTCATTGTCTCTTAGATCTATATGTCATTTACTGTCCATATCAGCTCTCTGTCAGAAATCTGATAAAAGTTGAATGGTGCTGGTTTAACTTATCTGAAAAAGTTATGAGCATGCATAATGCATTCTCAACTTTTTATGCAGTACGTAAGAGTCAGTAAATCTTTTGATTTTCTCAGCTTCATTTTAGTTTACTTGCTTGCTAAAATTTGGGTCTTTTTTCATAGCCGGGTAGCAGTTAGAAAAGTGGTGTTAAGTAAAATACAGTAACTTGTTTGATACCAGTTGAACCTTTGCAAATTCTTATTAAAGTAACTAAAGTCGGTGTTAAGAGAGGAAAAAAATGAAGGAATGGGTACTGATACAAAAATGATCACAAATTTGACTAATCTAGTTTGTTCCATAAGAAGGAGAGTATCAAAATGCCACCTATGACAACTGCAAGGGGAGGCACACTTATAAAAGCACAAGTGTTTTTTTATTTTGTTTCTTTACTTGTGGGCAAAGCCTTCCCGTTCCCACAAGTACAACACACAGTCCCAAGCACAGCACACAATAAATCAATTCCTTTCTTTTTTCTCTTTTCTTATTCTCCTTCTCGGCAAGCCATGTCTCCCGACTCTGGCTCACAGAGTGATGTCAGCTGGCCCCTTATATAAGGCACCTGGAAGTGCTGCAGGTGCTCGTTGCCCCACTTCCCGCAGTACTGCTAGGTGTGGTGGAAAAAATGCCCACATGGGCTCAGGAACAGCTGCAGCGCCCCCTGGCGGCGCCCCCGGATGCCAACAAGGCTGTATCCAACTCCATCTACCATGAGGCCCTGTGAGAGTCGGAGGAACCGCTGCCACCTGGAGGGCTGCCATCTAGTGTTCCAGGGGAGGTAATGCTCTATCCACACTTATTAATCCCTGGTCCTTCCAAGGAAGAGAGATCCCGGCCTGGCAAGGGCCCCGGACATCCATGACACTCCTAGTTAAATGAAATATTTAATAGCTGGCTCCTGGCTAAAAAGGTGTTTTTGAACTCAAATGTACAATATTAAAGATGCTTGTATCAAAGAATAATTTTCCTCTAAATGGTTAAAATGTTTTAACAGATACATTTAAAATGTTAATATTCCATCGCAGGGTAACAAACTAACACACATCTCACAACCACTGGCGCCAATTCAGTGTTGCCCCATGACCCTGCTCAAGATTAATTGGGCTTACAAAATGGCATGACATGGTATGGCATGTTAATGGTCTTTTGGAGACTAGCCTCTTGTAACCATAGAGGCATGTCCCAGAACTTAACCTTTTAAAAAGTACAGTGTGTACCCACAATTTTTGTGTGAACCAAATATGTGGCCTCACAAATGACAAACAATATGATTTTTTTTTTTTAGACAGTTAAGTTTGATAAGCCGTGCTACTTTAATGTTCTTTCAAAGCAACATTCATACACTCATTATTAAATCTACTCACTCCAGGTTGCTGCTTTCAGATGTCGAAACAAAGTCAAACTGTAACCTGGATGGGATACCAACCCATCAATGGGCACACTCATACATATGGGGCCAAGAGTTATCAATTATCTTATCCTGGACGTATCTGGATAACTGTAATGCCAAGACCCCTCCTTGAACCGTCACCTTATCGTGGTGAAAGGGGTTTGCGTGTCCCAGTGATCCTAGCAGCTATATTGTCTTGGGCTTTATGCCCCTGGTAGGGCCAACCAAGGCAAACTGGTCCTAGGTGAGGGATGAGACAAAGAGCGGTTCAACAAACCTCCAATGATGAGCGAAAACTTTGGACGATGTTTTCCTTTGCCCGGACGTGGGTCACCGGGGCCCCCCTCTGGAGCCAGGCTTGGAGGTGGGGCTCGATGGCGAGCGCCTAGTGGCCGGGCCTGCACCCATGGGCTCGGCCGGGCACAGCCCGAAGAGGTAACATGGGTCCTCCTTCCCATGGGCTCACCACCTATGGGAGGGGCCAAGGAGGTTGGGTGCAGTGTGAGTTGGGTGGTGGCCGAAGGCGGGGACCTTGGCGGTCTGATCCTCGGCTACAGAAACTGGCTCTTGGGACGTGGAATGTCACCTCTCTGAAGGGGAAGGAGCCTGAGCTAGTGCGCGAGGTCGAGAGGTTCCGGCTAGATATAGTCGGACTCAACTCGACGCACAGGTTGGACTCTGGAACCAATCTCCTTCAGAGGGGCTGGACTCTCTACCTCTCTGGAGTTGCCCCCGGTAAGAGGCGCAGAGCAGGTGTGGGCATACTTATTGCCCCCCGACTTGGAGCCTGTGCATTGGGGTTTACCCCGGTGGACGAGAGGGTGGCCTCCCTTCACCTTCGGGTGGGAGGGAAGGGTCCTGACTGTTGTTTGTGCGTATGTGCCGAACAGCAGTTTGGAGTATCCACCCTTTTTTGGAGTCTCTGGAGGGGGTGCTAGAGGGCATACCTTCTGGGGACTCCCTCGTTCTGCTGGGAGACTTCAATGCTCACGTGGGCAATGACAGTGAGACCTGGAAGGGCGTGATTGGGAGGAATGGCCCCCTCGATCTGAACCCGAGCGGTGTTTTGTTATTGGACTTCTGTGCTCGTCACGGATTGTTCATAACGAACACCATGTTCAAGCATAGGGGTGTTTATATGTGCACTTGGCACCAGGACACCCAAGGCCTCAGTTCGATGATCGACTTTGTGGTCATGTCATCAGACTTGCGGCCATATGTCTTGGACACTCGGGTGAAGAGAGGGGCGGAGCTGTCAACTGATCACCACCTGGTGGTGAGTTGGCTTCGATGGTGGGGGAGGATGCCGGTCAGGCCTAGTAGGCCCAAACGTGTTGTGAGGGTCTGCTGGGAATGGCTGGCAGAGTCCCCTGTCAGAAGTAGCTTCAACTCCCACCTTCGGCAGAACTTCGACCACATCCCGAGGGAGGTGGGGGACATTGAGTCCGAATGGGCCATGTTCCGTGCCTCTATTGTTGAGGCGGCTAACCGGAGCTGTGGCCGTAAGGTGGTCGGTGCCTGTTGTGGCGGCAATCCCCGAACCCGTTGGTGGACACCGGTGGTGAGGGATGCCGTCAAGCTGAAGAAGGAGTCCTATAGGACCTTTTAGTCCTGTGGGTCTCTGGAGGCAGCTGATAGGTACCGGCAGGCCAAGCAGAATGCGGCTTCGGTGGTTGCTGAGGCAAAAACTCGGGCATGGGAGGAGTTTGGGGTGGCCATGGGGAACGACTTTCGGACGGCTTCGAGGAGATTCTGGTCCACCATCCGGCGTCTTGGGAGGGGGAAGCAGTGCAGTGTCAACACCGTATATGGTGGGGATGTTGCGCTGCTGACCTCGACTCGGGACGTTGTGGGTCGGTGGGGGGAGTACTTCGAAGACATCCTCAATCTCACTAACATGCCTTCCAAAGAGGAAGCAGAGCCTGGGGACTCTGAGGTGGGCTCTCCCATCTCTGGGACTGAGGTCACCGAGGTGGTCAAAAAACTCCTTGGTGGCAGGGCCCCGGGGGTGGATGAGATACGCCCGGAGTTCCTCAAGGCTCTGGATGTTGTAGGACTGTCTTGGTTGACACGTCTCTGCAACATCGCATGGACATCGGGGACAGTGCCTCTGGATTGGCAGACAGGGGTGGTGGTCCCCCTCTTTAAAAAGGGGGACCAGAGGGTGTGTTCCAACTACAGAGGGATCACACTCCTCAGCCTCCCTGGAAAAGTCTATTCGGGGGTTCTGGAGAGGAGGGTCCGCCGGATAGTCCAACCTCGGATTCAGGAGGAACAGTGTGGTTTTCGTCCTGGTCGCGGAACAGTGGACCAGCTCTACACCCTTAGCAGAGTCGTGGAGGGTGCATGGGAGTTTGCCCAACCAGTCTACATGTGTTTTGTGGACTTGGAAAAGACGTTCGACCGTGTCCCTCGGGGAATCCTTTTGGGGGTGCTCCGGGAGTATGGGATACCGGACCCCTTGATAAGAGCTGTTCGGTCCATGTACAACCGGTGTCAGAGCTTGGTCCGCATTGCTGGCAGTAAGTCGAGCCCGTTTCCAGTGAGAGTTGGACTCCGCCAGGGCTGCCCTTTGTCACCGATTCTGTTCATAACTTTTATGAACAGAATTTCTAGGCGCAGCCAGGGTGTTGAAGGGGTCCGGTTTGGTGGACTCAGGATTGGGTCACTGCTTTTTGCAGATGGTGTTGTCCTGTTTTCTTCATCAGGCCGTGATCTTCAACTCTCTCTGGATCGGTTCGCAGCTGAGTGTGAAGCGGCTGGGATGAGAATCAGCACCTCCAAATCCGAGACCATGGTCCTCAGCCGGAAAAGGGTGGCGTGCCCTCTCAGGGTTGGGGGAGAGATCCTGCCCCAAGTGGAGGAGTTCAAGTATCTCGGGGTCTTGTTCACGAGTGAGGGAAGAATGGACTGTGAGATCGACAGGCGAATCGGTGCAGCATCTGCAGTGATGCAGGCTCTGCATCGGTCTGTCGTGGTGAAAAAAGAGCCGAGCCGTAAGGCAAAGCTCTCAGTTTACCAGTCGATCTACGTTCCTACCCTCACCTATGGTCATGAGCTATGGGTAGTGACCGAAAGAACGAGATCGCGAATACAAGCGGCTAAAATGAGTTTCCTCCGCAGGGTGTCTGGGCTTTCCCTTAAAGATAGGATGAGAAGCTCAGTCATCCAGGAGGGGCTCAGAGTAGAGCCGCTACTTCTCCGCATCGAGGAGAGTCAGATGAGGTGTCTTGGGCATCTGATCAGGATGCCTCCTGGACGCCTCCCTGGTGAGGTGTTCCAGGCACGTCCAACCGTTTGGAGGCCCCGGGGAAGACCCAGGACACGCTGGAGGGACTATGTCTCCCGGCTGGCCTGGGAAAGCCTTGGGATTCTCCCGGAAGAGCTGGAAGAAGTGGCCGGGGAGAGGGAAGTCTGGGCCTCTCTGCTCAAGCTGCTGCCCCCGCGACCCGACCCCGGATAAGCGGAAGAGGATGGATGGATGGATGGATGGATGTAATGGCAAGATAGAAACTCACACATACATAATCAGCTTTGAGATTTGACACCAGGGCTCTGCAGCTCTAAAGCAGTACAGCTTCATCAACAACAAATAAAAAAGTTCCTAAAGAAACTGCATTAATTGTATGCCATGATTCCACTGTAATTGATACTTTTGCCTTCACAAATCCAGTGTACAGTTATTACCTGTGTATAGAATTGTTTCATTGTTTCCCATGGCTGCTCTGGTGAGCTCTGAAGTCCTAAAGATGTAATTGTTAGGTTGATAGGTACTATAAATTACCCTTTTATGAGTGTGGAATTGTGGTCTCTGATGGGCTGTTAACCTATCTAAGGTGGCTCCTGCTTTAAACCTCTTGAGGCTGGTATAGTCTATGGCTTTGCATATATTGAGATAACACATTAATGAACTGTATAGATTTAGATGCACAAACAATTATATCTTAAAATTCTAAAATAAGAAGCTCTTTTTTTGAGCAAGATCAAAACGTGCAATACATTCTTGCATTTGTTTTGATTCCTTAAATGTAAAATGCTGGTTTTACTGTCTTCAAGAGTTTGTGGCCCAGTGTTATTTTCAAACAAAAGTCCATTAATCTAAAGTAATATTAAAATTACTGAAATTAACATTTAAGACATGTGCACAAAAATGAAAACGTGTACAACATTATGTTTTGATTTTCACATTTTTTAACATTATATTTAATTTTTATTGCATTTGGGGAAAATGCCAAACAATATGCTGTTTTAGTGTCTTGTGCTGAAATTATAAAATCGATTTCCCAACTTTTTAAGAGTCATAAGTCAGACCTTTTCTAATCATAATGTACCTCCACTTTTTAAAAAACTGAAGAAAGTAAAATTACTGATCTACATCTAATTAAATAGAAACACATACACATTAAACCTTGAATAAGTGTAAAACACATATACAGGGTAAAGTCTACATTTTGGTAAGAACTTAGTGAATGTAGTAGCTCTGCAGAATATTATATCGGGGGGGAAAGGTAAATAAAGAACAATACAGTAACTTTTAAAGTAACTTATTAATTTATGGAATAAGGATTATCATGCCAAAATTACCCCACTTTGTTGATTTAAAATGGGTCACACTAAGAGATGGTGTAGTACTGTAGCCTTTTGCATTTATAGTGTTAAGGTTGTGTAGTGGTTAGCTCTGGAGTCGTCAGTTCACATGTTTGCTTGAGCACAACCTGGGTTTTTCTTCATTTACTTCCACTTTCCTCTCATATCCTAAAACATGTGATAAGCACACAACTGGCCTGTTACTCATATACTCGCATTTGGCCTTATAGTGCTATGCTGCACCCAATGTTGCCTGGTTAGACACTGGCACTGGTGACCCTGAACTGAATTAAGTGAGTTGGATATGGATGAAGGGATGGTTTTGTAATCCGTCCATTTTAGGAAACTTATTTGTAAGTTTTGGAGTCACAAAGAACTGGTGCCTACCTTGGCAACATCCGACTGAAAGCAGGAATCAACCATAGATGGAGCATCACACATGTGCACACAAACTCCAAGTTGATTTTTGAGTCATCAGTTAACTTCCCATAGGAATACTAGAGAAAATCATGTGATCCAAAAGCACATGTACTCCCTCACAGAGACAGTGACCAGGTCATGGGTCTTGGAAAGAAATACATGCCACTATGCCCCCATGTATTTATAGAGTAAATAATATCTGTAGTGTAGTGCATGATATAAGTGCTAATATTCCAAGTGTTCATAAATAACATTAAAGCTCACTATATATACATTATTACTTACTAGTTACTTTTCTATAAAGTCGAAAAGATTCTTCTTTGGGACTTCTGCTAGCTTTTCTTTCTGCATTTGCAGTGAAAACTACAGTAAAACAACATGTCACTTAAGCAGCTTTTTCCATGTGCAGTTATTCTGAGTAATCAGGTCTGAACCTATACTCAATATCTACTGTATGTATACCTGCACACTAGACTGCCTGTACTATTTTTATCCTATTTCTTTATTTTTTTGTACTGCCCCAATATGCTGCATCATATTTTATCATTTTATATTTTTCCTTCTTCTACCTATCGTTTGTGTTCTGTGTTGTCCTTGTATGTTGCACCAATACTTTTAAAACAAATTCCTAGTACACATTAACGTACTAGGCCAATAAAGTGAATTCTGATTCTGAAATGATAAATGTGTATAGTATCTGGCAAGCCTGAGATGCATATTATGCAAAGTCCCATAAGACATTGCTCACAGGGATTGTACTTGGTGTGTCTTGAGCAAGGAGATTATTTAAACAAAAAAGGCAAATTAAGTTGGGGAAGATGAGTAAGACATACAGCTTTTGCTCTGCATTGTGTTACCAGTTAGTCTTGACCTTTTGTAGGTGGATGTTTTGTTAGTTTTACCCACAGTTGTAGATATTATGACGCCAGACAGGTTCAAGGATGACTGAAAGAAACAGATGCAAAGACAGAACTACACTGACAAAACAAAGCAGACACACATGCAGTTGGCTTGTTTTTTTTTTTTCTTTCTAATGAGTCAAAGCTTGACCTGTGAAGCCTGAAGTGATGACACTTATTTGTCTTTGATTCTAATTACTACGTTAAAACTCTTTGAAAGTTCAGTAATTGGATATGAGGCCCTTCATTTACAATTAGTCATTTTACTTCCAACACCCCTCAGGAGTGATTGCAAGTCTCTTCTCGGCAATGGCCTTTTGAACAGATGTGAAATTCATTTCGTTAGCTTTGGTGCTGTTACTTCTGGAGCTACAAAACTGACATCACAGTTGGCCTGCACTTGGCAGCATAAAGGCATCTCTCTCTCTCTTTTTTTTTTTTTTTTTTTTTAAGGAAAAAAAAAACAGCTGTTTCTTGAGTATGTTGTGTACCCAATTCATCACTGATATGGAAGTCATAGCCAAGCAAATATGTTGCTATTGCCTTGTGATATTATGGAGTTTTGCAGTCTGTGGGGTCAAGGACAGTTCCTAACAGACTCTCTTTCAGTGTTCTAACAAATTATAAAAGGTTGTGTGCTGTCACCACGTTGCTTTGCTAATGAGGGTTTACTGGATTTAACTTTTGTATATAACAGTATTCTAGTGTCCCAAAGTGGTTTTCCTTATTACATATTATTATTTAGCTATGATAATATGTTGTTACTTTGGTGTCCTCGATCTTTGTAGATAGAATAATGACAATACTAAGATGTTTTATTACTTTTGAGAGAATCTCACATAATACAGTATTTTTGATACTTTGATAGCTCAGAATTGGTAGCCAGGACTTAGGTTTTGGAGTGGGGCCTCTTTCAGCCTAGCTCCAGAAAGAAGGAAATTGTGATACTAGGTGAAGTAATTCATTAGGGATATACAGTTAAGTATTGTTATGCCCTATTATAGTGTTCAAGAGAAAAAAGAATTGTAATATTCCATTTGCTATGGCAAAATAAATACTGTATGTTCTGATGTTTTTCAGGTAAGCAAGACAGACATTTTCAGATAAGACTGTTATACTCGCTAATCTTGGCAACAGGTTACATTTTAATTAGCACATGAATTTCACTGTACTCTATACTCTTAACAGCAATGTCCATATAAACAGTCTTCCCTTCACATTAAAACAAAGTAATAGATAGATAGATAGTAGGAGGTACAATTTGCCTTCTGTGCTGTATTGCCAACTTTATTCATTCTAAACTTATTTTCTGTTTTCCTCGTACTTCTTGTTTTGCTGCATGCTGCATATAAAATGTCCTAGTATATGTTAAAGGGTCACAGTTCTGGGGCTAGTGACAACTGATGAGATTCAAATCACTCTACAACAGCAACAACAGAGCCATCCATTTCCAGACCTGGTTAGGATTTCATAGGTTATCAAAGTTCCCAAGGGCATACAACTGTATCTCACTTTGGAAAATGCAAGTCTGCCATAGAGCTTACACACTTAGCAGGTGTTTTTCCAGTGCTTCTATACATATGGGGAACTTTTAGTGCCATGTGAGATCCTTCTCACATTGATTTGGGCAGTGAGAGGAAACTGAAGAATCCACAATGGAGTAGAACATAAACCTGCCACCCAAACACTATCAAACAGCAAGTTTGCCATGTGGCTGTCTTTCCCTGTAATGCTGTTTTTGGATTTTGTATATTTGTGCAATCTTCTTCTTCTTCTTTCGGCTGCTCCTTTAATCCTGGAACTATAAAGGCTTTTTGCACCATCAGTCTGAAACTCCTACAAAATAGTAGCCTTTGCAATAATGGGCCCTTAGGAAAAATTTGTCTCCAGTCAGCTGTGATTGCTCTGTCATGGATGACTAATCATAAGGTAATTGTTAAACTCTACATAAGTGAAATTGCTGCTTATGATAAAAAAAATGGTTTATCAGGAAGAAAATGATTTTTATCCTTGGTCCAAATTTAAATTAGGTATTTGTATGGGTAGAGAATGTTTCTTTTATTATTTTTTCAATTGGTTCAGGGAAAACAAGTTGATTAGTTACTGGAACATAAATATGAACTTCTCTGAATAAGATGACTGACCATCAGGTCACCCACCCTTACAGCTTTCTTATTTTTCCTTTGTTTATCATTGCTATAGACTATCCATGCAGTGTACTCATTTACTACATTCCTCTGGTAATGTGGCATTCAAAGAATTCTGTGCCTCATACTGTACCATGGCATAATGCATCTACTTGTCAAAGCTATTATCTATAACACATTCTTTAAATTTAAACTATTTTAAAAGCTATTTTGTTAACTTTTTAATTTATTCAGAGCTGATTTAGGCTTTTAATACCGTTCCACGTAGTTTTTGACTGGATGATATGTATTTACTAATGCATTCACAATATTGCAGATAGATTTACTAGGTATATTGATTAAACCCATGTATTGTTAAATTATAAATGTTGGTTAATATGTTGCTTTTTGAATATTTGGTTTTCTTCCACAATCCACCCATCCTCGCTCTGAGGATGCCAAATCTTTCAACTAGTTGGTGTCTAGGTATATAGGGCTATTTTGCCTGTGATAGACTGGCATTCCTTCTATGGCTGATTCTTGTATTTTAATTAATTTGGACATGATTATCTTCACAAGGACTGGCACTAGATAAAAAGTCTATTAATTTTCAGAACCCTTTCTGTTCATTTCATGGATTTAGGCAAGCAAAGACAATCCTGGTAGTATTTGATATAAAAAAGTCAGCTATGACAGGGTTGCTCACAAATTGCATGTAACACAGGGCAAGTTTCCATTTGCAGATCAACCTGACACACAAGTCTTTGAGTTGTGGAGGATGCTGTAGTGCATGGAGATATAAACTTGAGGCAATCTGTAACCACCACCAAGTAGTAACCTGATCAAATATTTAACCAAATTCCTTGAAGCGGTCCTGCACTACCTGTAAAAAATGTTCCAGTGTGCTACAAACTATGTAAAAACCTGTTAAATTTAGTTTTCTTTACTGTTCAATTAGTTCAAAACTAAGCCTAATTACTGTATGTGTATAGTTTAACTTCATAGTTTGTCCTTCATCCCAAAGACTTCCTTTAAGATTGATTGGGAAATCTAAATTGGCCATGTGGGAGTAAGCATACCTTGGTGCCTTGTCCATGTTTTCTTCTTGCTTTCTTTCCTGATGGCGCTGGGAGTAACACTGAACTGTGGTAAGCGAGTTCAGGAAATTGATGTATGGATTTACTATTCAGATCTGCTCTGCTTCTCATCAGTTTTATTCCACATTTATGAACAAATTCATTTGAAACAAATTGTCTAAATGTCCTTGTTTTGCATCTAATGCTATTGAAATACTATCTGGATCTCTGCGACCCTCTAAAAGAGAAACAGTTTAAAAAGAAAAAGTGAATGAATAAACACAGTATTGCTATTTGTCAAATTTCATGAACCATGCCAATTCAGTGCAGTCCATACTGGGGCAGAAGAGTTTCAGTTCTTATGAGACTCATGTGAACAATAATTTGGAATTCTGGTTAGAGCTCATAGAATTGCTTTGAAATCGAAGCTAATCACTTATTTGTTGCCTGTTTGACTGTTCAGTGGAGGGCTATTACCAAAAGATATGATCATGGTTAAAGAGTTATGATTAAATACAATACTTTAGATTTATTAAGATGCAAAAGTTACTGCAGATGACTTGACTTTAACAAGTAAGGCAGTAAACATATGACTTACATGTTCATTAACAAAATGCAGTCTAATTAGAAAAAGTATGGTAGTGTAATAAATTTAATTTCTGTATGTTGTACAGTAGAAGCATTGTGCTGAACCTGAATTATACTTTTTTTTTTATTTTTTTATTCAGATGAATACCTCTTATGTAGAATGAATTACAAAAACAATTGTTGCTCATCCAGGAGGACTTTGCCCCCTTCTAGCTCTTCTGGCAACAAGGAAGAGAATGGAGCATGAGTGGGAGAAAAATATTTTGCATATTATTGGCAGAATTAACCAGCCTGCTGCTAGAGAAATGTAAACTTCCTTGACTGCACTCTTTACGTCTTTAAAGTGTTTGAATATGGAGCAATGTTATTAGTGATATGTGTTGTGGAGCATAAGAATTTACAAAGTACATACATACTTTTACAAACGTGACATTGACGTATTTAAATGTACCATAACATTCCAGGATAACTGTTTCTTTTTATCTGTGTGCTGAGTAAACCAGAAAGACAAATATTGGCCCAGAAGGACTGCTATTTTTAGATGGCACAATATTTAATATTTCCTCTGTTTTCTGCCACTTAGCTTGATCTGTTTTTAAGGTCAAAGGTATTGATTTTTTTGTAAAGCGACAGTTCATTGGAAAGCAGCATAAAAACATTTTTTTGATACTTAATATCTATAGTAACTAAACGTTGCTCCTTCTCCAATAGAATGCACAGGAAAAGAATGGGCAATTGTGTTTTATGAAAAGAATCTTTGCTTATTTTAGTTTTTGTACAAAGGATTGGATGCATTTTTGCTAGATTTAATATATAAAGGTGTTGTAAGTATATATATGTGTGTGTGTGTGCATAATAAATTATATATACACACAGTCAAAGTAAAAAGTATGTGAACCCTTTTGAATTATCTGGTTTACTGCATGAATTGGTCATAAAAAGTGATCTGATCTTCATCTAAGTCACAGGTACTGATATACACAATGAGCTTAAGCCAATGACACACAAAAAATTCTACTCTTTCATGTCTTTATTTTACAAACACATTCAGTGTTCACAGTGGTAGTGGAAAAAGTAAGTGAACCTTGGGATTTAATAACTGGTTGACCCTCCTTTGGCAGCAATGACCACAACCAGGTGCTTCCTGTAACTGCAGGTCAGACCTGTACATTGTGCTAGGGGAATTTTAGCCCATTCTTCCCTGCAGAACTGCCTTAACTCTTCCATATTCTTTGGTTGTCTTCTGTGTATGGCTGTCTTCAAGTCATTCCACAGCATCTCAATAGGATTGAGATCTGGGCTCTGACTGGGCCACTCCAAAAGGCAGAGTTTGTTCTTCTGAAGTCATTGTGCTATGGATTTGCTGTGATGTTTGTGGTCATTGTCCTGTTGCATCACCCAGCCTCTTCTGAGCTTAAGTTGACAGACAGACACCCTCACATTATCCTGGAGAATTTGTTGATAAACTTGTGAATTCATTTTCCCCACAATGATGGCAAGCTGTCCAGGCCCTGATGCAGCAAAGCAGGCCCAAATCATGATGTTCCCTCCACCATACTTTACTGTAGGGATGATGTTTTGATGTTGATATGCAGTGCCCTTTTTACGCCAAATGAAGTTCTGCTTGTTCCTCCCAAATAGTTCAATTTTGGTTTCATCACTCCACAAAACGTTTTCCCAGTGTCCAAGGGCTCTTTTGCAAACTTTAGGCGTGCAGCAATGTACTTTTTTGATAGCAGTGGCTTCCTTCTTGGTGTCCTGGCATGGACTCCTTTCTTGTTCAATGTTTTGCATATAGTTGACTCATGAACAAAGATGTTAGTCAGTTCTAATGACTTCTTCAAGTCCTTTGCTGTCACTCTAGGGTTCTTCTTTACCTCATTGCTGACTTTGCGTTGTGCTCTTGAGGTCATCTTGGCAGGGTGCCCACTTCTGGGCAGAGTAGCCACAATATCAAATTGTCTGCATTTATAGACGGCTTGCCTAACAGTAGACTGATGAATATCTAAAATCTTTGAGATGACTTTGTAATCTTTTCCATCCTAATGTAGATTAACAATTCTCAATTGTAGCTCTTCAGACAGCTCTTTTGTGCGAGGCATAATTCCCATCTGGATATGCTTCTTGTCAAAAGCTCAGACTCAAACTTTGCAGTGTTTTTTATCAATCAGAGTAATTCTAGGCCACACCTCTGAACTTGTTTCATTAAATGGACTCCATGTGTGCTAAATTCTGACTGCAATGAGCTTTTTAAAAAGTCATTAGCTTAGGGTTCACTTACTTTTTTCCAACCTTCAGTTTCACAGTTTGAATGATTTATTCAATATGGTCAAAAATTCTCTGAAAATCTGTGTATCTTTAGTTATAGGAGACTGTGTTTGTTCATTATTGTGACTGACATGAAGATACAACCATGTTTTATATGGGAATTAAACATAAATATAGATAATTCCTAGGGGTTAACATACTTTTTGCTTTGACTGTGTGTGTGTGTATGTATGTATGTATGTATGTGTGATATATGTGTGTGTATGTGTGTGTATGTGTATGTATGTATATATATATATATATATATATATATATATAACACATATACACACAGTGTACAGTATATGTGTATATCCAGGCACCCTGTTTAAAGGGAGTGAAATTAAAAGTAAAAAGGAAAGCAAAGTCTTATAGTAAGTACTGAGTGTCTTTTGCCTGTTTACAGGCTGTGTTTGCTGGCTCCTTGTGAGTCTCTCTTTCCTCAGTTAGGAAGTTCTCCTGCATCCTTCTCAAATGTGGGTTTGCAATTGAGTGCTGGTTTGTCGTTGTCCTTTAATTAGGTCTTGGGTTTAAAAAGACAGGATCTCAAAGTGAAAGTCAGAAGTGACGTCAGAAGCCTTCTTGAGATTTATCCTCCAGTCTGTCGATTTTATAGAACAAGGAGGCACAACTCCACATGCACTTGCAGCAGAGGTGTCACATCTCCCACGCCTTGTAGATGCCTAGGTGCATGTATGCAGCAATATATATTTATAAAGTGTGTATGTATTATCATTTTTGCCTAAATAGAGACCTGTTCAAAAATGAGGAAAAACTAAAGTTTAAAGATGACAACAAATTCATAATATGTGATTAATCTATATTGTTTCTCATGAATTCATCCCTATGGAGGAGTCGTGAAGTTTTGTCTTTAAGCTTTAATACTTTTGCGTGTATTTTGATATTGATATTGCAGTGTGATTCGACCTCTATTTTCAAAAGATATTGTACTGATCAGCCACATGTGGTGGCAGAGATACCCTAAGGAGCTGGGAAAACACAGCTCTTCAAAGGTTTCCCGAGATAATTTTGATTGCTTTCTCTTTTTTTGTTTTTGTTAAAGTGATTTTTAGAAAACAACATAGCACTTTGCTGCTTGTTCTTCTGCTTCTTAGTTTTTAAGAGGACCAAGATATAGTTGTGGAAAACATAGCGGGCCTTTCTCAATGTGTATTTCAATACATTGGAAATTGTTTAGTATACCTGGAGGCCTTATGCTCACTTTTGAAAACCTCAGAGGTGACAAAGGTCCTTTTCTTTTCAGATGGTGTCTCTACTTCAGGCAGGCACACCAGGTAAGAACATAGACTATAAAGCACAAGCATGCAGGCTCACTTTCCACTGCTAACCTGTTTTGAGACAATAGATACAGTTTATGTACAAAACATGTTGGAGGCAGTGTTAACCAAGGATGTGGGAAAGAAGATAAACTGAAGTTTGTTAGTTTTTTTTTTTTTTCTGGGTGCTTGTATTGTCAAAACAGCACTGTTTCAGCCTTCTACAGACTTTTTAGTCCTTTCTGTAGAAAGAAACTGAAACGATTACTGTTGCAGATTGCAAATCATTGATTTTGCCCGAGTAAAAAATCTTGAGTAGGATGAAAAATGAAAATTAATTAGACACTTGAGGTTAACATTGTAGCTTTGCTGCTTTATAATAAGTTCATTCTTCAGAACAGATGTGTAAATGGTCTTCATCGAATTGAAAATAATTTGGCTACAATTGCATAGATAATATACAGTATATGCAAACCAAGAAATAAATTAATTTAACTAGATGCAATCTTTTGATTTCATTGAACTAAAATACTTTTTTTAAGGATGAGTTTGCTGTATTGATTAGTAAAGTGTATTGTGTGCTGGCCAATAAAGCTTTTAGGTTTATAAAGAGAAGAATGAGCAGTCTGTATTTGGCCCTGTTAAGTACCTACTTAAGACATTTTAAATTTGTTGCAGAACGTACAGAATATGAACATTGAGTGAAATATGATGACTTTGTTGGAGTTGTCATAGTATATTAAAATTTTTATTAATATAAAATATCCCCAAACCATGTTCGGGTCAGGTACAGTGATGCTTTGGGATAGCACTGTTGCCTTACAGCTCTTAGGATCATATTTCAATTCTCGACTCCAAATGTCTGAACAGATTCTGCACATGTTTCTTATGTCCACATGAGTATTTCTTGCCACTCTTATATTTGAAAGACGGGAAAGTTAGAATGATTAGCAATTTAAGATCAAACGTTTGGCAAACAAAATGAAACTACTTTTAAGCTCTGCTACTCTGACCTTTAGTGAACTTCTTTTGGATAATAATACAGGTATAATTGATAATTCCATATGCTTGGTGCCATCACACTGGATAGGAACTTGACCTCAGATCCTGCTCTGAGCAAAGAGTGTAAAAATGCCACCATGTTAGCCAGGTAAATGCAAATTAGAATTGATCTTGCCTAAGCAACTATTTGGACTTTTAACTGAGAGCACTGATTCTGTAACTGATTCCCTTCACTTGAGTTTCTTTACATTGTGTGGTAACAAGGTTGTTAGCTTACTGAATCCAGATGCCCACAGTTTTTTTCCTAGCAGATAATCTGGCAGTGATAGTATTATGTGTAGCAAACCAACACCCAACCAACTAGAAAATGCAGCCAGTACTCATGTCAGTGTTTGACAAAGCAAAATTGCTTAGAAATTTTTTTAATGAGATAAATATCTGGAATCCCTGAATAAAACTTTGCGAATGGGACAGTCCATGATGTTAAATATATGCTTTATGCAGCTGCTGTAATTAAATCCCAAAGCATCATATTCTAAACCTCTTTAGGATGGCTAGCAGACATTTAAATTAGGGCAAACAGTAAAATGTTAAATAATATTAATTATTCAAAAGAAAGGGGTGATATGGGAAATGGTGCTGTTTAGGAGACTAGTTGACTCCACAGGTAGCCCATGCTCTGTAATCATTTTTTTATTCAAAATGTGAGTTTTTTGCAAAAGTGAGTGACATAATATTGCAGATTATCAGAAAACTATTTTGATAAACTTTACATAGCAAAGTAAAATAGTTACTTTAGGCACCTCTAGACTATGATATTGGATTCTTTTAAAAACTAGACATAGAGAAAAAAAAGGTACATGTCATGCAAATCTAATTTTCCTGTGCATCTGATAGAATGCATATCTGTGTATTCTTGTAAAAATATAATAATAAAACAAACCATTGAGTCATTTGAAGATGATCAGCAATTCAGCATCAATATTTTAACCTCAATCACCAGTATATCTCTAGATATATAAAATCCAACATCTGTCTGTATGTCTGTCCATTTTTCACGAGAGAACTACTTAACGGTTTTAGATTGGGTTATTTTCAATAATTTGCTTGAACATTCTGGATGATTTTTTGAGTTCTGTCATCGTGCTAAGTATTATAGTTCAGTTGTGGTACTAAATCCGAATCCAAGAAACTGGCTGCAGGCCGAGGGGAAGGGGGAAGCATGAAGCTTGACCCCCAGAGTAGGGAGCTCACTCACTCATGCGCTAGCCTCCGTTTGAGTCGCCCTACCTCTTGCCACATGTTGGAGTGTACCTTGCCTCCGCTTAGCTAGCAATACCTATTTGTTCTGCAGACATTATCATCTACAGATTGTTAAAGAGTAACGTTTGACGTTTTTGAGAGTGAGATCATAGCTACATGTCTTTTAGAGGGTACCTGCTCATTGGCAGAGATATGACGGCCAAATGTTCTTTTACCCATGTGGGGGACACTCTCCCGTCAGAGCTGAACACAATGAGATACAGTGGCAACCTTTGACATTGGAGCATACCTACCTTCCACTTGGCCAGAGATACCTTGCCAACTTTTTGCATTTTTGGCAAAGAGATCACAGCCACATTCTTGCCCCTGATAGCAATAACAAAAATATTGTATATCAAGAGGCCCTTGGATTCGAAAGCTATCAATATAAATTCTTCTCAATACATTTTTATTTTAATAGATTTTTTAAAGTTTGTCCTGTTTCAGCACTATGCGGGCAGAGCCTGGGGGACAGCTACTACCTGATACAAACTCCTATCTGTATCATTAGCTTTCAACATCAAATTTACGTTTTTGATGCATATGTATTTTTTGTCATTAAATAGTTAAAAGCAACATGGAAATGCTAGTGTTCTCTTTACATTATTTACTTAATAGATCCCCTTACAAAAATGCTGTACACATTGCAAGTTCATAAAGTCAAAAGCCTTATCCATTATATGCCATGAGTGGAAAAAATAGGTAAAGGTAATTCTGTTCTGAACAAGGAAAAGAAGGTAAGATGTACAATATTTTGGCTGTATGAGGAAATTTAATTCTTTAATAATGTATTATTTTCCCTAGATTTCCTACATGGAATGCAGAAAACTGAATTATACTGATAAATCTATACAGCCAAAGCAATGCTTCTGCTGCCATTTTTTCAGAGAGGAACTTAGCTTTACCTATATTTTTTTAGATTCACACTGAATCATTAGGATAGAAATGAGTACATTAGAGGGTCAGCTCAGGTTGGACAGTTGGGAGACAAAGTCAGAGAGGCGAGATTGCATTGGTTTGGACATACGCAGAGGAGAGATGCTGAGTATATTGGAAGAAGGATGTTAAGGATAGAGCTGCTAGGCAAGAGAAAAAGAGGAAGGCCTAAGAGAAGGTATATGGATGTAGGTGGTGGGTGTAACAGAACAAAATGCAGAGGGCTGAAAGATATGGAAGAAGGTGATCTGCTTTGGCGACCCTAATGGGAGCAGCTGAAAAAAGAAAAAGACACTGATTCATTACATCACTAACTCAGTTGCATACTATAACTGCTATGTTACAGCACTAATGGAAGATCATTAAGTATACAGGATATCATATGCAAATTGTAATTGAAAACAAAGCATTTTAATTTGCCACTTAATTGTATTTTACTTTAAAAGATTATAGCGAGTTTGAAAAGCTAACTTGACCCCAAGGTACTGTACAGGTACAGTACAGAACAATTTGTTTGAAACACTGTTAGTTTAAGAGCTTCTTCCAGGGTCACATACTATAAAAGACAGAGCTGAGGATTGAACCAAAGGAATTTAGATTTACAATTCAGCCTTTCAACTACCAAGCCACTTGCCCTCCAGATATATTTACAATAATTTTTATGAATTAATGAAAGATGCAATGGCTTGTTTTGTGGCCTCACAGCTCCAGTTACATGAGGCCATTCTTTTTCCCAATCTTTGTTTGAAGCTTGTATATTCTATTGGTGTCCACATGTGTCTTATCTGCTTACAGTTTTGGTGATTGCAAATTGTATTTGAGTGAGAGTGTGTTTGAGAGAGTTCTGAGGTGAATTTGTGTCTCATCAAGGACTGGTTTCAGATTATAATAATGCACATCTAACAGGGTGTATTCGGCATTGTGGGCAATTGCAGGTTGAATTTCTCCCTTGCAGACAATGAATTGCAGAGTTCCTGCAGATGTGTAAATATTTTCAGTATTTTGAACATCATTGTCAGTTTGAATATATTGAAAGTATGTAGAACTTGCTCCCCCTTAACAAATTTCATTACATTCCATTGTTATCACAATACTATAATATAAATGTTCACAGAATTTTTTTTTACAGTTGGATCACAGGCAAAGTGATTTGAATAGGCAGGTTTGGGGTTTAAACTTCAAAGCCTGAGCCAGTACAGCATACAGTATGTAATATCAGTCCAATAGCAAGCCTTCTATACTGACTGCTTTCTCTTGATAATTATTTTTTATTTTAAAGTTAATGAATCAGTAATGCTGGAATCTTAAAGATTTTCTTTTTCCACTGTAGCTTTATTAAATTTATTATATTGTTAATTTTTTAGATGAGGATACACTTGAAGTGTTACAGAAACATAGTCATAGTAAAATATAAAACATTTGCGCTATGTACTGTCTAAATGGAAATGCATGTTTATATACAGAACATAACAATAATATGTATAAAGATCTCCAGTCATTCTGTTAGTCAATTATGAAAAATTGTCTATGAAAATTTCATTATTACAGGATTGTGTAATACAGCTATTTCTGAAGTTTTTATTTTTTAAATTATTACATTTACTGGATATTTTTATAAGTGTCAGACTTTCTTTTATTCATTTAGAAAGTTTTTTTTTTTTTTTTTTCTTCTGCTGTGGGCAGAATGCATAGTCTGGTCTTGAACCCTTGTGTTTTTTTGTTTTTTTTTCCCCTGTTAATCTTGCAAGTTTTTGTGATCTGCATTAGAGGAGATAAATAGAAATGGAGTTTTTATTGTTGCTAAAAACCTAGTTTCAAACTGATAAACTGTCTCAGGCTGTTTAGAACTTTGCGGCCTTGGATAGCAGCAGCAGTGAGTGTTTCAGATTGTGGATACCTAACCAGACTAAGTGTTATACAGTTTTTTAGCAGTACAGTAGGAGGGCAGGTTTGGGAAACTTGTTGGACAAAGCTGCCTCTTAAATTAGACTGACAGAATTTTTTTCTTGTATTAACAACTTTTGAATAGTGCATCTCCTGGACCTGCTTAATCCAGTTTCGGGTCACTAGGACCCTATCACAATAGCATTTCACACAAGGATGAACCAACCCCAGGCTGGTGCAAATCCATCATAAGGCACACTGTTCTGTGCACACACACCCATACTTGCTTACACTCATTTGACACGGGGCACAAGTTGCCAGAGTACCTGGAGAAAAGCCTAAGTAAATGTTGGAACAGCTTATTGTCTCCGATAGGCCAAGATGTAAAGTCAAGTCCCATGTTAGCCATTAAGCCACAGTGAAATGTATATGGAGTGAATGTTTCTTTGACCAACAGCAAGGTTGACAAGATCTCCATTGCTAGAGTTTGAAAATACTTGACAGTGTATCCCCTCTCTTTTCTTCCAACACTGCATGGGAAAGGTCTAAGAAAAAATAAAGTTAGAGGATTAGTTTAGAGCTAGCAAGTTTAGCTTTGTGTTCTTAAAATTTAGTGTTACAAGTACATTATTAAATGTATTGATTTATTTCTTTTTTTTCCAATCTAAAAGATATTTGAGAGATTTACATCTTAAATTCTCAGTGTGACGCTTCCAACTTCTTTTTATTAGTGGTTCATTTCTGATGTCAATGCCAGAAAAGTGCTACAATTTCTCTCAAGGTGAACAACAATCAAGCAGGAAGTGTGGTCCAGTGGTTAAAGCTTTAGACATAAACACCAAGGTTGCCTGTGTCTCCTTAACCAGTGTGTGCTGCAATTGTAACATAGCACAATTGTTTATTTTTATATTTTAATTGCATTGGTTTTAGAATGATATTTCTGGATACATAAAAAATGTATACATTAAATGATGAATTGCATAAAAACAGAGTTAATGAGTGTTTCAAACTTAAAGGTAAAATTTGCTTTAACAAAACAAGTGGTTGTTCTCTGCATTAAGTTAAGCTTGGCTTATCTTTAAAAAGCACTCTTGACTGAATAAAAAGCTCTTCAAACAGCTAATATTATAATGCAATAATAGAATCATTTATCTACCGTATTCATAACATAATATCAAATCTGCTCAATGCAATTCAGGGCCTTGGTAGGTGGTGGTCAAACGTACCTAGCAGCAAAGGACACAAACCAGAAACCTGTCCTAGATTGGTGCAATGTCTTCTAAGACCCCATACACACACATCTTTGGTGATGTGACAGGAAAACCAGAGTACCCAATAAAAGACCACATCGGATGTGGGGAGAAGTGCATAACTCCGCATAGTCAACAAGAGATTGTAACTCAGGATACTGGAATTTGAAGTAAAAGAGTTAATGGCAGATACTGTAAATGCTTAAATTATATCTACATTTGTGAAAATATTTCAATGTACAATACAAATATAGTAATACCAAAATATTTAATATATTAATACATATTCTTGTATGCACTTGCTTTACACATCCTTGTTGAATGTGTTTAAATATTTTTGTCCTTATCAACAATTATTTTAAAAAAAGAGAAAAATGTAGTCCTGACAAACACCTCACCTCTGGCCTAGACCACGCTCTATAGAGATGAGGATGAATTTTGGTATGTAGAGGAAATAAAGTTTTACTTTTCAAACATTCTGACTGATCCTCATTAAAGATTGGTTCAGTGTTGTAAATCATGTGGAAATTTCTTTTAGTATGAAAGTAACATGAACGGTCTTATCATGCTTTACTAATACTATAGTTTCTGCACAGTTTCATGTATTCTAAGACCTGATTTAAAAAAAAAAAAAAAGTTTAATGAGGATTTCGTAAGAAACAAACTCTCCAACAAATCTCCTGTTAATTCATCTGTTTCGTACAGCTGCATTATTTGATCCTTTCATTTTAATCATCCATGGTAGTGCTTCATTTGTCTCATATCAGTAAAAAAGAATATAGAAGCCTCGAAAGAATTATAGACCAGTATGAAACAAAACAATCTTGCATATCGATCATGTTGTCTGCAAAACAGTTTTTTTTTTAAATTATTACTCAGCATTTGACTCTGTGTGTGTGCCTCATAACAACATCAGCTTTACAAATTAACCCCATTCTGATCACTGTTATTCTGTAAAGAACTAAAACCTGCCGAAGTGCTTGAGAATTGCGAGTTGACATCAGTCCTTGGTATATGCTACGTCGTATGTAGGTTTTTTAGACAAGAAGCTTCAGATTGCCACACTGAAATCCTTTCACAACATTATTTCTTTTTACCGAAAATCTGAGTAGTTTTTTTTTTTTTTTTTATCATTTGTTTTTTGCATTTTGTTTGGGTTTTTATCAGGATTTTTGATACCATCCAAAGAGCTGGCTATTTTTAGCATTAACATCATAGTCAACCTGTTTTCTCTGGCTTTGTAAACAGATAGGGCCAAGCAGGTGATCACCAGTTTTATTACATTTGTGCTTGTTTGTGCAGTGTAAATGGCTTCCTTTCATAAGTATCATAAAACACTTTTAATTCTGTCCTTGATAAGGTAGTGTACTTATGCTTACCTGTACAAAATGGAATTTATAATAAATATTAATACAGTATGATGTCACTTGCAAATGATGCTTTTCCAGAAATTTCAACATTAGAAACATCATAGGAGAAACCTAATCAGGAAAGGCTTAAAGAGATTTTACAAGTGATTCAGTGTTGTAGCCATAGAAAAGTCAAGCAAACAGATTGTATAGAAAGCTGATATTTAATTTACTCTTATGTTAAAAAGAAAAAAAAAAATGTACGTTGACATTAAGATCGCTCTTTGTACCACATTGTATGGTTTGCAAGCAATTGATTACAGTGGTTTATAATTTTATTTTTAGGGTCAACCTTGACATAACCTAATAACTAATTCTAAATATGTGAAGAGCAAATATTAACTAAAAATCTTCCATTTAGTACATTGAGTACAATAAAGGTTGTATTTCCAAATGTTTTTGCCGTTACCTGGCAAAAGCAGTGGCAGTTGAATTTGACTTAAAATTAACTCAACTAACTAAATACTGGGAAGAGCTTGCAGTGATTCAGTGTGAAGTTAAGATCCATCAGCACCTGTAGTCTTATTTAAATGTAATTCTCAAAAGTTCTTTAGCTTATAAACAAGTCTTGTGTCCCAGGTGCACATTTATTCATATTGATTTCATTCCTCATATGTCTGTACAAGCTGGCATTTACTTTCTTGATCTATGGATGCAAACGGCAGTGGCTACTTAATTTTATACCAATGATCTGCAAGTTTTTGTCATCTGTAAAGGTCACTGTCTTTGATCCAATGTATTTTTTTTCCTAAATCAATTTATACCAGAGTGGAAAAAGGCTGTTCTTTGAAAGGCAAAGTTATAGCTTAGAGCAAAGCAATATTTAAGGGACACAAGTGCTATATTTATGGGTATTGGGGACAAACCTATGTAATCTGGGAGAGGATAATCTAATTATATTCAGTTCTTGGCTGGGGAATTGTTAACTGTCACAAAAAAATTGTATAGGGAACTGTAGTCTATATAGGGGTATAGCCTTCATTATTTCTACTTGGTATGGAAGAGACGTCTGGGGGTGGTTTACTTTGCAGTTTGCATTAATCTGAAAAACTAAAGTTTTGTAAAGTTTATAATAATAAAGTTTTGTTTAAACTTTTAAATACAGCAGCTACTACTTGCGTGAGTGAGACCAGCACTGTATAATCTCCTTGTGTCTAGGAATAAGAGGGTACCATTGTTTTATGACCAGAAATTTGGAAGGAGCAATGGCTGCAATATATGACTGCACATTTCAGCTTTGGATGGTAAACTGTAGTAAAGGCGTACTGGATGTTGGGAATTTCAGCAATTTACACTGTCACATGCCACTTAAAAACCTTAGATGATTTGGTTAAACTGTATGAAATGTTCAAAGACATTCATGTAACATTGCATTATAAATAGGCCTATGCTTGTTTAGTTATGCCTGTACTTTGTTCCTTGCACTTTGAGACCACATTCAAAAAAAGTATATTTTCCTCTTCATTAACCAGAAGCTTTTGTAGTACATATGATGAAAAGGCAGTTGCATTTCATTTATATGTCTAAAGCCAAAATATGTTTGTTGATTTGTTAATTTATTAACCTTTTATTAGATTTATTGGCATTCCATTCTGGGTTAAATCCTGCCTTATACCCTGTGATTATGGAATAAGCTCCTACTACTACACAACCCTACATTTGGATTAAGTGGATTCTGAAAATGAAGGGATCATTTCTTAGCCTGCAGAACTTGACCCACAATAACACTTAATTGGACTTTTCATTAGTACCATTTGAGCACCTTAAATTGAGCAGAACAAAACTACCCTGGGTTGGACATCCAGGCGGAGTTGTGACTCTGAGGCTAGGGATCTGCAGTGACAATCAGAAGGTTGCCGGTTCGAATCCCGTAAATGCCAAAAGGGACTTTGCTCTGTTGGGCCCTTGAACAAGGCCCTTAACCTGCAATTGCTGAGTGCTTTGAATAGTGAGAAAAGCGCTATATAAAATGCAAAGAATTATTATTATTATTATTATTATTATCCATCAGCAACTGGGTAGCACTGATTAATTCTGTAAGCATTAATAAAATTGAGTGGAATTTTAGTGACAGTTTGAGTAACCTCATTACTGCTGATAACTTGCTGAATTTTTCAAATACTAATTTTTCATGTACATATTGTTTTTGCTTTTGTATGAAATAGTCTACAGTCCTGTTGCACAATGCTGAGAAAAGATATAACAATAGGACTTAGAGTCTCTAGTAGTACATTTAACAAAGTTTTAATACCTCTTAATAATTGCTCAAGTGATGTTTGTGCTGCTAAGTTCACATTTTGTCCAAGCATTGTCAAAATGGAGAGTTTTCCCCTCAGTTGCAGAGACAATTAGCAAATTATCTATATGCACCCAAAGCTGGTTTGCAGACCTTGCTTTCAGATAAGGATGCCATGTTTGTTTTTGTTTTGGAATAAATTGTTTATAAAATGTAGACTAAGTGTAATACAATTGCTTTTATTTTAAACAAGATTTTTGTATAAGCGAAGAATTTAGCACCGTTCTGACAATTGTGTAACATTTTTTGTTTTCTTTTTAAATTATACATTTCTCACTGTCATTGATAAAAGTGTTTCTTTTGAATGAACAAGCCACTATTGTCCTGCTTACGATTGCTGTTAGGCACATATGTCCACCCTTTTTACGTACCACACGAAGCCAGAGGAGGACCTGTGTCGAATCGTTGATCCGGACATTCTTCTTTGGAGGGCAGAGAGCCAGCACCCTTTCTGTTGAGATAAAAGTGTTCATAGAAGTGGAGGATTAACAACAGCTAACTCCTTGTAAGTTCCAGGAGATTCCTTTGGTATTAGCCAATCCAGCTGTTCCCTTGCAATCCATACAAGTCTATCTGCTCAGTTGCAGAGATCACACAAACATATTATGTTCCCAATAGAATTCCAGAAAGAACACTTTCTACATGTTTTCATACCATAAATGTACCAAGTACCATTTTAGAAATTATTATGTATTTAATAATTCTCCAAAATGAATTGATGGCTGTTGCATTAATTAATCTTCACCTTAAATTCAACTTCAGCTTTTCGTATTCATCAGAGTAATTTCAGGCATTGTAGAATTTCTACTTTTGGGTTATTTTTAAAGTAATATGTATTAAGGAACCAAATGTGTTCATATATTGCTCCCTTGAGCCTTTTAAGAAACTCATTTACCCCTCCATCCAACCACCTGTGTCCAATGAATCTGACATTTCCGAAGCTTGTTTCTTGCTCTCTTAGAAGCTCGTGCCATGCATTTTCAGCCTAATCTGCACTTTTCACGGTCATTCTCTGGAAAACTTTAGAAATAAGTCACTCAGTACAAAATGGCTACACTGATTTCTTACAGTTTTAGAATTCCTTGTTAAAACCAGGGTGTGTAAAATGTTTAAAGAAACCATTTCTTTTTGTGGAATCGGTTTTCAGAATAACTTGTATGGGAGCAGTATAGTGGTGGAGTTATTAATCCAGCTGCCTTGCAACTCCAGGAGTCTGGTTCTGATTCTAGGCCTATTTAGTGAGTTTTTTTTTTCTGTCCATATAATCTAGTTTTCTCTCACATCTCAAATTGGTAGGCTAAGTAATGACCTAAAGTGGTCCTCCGAAAGTAAGTGAGTGTTCGTAATCAGGCTCAGTCGTGAACTCTAATCCCATCCGTGGTTGTTAGCCATGTTGTATACAGAGCAGGTTTCAAACTCTGTGACCCTTTAATGGAAAAAGTGACTTCAGAATAATAAAAAAAAATAAGTGGTTGTATAATTTGTATACTATCCCCTTCTAATAATTTTTAAAGATATTTTTTAACATCGTTTACTGATTTTTTTTTTTTTAATTACTGTATCTGTGATCCTCCCTATTATTGTAGCTGTAAAGATTTTTTACAGTGCTGTTTTCTTCTGCTTGTTGAGGGGATAATGTATCGACTTTCATTAAAATGTATTGGTTTATAAATGGCAGACGTTTATTAGATAGCATTGTATCTTAATTTAGGAGTGGTTATTGACTTAATTTCATGCCCCATAAACAGATGCTTAAGCACTTAAGAGCATACTTGTACTAAATTACTTAATATGGGCCAGTTGTTTAAATTCACTGTTTTATAAAGTCAGAAACTGGCCATTTGGAGACAATATGATGTTCTTGAAATACTTCCTGATATCTTTCATGTAACGCTTTTGTGAACGCACAGATTTCATAAAATAAAACAATGGGGAAAAACATTGGAGTGACTATATAATGCCAAAACTGTTTGAATCATAGTTTATGTTAAGGTGTGATTTTGAGTTCAGAATTTAATGAGTTTTCCTTTCCATATTTCTTCTGTGTCTACCACAAAGGACATATGTACAATTATTAATGAAAACTTACCCAATTCTGCATCCAACCAATTTGTAATCTGCTTTTCCAGTTCTTGGCTGTTGGAAGCTGGTGTCTATTTGAACAGCACTGGGTGCAAGGCAGAAACTATGATGCCCATAAAGCAGCAATACGCATACAAAGGTAGCTCACATCATAAGTAAAAAATGTTGATTGTAGATTTAAAACTGGTATAAAGTCACACCTTCTCTGACTAGTGCTTTAACTCTTCCTGTGAAATTCACCCCACATTGCTTTGTACTTTACAACTGCAGAGAAAAAAAAAATCACTTTTTTTTTTTTTTATTGCTGTTGCCAATGATGTACTGTAAGAAACAAAGTAAGCAGACATAATGTGCTTTGCCACATTGAGAAAAAAAATGTTTTGTGAAAGATGGCCTGTTTTAAAGGATGAACATTCCTAGTCAAACCACTAGGAGGTGTGAAGACTATAGTTTTTTATTTTAACATCCCCCATAATATACAGACTGTAGACGAATGAGTAATTTGTTTGAGCTAAAATAATAATTGTTATTCAGTGGTACTGTGTTGAATTACAGTGTTATTACAGGATTTTAAAATATAAAATGTAATTAGTAATATGATCAAACAGTTTCTTACTAGTGAAATTAGTTTTTTACATTCTCCATATTTCAAATATATAGTATACAACATATTGTTTTAATGAAAAAAACACAACTTTTTCAAAACACATGCTCAAGAATTTTTGAAATGATGTGTGCCTGTGCCTTTGTGTTAAGCATTTTGTGGACATTAACTTGAAAGAGAATAGATGAGTTCTTATGAACTTCTGAGCACCAGTTTGGCTATCTGCTGAATAAGACTAACAGATGGAGTTTATCCATAAAATTTCACAAGATTGGCATTGCACATTTAGAACTTTAGTCTAAAGCTTGAGCATTGAGCTTTTAAACTCAAAATTTGCAAGTGACTTGCAAGTTCAACATTTGTAAATGCAGTAATAGTATACTGTACTAATGTTGTAAATATGACAAAAGTTGTGTTGTGGCTTCATCAGATTTTAATCTATTATGCACAAAACACTCCTAAAACTTACCCATAATTGTTACTCTTGAACTTATTTGGCTCACCAAGTGTGAATTTTTTTTTTTTTTTTTTTTTTTTTTTGAATAAACAAATTGATGCATTGTAATAGCAAATAATTCTCATACAGTATGTAAAACAATATAACATTTTCACTAAGGGTAATCAAAAACTTGAGCCTTTTGAAAAATCTGAACCATGAATTGCCTTACATAAAAGTGGCTTTTCCTGTCGCACTCAGCAAATTTGTTTAATTGCTGTAATGCTGCTATATAGAGTTAAATAATCGGGAGTGTGCTCCCCTCGGATTTCTGATATACTAAGACAGAGGAAAAGGTCATCAGATTCACTTCAGTTGCGTAATATTTCTCAAATATCATATCTCTTTGTTTCTCATAATAACTAATTGATAATATCGATACACAATCATTTATCTCTGTTTATAATTAAACTTTAAATTAAAATGATATTTTTGCACTTGGGGAAGTCAAATGGTGGTAGAATTTTTTCATGATTACATATGAATTACCTAGGTTGCGTACAAAGTAAAAAGAGTTATAGTCACCTAAAAATATAGAAAAAATATTAGTATTATATAGTATTTGTTGCAATAAATTGCTATAGGTAAAACTGCATTTAGCTACACTTAACTACGATAATAAAATGAATTGTATTACCAGGATCATGACGGGGACATAACAGGTTATTGTTCCTGTTACTTTATATTTACATGTCATGTTCAGTGTTTACACGTTATTGTTAAACTAATGATGTATAAATTAAAATTAAGTGATAGTTATTGAAAGAATGTGTTATATTGGGTACAGTTTTTAATATTGTGTACACATTTATATTTCCATGATTCAAAAAAATTTGGATGGCTGTTTAAATAAAATACTACATCCGGTTGAGTAATTTTTCTGAAATTTCATATCTTATTTTGCTTTTTATCATTATAAATATCTATACAAAATTTGAATCCTCTTTCTGTAATTTATAACCATAGTTTTACTTGAAAATTCGCAAAAATGTCAGTTAAAGTACCACTTCTGGTTGCCCCAAGTGGCCCAAAAGTTGATAGGATTCCATATGTGTTTGATATAAAGTAGGTGTACAAAATCTCATTGTCCTAGGTCAAATTGTTTTCAAGGTATCGTGTTTACACACAGACAGACAGACAGACATAATTTCAAAAATAGTATTTTCGGACTCGGGAAGGTCTAAAACGTCAAGATTCATCAAAATCTCAAGGTCTCATTTTTTTCACTATTCCTATACTTTCTCTATACTATGTTTACAAGAAAGTAAAAAAAAAAAAAACTACAGTACTGGACTTGCAGTACATTCTTGCATTAATGTGTTAAGACTAATACCTTTAAAAGCATTTCATGCTTTATTTAGACTGTTTTAACCTATAGGTAACCTATTAATTCAGCTTCAACTTCTATTATTATCAAACTACTTGTACTTCGTGTAGCATGCCGTGTTGTTATTTTAATGCCTACTACTGGTGTAAAGTAACCATATCATTAAAATATTAAATACTAATACTGATGTCATGTAAATTGTGAATAGAAAATAGTTGGTTTTCATACTGTTGGTGATCACCAGAACCCCCCAAATTATGTTGTGGTCTAAGCAGTGATATTCTGCCTTTTGCCTACATTATCCTGGCGGGCAAAGAAGTGGCTCAAAGAGTGAGGCAAATCTTTTCTTCATTGCTGAATTTAGTGTGTGTATTCCATATTTTTAACTTTTGTGTATAGTATCTTGCTTTTCATTACTCCTAAATTCAACACATTGTTTCTATCCTGTAGCATTCTGTATACTGTATCTTGTTTTCTTTTTCACCTCTTTGTGTAATCATTAGGCATTTCCATTTCCTTGCAGGGTCTTTAGTTAGAAACTGTTCCGTATTATGTATGTGGGTTTAGAAGTGGTGAGTGAATGGTTTGGACAGAAGAATTAGAATACAATATAGTCCATTTAATCAGTCAATCGTCCCTTTTCAGCAAATGGACCACCAGGCATAATTGATATGGAGATTAACATAAAACATAAGTCACTAATACTGTGATGCTTATGGTGGGCTATTCCATTTTAAGTAACTTCCATTTATAAGACTAAAATGCAGTTCATGATGGATGTGCAAAGCAAAGAATAATCCTGTGATACATTAAAAACTTGTATTAAGGAAAATTTCAAACTTGGCAAAATAGAATCAGTTATGCTTTCCACTGGTTTAGTGTTCACTTGTCCATTATTAGGTTGTAGTTAACTATTGCAGTACAAATGGAAGCTTTGTTACTGAGTTGTTACAAAGGAGAAATGTGGGCATTCCTGGACACGTGTTTTCTAAAAATATTTCTGCTTTGGAAATTATTTCTTGAGTGAAAGCTTCATGTGGTGATGTATATATTTTTTTTAACCAGTAATAACTTTTTTTTAGTGGATAGATATTTTCCTATTCAGGTTTTCCAATTATAGAGCTCAAAGAAGGAGATGCTTTCCTTACATTAATGGTGTGTTGAACTAGTAAGGATTCCGTCAAAAAGTAGTTTTGACGGTGTAAGTAAAACTTGTGGAAAAACTAGCACACACTGTGCTAAAGGTAAAGTGGTTCAAGTAAAATATATTTACCTTTATTCTTTATGATAAATGTGCATTAATTAATGACTCTCCTCATTAGCTTGCCCTTGTATATGGAAGATTAACCACTCTAGTGTGACTTGATTGCCTTGTGGATAGAGCTGTCAACTCTTCTAGCTTACCTTGTGCAGGTTACTTGCTCTCCCCATATTCACACACTTCCTCCAACATTCCAATGGTATGTCATTAAGCTCATTGGTGACTCTTTGTCAGGTGTGCATCTGTTTCTGCATTGGTGTGCTTGCAATGGCTTGATTTCTACCTTTTGGCTCCAGTTACTCATAATCTTGTAATGGATAACAGATTAAAACATTAAGTATATCAATGATAATCATTTAGATTGAGCATCGTTCATTTTTTTTCCATGACATAGTAACAAAGCCGAAAAGCTGTATTTAAAGATTGGAAAATGAATAGTACATTTAAAAAGCTGTTTTTCATATTCTTATGAGGGTTATACAGCAGCCACATATATGTGCTGGACTTACGATTACGTTTATTTTAAATATGTATTATGTACGTGTTTACAAATTTAGAAAATGACAAAATGTTTTGCTTCAAAGAAAATACTCCCTTTAAAAATTCAGAACATTAAATTAAGAAAGCATGAGCTATGATTTTTAGGTAAGAAGTCTTTGCTTATAAAGTAGATTTTTGTTTGCAGTAAGCAACTGTAACTGAAGACACTGCAGATGTATTGTCTTAAACAAGAAGACACACATCTATGACAAATGTGCTTTACAGCATGTGCACTGTTGGTCTGCACAACCAGCTGTTAGAAAAATTCTGAAAATCATGAATTGGATCTTTATTATCAGGTTTCACATTGTATCCTTACATTAGCCTAGTAGATTTTTAAATTTACTTCTACTGTTCTAATAGGGGTGGGCATGCTAAGGCAAACTTTGCCAACCATATTTCTAATACACAAGTCTTTAAAAATATATATTTGATTTCTTGACCATTTATTTTTTAGTTATGGCAGTGGCCGAAAAAAAAATGTTTTATTCCCTGTATTTTCTATTCATCAACCTAGATGATCATTTCCTGGATATTTTTATTAGCTAATTGTTGAGCAGTAATTTAACATGTTCTTAGGTCAAGAGCTTTTTAAAATAGAATGAAAAAAGAAAAATGCTTATTTGGGCTTTAGGCCATGTAATACTGTGTTACAGGACACAAAGAAACATCTGGTTATTGGAGCCCTTAAGTTTTCATATGTGAATACCATAAATCGTATACAGATTTTGTGGTCTGCTGTTATCCAACAATACCTGGAACAACTACTTTAGAAATAATAGGTCTGTTTTGTAGAGATAGAGAAGCAAATAATCCTTCATCTTGCTGCTACTCTCAGGAGGCTCTACGTGCTGTTTTCTGGCTATTTTGTTTGCTTCATGACCTGAGAGAAACAGCAGAAAATGAAGAATCGGCTTTATATACTCAATGTTAGCAAAGTCTGAGTTTAGTCCTTGTGCTAATGTTTTGTTAATGACATACCTCATTCTATAATATTTCTAGGCTTCTGTTTAATGGAACTACTTACAAATGCATATGTAGCTGAGAGCCTTTTTCAGAAAAAAAAGTAAAAAAAAAAAATATATGTACAACCAGTTAATTTTTGCACACCCTCATAATCACTTTGAAAACTTCACACAGTGATAACATGTTTTTCAGACTTTCATAATGAAAGCCCAATAGTCTCCAGTCTATTAAATGATAGCACCTCTAAATCAAGATATATTAAAAGGAAGTTGGTTAATTTGTCTCCACTCTCTCCATCCAATTACTAGAAAACAATTGTAGGATGCTACAGAATTAAATCAGACTGCTTACTGACTAAATATGTAAATTATAAATATCAATTTGCCTGAGTGGGTTGATTGTGTAAACGTTAATTAACCCAACGTATGCCAAGCAGCCAATAACAGTCCACTTGTGAGATTCTCGGAGGATGACTTCTGCCTGAACAGTTGACCATTTCCAAAACACACAAATAGTACAAGTGAGAAAGAGTGCTAATAATCTGAAGTGCCCTTAACTACATTTTCTAATGATGCAATTAACAAACAGAAATGAAAGCTGACAAATTGCACTCTTCTAATTAGATCCTATTACCTCTGTGCAAATACAGTAGTTCACTTCACTGCAAAACATTATGCTGTCATCTCACAGGTGCGTACAGTATACTGTTAGACTTGGGTACAGCTTGTTACTTCAGCCATGCCAGATCTTTTACATGGTTCTCTTATCCCCAGTGCATTCAAGAGGAAATTTTTGCTAACTGCTTCCCGGTATTTTAATTTACTGTACTCTGTAACTGTTTGCAATGATTTAGAGCCCTTTTGAAACTAAATACACCTGACATGATATGCGTTGGAGACATGGATTAAAAAGTGCTAAACTAGGACATGAGATTAATTTTGGCTCCTTTTTCTGCCTGAACATGAATGTCTGAAATGGTCATAGTTTAGATTCTCTTTAGAGTCAGGTTTCAGTTCATTTGAGCAAAACGGTCAAATGCATTTTTGCCACCAACATTCAAACTGAGTTTACCTAAGAAATTAGAGTAACTATAGTATTATACTAAATTTTTTTTTTTTTTTACTGTTGATAAAGTATCATGACTGTAGTGTGTGTTGAGTGATCAATTGTACAGTACAAATTTGTTTTGAAGGAAATGTATAAAATGTCTGAAATATGCAGAGCTGAAGACATGGCAAATTCTGCCATGCATTGACCTCCGTATATGGCAAATGACTTTAATAAAATGTAGAGAGAGGTTTTTTTAGGTACTTACAGTATGACCATCTATGAATGGTGTAGATTTATGAAATTAAACTAATACAATGGAGGCAATTTGGCATTTTTTACTTCCAAAATATGTTTTATTTGCAAAAATAAACCATGCAGTGTCGAGCTTCCCAAATTAAACATATAATGCCCTGTTTGTTTTTGCATGTGTTTTTATTGCATTTTTCTTCTACCAATGTGAATACAATTTGTGCAGTATACTGTGACTTCAAATTTTAAGAAACACTGAAGGTGGCAACTGAAGCAAAGGGTTGGGAATATGATAGCTGCCTTGAAATTTTACAAATAAGGGAACAGTTTTAAAATAAAGAAAACTTGTCTAAAACCTGTCTCCTGTAATTTTTATGATAGCACTAGTCAGGAACACCTAATAGCTCACTTTGTGAAATATAGAAAAAAAAGTTGCCTTGATATCTTTAATTGCTTTTTTCAAAATTGGCCTAACCTTGTTCATTGGCTTATAATTTAGATTTTGTTTTTATTTTTTCACAGTACCCTATAATGATTATTTTCACTTTATTATTATGTAGCAATCTTTTAGAGTTGCCAGGTTTGTTTGATTTACAAATGTACATAAAACATACAGTATGTACATGCATGCATACATTTTCAGAATCTAATTCAGGATTGCAATTAAGTTTACAAGCAGACATTTGTTTATTAAAAAATGCACAAATTTTGTGTCATTCATTTGGACAAGTTAGGCACATAATTGTTCATGAGCTCTATTTGGCTGAATAGCCAGTTCTCATTAGAATTATTTCCAATCATTTCTTTTAAAGATGTATGGTAATTTTTTAAGGCTAGAAAACTAAACTAAAATAATAGACATAATATCACATTCTCAAGGTCTGTTTAGCCATCTCTGGGTTATGGGGGTCAATAGCCTTTCCCTGTAACATCAGGTGCAGAGTAGGGACCAGTTCTGGCTATGGTGCTAGTCCAGCATAGAATACACTTTCAGACATTTCTAATACAGTTCTAATTTGGAAACTAACATGGACAGCTTTTTGGATATGGAAGGAATAACTGGAGTATCTGTAGAAATACCTGCACAGATATGGGGTTGATGTGCAATCTCCAAGCAGACCGAGGCTTATGGTGAGAAGCAAACCTATGAGTTGGATTTGTGCCCAAAATGAGCTGGGTGTTGGGGCATTCCTGGATATTGGTGATGCACATTCACAAATAATTGTCATTAGTTATTCCTTAGCATGTTTGTGTGTAGTTGATTTAACAGAGCAAGATGCAGAGTACAGGAAGATATGGAAAAAGATGATCCGCTGTGGCAATCCCTAACGGGAACAGCCGAAAGAAGAAAATGTTTGTGTGTAGTTGATATTTAACACTTTGTTTTATATAAAATCTTTCCACAATTTAGCAGCATTATCAAAGAATCAATTTATTTAGAACATTGTATGAAGCATCATGAGTGTTTGTCTCATTTTGCACTTGTACCCATCCCCACTAATTCACCCGCATGCAGTGTTACAGACTAAGTTAATAAATTATACTCTTTAGGAAACTATCAACTGACTGTCATAGTACTGTTTATGAGCCAAAATGAAAATGATGCTTTTGCACATTAATAAATCAATGTTCTGTTCATCTAACGTAAATTAATTAATTATTTAATGTCATGACACAGTTTGTCTCCCTTTGAGAAATACGATTAGCCACAAACAATGTTAAATAATTTGTGCTGATTTTCATGTATCATAATTTAAACATGTAAAAGTCTGTTCAGTTGTGGTTAAGTTTACATTCATTATTTGTAAAATGACAGAATTAAAATGGCTACAGGTGATCAAATATGAAATGTAGCCTGCTTCTTTCAGCCTTGGGCAATTTTCTTTTTGTCCTTTTCCACTACTCTTTCCAAAGGTTCCTCAATAATGAGTTGACCTGTTATCCAATATTTATTGCTTTATCTTTTAAGAAATTAACAGTCTTTTCTGCGGGCTGTGGACGCCGGCCCAGACACAGACAGACGGACACGTTTAAATCACCCACAACACGTTTATTATATATATTTACAAGTTAAAGTGCACCTCAAAACCCCCAAAGTCCTGGCCACAACAAAATACCTTCACTTCTCTTCAGGCCGCCTCCTTGCCTCCTCCAAAAACCTCATCCTCCGCAATCCTGACTCCAGCCATCATATGGAGGGAGCCCCTTTTATAATCACCCGGATGTGCTCCAGGTGCTTCCTGGCAATCTTCCACCGACACACCCAAGTGTGGCGGAAGTGTATCCCCGGAAGCACTTCGGGTGTCCCTGCTCCGGGTGTGGCGGAAGTGCTGAGGTCCAGGGCTCTTTAGGCACAGGGGCGCCCTCTGCTCGTGACCACGGGCCCCTACAGGGTAGAGCTTCAAAGCTCTGTACCCGTGGCCACCAAAAGAACTAAGGTGGTCGCCCACACGTGGTCTGGGGAAGGTGCAAGACCTCCTCTGGTCCTCCTGGGCGTCCCGGCCGGGTCGCCACTCCAGCCATCTCTGACAAGGCATAATGATAGAGATTCGAACATCTGCATTTTAGTGAAAGGGTGACCATAAAGTGGTGCCAAATAGTTGACACATACTGCAGTTACAATTCTAAGATCATTTGTGTGTGCATATATATTTTTTTTTTATCACTAGGCAGTTTCACACTGTCCGGGAGGTATATATATTTTTTCTGTTTAAATAAGATATTATATATAAATATTGTGCTTTCCTGCTAAATGAAGCTATTTATATACATTTTTTCCGCTTACTTATCTACATTTCTACAAGCCTAGTAGAAGCAGTCAGCTGTGCAGAATCTTGGGAAATCAATGGGGGAACAGAACCCTGTCAGATATTCTCATTTGCCATCTCCAGCATATCCCAGTACACAGCAGGTGCAAGTGCGATATGCCTTTCGTCCCAAGGCACAATTGAGGTGCCCAACTCATTCACATGCCTCCATACATGTATGCAGCCATGTACCTCAGTTAATCACTGTGTGAAACGTGCTTGTGCACCCTGCATCTGATTTTGGGCCTGAACACTACCTGAGACACGATTACTTATTTAAAATTCTCCCGACGCCATAGACCACTCATCACAGACACAATGCGCTTCCAATATACTCAAGTCATCCATATGCAGTGTGTACAGTTTAAGTAAAGCAGCATATATTATATATAATATTAGAAAATACATAGGCATAGAAAAGAATTGCACATTACCGCATCATAAAGTCTTGTCAGATGTACTCTAGGTGGTCCAAATTAACTATGTAGCCAACATTTGTTACATTGCAAGTTTACAACACAAAAGTGTAAGTAAACTTGCAAACGGCACACTTTAAAGTATTTGCATAGTATACAATGGGTAAAAGACAAACAAACATAACATAAGGCCTGGGAGGCCATGTGAGAAGGATGTGCTTATCATGCTTAGCTTCAAACAGAACCTCCAAACTGAAGTGATTTTTGTAAATGCATTTGAACAATGTACAGATTATTAGGTTTGTAGACTGCTGGTTTATAAAATAGGTAGTAGTATAAACTATAGCAGTATTCTATGCATCTGTAATGAAAACACACATTATATACACAAATGGTATGTAGATGGTTTGAATAATGTTTGTTGAAGAGCAGTAAAACATTCCTGATTTGACAGGCAGTACAGCAAACTGTTGTGCCATTATGCTGCTTTCAAAATTAAACAGAATGAATTGAGAAAAGGTCAGCAACACCTACTGTAGAACGCCAACTATGCATGCTAACCGGCTCATTTAACTTCTTGTTCCATCCATCCATCCTCTTCCGCTTATCCGAGATCGGGTCACAGGGAGGCAGCTGATAGGTACCGGCAGGCCAAGCGGAATGCGGCTTCGGTGGTTGCTGAGGCAAAAACTCGGGCATGGGAGGAGTTTGGGGAGGCCATGGAGAACGACTTTCGGATGGCTTCAAGGAGATTCTGGTCCACCATCTGGCGTTGTCTTGTTTCAATAAGGTGTTAAGTCACTTAAAATTGCTAAAATCAACCTGAAACATTCTTTTGTAACTCGATTTCAGCTTTACTGTTTATTCAGAAATTGTTTCTTGAAACAATCAATATGTTCTTAGCACTTGCTGGAAAGTGTAAAAATGCAATGTACCAAACACTGTTGCATATCTCAAATCATGTTCTAGTATGCAAATAGAAAGACAACCATAAATTTCTAATTTTGAGTACACCTTCTAATATATTGTTTGAGTTCATGTACCAAGGTTGTTTTTAAATTGATAAAAACCATTTTCTATAGATTCTTTATAGAAACTTATTTGAGTTTAAGAAAAAATCTAGCTTTCACTAAATGTCCAAATGAGTGGTGCTTTTAAATAGCAGTGTAGCTGGGCACTTAGCAAAGCTACAGATGATCTGAATGGTTTATGACATGACATATTTTGTGTATTTAATTCCTTGGAGCTGTATTCTGTTGCCAAATGAAATAAAGTGAAGTAAAGGACTATCTATTTTTTTCAGACTGAGTCTAGTTAGATATTTTACAATTAAGTGCTGTCATTAAAATAATGTTTGGTATGATCTTTTCCTGCACCTAGTAAATCTGTAAATTAATTTGTGCCGTTTCATTGTTATGTGCACCAACAGCTGTGCTGGTGACACGTTAAATTAAGCAGATGTGCACATAAGCAGCACTAGAGCTGATTTTTAGAAAATGTCTCTTCTAATATTGTTTTGAGGTTTGTTCATTCAGAACACCCTAGCATAGAAAGGTTGCAAAATATCAGCCAGATCTTTTCTCCATAATCCAAATAGTAATGAAATCGATGTAGCTAATGAAGTGAAATTAATTTTTTAGATATGACTGAATAACTGTTTAGCTACAGTATATTCAAGACTTAAGATATGTAGCAAAAAATGAACTGGAAATCTAATGCCAAAAAAAAAATAATTTTATTAATGTTATACCAGAATTCTGAGCTTTTACAGGGAGTATAATTTTTTCCCCTTCTTTTACCCCATTTTGGAATTATAGATCCAATAGAACAGAGGTTGTTACTGTAGCTGTCTCTTATTTGCTACGCCCATTGCCATGGACATTGGGCATAGCAAATAAACTTGGCTTGGTGTGCATTTTTGATAAGGCCTGGTCTCTGACTATGGATCCTTCTTTCACCTGTTGCTTAACCACTGCCCCATGCCTCTAACTCTTTTGCTTGGCAAAATAGTGTTGTAACAGTCATGGGTAGAAGAAGCAGGGGAAATAAAAAATGGAGTTCTGCAGCAATTCAAACTGACTGAAATTGTCGCAAATGGAGAAAATGACATCAGACTTGGAGGCACGCTTGAAAATATTTCTAAGTACACAGTGTGACTTAGCAATGTCATTAAGTCTGCATTTTGAAATTGTAGGTCTACAGGGGTTCAAGGCTGAAAGACTGTGAGAAAGCCAAATTAACATAAAGGGTTTTAGCAGTTTTTTAAAAAGTCCCCTAGTGTTAATGGCAAATTAAAACTGATCAAACTGTGAATACTGTGTAGTTAAAATGCTGCACAGTGTCTTTAATAAGCCTATCAGGTAGTCTTTTATTGCATGTTCATATCTACTTTACCCCTCCATCTCTTCCACCAGAAGGGACAATCATTTCCATAGCTGAGCCTTTGCTGTAGAAATGTGTGCCCCTGTAAGTTTCTTGCCAAATGAACATCGTATAGTTAAAAGTATTAAAAATTTATTCTAAAAGACTGTAGACAGTATTCTATATCAATTTCATATTTAATGTGCCTCTCCATCCCATCCACTTTAGGGGACACTTATTTTCCACAGCTCAACCTTTGTTGTTAAAATGCTCATCTGTTTACAAAGTGAACACTGGACAGCTAAAATTCTTCAAACTGTATTTTAAAAGGTTGTAGAAAGTCTTCTTTTTCACATTCATGTCTACTGTGGCCTTATATCTCATCCATGGGGGTTTTGGCAATCATTTCCACAGCTGGAGCAGAACTGTAGAAAAGTGTGAACCCTGCCTTTTTTGATTTTGCCTCAAAGTGTTGCAGCTATTGACCATTGTGTTCTCACAATCAAAGGGATATCAGACAGACCATTAAGGAATGAAAAGTTGCAGGAGTTTCTGAAGCAGTAGTGCCCCAGGATGCCACACAGACAGACTGAAAACTAAACAGCAGGGGAAGTCAGTGAGCAGTACCAATCCAGGCATTACCTTTCAGAATATATAACTGAAAGGTGTAAGTCTTGCCTACTTTAGAGAGAACCTTCAATCACATGTTGAGAAAATGGTGGACGCTGCAGTGAAGGAATTGGAAAACCAGTTTGAAAATATGAGGAGTAATACACAGTGAGGAAGCTCACATGGATCTGAGATCATTTATTGCTTCTTCGTCATCTATTGTGATTCATGACCAGATGATTTTACCCCTTTTGGATATGATGAAGGAAGACCAAATTTCACTGGATAACGCCCTTGACACTGACATTCTGATGGTCAATGACACAGACTCAGAGCCTGAGTAATAATGCACTGTTCTTAATGACTATACATAGTTGGAAAGTTACCCAAATCCATCAAGACAAACATAAAAGCAGAAGGGAAGGATGCATTGCACAGAGAGAGAGAGAGAAAATTAAATTTGGTACACATAAATGGAGGTTAGAAAGTCAAGAGATTAAGTACCAAATAATAAAATGTGTAAAATATTAATCTTTCAAAGCTATTGGCTCCTATTTTTTTTTTCTTTTAGGAGCCACTGGCTCCTTGAGGTGAATTTTTGTCTGAAGCGCTGTTCTAGCTAGATCAGTGATCTAGTACTGTGTCTTTTGAGCCTTTGTGAAAGCCATTTCTTCCTATTTTTATCTAGACTTAAGTATATAAACATCTTGCCTGCCTTAAGGGTTCTGTTTTTGTGATATGTCTGTCTCTGCTCTATTCATTGTTTGATCTTCTTCTATTCTTTGCCTTGTTCTTTTTAGGTTATAAACTGTAAACTGTTATTTAATCTGGCTTTGTCAGTGACCCTCTCCATTCTTCTCCTGATCAGAATCAGTAAAACCAATCTGGTTGATGCTGCTGGAAAAACATGACAATTCATCCTTCTGCTTCATGTGTTCATGCACAACCTTTATGCCAGAGTGATGTATCTTGGAACATGGTCAGTCATTATGAGCCTGACCGCGCACTCTAATCTTCTTTAAGAAAACGGACCACTATAGTCTATTTTCCGTCCATTCTAATATTATGGATGCACCTATTTTAAACTTAGTTACTTATGGGGTGGTGCCTTTCAAGTCATTTCTTCATTTTAGACCTGCAGCCATTTGTTTGGACTCCATCCCCAATTAATTTCTCATAATCATTCTAGTGCAAGGTAAACAATATAATGGTTATCATTTGACAAATTTATGAATACAGTTTGGAAATTTAAATTCTAACATCCTTTTTTTAAGCTGTTTTTTTCCTTTTTTTGTTATGGTCTAGACTAGAAGTACAGTATTCTAAAGGTGAATAAAAAAACCCCAAGGCTAAGTCCAACACTGCATAGTTGCAGCTCTTTAATGATAATGATGATCAAACTTAATTTGTCCCCAGGGGGAAATTTGGCTTTTTACAGAAGCTCTTTAAATAAAATGAGCTTCTGTAACAGGCTGCCGCTTGTGTGCACACTCAGTGTTACATGAAACGCATAAGCAATAAGAAAAAGCTGGCAGATATATGTATATACAGGGCTATTCAAAATGAAAGAGCAGATTTCAAAAATTTATTTCAAACAAACTACAGGTAAAATTTCATTACAATTCACTGCCAGGGACCTAAAAATATTTTGTTATAATGAAAATTTTGTAGTACTGAGATTCTGTATTTGTCACTATAGTGCTTTCTTTAACTTGCATCCAGGCAGGCATTTGCAATCACTTCAATAGCTTCTTTTGCGTTAATTTTAATCTCCTCCTGTCTACAACTTGCGCTGACGAGAATTTTTCTCAGCATTTCCTTGCAATAATACACTTTCAGGGTGCAAATGATGCCCAAATCCAATGACTGAAGCACTGCTGTGCAATTTATGTCCGAGGAATTCAACATGAACATTATCTAAATGTGGAAGCATATTGTGGGCAGCACAGTTATCAATCAGAAGCCGAATCATCCTTTTCTTCTTCTTCATATTGTGAGGTTTCTGAACTCGTTTGAGATACCACCCACCTAATGGGAACGACACACTGAAGTGCATCCCGAAGTGCGATTGGCACGTCTGTGGAAGATTGTTTGTCCGTTGCCGGGACAGGGCAACAGCAGGCTCACAGCGCTGTTGCTTGGGTAAGTGGTCCCTAGTTATTGAATTCACATCTTCCTCAATTCAATGTTGCAAATCTTGAAGATTAGCGGGCATAAGTGGAACAAACACTCCTTCTTTGATGTACCCCTATAGATAAAAATCGCAGGGGGTGATGTCGATTTCCTAGAGCTCCGTTCGAACACACCTCGGATACGCTCAACATTTCCATCAGACATGCATGGACGACCAGTGCTTTTACGTTTGCGTAGGCAATCTTCTTTTACGAATTTTTTTTATGCCACTCATAAATTTGCTTAAGGCGAGAGGGCTGTTTGTTGAATGTCGTTGGAATTCATGTTGCACTTGAACAATGGATTCACACTTCTGAAATTGTAGCATGCAAAATGATTTCTCTTGTGGTGTTGTCGCCATTTTACTATAAACTAAAAACCACGCCCGGTGGCATTCACTGGTACTTTTAGGCAGGCTTTTAAACTTTGAACTTTCCTCTATCCAGTGATGTGTGAAATGTGTTTCTGTCTTATACAGTTTGTTTGAAATGCAGTTTTCATTACATATCTAATACTAGGACTTTCTTTAAACTAGCTCCAAAGTTGTATTACAGACATTCCCAGACCAGGCCAAATAAGTGTTGCTTATCCCAATACTGCTTTAACTCTTGTGTGTTTTGACAGTGGCAACAGGAGAGTTTAAGAATTTGTATTAACTGTAGAGCAGAGTAAAACAGAACTGCATTGTATTGCTATTTGTTTTCAGCAGATAGAAATTTTACATTTGTTTGCTTTGTGAAATATTTGTATACTAGCAAAATACCCACGCTTCGCAGTGGTGAAGTACTGCATTAAAATTTTCATTAAGAAGAAAATTAAACCTTTTTAAAATGAGGGAAAATATGCCAATAATTATTTGTTAAGGATCTCTTTGTATACCACATTGTGAGTTCGGCCCTCCGGTTCTAATATGACCAAGCTGTGCGCTGAGCTTACTCTTGAGCATGCAACGTACAGTTGGCCATGTGAACAGTAATCTTGTTTCAAATCTCACAGCTTGGATTGCTGCTGTCATAATCGGTTTGAGTTTCATGGTTTGTTTCAATTACGACAGTATTTGCAGGACTTGTGTTGAAGTGACATTCGGCATCTGTCCAGCGTTGTAAGCATACAACCGGTTTCATCGATAACTTCACATCCAGCTTTTGAGAGTTTAAACATTCATAAACATCAAAGTGTCCACTACTGAAATCGTCACCTGTGAATCTAAGATGTTTAAGAGGCATTGGCGGTTGTCGAAAGGTGTAAAATATTTGGCCATTTCGGTACACTTGAAAGTGACAACCGAACAATTCAGCGGCAGCCATCAACTCACATGCAGAACCATAGGTGAAGGGATTAAGCATTTCACTCTTATAGTGCTCCTGTGTAGTATAATTATCTCCTGTACCGTCATCAGTCCACACCTTGATCCTGTCCCAGTCATTCAATACATAAGACACAATGTTCCTCCGGATATCAAGAGTGAGCCTGATATGGCCGTGCAATATGTAACAAAGAGAATGGAAAAGGTAGGTGCCATCTCCGGGCATGGAAACCACTCGGTAAGTGACAGTTCTTTGATCAATGGTGATCACCTCGATAGACATGGTAATGGGGGTACGGTTGGAATGATAAAGGAAATGGGTACCTGTGCAATGTAAAGTAAGTCTAAAATACCTACACAATAACTATAATCGTAATAAACGAACAATAAAACAGCAGAGAAGCCGTGGATTAAATAAAAAGGCTGTAGTTATCAGCAGGGAGACGTGAATCCCGTGGCGAAGCAAGGAAGGGAATGTAGAGACCGGAGCGACAGACAGCCTTATATAGGCAGGCAGCCAACAACGTGGGAGGCGTTGGGATGGGGGACCCAATGCCGCCTCACACGGTGACCGAGCTGCAGGCTATGGACGTATATATGTACGTAAGTAGGATTCAGTTAGCGTTGGGAACCCGTTTACCAAATATCTTGAAGATGGGCCCATAAGTAACAAAGACTGTTGAAAAGTTCAATATGGCGGCCGACAGTGGCGTCATACCAACGAAATAAGTACGTACATCAGTTTCGGTTAGTGCAGGGAAGCCGCCTACCAAATTTCGTGAAGATGGGGCAATAAATAAGAAAGTTCAACAAGGCGGACGTTGTCGACCGTTATCGACCGTTATGACCGTAACGTGTAGAATTTCAAAATGAAACCTGCTTAACTTTTGTAAGTAAGCTGTAAGGAATAAGCCTGCCAAATTTCAGCCTTCTACCTACACGGGAAGTTAGAGAATTAGTGATGAGTCAGTCAGTCAGTGAGTGAGTGAGTGAGTGAGTCAGTGAGGGCTTTGCCTTTTATTAGTATAGATTATATTACAGTTTGCTGTACATTATGCTACTGAACCAACAATCAAAGTAATGACAAGGTTAGGGGAGAAAGTTTTCAAATAACAATTGATTGATTGCTGCTGTTACTTAATATTAAATGCAGGGCTCAAATGTTGCAGTAATTTTCCAGTTTCATATTGCATAAGGTGAGTTTAGATTATTTACTTTGCTATTTACTCTTTTATGGTACTTTTTAATGCTGATGCATCTTAGGTTCTTGATTTATTAGCTGCAGTGTTTTCTAATTTTGATTTAAGCCTGATTTTTAAAGTAGTGTAGGTAATTTCAGCTGATGTTCCTGCTGAGAATTATATAGAAGTAGAAATGATGATAATTGCCACTTTAGTCAGCCTGACAGTATGTATGATAAATATACCAATTCAAAGTATGAACTCAAAATATGTGTGTGTTTTAGTTTTGTTTTAGGCAAATGCAGTGATTATCTAGATTTAATCAGTTCTGATAGAGGTATAGCTGAATACCATCTAACCAGTTAAGTGTGCAGATGTTTGCTTTTTTTTTTCTTTTAATTTTAAAATAGGTAACAAAATCCTCCTTATTATTAATTACACTTAAGTTATACTTGCATAGTGTTGCTTCCAAGCCTTGCAATCAGCAATAATACATATTCCATAAGTCATTCAGGATAACAGGTGGCATTTGGCAGAGGTGTTTCGGTTGCTGAGCTGTACCTTGTCAAACATTGTTATTTGATCACATTTACAGGTAAATGTAGAGTAAATTCATATTAAGACCCCCCATAGGACCCTGGAACACTAAACTCCTTAACTGGCAGTTAATCCTACTTTTAACAACGCACCACATGGACACCGGTCATTTATCGCAGCACATTTCTCACTGTTATTTTCAGTCTGGGTTAGGAAGGGGAGTTGGTCTCCCTTATTCATTTTGGCACACAGATACTGAATCATTTACTGGATACCTTGATTATTTACGGGAGGGGAGTTATTCGTAAAAAAAAGGCCCCAATTACAAGCCCCTGGGTACGTACCTAGAATGCCCTAATATAGAGGTATTTTTAACAGAAATCGGAAACTGCTGCTAACATTTTTGAAGAAGTATTCTAAGTACCTGGTAGTTCTGTAAAATAGTTTTCACTTTACATACTTTTAAATAATTTTATGATACTTAATTTTATGTGAGATTTTCTGAAAAAAACAGCCTTGCTATAAAAAGTATTTAAACACAAGTGAAAAATTGTGAATACCGGTAATAATGTAAAGTATAAACAGGACTACATAGCAAATATATTAATACATAGAATTATTATAATCATTGTGGGAGTGTATTACATATTTGGACATAATTATTTGTGGTCAAAGAATAGGTAAAACATAAAAAATAGGAATTTCAGAGAAGAGCTGTGCATACAAGCCTTGATTAATAAGAGCATTGGAAAACATATTTCCCCTTAAGCAGGTTTACTTTGCAAAGACGATGTTAGCATTGGAGTTAAATTCAACTTTCCGAACGGTTAAACAGGCTTCATAACGGAACCACACACAATTTATTTTTCTTTTATTTATCTAGAATGAAAGGAAATAAATTGGCCAATATTCATTATACTCTAATCCTTAATAAACACAACCCATACTAAATTTTAACATGTCTAACATTCAAGACTGGGCTCTAGTGAAAATGAACTGATGTTCTTCAGTATCTGAAACATGAATACAGCTGGTGGTAATTCACAGAAAATGACTCAACTGTTTGCATGTTCTTTTTTCTATTTTGTCCTTGTCCAATAGTGCCCCCGAAGTTAAAGAAAATCAAAAATGTAAAGATAGAAGAAGGAAAGAAGGCTGTTTTGAAATGTGAAGCCAGTGTGGGAAAGCCAAAATTTGCTTGGTACAAAGATGGAAAACAATTGGATGAAAAGGTTAGAAATATGAAGATCAAGGAAAGACGAAAGTAAGTATACAAGCATTTTCCTAATGGCATTTGCCACTTGCAGCTAAACATTTCCTGTTCGGCTTTCTCAGTGAGCCATTGATGCAGTGCTGCCAGACAATACTCCCCTTCTCTCCCTTTCCCAAAACTTTGTATCCCTGCCCTCAGTTTGTGCAAACAGTAGTAAACTTTTCTTTCTTTTAACTGCCGTATGATGTACTTAAGAAGGCTGCCCTGTGACTAATTCTGATTGTATCTGGACTTGCACTTGAGTCATGAAACATTTATTTGTGCAGCAAACTCAAGATCTGTTAAATTCTATATTATGGATATCAATAAAAAGCATCCCTGTACACTAATAAATGTGTGCCTTATATGTATAATCTGGACTTTTCAATATAAAGTGTTTTAATTACCATATAATGGCTGAATTCTACAGGATCTCATACTAAAAAATCATAATTTTTTTAAAATCACAACTTTTTTGAATTGTATTAACAGAAAATAAGGAAAAATCACTAACATACCCTCACCTAGCCTATACCAAAAACATCTTCAAACTATTTGAATCTGAATCGTTTAAACATTTCCCTTTCACTGCTTTATATTAGTTTACATATCTAGGTGTTACAATCACATGTCGATTTTAAAGGTTTGCTTCAATTTAATTTTAATTCTTCTGTGTTAAGAAGTATTTTACTTCACATTTTACGTGAGCACTATTCTTGATAAAATTTTATATCTCACTATTAAAACATTAATGAGTAAAGATTAAACTTAAACAACCTCACAAGTACAGTATTATCAGCTTTAAAAAGTGCAAGTTGAAAGTAAAACTCTAATCAGTTTTGTACAGTACAAAACATGCATTTGGAGAAAGATGAGCTTCTATGCTACTCTGTAAAACATAGAGGGTTTTGATATCACTGTCCCTTTTGCACAAGTCTTTCAAAAATAATGAATGCATTTTTATATTGTGCTTGTTTTATACAGTAAGATGGCTTCTGAAATTCAGATCAGAAAAGTAACGGCATCACATGATGGGGAGTACATATGTGAAGCTTTCAATCAACATGGAAAAGACAGGGCCACAGTCAGACTACATGTTATTACAGGTAGGAGAATCTACAAGTATTATACAATTAATGAATGAATGGGTCACTTTTATCGAATATCTGCAGCCCTATAGGGATTAACCAAGAAGGAAGATGTTTTGGAGTAGTTTAAATATTACATCTTTGCCAAATCATGTATGAATGAACAGTGCACTCATAATGATGCTTTCCTTGCCTTTATGGGTGTTATTGTCAATAGACTAACCCTTTGTCCTGTCATTTTATAATATGCATTTAAGGCCACTTGTATCTAGCTGTCATTTTTTTTTTTTTCAATTAGTGGATAGTACTTTTCTGAACTAATGCCAAGCTTAAAAAGCCGCGTCATTGCTTTATATTCTACACCACAGCACAGAGGCAAGGACATTTGGTACTCTGGTGTTCGATAATGTGGGCATTAAGCATTAAGCCAAGAGACTAAAAGAACCTTAGAAATAAAATGAAAAAAAGGACTTGAGATTATAATGCCATTAAACTTAGAATACAAACCTTCTACAATAAATATGTCATATGTTGTTTTCATTTATATCAGTACTTATTTAATCTTCAGTGGAACATCCAATTAAAGAAAACATTCTGTTTAAAGGCTTTGCTTTATTGTGACAGTAAAGTAACAAGATGAGCTTTAATTATTGTTTTTTGAATGGTATTTTGGTGTGGTTTGTCTTTTTAAAATTTGCACCCTGGCACATTCTTCACATTATAAATATTTAGCCATGGAATACCTTTAAAAGTCTCTTAAGTACACACATTTAAGAGCTTGGAAAAATCTTTCAAGTTTGGTAGCTAATTGCTTATTAAGTATTACATTCCTCTGTTTCATTCAGATTACATTCAGATGATCATGTTACTTGTCTGTGAGTATCTGCCTTTATTGTTAAATGAGGCTAGACATAATAGTTGAATGTCATATTTACTACTTTGTTTAGACAGCACGCAGAGACTATTTTTGCCCTTTTTATAAATCTCAACATTCTTTACATGTCTTTTTTGTGTGCCGACTTATATTAGCCTTCTGAGTGTCCTACACTGTTGAATGACTTTTCACTCTAGCAGGTATGCATTGGCCAATCATGAAATTCCCTAACAGTTCCACTCCATAGTCTATTAATGTCAACACTGGGAACAGATTACTCCTTTTTTTAAATAAATTTTCTTCCTTCCATGTCATTTTATATCTGATCACCATGATTATAAGTGGTCCCAGAATTAATAGTCACTTGAGTTCTGCATCTGCTAATCAGAGCTGTGCCTCTACCAGTATTGTATTAGTGTTGTGCAAAAAGTGTGTTAATAGTCAGTGGTGATAAGACCATTCTTAAAGTGGGATTTTTTTTTTTTTTTTTTTTTTTTTTTAAGTATACAGTAAATGTATTGATTTTCTCATAGGTCATATTCAAATTTAATTACAGTAGACAAGCACAGATTTTCCTGAACTGTTTCTTGTTTGCCCCGAACCCAAATTGGATTAAGGAGGTTTGTAGATTGATTGATTAAATTTGTCCGGTTTATTTCCCTCAGTTCATGCTTGTTTATTAAATGTTTGTTTTAAGACTTGTTTTTTTTGATATACCATAATTTAAATACTTCATCTATTTAAGAATGGTGCTGTCTTGCCATGTGCATTTGCTTTTTATATTTTTTTTTTTTTATATAACCACCTTGCTATAATAATCTTCTTAGGACAGCACTCCACGTACGGTGACCCTGCTTTTTATTCAAGCTCACCCCTAAACACTTGAGGTGGCGTTTATCACAAAGTATTGTACTGATGTTGAAAATCACTTATACTTAAATATGTTTACAGTTGGGGTTCAAAAATTTTGTCAGGAATATTATATTTAAAGCTTGATTATTTATGTGTTTGTTTATTTGTTTGTGAATTTCTATCTCTGTTGATTTTGATTTGATGTTAATTTGAATCATTTTCTACAAAGGGTATGTTTCTTTTCTGCACATACTGTACAGAGCTACTGTGAAAATAATTAGTGTGTGAATAACCTTTTCAAGAAAACACAATATATTCTTACTTTCATAATATTCATTCAACAGTAATACATCAACATTTTTCATTACCCTGCACAAACAGAAAAATGGATCTGTGCAAATACTGGATATTTACTGGGTCACTATAAAAACCCATATGTGTGAGGTTTACAAGTTGGCCAAAAGTAAGGAAAGTAGACAGCCCATTAAATTAGCGGATTTGACTGTTTTCAGCCTCATCCATTGCTAAGGATCAACAGCAGAATGGCTCTGTGATTTGCAACGTTGCACTGTCATAGAATGCCACATTTCTACAAAGTCAGTTTATCAAATTTCTGCCCTGCTAGTGTTGTTCTGATCAACTATATGTGGTGGTGGTGTTGTGAAGTGGAAATGTCTAGGGGTATCAACAGCTTAGCTTTGAAGTGTTAGGTCACACAAACTCACATATTCCAAGTGTTGAAGCATGTAGCACAAACTCATCTGTCCTTGGTTGCAGATCTCTTTCTTGAGTCCCAAACTGCTTCTGTAGGCAACTTTGACAGGAGCTTTATGAATTGAGTTTCTGTGGCCAAGCAGCCACACTTGAGCCTAAGATCACTTTGTGTGTTGCCAAGCATGGTCTGGAGTAGTGTAAAGCACACCATCATTGGACTCTGGAACAGTAGAAACATGTTCTCTAGAATGGTGAATCACAGTTCACCATCTGCCAAGGTAATGCTGCCAACCTGAATACATAGTCCAAAGTAAAAAGTTTGGTAGAGGGGGAATAATAATAATCTGGGCCTGTGTTTTTCATGGTTTGAACTAGGCCTCTTAACTCCAGTGAAAGGAAATCTTAATCCAGCAGCATTCAGTGACATTCTAAGGGATTGTATGATTATAACTTTTTGGCAACAGTTTGAGGAAGGATTTTTCCTGTTTCAATATGACATTGCCTCTATTTAAATTGAGGTTCATGCCAAAATGGTTTGCAAAGGTTGGTGTGAAAGAACCTGATTAGTCTACACAGAGCCTTGACCTCAGCCCTGTCAAACATTTGGGAAGATTTGGAATGATGAAGATGAGCCAGGGTTTATCACCCAACATCAGTGCTTGACCTCAGAAATGCTCTTGTGATTGAATGAAGGTGAATCCTTGTTGCCAAAATCTAATGGAAAGAGAGTGATTATACAGAAAATGTTTTTCAACATTTTATAAGAACAATACACTTCATTGTTCTTTACTCTTATATCTGTAAGAGGCTTAAAGAAAATCATATTCATTTCTATACAGTATGACTCTATCATAGGAAACATTTAGGAAGACTTTGCATAACTTTGTTAGAACGGTAAATGCTTTGCTTTTGTATATGATTTCACCAATACTTAATAGGCATCATTGCAACCTATAACAGTTATTTAATGTTGTATTTTCTATCTAGGTTTTTACTGCTCAATACTGTGTGCTTTATAAAGGAGAAAAGTAATGAAAGAGTCATTTCAGCATGATTTACAGAGATACACTGGTTGTCATGCAGCATACTATTGATTTGTGGGTTACTCCCCTCCGATGAGAGTTCCCTTACAGGAGGCACCATATAAAACCACCCCTGTAATTTGACACTTTGTGTTATCATTATCCTAGTCACAGAGGCCATTCTTAAGCACGCCCGAGTCTTTCCTTTCGAAATCAAACAGAGGAAGTAATTTCTCATTCTTTCCAAGGATATCATGACCTGCATTTGTCCCTTGTATTGTCGGAAAATGCTTCAGCGTCTGCAAAGCAGAAAGTCCATTGAGAAAACATATTAATTTCTGTGTTCTTTACATATGGTCTGTACTTCCTGCTTTCATTGCAGCTGTTCCTTCCTGAAACTCTTAGAAAGAAAAGAATTAGGATCAGATCATGTGTAATTTCTTTAGAGATCTACCAGTGACAACTGGTACTTTTTATCTTTATTTATGAATCATTTGATAATTAGTGTGCAGAATCTACTAGTAAATGCTGTTTATCTTTTACGTTGGTTACAGCCATGCAGTACAGAGTATTTCTTAGTGTACCTTTTGAATTCTTTCATTGAGAAATTGGGATTTTATGTCAGTCAGCCATTATCCAACCCGCTATATCCTAACACAGGGTCACGGGGGTCTGCTGGAGCCAATCCCAGCCACCACAGGGCTCAAGGCAGGAACAAATCCCGGGCAGGGCACCAGCCCACCGCAGTGGGATTTTATGTGTAACAAGAAAACCTTCAGAACTGTTCTTGTTTATAAGCAGACATTTTTGGAATATAGACAAGTTCTGCATAAACATCCATTTAAACATAGGGAGTGAATAATAAGTAAAAATTAAATCCACTGTAAAAAGTAAAAGTTTGAAATGCAGAGCTTTAGGTAATGAGCCTTTGTCAGGAGTGTTAAGTGCATCTTTCATATTAAGAAGACTGTGTGTTACAGCAGTAACATAATACATGTCTGAATGCAGATTTTGCTTGTGACAGAACTGTACAATGTTACTGTGTTATTTTTATAGAAAACAATTTTTTATGTTTAAAGATAAGTAATGTTGTGTTAGTAGGTTCAAATATATTTACAGAAGTGGTGTGTGTTTTTTAATTTTTGTCTTTACAGAATACATGAAGTAAATGTTTTAAATTAACTACTCAAGCTTTTTGGATGAATGAATTATTCCATTGTCCTTGATGTCCTTTAATATAAATTCAGATAAAGTGCTGCAGTGTTTTTGAAATTGGTTACTGGACAAAATAACAAATATCTGACATAAGATGATATATACTATGAAGTTAAAAGAAAAGGAAATAATTCATTTTATACATAAGTCTATTAGTTCATTTTAAATATGCATTTTCCTGTTGGGGTTATGGGGAGCTGGCATGTGTATATTGACAGCAATGGGCACAAGCTAGGAAATTTCCTTATTTAGTTTATCTCAAGACACGTGCATAGGATATGTTTAAAATCTAATAACATATATTTGGACTATCGTATGAAAAGGAACCATAAGCCTTGGAGGAAGCTAATGCAAATACGTTGTACAAGGACATTCAGTAGGTAAGTTAGTATGATGATTTTGTTTGTAATTTTATAGACATGTCTGCCATTTGCTTTTCAGTGACTGTCTTTACCAGTTATCAGAGCAAACTGGTAACAAACAATAAAAAAAGCAGACTTTCCTATATCGGTCCTGAATTCTGTGGGCTGTGACAGATAGAGGGCGCTATCGTCCTCTTGAACCCTCGGACAATACGTCAGACACCAGATAAGTCCAAATTATTATTTTATTTGAACTGCACAGTGCACAAAACACCCTCCTCTCCACGATACTCATAAATCACAATAATAATTCTCAATAAATCAACACAATAAACAATCCGCCTCTCCCAGACGCGTTGCCACCCTTCCACCCCGCTCAGCTGGGTGGTTTTCTTTTAACCCGGAAGTGTTTCCCATCCTTCAGTCCATGTGACTTCTTATCACTTCCGGGTCAGATAAAAAGTCCTCTTCTTCATCCTGGAAGTACATCATCTCCCCTGTCGCTGTGACTAAGACGCACTTCCGGGTTATAGGGCAAAAACGACTCTCTGGGCCTCCCTGCAGCGTCCTCTGTTGGCCCCTGTGGTATCCAGCAGGGCTGTAAAGGAAAACTCCATCGTCCATGATTCCCTGCTGGTACCTGGGGCACCTCCATGCTGCAGGGAGAGGTCCATCTGGCGGCCTGGGGGTATTGGCCGGGATGACAAGCCGGCCATAGACCACAGGGCATATGCAGATTTGGAATATTGATATTCTTTTGTTTTGGAAGATATTTTGTCCAGTCACAATTTTCTTCAATGCACTCCAATATACAACATCAGCTTCAATTTATCATTCACATCAGATTGTCTCTTTCTTCCACTTGTATAATATAAAAAGTATTCAATCAAATATATTATTAACATTAATAAATGAAATATTAAAATTACATGTACAATCATGATTGGCTGAGGGAGATTACACGATCATGCAGTAGTCTGCTTTCAGATTCATGTAGTGATTATTACAGTTTTACTTACGACAAACAACTTTATGAATTTTTTTCTCACGCTACTATATTTTTCAAATAAAACATATAGCAACATAGACAATTATAATAATAGTAAAAGTTAAACCATCTTTGTTCTAAGTCAATTAAGTAATTTAGCTGCATTTTTATTATTTTGGGTTTTCTGAACTGACCCATCTCCTCTTCATAATAAAAAGCTGCCTTTTGTAGTCACTTACTATATATATGCTTGGTCTCTTCTCTCATATTCGTACCTTTTTTCTCCACTACATAAGTGCATACTTGTTAATGGTGGAGAGCATCTGATCAGGTAATTTGGGTTAATTACCTCCTACACTACCAGCTTGTGGCAATTAGTACCTCTTAATTAAATACTTTTACAACTGAGCTAAGTGTGCCACATAGCGAAACCTTTGCTTCAATTGCTTCTGTCTCAGTGCAGACTTGTGGTTAGAGCTATATGTCTACACTTAATTTTCCTGTACACAGCATAGATATTGCACATTGTGATAGGCAGGTGATCTAGTTTTCTTTGCTGAAGTGCAATACAATGATTTGTTTGTAGAGCCAGCTCACAGGAGTGCTTCTCATACCTGAAATGTTTAGCTCTCCTGAATTCTTGTTTTTTTCTAATAATTCCAAATATAAATTCTGCATTTTTACCTTAGCTATTACTCTTCTTAAAAAATTGACTTTCTTGCTCTCTTTTAATGCCATAAGGTCCTTCACAAAGGTGGAGAAAATAGCATTTGGCCAATATAAAATTTAAACCTTTTTTAAAACTGTATCCTAAGTTTTTATGGGCAAAGTCTAAGCCGGAGTACATCACTTTATGAGATTAAAATGAAGGAGGAAAAGGGGAGCAGACTTGATGCTTTAACAAAATAAGAAAAAAGCTGAACCAACTGACTTCGCATTTGCAGAAAAGTACTGATAGAGCAGTTCATAAATCCTGGATTCAGTTTGGCAGAACTAAATGGCATCAAAGTTCATTAGTTTCTTTTTTTTCGAAAGGTCATTAATTTTATCCATCCACATACATTTAACTGGTGTTTTTTTTATAATCTTTTCAGCTGACAAAATGTTCCTAATTTCTTCCCTTTTTCTAATTTATTAATCTCCCTTACCTAAAAGTGGTGAATTTAAATTTCTCGAGAAAGTTTCAAAACAAATTTGGAAAAATATATCAATATAAAGAAGCTTATTATTACTGTAAAAATATAAGTTAAATTTTATAACAAAGCATCAATAAGGAAACATCTTTCATAAAATGGAAGGCAGGAGTAATGTATGCTCTCTTAAGACAGTGTTGCTTAGGAGATGTGAATGACTTTTAAAAAAAGCACAGAAACCAGGAAAGGGAGGGGCTGATGAAGGGGATGTTTCAAATGAAAGTCTCCAGAGACTCGACAAAGGATGGTGAGGGGGCTGTGGTTCCAGCATTCACAACAGTATTTCATTTTTCTGCTGTGTACATTGAATGTTTTCTGTCTATTTGATTGCTTATTGCTTAGTAAGATCTTTAACTTTTTTTTTGCAATATTCAGAGATGTGAAAATTAAGATTATTTTACCTAAAGAAGAAAAGTAATGAATGAATAAACAAATGAAAGCCACTGCAATTGATCATCTTATTTATTATGGGAAATAATTTCTTCCAAGGTGCTTTTGTATATAATTTTAAATAATTCTCTGTAAAGATACAATACAATACAGTTTATTTTTGTATAGCCCAAAATCACACAGGAAGTGCCGCAATGGGCTTTAACAGGCCCTGCCTCTTGACAGCACCCCAGCCTTGACTCTCTGAGAAGACAAGGAAAAACTCCCAAAAAAACCTTGTAGGGAAAAATGGAAGAAACCTTGGGAAGGCAGTTCAAAGAGAGACCCCTTTCCAGGTAGGTTGGGCGTGCAGTGGGTGTCAAAAGAAGGGGGTCAATACAATACAATACACAGAACTGAACAAATCCTTAATACAGCATAATAATACAAATTTTAGAAGCACGGAGCAGAATTTAACTGTAGATGATATCCCATAATAAGATTTGGATATTTTTAGAGTCCTGGAGACCTCATCCATCAAGCTGCCTCCCCATTTGGTCATTCCACGGCTGAAACGTTGCTCGGCCAGCCAATCCGATGAAAGGACCCCTTTTTCCCATGATTCCTGTGATCCTCCATCAGGGATGACTTTACCATAGGCAGGCAACAACTTGGCAGGTGGGTCGTGGCACCAATTGCCACATTTGAGTTCCGAGAACAGAAACAGAATAGGTGAGGGTTAGTAACAAATTATAACAATCATGTTACTTATGTTTTAGTGCTAATGACTAACAACAGAGATGCAGTATGTACAGTTAATCAGCAGCTCTAGTCAGAATATGCTAAACTGAAGTAGTGAGTTTTCAGCCGAGATTTAAAGGCTGAGACCGAGGGGGCATCTCTTATAGAAGCAGGAAGACCATTCCACAATTTAGGGGCCCTGTAACTAAAGGCTCGACCTCCCACTGTTATTTTATTAATCCTTGGAATCATAAGCAGACCGGCATCTTGAGATCTTAATGTGCGCTCAGGTTTGTAAGTCATGATAAGTTCAGACAAGTAAGCCGGACCTTGGCCATTTAATGCTTTATATGTTAAAAAGAGGATTTTGAAATCTGCCCTAAACTTAACCGGGAGCCAGTGTAAGGATTTAAGAACTGGAGTTATGTGTTCATATTTTCTTGTTCTTGTAATAATTCTTGCAGCCGCATTTTGGATTAACTGGAGGCTGTATAAAGAACAGTTTGAACAGCCAGTGAACACCGCATTGCAGTAGTCAATCCTACTAGAGATAAATGCATGAATTAATTTCTCACAATCCTGTTTATTTAGAAAGCACCTTAATTTCCTAACATTTTTAAGATGGAAGAAACATGTTTTGGACAACTTTGTAATATGTGCTTTAAATGACATGCTAGAATCAAAGATAACTCCTAGATTGCGGGCTGATTCAGTAAAATGAATTGGGATTCCAACTGAGTTAAATGATGACAAAATATTGCTGTGATCAGCGTCATTCCCTCCAACAATTAACATCTCTAAGATCTCGCCTCATGTTATTTTATTCAGTTCTGTATAGAATATGCAATATGCTAAGTTTTATGAATTGAACAAAAATGCAGTATCAAGAAATAGCACTTAATTCATAGTAATGTAGAAATGAGGTGAATTTTGACTTAAGTTTAGATTGCATCATTTCTTTCAGCAGATATATGCATAATATGCTTGCTCCTGCAGCAAATAATTAAGGAAAAACAATATGTATCACACATTCTGTAGACCAAACCTGATATGTAACTTTGATTGTGTGTCATCCACAAATTAAGGTGCTACATAATATTTTGCATTATTGTACATATGCCTATATTTTAGCATGAAAATGGCAGTTTATAAAAAAAATTTCCATGGCCATGTGACATTGTTAAGCAGGCCACTTGTAGAGCTTGCCTGGCACCCACCATGACCTAATTATCTGCCAACTTTTCTCTCAGGATGCTTGCTTTGACTACTTAGAGCTTTAATTTTGAAAACCCTTCTGCATAGGTTATTTATTATATTTTATATCCTTAAAACTTCATTTATTGCACTATTTTGTGAGTGTTTGTGACGGCATAATGTCAAATACACTGCATTACAGGATTGTAACATTCATATTTGATTTCCTGATACTTTAATACAAATTTAATATGCAATATCTAATTATAAGCTTCAAAAATCACTAATCAGCATTGTGTAACTCCGGAAGTCACTAGTTAACTGGAGGAGGGAGCTTTGTGACACATGACTTTATAATTTCTGTAACTCCAAAGTCTGGGGAAGGTGGTGCTTGGAAGCTAATAATTTATTTCATACAAATGTACATTTCAGACTCTCTTAACAGGAAGTGATGCAGTCCAAGTGTAAGCAAAGAAGCACACATCTTGTTACAGATCTTTCTGCATCTAGTGAACAGAGGGGTTTGTGGGGAATGTACATACAATGAACCATAATTTAACATCTTATGATTAGTCAAGCACATTAAACACAGTCATTATTTAAGCAATTTTTGTAGCTCTGTGTTATCTGTCACTGGCAGCTGCCCAGCTTTAGAAAACATAATGACACTGCCTCTATCTTTTATATAAAATGGGGCAGTGTGTGGTTTATTCAGCAGATATCAAAGTGAAATAAAAAAGATAAAAATATATAAGACATTTGAGTGATTAGAAAGAATGTACAAAGTTAAGAATTGACAGAGAGTCGATCGTAAAAGTAGACCACAATTTACTTAATACTAGTCAACCCGAGGCTTGGTGCCAAATCACAGTGTAACAAACCCCCTCCTGACTGATCATATGGATGGTCAGTGCTACTTGAAAAAGGAGAGACAAAATGCTTTGATGAAGGACATGATTTAAGAAGCACTGGGGAGCTGCTTTTTCACAACTACATGCGTCTCAGTAGAGAAAATGAGTGAGTTATGAACATTTTCCATGGTTTACAAGGACTGTGCTGAGCCCTTCTTGACAGTAAATATGGCCTGGTTTGCAACAAAACTTTGCAAACCAAAGAAAAAGTTAAAATCAGTCAAGTCATTAAAATGAGACTCTAACAGCTAATTAACATGGAACCTTTTACCAGTACTGAGAATCAAAGCGTGAATGTTTTTGGTTTTGGTTTAGGAAACCCTACTATGATCAAACAAGTGTGTTAAACTTTATTCATATGTGCAGCATGTTAATGGTCTTTTTGAGCTCAATGTTCCTCCTACAGTAACATGTTTAACTACAAATGTTTTAACCCGCATACTGTATTTAAACAAATATTTTTAGTTTTATAGATTCAATTCTTAATTAAGAGTGTGTGTGATAGTTCTACGAGTACATATTTTTTTTATTGCAAATTATTCTGAACAAATACCTGACATTTTGCTGTTCACAAGTTGCCACCATCACTAACAGATGCAGGTGGCAGATGATATAAGCAGTGGTTATTTACATTTATTGTGGCTATCTAGTTAAATTAAAACCCTTCCGAAAAGCATCATGAGAATAGCAGGTTAAGTGTAAGTCAATGTTTCTTTTCCTAACATATATTGGGTTGTCTGATGGGACACTTGCAAAAGGCAAAAAAATAAGACTTAGGCTTTCACAGATGAATTTATGAAGTCATTTTTCTGTATAATAATAATACATTTTATTTAGTACAATCAACTAAAATGACATGAAAATTCAGCCTCTGTCCAAGTGAGCAAGACAGGACCACGATGATAGTCTTTGTTATAAACAAGAAACCCCTAGCAGATTCAGTCAGAATACCAGAAAACTGAACAGTGTTAATTGCCAACCAATGGGGAGTTTCAAAGAAAATAATCCAAACCACTTTGATATGGTGAAATGTTTAACAGGATGAAAGTAAAAAGTACAAAGCCATCAGTTTTTGTTCCTAAGATCTAAGGTGTCTACATCACTGTATACATATTTCTTTCTAACTTAAATGAGGTTACAGTTCTCTTACACATGATGCTGTATTCAAGACCATTACAGTAATCACAATTCACACTTCAGTTTTGCAGTTGTTCATTTTTTCCTTTACAGTATATCTAAACAGGAAAGTTACTTAATTCAGGCTCTAGTTCACATTACAGTAAAGCTCAACAATTACCAATACCATGCTGTAAACATTCTTAGTGACATACTGTAATTCCTGGAGTTGTCACTGTAATCCTATTTTTTCAGTGATGAGTTAGTATGAGAATGATGCTGCAGACAAGTGTTTGCTGCAGGCTGTAAAATTGCCATTTGTGATGAAAGAACCAGCAAGCTGTTGATATGAAATAGGGTAAGGTGAGCTTTTTCAAAAGTCTTCACCATTAAACTAGTGCTTGTCGAGTGCCATTACTTATCCCTGCTAACATTGCTGTTATACCTAGAGTGCCATGCATAAAAATGACAAATAGATAATCTCTGAGTAAGTCGGACAGTTTAAATAAAAAAAGAAAGGGCTTTCTAGCTCAGCTTGTCTTTCCAGTTCATGAAAGGAATGTGTGAACATGTATTTTAAGATTTACTGATACGCGGAGGGCAGACATCTCCTCCCTGTTACATTTTTAAAGAACAACATTTATCACACATACTAAAGAACTAATGCACATGGTGTAGAGGTACTTCACACTTACTTAAATGCAGCAAAATATTTAATATTTTAAAGGATAACTACTGTTTATACATGGAGAATTCTTTATATTTATATATATGTGTGTGTGTGTGTGTGTTGCCAATGTGCTGTTCAATTTCTTCTATATTATTTGTCTCAATAGTATGCCTTTATTTTGCAAGGAGTATATCATTGCTTTATGAATAACCACATCTACACTGAACAAGGCAATTGTAATTATTTTGATGTATAAGAAAATTTTATTACATTTTTTTACCCATGTATAATATTAAAATTTAATCTGTTGGTTAAAGGCAATATGTTTGTTGTGATGTAGTGCATAGCTTATTCATGACACTAAATCTTATTACTCTACCTGTTCTGTTATTTATTTAGCATTATTGATGCATAGCACCTGTGTGTGTGTGTGTGTGTGTAAAAAAAATATCCATCGGGAGCATCTACAGCACTTTTGGTACTGGCTGAAACTGAATTAGCTACCGAATGCGAGTGAAGTAAACCGCTTAAGTGGATCGTCTTAATAAGCTCTAATGGCTTATTTTTGTCCTGTTCTAGGTTAATGATGGCTCACCCTCTTCACAGGATTACATGCATAATAAATTTGATCAAGAATCAATTTTTTATTGTATAGTTGAATTGCATCTCATAGCATGAAGTCTCTTATGTGCCACTTCTGTTATGCCTGAAATGCAAACAAACTATCTTTATTTGATAAAAAGCATTTTATTGTGAGAATTCTCTCTTAATCTAGTGATTTCCAATGAGGCTGCTTGACTCTTATGTCATACAGTTTTTATTTCTACATAACATTTATAAAATGTTTGTAATTTTTAACTTTTTTAGACTGTGTTTAATCTGGAAGGTGGTTTTTCATTTAAGATTTCTTTCGTTTCTTTATTTTGCTTTTATTGTCCAACAAGATTTTGCAGGGCATAAAGAAATGAAAATTATGTACTGAGACCGGAATAGATCACCCATCATCAGTAATGAAAACTCCCGACTCACTCGCAGTATTTAACCTAATTACTGTGATCCACGACCCCTTGTTTCTCTGAAGCATTTCTGTATAGGTTAAATATCTGTCTTTTTCTGCTTCTAGTTGACGTAATATTCTTCATTTGCCAGCTGATTTGTCATGCTGAATGATACACTAGTTGATCCTATAAGCATAGTCATCTACCTATTCACACCAACACAATTTTAATCATTGCTGTTTACCATTTTTGATTAAAAAAGTAAAGTGTGCTTACTATTAAGTACATAGGGCTGTTATAATAACATGCAAAATACACAAAGAAGGCACCCCTCATGAAAAATGGCCCGGTACATATTTAGAAAGGTTACTTTGATTAGGGTTGTAAAGCAGTTACTGCTTTTTTGATTTTTCCGAATTTGACCCATTGACAATGGGTGTAAATTACTGTTGCAGTGTTTAAAATATAGTGTACAACTACATTAAGGATGAGCAAGAAATGGCACATTCTCCAAGCTCAAACTTTGCATTGAGCTTCAAAAATACATGTACATTAGTAGTTCATATCAAAAATCTTAAAAATATAATAACTTGCTTCAGACTGAAATGATGTGGTTTTCCTTGATATATTCAAAATATATACTAAAAAAATGTCTACTTGATTGCATATTTTTAGTATTTTGTGAGTACTGGGTATAGATATGTGCTGCCATGTAACTGCAAGTGGACTTGATTTTTAAAGTGGCTTTGTACTCTTTCCCTTAAAACCATAACACAAAAACAAAAATCAATCACAGTGTTATTTATGACGACTACGTCTCTCTTTTATTTTCTAGAAAAACAATTATCAGTGTTTACACAATAGTAAGTGGCACCATCTTGTAATGCTGCCTCCCTGGTACTTAATAATCAACCTGTGAAAGAAAATTGATAAGCCCAAGAGCAGGCTGGCAAAGAGAAAATTTGTGCTTACAAAATAGATAGGTTGAACTTTATTTGTCTCTGGGGTGAATTTGGCTTTTTACAGAATCTGTTTAAATAAATAAATAGTTAAATAAGTAAATCAATAAATACACACACACACACAATTTTGTCTGAACACACACCAGAATGACTAAAAAGCAAGAAAATTTAAAAGAAAGAAAACTTCTAACTTGGCTGTAACAGTCACAGTGAAGCATTAGGCAGGCATATTGCAGTTGGTATAAAGGAGTCCAGTCGTGTTTCTTGACACACTTCTGATGAATAATTTGCTTGCTGGAAGTCCTTGGTGTTATGTGTCTGAGGGAGGATGTGCATCCTTGTTCAGATTGGCACTCAGTTTTAATTGTTTCCTTTGCTGCTACTTTCAGGGGGTTCAGAGTGTGTCCTATAACTGAGCTTGCCCTTTTAATTAGGTTGTTGTTTCGGTGGACCTCTGTTGAAGTGATGCTACCAGTCCAGCACACTACAGTGTAGAAAATCGCACTGGCCATCACAAGAGTTGTCTAAGATATGAAGGATGTCACTATCCACATTAAAGGAATGCAGTCTGATCTTTCTTATATAGTTCCTCTGTGTACTGAGACCAGTCCAACCTGTCATTAATGTGGACCCCCAAGTACATCTAGGAGTGGACCACCTCTATATCCACTCCTTGAATTGTCACCAGGTATACAGGCTGTTTGGTGCAGCAAAATTCAATAACCAGTTCCTTGGTTTTGCTGATGTTAAGTTGCAGGCAATTCTCTTTGCACCAAGAAGCAAAGTTCCTAACCTGACTCCTGTACTCTGTCTCATCCTCTTCATCATTACACCACAGATATGCAGAATTCTCTGCAACATGATCTGGTGTTGTATTGATAGTCTGAGATATACAGAGTGAAGACAAAATGAGACAGGGCTGTTCCTTGTGGTGCTCCAGTGTTGCTCATATCAATATCAGAAAAACAGTCCATGAATCTCACAAATTGTGGTCTCCCCAGCAGATGGTCCATCAGGACACCATAGGCTCATCCACCTGCATATGTCTGAGTTTACCCCTTAACAGTAATGGCTGGGAAGTATTGAAGGAACTGGAGAAATCAAAAATACATAATTCTCACTTTACTGACAGCTTTGTTAGGGAAGAATAAGCCTTGTAAAACAGATAATTGCATCCTCCACTCCAGTCTTTGTCCAGTAGGTAAACTGCAGTCGGTTCAGGTGGTCTACCATAAGAGGACTCGTAGTCCAGGACCAGCCTCTCAGAGGTCTTCATGATGGGAGATGCAAGTGCCACTGGTGTGTAGTCATTAGGTGAAGAGGCACCTGCCATCTTTGGAACAGTTACAATGCAGGATGTTCTCCACAGCAGCTACACTTTCTGAGGCCTTAGGGACAGACTGAATGGGAGACAGAGGACACCACAAACTGTCCTTTATTAAAATGCTAGGAGGACTGAGAAAATGTTTAAATAAGAAAAAAGACAAAAAGGTCTAAAAAGGCATGAATGAATGGAACTAAGGCGCATAGGCATAATTGTCCCATATTGTCTTTCATTTTGTAACTTCTTCTCAGTAAAGACCCCTTACGAGTGTTTTACTAAAGCATGCACATTTTAAATAACTACCTCAAATCAATACTGAAGTTCTGATCATTTTAATGCCTCCTTTAAATGTTATTTGAATATTTTAAGACACATTCCTTTACATTATGAAAAAAACTAGTCCACTACATTTATTTATTTATTCATTTTAAAGCTTCATGTCCTTTTATCCTAAGATCATTGATAAATTTTGCTTAATCATAGAATGCTAGAATGTTTTATTTTGATTAAGTTGGAGTGTGAAAACTGATGACTTGATAGATATTCTTGTTAAGTTTTTTTTTAGTTTTTTTTTAACAACTTCTATTTCCTAGCCCTGCCCTCTCGATTTGTGACAAGCCAGCCGTGCAGTTTTCCTCTATTGTGGCACCAGACAGTAAGCCTTCTTGGTGAACTGTTTTAACAGTTTGGGCCTTTTAACATTCCAGGCCATAATTTACATGCAACCCAGATCAGTGCTCTGGGCCTTTGATATTTCTTTATCTGACCTTCTTTCCTCAAACATTTTCTGTTTTACTCCTTTTCATCCAAAAAGGAAGCCTTTCTCTACTCTCTGTTCCTTACCTTGTAAATCATCATACAATCCTCTTCCTTTAATCTCACAATGGTCATATGATTTTAATCCTTTGTGTTCTCTTTTCTTGTGGCAAATTGTGTCCCATGTATCTCTTTCATGCTTCATGATAAGTTCCTTTTTCACCTCAATCATTGGTACTATAACCTTCCTCTTAGGGTTTGTTTTTTCCACACTCTTCTTGGATGCCATGGTTAATAGATAGGAGTTATATACAGTACATATAAACAAACGCACCAAAAATAAAGCAAAAAAAGTACTGAAAGCACATTAGCGTAATGCAAGAGATACTTTCACAGCGAGAGCAAGAGACAATTTGGACACACAACAGATGATATTTATGCTTGCTATATAAATGCCATCTGTTGCTGCATTTTTTTTCACTGCATGCGTAGTTCGAACGTAGAACTCTCTTTCAAACTTCTAATCAAATTTCTCTCTCTAATTAAGCATTCGAACTTGGGAACGTTCAAAGTTAGAATCGAAGTACGAGGCACTACTGTATTCTCATTCCCTTCATGTAGGTTCAGTACCTTGTTACTCTTGACTATGATTGCAGGCTATCTTTTCAGGTTTTTTTATATGTAAGTTTTTACATTTTATTGGCAGGAAAGAACTTTTGAGTGTCGTCATATTATTACCGTGCACAATTGGAGAATGGAGTATTTTACCGCAATACACATCACAAAATCTGAAGTATAGGGTAGAATCACCTATTGATATTCATTGCTTTGTGTAATTATTATACTTTGGTTCTTTTAGAAATCTTATTTTAATAGTTTACAAAACACCCATTTTGGGAGCTTTATAAATTCTCAACATGTTTTTAGGAGCATTTGCATGTAATGCAAAAAGCAACTACTGCAATAGCCATGTCTGTCTGTCTGTCCAAATGAAACAATTAATCTCCTAGTTGTGCGCCTGGTGTGTTTTGGCTGTAATTTATCACATTTAGTCTTTAAAGAAATTTGTTGAGATGGATTCATTTTCATTGATATATCTAAGCCAGATTACACTGTACAAAGTTTAGAAATTTTAGAATGCCCCATTGTAAAACATAGGTGAATCTGCAAACTTGTCTGTCTTAAAGAGAACATTATGTATGACTTCATCTATGAATTAGTTTACTGTTTCAATCTTACCCTAATAGCGGTTACACCAACTTTTTTGTATTTTTGCTTATTTTCCTGTTTTTTACCTTTGATAAATGCTACTGATAGCAAACCCCAATCCAAGTTAATGAAACACCAAAACATTGTGTGTGTGGGTAGAAACTCGCTGTCACAAGCTGCTCGCACACACGGGCAAGTAAACTTGCATCTGCAAATTCAGTTGCACACAGGCTGAAACCTCTGCATTTGCAAATTGTTTCTGCTTTCTGATGTCTTCCTAGCTGCTTTGACCTATGCCAAAACAGGTAAGTTAAATTATCTTCCTAACCATAAAAGTGTAAAATGCAAGCAGAGAAAACAAAGGTTATCTAGGTATGAGTGAAGAACCCCAGTGGTGTGTAAGCTGTTATGCACAGGGTAAATAAACAACTCATTATTTACCTTTAAACTAAACCAATCTCACAGTTGCATTATTTACAGATTATAATGATTCACTATTTCACTGATCCTGTAATTTACCATTAGAAATTCTTAACAGGGTTGGTGTGTCTGTCTGCGGAGAGAATGTCAACCTTGTGGTGTTTACTTACCTTGGCAGCAACATTCATGGCTCCAGTGACTCTTCCTATGAAGTCAGTAGATGGATTGGGAGAGTATGGGGGTCATTAAGTCACTGGAAGGGGTGTGTGGTGTCCCCAGTATGTCTTCTGAAGTATGAAGACCCAAGTCTTTAGTGTCCTGGTGCTTCCAGTTTTGCTATATGATTGCAAGATATGGATGATATCCAGTGACCTAAGACAAAGACTGGACTCCTTTGGTACTGTGTCTCTTTGGAGAATCCTTGGGTACCGCTGGTTTGACTTTGTGTCGAAATGAGTGGTTGCTCACAGAGTCCTACATGAGGCACATTACCTGCATTGTGAGGGACCGTCAGTTATGGCACTATGGCCATGTGGCGTGATTCCCCTTCATTTGTTGAGGACTCAAGCGGCTGTAACCATTTTTTCTTAGAAATGAAAAACATGGACATTCTATTAACAATAAGGTTGTTCTGAAATTTGTTCCATTGGTAGTAAAGCAAGTAGAGGAGTGAGTACTTGAAACATAAAGTGAGAAGAAAGTTTGAAGGCTTAAATAGAAAGGCTTAATTGAGATGAAGTGATGGTGGGATGTCATAATTTTAAGTTTTTTAAAGGAACATATATAGGGCAAAACTAAGTTATTCCCAGATTTAAGATATAAGTTTTGCCACTATTTATTTAATCATAGTTTGTCTTTCATTGAGGGCTCCTTTCTATCTAGACACAATCTTAGGTCCTGTATCGTAATTGTCAATACATAACATCAAGAACTTTGTTTCATTTGACATTTGTTGAAACACTTTAAAATGTACAGAATATAGTATAGACACATTTCATTACATACAATTTACTTATACAGTTTGTGAAAGATATTGTTTAATACACATAACTGCATACTGTGACAGGTTCATACTTTAGAAGAGCTTTGATTATAATTGGAACCTCATCAGTGCAGTTGGGCTGTTTTTTTTATTTATTAAGGAAAAATAACCCTCCACATTGCTTTTTACTGGAGTCATGCATTAGCTTTTTGTAATTTTTTTTTATGAATTCCAGTTAAATGCAAGATGTATACATAAAATATGCATGCATTGTTTGATAAAATGTGCCCTTAGACACAGAAAGCAAATGAAATATTAAAAAAAGTGATATCCGTATTAAAGGACTCTCTCATCCCATACCCTAAGTGAACCTAGCATCATCATTGGGACATGCTATGTCATGTTCCAATTCCTTGATTGCCTTTCCAGACTACTTTAAAAAACACATTTTCGATATAGTACTTATTGTGATTGTGCCTTTTCCTTGTGACTATTAACATGGTAATGACAGTGATAGGAAAAATACCTGTAACGGACTGCTTCTATGGCACCTTCATTCGCTAAAGCTTTTTTTTTTTTTTTTTTTTTTTACAGAGAGTGTTACTAATTCTTAAAATAACCACAACGCATGGAAAGTAGATTCTATTTTTGATAATTTTTATTATAATAATAATTAATATCATCTTGGACAAGTTTTTTAATTTTAGGAACAAATTTTTATATTTTTAACAGCACCCCCTTTCATATTTCTATATTATGAATTGTTTTCATTTTATGGGCATCTCAGTCCTCAGCAATGTCATGCTTGGAAAAAGTTATACAATAATTATATCATCCTGAAACAAAATTAGACCTCAGTGACTAACCTTTAATAATCTATAAATATTTATATAACAGAGCATAATGAAAAGAGCTTTAATAGAAGGAAGTACTTTTTTTCCACAGTTGAATGCTTTTTCTGGGATTAGATATCATTTAAAAGGTTTCAGCCATAATAAGTTCCATTGCACATAGCCCAGTGATTGCTAATCAAATACTGCTAATGCTGCAAATTTTTCACTTCATAAAGTATTAAAGGTCAACAGAAACTTTTGCAGATAATTACAGAGGCAACATTTTATAGAACATTTTAAAATTCTTTAATCTGCCATTGAGGTCCATTTTTTTCCATGACTGTTGCACATTTTGTTTGTCCAGAATTTCAGAATATTGTATCGACTTAGAATTCATGCAGTAAGTATCAAGAAAGAACAAATAACTGCTGGATTGTGTTGTCCAAATTCAAGTTGCTTGGGCTTAGTACATTTAATGTTTGTTTATCTTTTTTCTTTTTTTTTTTTTTTTTAAAAAAGCTACACTGGCATCCAGATGAATCTTTGTGTGCTCATACCTCAATAGATGCTTCAAGTATCTGTGGTGTGTTTTCAGTAAAGTAGCCCTCTTATGTAAAACGTTAATTTCATAATCTTATTTATTTATTGAGCAGCATTATGTTTACAGGAGCAGTAGACTCGCTGTACTTCATGTGTGAAAGCAACCAATCTGCAGTGTTACAGAGATAGACAACACATGAATGCTACTTTGTAACTGCAAATTTCTGATTCTAAGACACTTAAACATTCCCTCTCTGAGATATATAAGTGTAAACATTTTATTTAAGATGAAAAAGAAATTAAATATCTACCCTGGCAAAACATCTCAACATCCATTAACCATTATACCAATATTTGTATTGTAAATAGAAAATGCAGTCTAAAAGTCCTAAAAGATGTACTGCATGTAAAATTACAATAAAGTCTATAAATTCCTGTCAAGTTGCCTCTCCATGGTTTGTGTAACTTAATCTATACAACTTAGCTTTACTACAGCATAGTTTGACAAATTGCAGACTGTTGTAGAAAATCAAATTAGTTTTGCACAGTTCCACTATCTGATGGAGAGAAAACAAGGATAATGTGAAAGTAGGAATATTTTAATTGTTTAACAATATATTGTTAATAATTGATTATTTGGAATTACTTATTACAGACAGTGTTCTGAAGCTATCTAGTGACTAAAATGTAAATGTTATTCGAATTTTGTACAGGCATATAATGTCCACAGTCTGCCAAGACTGTAAATGAAGGACAATAATTTTATCTTTTGGTGCTTACAGCTAAGTAATAACAATCATAATATAATTGCTACCAAATTGCTGCCTGGTAGGCTGTGTTGGAGTGTGGAGTACAGTTAAGCTTAAAGTCTGTAATGCAGACTAGAAATGTAACTAAAAACCTAGAAAGGTAACTAGAAACCAATTTTCAAGCTTGAAAAAAAATGTTAAAGTTTTAGATGTTAAGGTTAAGAATAGATTTAGAGGTGGTTATTCAGGCAGAAGTTGATACTTGAATGTATTTTTTTTCAATTTTTGAAGAAGACATTTTAATCAAGTGGCAAAGTTTTATACACAAAGAATAATAATAACAAAGGGCTTACCTCAAAGTATGTACTCTTGTATTTCCAGTATAATTTGATTACTTCTCAAACACGCTTTACTTATTGGAATATTGCCTTTTTTGATTTCAGATGTTTTTACCAGTTTGGAAATTTTTTTTAGACTGGATACGTTTTTCATTTTTCTGATCATTAAGGCTATTTAGTTAATAGGTTAGTTATCTACATGGCTAATTCTTTAGAGTGGAATTTCTCTTAGGGAATGTTATTCCTTAATCTGCCTATTTTCTCTGTCTTAATAAGCCATATTAGTATTTATTGACATGTTTAAATTATGATTAAACTTTCATTTCCAGATATTTTAAGGAAAAGAACAATACTTAATTGCCTTATCCAATCCAACATGCAAAATTCAGCTTAATTTCTGTTTGTATGGTATGATTTGTAGAATGAATTATCTGTAAGTAGTATATGCTGTTTTAGAGCTTTTATAATAAATACAAGCACCATTCTGTGCTTGATTGAAAGTCTCAGAGTTGTGGCAAGGCAGTTTTAGTTAGCAGAAAAATTCCTAGAAACAAATACCTACACACACCTCTGATATTTTTAACAAGTGTCTCTGTAATACTCATTTTATAACTTTTTCCAAAAGTTAATTTGACAATAAAATATTTTGAAGAAAGGATATATAGAATTTATCACAAAATAGGAAAAATGTATAAATGTATTCTCTGATCTGTTCTAAATGTTTCAAAAAGTAATAGTTATGCCTACCAAGCTTAACAAATCCATCTGTTTTTGCTTTCATTATTATCTTGCTGCAGTTTTTAATTGCCACCAATGAATGTTATGCCTACTAATACTCTGGTTTTATGTAGCACGAGCAGTCCTAATGTGAAAGAAGCACAAGTGTGTAGTCAGTCGAATAGACTGTGGTAGTTGGGAGCTGTTCTCATCAGTAGTGCTGAAGGCTTCCTCAGCACTAATGCAGACACACCCATTAGGAAGATAATGAAAGAGCATCAAGTCATTCCTTTAGTTTCTTATCTACAATATAACAGTGACTATTCCTGTTTCTGTTACTGACATACTGTATAAAAAGTATCTGCATAAAAAGATTGTGTTCATACTTGCTATAAGCTCCATTAACTGCACAGCATGAAACAAATAAATTGCTGTGCTGGAGCAGGAAGTACTGAGAAGTCATAGTCATTTGAATGATACGTTTTAACACTGACAACAAACTGTTAGACCTGAATAACACTTGATTAAAAAAATTCCAGTTGCTACTTATGCTAAACTTACTTTTAACTTGTAGTATTGTTGCCCCCAAAGTGTGGTGTAAAAAATGACATTCTCAATATGAAAATTAATTTCTTCTTAACCCTTTACCTTTGTAAATGGCACTTAAAAAAAAAAAAAAAAAAAAAAAAAAAAAAAATTCTTGCTTGATTTGTTTTGGTACATACCAGGCTGCATTTATTTCAATACATTAACTCTAACCATGCACCAACAATATATTAATGAGGATTATATCTGTTAGCTATATGCCTGTTGTCTGTGCGCTCTAATTGTCCTAGATGTGCTTATTAGTAATGAGTCAGATGCTTCTTTGCATTTAATAGCCCTTCTGACAGAAGAAATGACCCTAATATTAAATTCAGCCATACCTCTGTGGCTTAAGGCCCTATTTGAAAATAAAAGATATGTGGTTTTTTTTTTTTTTTTTGCAAGATATGAAAATCTTTTTTTTTAATTTTTTGACTAATATCCTGTTTCAAACAGCAGGAGAATTGTCTTCCACAGCAGCTTGTGGATGTGTTGTAGATAATGTAAACAACCTCCTGCAGATGTCTCCACATAGAAGAAAAAGAAGTTTAATTAAGGTGGTAATTACTGTTAATTCTGGTTTTAAACATTTCATCAGTGCTCTAAACACATCTTTCCTTTGGCCTTTATATGTTTTACCAGCATCTGTAAATGTATGAATCAAACAAATATTTACAGTTTATTTCCTCTGCAAAAAAAACAAATTGCATACATCTTAAAATCATTGAAAAGAACCCCAGATGTTTCTTTAAAATAACAATCAATGAAGATGTTAACTAGAGTGTGCTAACAAAGGATGAGGTTGGGTGTTAAATGACAATCTCACCTTTTAGACTCTATCCTTCTAGTTCTTCTTGCAATGTAGAGTAAAGGTGAGTGGGATACGAACATTTTTCCACCACTGTTTTCTTTCAGGTTCATAAGAATGACCAGCCTCTTATGTACTTTGATACATAATATAATGGGCATATCTTCATTGACAAATTGAGCTTGACACTCAAATTCTGCACCTTGAGGGCAGAAGCCAATTCTAAAAGCTCTTCCATTGCCAGGACCACTGCTTTTTCAAAAGAGATATTTATAAGGAGCAAGCCAATCGTAGGATTTTGTAAGTGGTGTAAAGCGGTGTGTCTATACCAAAGAACAGCAGGGGAGAATAGAAAGACAAAATTCTTGACTAATAGGAAAAGAGAGAGAATGAGAAGGAAGAAGCACTGTGAGAGAGGACTTAAGCACAGTATTTTGGAAGATGAGCAAGTGTGAAAACGGCGCTAAGAAATTGGTGTCGCATATAAGTACAGTGTAATATTTTAAGAAGATTTTTTTTTTTCCATCTTGACTTTTGTACAACTGGCTAACACTTGGTATCTGTTTGGCTTCAAGCTACAATGAGTAGCTGATTGCATTGCCAACTATAAAGGTTCCCCCAAAAACAATTCTCCAGTATAGCTCAATTCGTAATTATCATATTTGTATTTTGGCAACAAGCAGAGCAGGCACCTAGGCAAACAACACTAAATAAATGAAGGCTGTAACTTCTTCAGTTCTGATGTATCCATTAATTAATAATGGATCAAATAACCAGAACAACTGGAAAAGTAGAATGAGAATCATGACAATAATGAAAATCCTGAAAACCAGGTTAAAAAAACTATACCAATGTAATCTACATAAATGCTTGGTAAATAAAAATGTACCTCATCAAGTTGTATACTTTGTAAATTCACCACAAAAGACAGAAACTTGGTTTGCCTAATTAGACTATAATTCCAGTTAAAAAAAGAAGTTGGTTTGAGCAAATCCCTTTAACCATTTGAGGCACCAGGATTCTAGAGAACCAACATTCTAGATGAATAAATTACTAGTTTCTTTCAGTTTTTGGATTTATTTGATTCTCTCCTCAGCACTCTGGTTTTCATGCAGATAGGAGCAATACCTCGACATGCAGTTGTGTATTTCTCATGCATCATGGACACCATTACATTTGTTGTCTTATCAAGATAAAACATAAGTGACAACCTTAACCCAACTCTTTCCTCTCCTCCTTGACTGTGCAAAGGTAAAGTGGATGTCCTCATGGAAAAAGCTAAATGGGTAGTTATTTACATTGTGCATGTTACTGACATGGTGGTCTTATATAACATATTAAAGGGGAAACTATCTGCATCAGTTTCAGATTAGAACTTTAACATTGCTTGTGTTTTTCAAAGAGTAGCCAGTAAGACTATACTGTATATTGTTTATTAACAGAGAAGTATTATAATGTCATTTATTCTGAATCATTGAGAAATTCCCTTGGAGCACAATCCTAATAAATCATTCAAAACAAGTTCATTAAGACAGATTCTGTCTTAGCTATTCTCGGATGCTTAAATGCAATTAAGATCTCAGGTTAGAGATGCACTGTGAGTGTTGAAGTGCTGTAATGGAACTTATCCATTTTGTAACCACGTATGCAAAGCTCAAACTGCTTTGTTTCTTTTCCGTATTCTACATGTAGTTAATTAAACTGCTCTGTAATAGCCGACCTTGAATTATTTTCTCCCATTAGTTTAATTTATAGTACAGGAATGGGTTCTGTTATACAGTATCTTTTACTTTGTTTTTAAGAATAGTAGAAATAGAGTCAGTACATGTACATAAAACATGTTCGCTATAAAGAAAGGTGAAGTAAGAATGTTAAATAATAACTGTATTCCTTTAAGAAAAATAAATAAAAACATATACCCACTGCAGCTTTTAACCAGACGTTTCATGTAATCAAAACTGGATTTGAGTCTAGTTAAATGTTGAATTTTCAAAGTTTTAAAGCTTGCACTTTTAGCTCTAGGAATAAAGTAGGAAACAAGTAGATGTTTCTCAGTATCTTTGATTTTTAAATACCAGCTAAAATGCTAAACTGATTCAGTGTGGTGTAGTTAAAAATAATTGGCAAAGGAAAGAGTGTAATAATGACCATCGCCCATGTGGCATAGGTTGGACTGCTTCACAATAAGAAATTAGAAACTGCAATGCTGTCAGGATATTTTATGGCTCCCCATGACCTTAAACAGAAACAGAAAATGAACAAATGAGTATTCCCCACTTATAGCAAATAGCAGTATTTTACATTATGTTTGATTTCTTTAATAAATATTGATTTTAAAATGCCAGATTAGAATAAATAATGAAAGTTTTAGTAATCTTTTGTCTCTGTCTGTCTGTCTATAATATATTAGTTTACTATTTGAAGCTAAACATGACATTGACTTTTCTCCCCATTGCTTGTTTGTCTCTTCAAGAGTACAAAGGAGACTGTAGGTGTGTCAATGTGGCAAATTGTTAACTTATTAATTCTGACTATACCTATAGATCATCCCTTGGGTCTAATTGTGAATGTTGTGGTGTCTGTTCGTGCAGCTTGGCTAACATCTCAGGAAAGAAGTGCTCAAACTTTATAGCTTTTGCCTCTGTTGCAATTATTGCAGGTCCTTTTTGTTTTAGTCTCCATTGTATAGGTAATGCTGTCTTGTTGTTATCCTCTACTGCTCTCCTTAAGTTTCCTTGGTGGCTAGGAAAGTGCATTTAGTTGTTGACTTATTTTGCTCTAAGGTACTTCAGTCACTGTTCCAAATCCCAAGGTGCCAATTTCCATAGCACCCGGCTCTGTTTAACTCCCAGCTTTCAAATGGAAATCACAGGACAGAAGATAATATGGCATCATTCTCTGAACACATTGTGTAAAAAGAGATATTGTTAATGTTTATATGTTTACATGATTATGTATTCTATGAAAATACTGTAAACTAATATGCAAAACTAGCTAACAGTAAATTATATTTTTAAAATGTTGACATGTGCTTGAGTGGGCCCTTAAATGGACTGGCCTCTCATCCAGAGTTGGTTTCTGCACTACAGCTGATGTTACTGGAATAGACTTCAGCCCCTAGTGAGCCTTAAGTGAATATGTGAGAACAGAACATGAATGAATAAATGAAGGCTTGTAAAGAGGATAATCCAATTTGAGCTCTGACCTTAATGTTGTATATTATGACTGTTAAATCACTTTTACATAATTTCAACTGTTTGGATATTTGTATTTGTGCACAGTATTGCCATTTTGATCATTAAAGCCACAACTGTTTAGATTTAATACAATGTTTAATGTGCTAAAAGAAGAGGTTAATAAGTTAAGTTAATAAGTTAAGAAGTGGTTAATACAAACGTATAACTAGATGTCATTGTGTTCACCAGATTTGTTTAATAGTTAAAATTAGATAAGGCAAATAAAGCCTGGTAGTTTAGTCCCAGTCTCTGTCTTTCTCCTTGACCATGAGTAAGACACTTAACTACCATGTGTTTGTACTGCAAATAACACACACACACACACACACACAAGAAAATGGCTGAGACAAACCACTGTGTTGTAAAGCATCTTGGAATGATCTCACCTATTGAGAAGTGATTTTTAAAATAAAGGTTGTTTACAGTCAGGCAGACCCAGTGATTAGTGCTTGATACAACCCCATAACTTCAAGAGACTGGGTTTGAATCTCAGCCTGGTTCTTTTTTGTGTGGCGTATACATATTCTCCCATTGTGTGGTTTCTCTTTGAATTATGATTTCCTCCTACATTCAAAAATGTTAAGACTCTTTATTATCTGTTTTTGAAATAGCGTGAGTGTGTGCATGAGTTTGCCTTTCAGATGACTGAGAAGCAATTCAGATTTGGTTCCTGCTTTCAACTATTGTTGCTTCGTTTAAGCAGATTTATGAAATGGATAGATGTTGTAGGCCTTGAAACTAAGGCATTATAATGTCAAACATAAAACTATACACTCAATTTCAGTCTCTTACTTACTGTGTAACTGTGAGCTTGCCACTTAAAATCCTACTACTCCAGATGTCAAACATGTAAATTCTTGATAATTTACTATAAGTATGTTGTATCTCACACTAGTAAGCAAATGACAGAGTATAACATTAACGTGGATAGTTTAATCTACTTCCTGTTAAACTGGTTAAAAAAAATGTAGCAATTCCATATAAGAATGCAGTTTGTGTTTGTAGGAAAATTACCCTTAGATGATGCTGAGCCTTTTTTTCTTTTGCATTATATGTATTGTTTTGGGGTTTTTTTGTTTGTTTGTTTTTTTATCAGATTTCTCAAAAACCTCATTACATAAACTTGTAAATATGCCCAGTCTTCTTCACGTATATTGAATACTTTTCCAGCCAAGTTCTCAATCTTTAAACCCAACTGGCTTTTTTTTTAGCATTATCCCCTAGATTCCAGTGTATTATCTATCTGGGGATCAAAGGTGTATGTTTGTGACATGTGGTTGTGAAGTGAATACCTTGCAAAGATTAATTACTAGACATACTGGAAATATCTGTGTGTCCTTTTGATTTAAATCAGAAAAACATACATAATGCATGTGTTTTTCACCTTTTTCATGTAGCGTAAGATTGTATCATAACAGATTTATGTGCTGTTTCTGGAAAACAAAATCCTGAAGGAGGTTGGTGGTTTTCTCTGGACCATTTGTGAGGTTTGATGTTGATGTGTAAAGTCTTTTTACTGGCAGCTTTTGCAGACAGCACTCCCTGGATTTTCCTAATTAGCAGAGTGAGAGATTAACAGCTCATTGGGGGATTTGTCTGAATTTCTCTCCTGTTTCACAGGACAGTTAAGAGATTGCCTTTCTCTAATCCCAACTGTGCATCTTGAGTTGGGTGACCTGTAATGTTGAACTTTTTGTGACTTGAATCCATCTGAATTACAGCGAAGAAATCCATGACTTTTAAGAGACGAGTGAGAGTGGCTGGTTATATTTCAGATTTGAAAACTACTATTTATAATGGTAATTTAAATGCAAAATTGTAAATGTTCAGGCTGCTGATTATTTTAATTGAGGTTAACTTTGTTAAAGTCTACCATTCCTATGAGTATGATAAACCCATGATGTGGAAATATTAGCAAAACATTAACACTTGATAACACTGATATTAGCATCTATTTGCTTATAATTTTCAATATGCATCATTGTACTGCATTTGCTTACAAAAATTATATTAATAATATAAAATATAATTTTACTAAAAAGTATCACCCACAAGCTAATGTACAATATAGCTGGCTAAACAGGATTAAGCTGTATGTATGGAATAGTACTGTCAGTCATTAAAATATGTATTAATAGATGTACATTTGATCCATTTTAAGTAAATATTCAGAACGTAGTTTAAAAATATCAAGAAAAGAACAATGTTACTGTGTAAATTTAAATAATGTAATAATGTTTATTTCATTGGAGATTAATATACTGAATAAAATGCATATACAGTGGTTAATTTTTCAATTTTGTTACAAACAAAAGAACAGTTGCTAAAGATATGATGTTTTAATGAATTTTATCCTGTCTATGTCTTGTAAAATGTTGACTTTGCCTATTGGCAGTCTCTTGCTGGTCTTTGCAATGTTATGTATCCCTTGTGTGAAAGTGCACATTTATAGTAAGTGTTGGTGTAATCATCACTAACAAAAGAGCAAGCTTTATAAGCACAGATAATGTACCAAAAATATTTAATGAAACTAGCACAATATTTTATGCTTATTTTGTGACAGCAATATAACATTCATTTGTGCTTCCATTATATTTTTGTGTATTTTTTTTCTTAACTCTGTCATAAGTGAAGGTTGTTATAAGCAATTCATGATAATGCCAGCAAGCGTGAAAGTAAGCCAGCAGAGATATAGCAATATTAAAACAAAAGCTGAAACTCTCTTGGGAGGCATCAGATGTCAAGTTGCACCAGTTCAGCTCCAGCCCTTCAAAATCCCTGCTCTTACATTAGCATAATCAATTGTGTGTCTGTCTATACCTACAGCAGTAGGGGGGGGGGTTCCGCACTGTCTGCCTGCCTGCCTGCCTGCCTGCCTTTTGATTTGATGGCTTTTTCTTCTTAATTGGATCAAGAAGGAAGTTGCTAGCAGTCACGTTGTGTGCTTTGAATTTGCAGTGCAGTGAGAATGTAAAGAGAGAGAGAGAGAGAGAGAGAAAACGGGGAGGGATAGGCGAGTGATGAGGAAGGAGGAGGAGAGTATCCACCCTCCTGGTACTTCAGCCAGTCTTGAGTCTCTTTCTCTGCTAATGACATGCTTTTCTAGTTGTGCTGAGAAGACTAGCACCTGCTGCTTCTGGGTGATTGAATCCCTTTATGCTGCTGCTTCAACACAAAATGATTTTACTTTTGCTACTGCATTGGCTGCTGCCACAGCCCCTGCTTCGGCTACTGCTTGATAACAGCATTTCCTCAAAAGCCGACTCCACTCTTAGTCTTCAGGTGAGTGAGCTGAAGCGTGAACACCGGGCTGTGTAACTCGTCTTGCCAAAATTGAGTCCGACTTGACTAGAGGAACTTATCTGGTTATTTTTTGCGTGGGTACTGTTTGCATTTATTTTTCATCTTACCTGAAGACCGATCATGCCTTGAGTTTTTCCCTGTAAGTTTACCCACAATTAGCTCCTTGGTATGTTTTTTATAGGGATTGTGGCGGCCCACAACCAGGCATTTTAAAATCAAACAATGGAGCCCACAATTACTCATCATTGCTGGCAACTGCCTTGGGCACCTAGTTAAGGAGTGCAGGCCTCCAGAGACATTCGTCTGACCAACATTATGGAGATGTCTCAGGGAATTAGTGAAACCTCCTCAGTCCCATGCACCACTCCACACGCAGATCAGGAACTTGGCCTTGAGGAGGTTCCGGGTGCTCCTGATGAAAGGCGAGTCTTGGGATTAGCAGGCCTGACTGCTACCTGCTGCATCTTCATGGAGAGGGAACAAATGCGGAGCTGCTTGCACTCTGAGAAAATCTGCATCCTTCCTATCTTGGCCTGTCTCATTAGCCTAGCCCTTTGCACGGCTGGACTAAAGTGGGTGTTTGTGGACAAAATTTTTGAATATGAGCCTCCCACCCATCTTGATCCCAAAAGGATAGGGCAGGACCCTGTCGTCTACATGGATCAAGCTACTGAGCCCACAGAAGAACCTACTGATGTATATACCTCTGTCATACCCACTCTACCCACAGGGAAACAAGTGATCCAGGCAAAAGCTGACCCTTCAATGGCTTCCTATGAACCTCTTCACAGACCAGCTTACAATAGTCCTACCTCAGCCTTAACTCTGCTGAGCACTGTGGCTCCAAGGCTGCTTCCCAGTTCTATCCAGCCGAATGTGAAGGGAACACCAATAGTGAATACTTTGCAGACCATGGAAACTAATATTGTTAAAGTACCTGATTTGTGTAAGTACACTTTGTTATAAAAGTGACATTGGCTGTCTTCTTCCATACTTTCATTTTGCTGTGTGTGTGGTGTTTTAAGCCTTCCTTTTAATTGCTTACCTAGACTAAGAAATTAAAAAATAAATGTAAAGGAAAGCAGGGTTGAATAGTATAAGGTCACAAACTTTTAATACCCTCTGCCTTTTCTTTTGACAAAAGTTTTAAATGGAGTGTATTTGGATGAGCAAGCAGGACTATAGATGTTAACCCTTGTCATGCTGTTACAGAATTAGTAGCACTTGTTAGTATACCAAGTGATAGAGTGCAGTGTGATTTATATTGCAGTTCAGTAAGAAGAATGACAAGGATGCTGTCTAGTGTATGTAGTTAGATTTTGGAGATTCAGAGTAACATTAATCTACTATTGTGGCTGCTGACTGGACAGATTGTGTTACATTGTTGTAAAAGTGAATATTTTGCTGTGTCATTGGCATCATAGTTACATGATATAGGGCTGTGTCATGCAATAGTATATTCTGTTTGTGTGTGGTACTTGTTTCAAGAATATAACTCTTGCTTACGGTAAAAAAAGAGGTGTCAATTCAGCAGCAGTACCTGCTGAACCAACATCATGTTGGTTTAAACTTGGAAATCAATACTAGGTTTGTAATCTATTTAGAACAATTTGTTTATGCAGTAGCAAATATTAAAAGCAGATGCATTGCTTCCTGAATGGAAGTGCTTTGGGTTGGATGAAGCTTTATTTTTGTTCCCTCTATGATCTCCTTCAAGGTCATCCTCTGCTGGGGCTAATTGATTCCACTTTATCGTGGAGTCTGAGAAAGACAATTCTAGTAATGCTATCTGTCTGCTAACTGCTTTCTTCCGTCACTTTGGAAGCAGGAAAAATTATTACATTTGGAGTGTTGCCAGTTTCATGGCGCTCTGTCTTCTATATCTCCTTCACTTCATTGTTATATTTATGCAAATTCCTTTCTGATAAAAATATGTTTATGTATCACATGCCAAGGAGACTTGTTATTTGAAAGTCAAGTACAGCAAATGCGTGTTTTGCAGAAAGTTTTTCTATATAGTATGCTTCAATTTTCTTTTATTAGTTTCTGACCCTGTTTAATCCAAATGTAAAACTGCGGCTGTCTAGGGCCTAGCCTCATGGCATTGAGAACAAGACAGGAAGGAACCCTAGCTATTACAGGAAACATTTCCCCAAACTTGTACCACATCATGTTAGAAGCACCATTTTATCTGACAGGCATGTTTTTAAGATGTGTGAGGAAAATCAACAACACAGAGAAAATATGCTTTGAATCTACACTTCTGGAACCGTGAATTGACCACACCAATCACCACATTACAATGCTACCCTACAGCTGAATATATTAATATTCATTACTGATTTATTTTAGATATATCACAGAGAGCAGAGTACTGTAACTTGTACTTTCATGAAGTTGCATTTGATCATACAGCTCAATAAGAGTGAGAGACTGAGGTGAGAATATAGCCAAGGAAGAGAGTTAAAATTATTTTTCCCCACTTTTGTCAGTGTCTTATTTCATGTTGGAAACTAGTTTGTAAACATGTCAGTGTTTTCCATTGAACATTTTAATAAGTGTAAAAATAAAAAAAAAATTAAAGGCTCATTAAAAATAAACATTTTACCATCAGGTGTGCTGTTAACTTTCTTTTTAAAAAGAAAGTTTGAACTTGTAGCCTTTTATAGAATTTGATATTTAACTAGAAAACAAATTTGTTGTGGGGGTACCAGTGGTGTTTTGATATTTTTAATCCATCCATCCATTATCCAACCCGCTATATCCTAACTACAGGGTCACGGGGGGTCTGCTGGAGCCAGTCTCAGTCAACACAGGGCGCAAGGCAGGAAACAAACCCTGGGCAGGGCACCAGCCCACTACAGGGCGCGCACACACAACCCCACACACCAATCATACACTAGGGACAATTTAGAATCGCCATTGCACCTAACCTGCATGTCTTTGGACTGTGGGAGGAAGCCAGAGTACCTGGAGGAAACCCACACAAACACGGGGGGGAACATGCTAACTCCACTGGGGGATTACCCAGGAAGCGAACCCGGGTCTCCTAACTCCAAGGCAGCAGCGCTACCCATTGCGCCACCGTGCCGCCGATATTCTTAATTTTGGAAAAAAAATATTCATGAGTAGCTTGACTTTTAGTGGAAGTCTAGTGGATAATCTTCTTCAGTGCTATTGACCCAGAACAAGTGGATATTAAAAGTGAATGGATAAGTGTACTCAATAAAAAAGCAAATTAGTCTTCTGTACTGGCAAATCTTGAAAAAGAAAAGCTTGCACATTGTATCAGCAATTCTTAAGGATGCTACTCACTCTTTACTGTCACACAGCTAGAGACCGTGACAAAAATTTGCCTTTTATGGACTGTTGAGCAAATAAAACGGATGTCCTAACATATTTTAGGGATGCTGAAATACTAAGATTCTTGCAGTTGGGGAAACAAGCATTCTGCGGTTAACTTCTGCAGCATGTTTTGATGTACAGCCCCACACAATATTTTCAAAAGGTTAAATGGACAAATACCTTTGCTATCATTTTACTAAATATAACTATCACAGTGGAATATACGGCTATTTTTTGTAAGTGTATTTGATCAATTCTTCTACTCTTAATGGAAATGTAATCGTTGGCACAGAAATCTAAGCTGAAATCAATAACAAAGAAGCAGAACAGTTGCCCCAACTGGAGTCAGTGAGAGGCGTCTGCTACAAGGTGCACCTGCGAGGTATCTGACTTTGGAAAATAGATATTCCACTAGATTGAAACACAGTCAACTGTATTCACCTCAAGAGCCATCTTTAAGTGCCGAAACAAGAAAATTAGAAGGCTTTTACAGTCTGCTTTAAAGAATCTATGGAAAATCCAGGACCTTTACATTTCCTTTGTTTTATTTACTATATCAAAGCAGAAATCAATTTATGGTTCATTCGTTTATGCATCCGAAAACCAGAAAATCTTCAGCTGTTAACAAAACATTTAAAACTTTAGAAGGTATAGCATTACAAGTAGTAATTACACATCTTTGTTATATTCTGTAGTGGCTATTGTATGCTGATTTAAATCATACAATGTATTACCTCAGTAATCAATATAAAAATTCAATAGACTAAGAGTTAACTAAATGAAGGAATTCCACAATGTTGACCCCCATAAAAATGGTGTTGGTGGATTCATACGAGGAAACAAAAAGGGAATGGTTATGTTATTAGTGTGAATGTTACATGATAATATAAACAAAATAGTATTATTAGTGTGTGGTACAGTGGTTAGTATTGCTGACTTATAGCTCCAAGTGTCTGTTTTTAATTAATTGCTTGGTGTTTCTTCAGGAACTCCCTGTTTCCAGTTAACCTAACCTTGCAGTTTGGTTAGTTGGTGACCTAAATTTAAATTGCCCATTTATGAGTTAGTGTACCCTGCGGTGTAATGGGGACCCATCTTGAATTATCAGCTGAGGCTTCTAGTAACCCTGCATTGGAAAAAGCAGATAAGGAAAATGTATAAACAAATATTCTTTTAGTATATGTTTTTTTAATGCATATTTGCAGGTAACTGTAGTACATGACAGCTGCTTTTGAATAAAGAGCATTTGATTTCATGTGTTTTTCTTTGAGCTGCTGTAATCTTTTCTCCCCACATTGTTTAGGTTTAGGCACTAGCATGTAAGAAAATATAATAAAGGTGTCTGAGATATATATATATATATATATATATATATATATCTATATCTATCTCTATTTTATACAGGGGTGGCCAAAAATAGATTTGCATTTCTGAGAAATTCATGAAAAACAGAGGTTATTCTTTTATTATTTTTTTATTAATTATTGTATTATTTAATTGTATTAGAAGAAGGGCATCCAGTGTAAAATTTTGCCAAATCAATATGCGGACAACAATACAAATTTCCATACCGGATTGGTCGAGCCCCGGGTTAACAACGACCGCCACCAGTACTGTTAGTCAACAGGGTGCTGGCTGAAATTGAGCTACTGTTGGCCAAAGGAGAAGAAGAGGGGGGAGATGTGTCCGGAGGCAGGAGGAGAGGAGGAAAGTAAAGAGAGTGGAATTGAGGGTAGGAACTTTGAATGTTGGCAGTATAACTGGTAAGGGGAGAGAGTTAGCAGATATGATGGAGAGAAGGAAGGTTACTATATTGTGCATGCAAGAGACTAAATGGAAGGGGAGTAGGCCAGGTGGATTGGAGGTGGATTAAAATTGTTCTATCATGGTGTGAATGGGAGGAAAAAGGGGGTAGGAGTTATTCTGAAGGAACAGTATGTCAAGAGTGTTTTGGAGGTGAAAAGTGTCAGGCAGAGTAATGATTATAAAGCTGGAAATTGGAGGTGTGATGATGATGAATGTTGTTAATGCATATGCACCGCAAGTTGGGTGTGCAATGGGTGAGAGAGAAGATTTTTGGAGTGAGTTGGATGAAGTGATGAACAGCGTACCCAAGGGACAAAAAGTGGTGATTGGAGTGGATTTCAGTGGGCATGTTGGTGAAGGGAACAGTGGGGATGAGGAGGTGATGGGTAGGTATGGTGTCAAGGAGAGGAATGAAAAACGTCAGAGGATAGTGGATTTTGCCAAAAGGATGGACATGGCTGTGGTGAATACGTATTTTAAGAAGAGGGAGGAACATAGGGTTATGCACAAGAGTGGAGGAAGATGCACACAGGTAGATTACATCCTATGCAGAAGAGTTGATCTGAAGGAGTTTGAAGACTGCAAAGTGGTGGCAGGGGAAAGTGTAATTAAGCAGCATAGGATGGTGGTCTGTAGGATGACATTGGAGATCAAGAAGAGGAAGAGAGTGAGGGCAGAGCCAAGGATCAAATGGTGGAAGTTGAAAAAGGAAGACTGCAAGGCTGAGTTTAGGGAGGAGGTGAGACAGGCACTGGTTGGCAGTGAAGAGTTGTCAGACAGCTGGGAAACTACAGCAGATGTAGTAAGGGTAACAGCAAGAAGGGTGCTTGGCATGACATCTGGAAAGAGGAAGGAGGAAAAGGAAACCTGGTGGTGAAATGAGGAAATACAGGAGAGTATATAGAGGAAGAGGATGGCAAAGAAGAAGTGGGATACTCCGAGAGATGCAGAAAGTAGACAAGAGTACAAGGAGATAGGGTGCAAGGTGAAGAGAGAGGTGGCGAAGGTTAAATAAAAGGCGTATGATGAGTTGTATGAGTCGTTGGACACTAAGGAGGGAGAAAAGGACCTGTACCGATTGGGTAGACAGAGGGACCAAGCTGGGAAAGATGTGCAGCAGGTTAGGGTGATAAAGGATAAAGATGGAAACGTACTAACAAGTGAGGAGAGTGTGTTGAGCAGATGGAAAGAGTACTTTGAGAGGCTGATGAATGAAGATAACGAGAGAGAGAAGAGGTTGGATGATGTGGAGATAGAGAATCAGGAAGTGCAACGGATTAACAAGGAGGAAGTAAGGACATCTATGAAGAGGATGAAAAATGGAAAGGCCGTTGGTCCAGATGACATACCTTTGGAAGCATGGAGGAGTTTAGGAGAGATGACAGTGGAGTTTTTAACCAGATTGTTTAACACTAGAATTACCAGAGCCTACGAAAAAACTCGTAAATCCGTCCCACCTTAAATCGCTTCTTAAAATCGTTCACAGCTCTCCACCAGCATCTTTTGTCATCTAAATGTGCTGATAAAAATCAGGCTGCAAGCAGCCGGCTATTCCATCCCCCCACCGAATTAGAACGTGCACAAACTTCTCCCAGCTCATGCCTTGATTGATTTTCTGGGAGTGAAGTGGAGTTTTAGAGTGGAAATAATAGATCGTTGTTTGGAACACACGCATTTCATGTCTGTTCCGTTTCTACAGTAATCTGTGTAAACACATTGTTAAAACAGAAACGTTTTTTATATTCTACTAGTAGATGACAAAATGTAGGCATAAACTATATAATGTATGAAGCCTGAAGTATCAAAGAAATATTTTCACAAAAGATACAAATCTAACACAACAATTGTGCTTTTATTCAAAAATATAACTGCAGAAACAAAAAGCCGCCTTAACATGCGACATTGACACCCATTTATTATGAGTTCCTCCATGGCGCAATAGAATCAGCTGCCGACTGGGAACCAAAAGGTCACGAGTTCGATCCTGCACCTCTCCGTTTTGAGAAGTAAACTGCTCTTAGTCTTACTGTTTTAGAATAAAAACATACATTTAATTTCAGTCTGTAACAGCTGGTGTAATTTATGATACTTGTAAAGTTTAGCTTTGTTTTTTTTTTTTTAGTCAGTTTTATTATCTCAGCCACATTCACGAGCCCAAACACACCCCACCCCCGCATCTGACACTGCTGTTTTCACATAGACGCGCTGTAACAGAGGTAAACTCAGCTCCCTTCTACATCGGAGCAAGAATGCACATACCATTGCTTGCATACCAAAGTGTCAGCAGGCACTTTTCGTGGCATTACACACCTAAAGTCACAAGTAGTGTGCAGAGGGCATGCTCAAAAATGTGTGTAATGCCACGAAAAGATATGGAAGAACATGATCCGCTGTGGCAACCCCTAAAGGGAGCAGCCGAAAGAAGATGATTTGTCTTGTTACTATTTGTTATTAGTAAAGTATGCTTGAGAGTAGGAAGTAGACTACAAGAATGTGTAAATAATGAAGGCCACCATTTTTTTGAGCACTTATGATATTGTACCTAAGAGCACTGTGCCATTATGACATTCTGTTGAGTTTTTAAAGTTAATAAAGCTGTTTAATTAACCATAACCTGCCTGTCTTTTTCCATATAAACAACTATAAATGTACTTTCGCCACCTGTATATTTATTTTAAAGAGAGACATTTTTCCTCAGAGACCAAGGTCCATGCCCCAGATACTCCCTGTGTGGAGTTTGCATGTTCTCCCCTTGTCCACATGGGTTTCCTTCTACAGTCCAAATAAATGCAGGTGAGGTGAACTGCTATTGCAATTGGCTGCCATCCTGATTGTTCCCATCTTGCAACCGAGGCTCCAGCTTCTTTATGACCCTGCTCAGAAGAAGCGGATTTGGAAATGGATGGGCAAGCTCAGTAAATCTTATTTCAGACTTCTAGGTTTTTGCATTATTTATTATAAATCTGTTGTAGCTTTCATTTTAAATCAGAGTTTATATTAATTCTGTTTTAGTTATGACTTTCTCTTTGGCCACTTTGGGGGAAAATAGCCATTTGCATTCCTTTGTACCTTTTCATACTACTTAGCAAAGTGTGTCTTAACTCAATTTCTAAATTCCAGTTATGATGAAGCTGTATTTTCCTATGCAGTGAACATTTAATTACAAAGCTGTGTTGTCTGGCCAAATGTAGATTTGTACTTTATACCAGAGCAGTTGCTCAGGTTTATTGAGAATAGTATTAAACACTGATCTGAGGTCCAATATACAACAGATGAAGCATGTCTTTTGATAATATATTTCCAAATTTTGCTTACTTAATAAATCTTCAGTACACATTAGCATCTGCAGTTGTAATGATTGAATGAATGAATTTCCTTTTAGATTTTTGTTGGAAACAATGCTTTCAAATGATTTTGTACAATGTATTTATGTTTTAAATAACATACAGCAATGCATGTTTTTTTAATAGTTTTAATAGTTTGAGTAGTGCTTTTTATATATTTATTAATCGTGTTTGATGAGAACAAAAATTTATACATTTACATTTATTTATTCAGCTGATGCTTTTATTCAAAGTGACTCACAATATTTGAGATACAATTGGTTACATTTATTTTTTTTTTCCAATTGGAGCACAAGCTGGTAAAGTGACTTGCTCAGGGTCTCACAGTGTCAGTGATGGGATTTAACCCCACAGCCTCATTAACCACTGTATTACACTGCTTGCCTTTATAGAAGGTTAATATTAATCTAAGTTTTTTTTTAAGTTGAGTTTTACTGTTGATTTGCTAAACAATGTCATTAAAAAAACTGCTAAACTATCAATAGAATTCTTTTTCTAAGGCAGTGCGATTGCATTCATTAACATTTATATTAAGTTTTAGCAACCTGTCTTACATTACCTTAAATGTAAATCTTACTGAGGTATTGACAATATTAATAATGTCATATAAAGCACAATTCACATTAGACCATCTCAAGGGGTTAATCATATTTATAGATACAGTACTTAAATTCACCTTTGAATATTGCTATCCTTTGACACTGCATTATACAGACTGACTTTTTTATTTGAGATTTTCAGACATGCATAACGACATGCGCACTTTCATGTTAAGGTTTCCGATCATCAATTGATGTACTATAAATGTAGTACTCTCTGTTGAAGCTTGCAAATGAGCTGCCCACCAAATTTCCAAAATTGTTACATTTTGACAAAGTTATTTTTAAGAGGAAGTCACATTTTTATAGTATTTGTTAGCATTATTGTCTCATGCACCTACCATCTTGTGTTCAAATCCTGCATGTAGTTCTTTGTTGTCTCCTGTTGTCTTTACAGGGTTTTGTCTGGGTAATCTTGTTTAACTCCCACATCACCAATGATATACTTGCTAAGCAAACATGCACTTCTAAATTGCCCACATATGAGTGTGGTCATGTGCACAAGAGCACCATGCAGGCACTATGCCCAGGGCTGATTTCTGAATTTTACCCATTCTTCCATGATATTCTCTGGCTCACAATGTCCCTGAAGTGGATTAGGTGTGTGTGAGAATGTTATGGTATAAAGACAGTAGAAGAATAATTAAAAGGAAGGAAATAAAAAAGACACCACGAAAGAAAAACTTAGCTGCACGTAGATATTACTATTTTTTTTAACACTACAAGCACCATAGGGTGTTTTTAAATCTGACTTCAGCCCTATAAAGACTGAGGAAAACCTACAGTTTTTCCGGTTCATTGTAACACTAAACATGTTGCAGAAAAGTATCAACAGAGCAATTCAAACACATGTTGGTGTTTGCAAACAAAAAAACCACATACTATGAAACATCAAAACTATTTCCAAAATAATCATAGCAAATAACCCAGTAGCTGTAAAATTATATATTAAATGGATTAAAAAAAAAAAAGCAAAAGATTAAATAAAGTAATCTTACCACTAAGAAATGATGCATCATGAGCACCACCTTAGGGTCAGTTTTGCTAGCAAAGTACAGAACATAGTACCTCACATTCTGAAATAGTACTGGCAGAGGTCATTCTGCCTATTTTGAATGGCTGTATCTGTAACTCAAATCTGGTATAACACCTGCAGAGAAGCAGGGGCTCATAGGAAACTGAAGCAAGAAAAAATGGCCAGAGAACAAACAGGAAAAAAATGAAACGGTGCTGGCATTGTAAGTAATTAAATAATAATCAGAAACCCGTCAGAACCGATCATCAAAGCCCTGACACAAAACCAAAGTGGAAGTCAAAAATAATGTAAAAAATCCATAAACAAACACTATTGTTAATTTGTAGAATTGCTTAGATGCCTGAAGCTGTAGGTCACCATCTTATATAGGACTAATAAGATGACCTAATCTGTTATATACAGAGGTGGGTAGAGTAGCCAAAAATTGTACTCAAGTAAGAGTAGTGTTACTTCAAAATAATATTACTCAAGTAGAAGTAAAAAGTAGTCATCCAAAAAATTACTCAAGTAAGAGTAAAAAAGTACTTGGTGAAAAGACTACTCAAGTACTGAGTAACTGTTTGATCATAATAAATTATTTATTTTTTAGAAATGTTGTAATAAGACAGACAAAAATATAAAATACTGTGCAAATTCTGCTATTTCCAAATATTAAAATAAAAAATGAGTAAAAATAAATAACATCTTTACAAATTAAAGATCCACAAATAACACAAAGTTCCAAATCTTAGTTTTTTCACAACAAAGCTTTTGAAGCCAATACCTACAGTAGGTAACATGTATGTTTGAATAGTGCAAAGTACTTACAGTGACAAGATATACTGTACACCAGGGGTGCCCAATACGTCGATAGCGATCAATCGGTAGATCGGAAAGGTAATGCAGGTAGATCGCGTTGCATTCAAAAAAAAATTTTTTAAATGTTAGTCTGTCATATATCCTCCCTATGGCATTTGCCACTTGATTGATGTAGAGGGCAGCCAGTCTGAGATCTCTTTTCTTCTAACACACTGTTCATCCCGCACGCACAATCAAATGCGCGAGCTACTGCAAAACTCTGGCTATCTAAATGATCTAGTTAGGCTTTCAATTTATATTGACTAAAGAAGGGATTTAAAAAAAAATTGTTGTTTTTATGGGCTGGATGTGGAATTGGAAGAGGATTTTTTTCTCTCACAATGTCACAATCAAAGTGCGTTTGTCTGATCTATCTTTGCTATTCCAAAGAAGGAAAATGTGGAAAGGCACTTCGAACTGTTATAAAAACTATGAAACTGACTTCCTTCTGAAAAGCGATCTGAGAAAGAGAAAGGAGAGGGAACTAAAATCGCAGTTAATCGGACAGCCATCACTTTTCACTTGGCTGAATTCAAAAGCAAAGGCAGACAGACTGAAGCATCGTTCTGGGTGAGTCACTCGATCATTAAGTATAAGAAGTCCTTCCAAGATGGAGAGATGATAAGAGGCCTTCATTGAGGCAGATGGCTAGGGAGAAATTCCTGCTGAGATTTCAAGACCCCTGGCTGGAGAAAAAGGAGCTTCTCCTTGTCATTAAACATGCAGAATACAAGCAACTTAATAACGATCAATGGCCTCTAGACTTTGCATTTTTTTTCCGATCTGACCAACATGTTAAATGAGCTTAATTTATAGCTGCAAGGAAAAGAGAAAACCATGGTCAATATGGTTAGCTCAGTTAATGCTTTCAAACAAAAAATGCAACATCTGTCCTCAAAGCTGCAGCGCCTTGATTTGGTGAACATCCAAAACCTCGCGTCAGAGGTGGAGACGCAATGGAAGGCGTGTGTGCAACTTGACAGCATACGCTACACAAAGCAGATTGAAAATTGTCTGTCAGACTTTGACAGACGGTTTCAAGACTCAGATTTACTTGAGCCAATCGCTACATTTAAGTGCTATCCATTTAGGGAAGATGTTGAGGGTGATTCACCCGTATTAAAAATTGCAACACTGTTTCACCTAAAACTCCTCTACAGTGGAGGATGAGATTTTGACACTACAGGATGACATTCAGCTGAAGTATGGGGCACATGGACAGTTTTGGAACTTACTCGCAGAGTAAAAGTACCCAAACATGAGGAAATGTGCTACCTTCTTGACTGCATTATTCAGCTCTACTTATTTATGCGAGTCAGCCTTTTCCCACATGAAGATTATTAAATCCAAATACTGTAATGACCATAAATGTATTGAACTGTTATTGTGCCATAAGGGTTATTCAGTTATGCAAGGTACAACAACATATATTTTATGTATAACATATACTCGGTATACTGCTGTGCACTGACAGTATAATACTGCATATTCACTTGCACTCCAAATAGAACAGCTGATAGAAAATAACATTAGAACAAGGCAGCTTGTGCACGTACATGCACGCACGCACTTTACCTTGACTGTCTGTGTCTGTGCATGTTTGGTTAAAACGTGCTTGTTCTTCACTCAGTGAAGTGATAGTTAAGCTTCAGCAGGAGTTGGCTGTCATTTTTCATGTACAGTATTCTTTCTTTCCCTGTCCGCTGTCTGTGAGGAATTTGAGCCTCTAGGACGCAACAGTTTGTGTGTGGTCATGTGACTGCGTGGCTACGTCTAATTTGTGAAACAGAGCCATGTGATTATTGTTGCTACGTCTGATTGGTGAAACGCAGTCTTGTGATTATTGTTGCTATGTCTGATTGGTGAAACAGTCATGCAGTAGATCCAGTGGTGGATTCTCTCTGGCAAAAATATAGTGTACTGTATCTAATGGAAAAAAGTAACGATTCGAGTGTTGCCCCATGTAGCAGAGTAAGAGTAGCATTTCTTCTTCACAAATGTACTCAAGTAAAAGTAAAAAGTATGGTGCAGTAAAACTACTCTTAGAAGTACATTTTTTTTTTTAAAAGTTACTTAAGTAAATGTAACGGAGTAAATGTAACTCATTACTACCCACCTCTGGTTATATGACTTCCATTTTACATGACTAGCAATGGGTATAGCAACCATAAGCAAAGACTGTGACAAATGGACTGCAAGCAAAACAAGAAATAAAATGGCAATGCTAAAATAATGATTAACAAAACAACAAGAGAATGAGCCTTAAAGTTCCAAAAATGAAACAATCTGAAATTGAAGATGTTAAAACCCAGAATAACTGCAAAATCTGTTTTGGCCTGGCTGTTCCTGATATTCAAGTACTCATCTATACTAATAAACGGCAAAGCCTTCACTCACTCACTCACTCACTCACTCACTGACTGACTGACTGACTCATCACTAATTCTCCAACTTCCCGTGTAGGTAGAAGGCTGAAATTTGGCAGGCTTATTCCTTACAGCTTCCTTACAAAAGTTGGGCAGGTTTCATTTCGAAATTCTACGCGTAATGGTCATAACTGGAAGCTGTTTTTCTCCATTTACTGTAATGGAGATGAGCTTGAAACCCGTGGGGGCGGAGTTTCGTCTGACATCATCACGCCTCCCACGTAATCACGCAGTACGTATAAAACCAGGAAGAGGCCCAAAAAGCGCTTTAGAAAACATGCATTATATAATTGAGAAGGCAGCGAAACAATAAGAAGCGAGCGAGTGATATATACAACCATATTCATGAGTTCTGCTACTTCGGAAACAAAGCACAGTGTAAACCTACACTTTAAAGTAAGTTCATAGACAGGCTGCCGCTGGCGTTTGTAATTTAGTGCCTGCCCATATAAGGCCGTCCGTCAGCGGCAATCCAATAGAAACACTGCCACGGGTAAATATTCACGGGTGAAGGACTGTGCTTATGCAGAGGAAGATGAGATGGTCAGGGTGGTGTTTGGCACAAACGTCGATGCATGTACACCGAGCGGCTCACGTGAACTGACGCAGTGCACAGACAAAAAGCAACAGTTCCGAAGAGCGCTGAACAAAAACCGAATTACACAATTGAAAAGGCAGCAAAAAAATATGAAGCGTCTGATATATACAAACATATTATTCATAACTGCAGCTACTGCAGAAACAAAGCACACGGTGGAAAAGGTGAATGTCCCGCTAAAGGAAGACAGTGTTAAAAAAAAAAACCCGTGCATGCAGTGTGTCAGGTCTCAGATAAAGAAGAAGACGAGCTGTTTATTGATGCAGTAAGAAACGTGTATATATATACCCCGATCTACGTACTCGAATAATGAATACTTTATTCGCAATCAATGATTGTTTTGGTAAAGCCATACTCCGTGTATTCATTAGATGAACGGTAAAAAAGTAAGAGCGAGGGGAGGGTCACTTATTGAGGCATGCAGGCAAAACCACATTAGCACGCGGGCTCGATGTACGAAAAAATATATCTTTTCAAGTTCTATTTAGTCCATATGTGTCAAACTCAAGGGCCACGGGCCACATCCGGCCCGGCATGTAATTATATCCGGCCCGCGAGATCATTTTATATACTGTATTATTGTTATTAATGGCCCGGGTATATGAAGCGCTGGTAACACAATAAACTACAGATCCCATAATGCAGCGCTTCAGCTGCCTTGCCGAACACTTACCGCGTTAATCAAGTCTAGCTTGCAAGTTATTGCGAAGCTAGCCCACACGATGCTTAAGAGAAAAGTTGATTCTGAAAATAGAGCCTTTAAAAACCGATGGGAGGCTAAGTATATGTTTACTGACATTGCCGTTAAACCCGTGTGTCTCATTTGTGGAGCTAATGTGGCTGTAATTACAGAATTTAATCTAAGACGGCACTATGAGACAAAACATCAGGGTAACCTGAAAGACCTGAATGCAATGCAGAAGATACAGAAAGCAGAAGAATTAAATAAGAATCTGACACTTCAGCGGACGTTTTTACCCGTGCACAATCACAAAGTGATTTCAAGTGAAGCTACTTTTATGGGAGACACAAATGCACCAGTGCAACTTGCCCCACTTTCCCTGTTGCCAAGTAATGTTGAACCAAGTCGTCACTACGGTGTTCCCAAATACGCACTTTGCTGATAAACTGAGCGCACGGCGCTTTGGTGACTTTGAAGAACAAAAAAAGTCCGTCTACATGCGGCTCGAACCTTGTGCATGTTTGGTAGCACATATCTGTGTGAGAAGCTCTTCTCAGTGATAAAGACTAACAAAACAGCACACAGGAGTCGCCTCACTAATGAGCACCTGCAGTCCATCCTGAGAATCTCCACAACACAGAACCTCACACCAAACATAAACGAACTTGTTGCCAAAAAAAGATGCCAGGCGTCCAGCTCTAAAATGACATATGAGCAAAGACAACTGAATGATTTGATTTGTTATTGCTGAAAGGAACACATTTTATTTATATTTCCAGGTTTTGTTATGCAGCATGTTCATATTCGAATTTGTATAATTTTGACAGGATATATTTTTATGGAGAGCAAAATCTTTTGGGATATTTAAAATCTAAGTTTATTTTTTATATAAAATTACATAAGAGTAAAGAAATTTGAATGTTTGTTCTTTTAACGTTTACTTTATTTCTAACTTGTATAATTTAGACAGGATATATTTTTATGGAGAGCAAAATATTATAAGTTGTTTAAGGTTTGAGTTGATTTATTCAGGAATAATATTCCTGTCTGTTTTTACCATTCCTACCAAAGATATTTCTGTCGACTAAATAAAAATTCCTTCTATTTAAAATTTAAATAGAACTTGAACAAATACGATAGTTCATAATATCCACGCAGACTTGCACGTAAGAGCGGGAGTTATCCGTTTTAACAAGCAGCGTCTTGCACTGATACGAAATAGCTGTGTGTGTATATATGTAGATATGTATGTATATGTATATATATGTTTATATATGTGTGTGTGTATGTATATATATATGTATTTGTGTGTATATATGTGTGTGTATGTATGTATGTGTGTATGTATATGTATGTGTATATATGTAGATATATATATATGTATGTATATATGTGTGTGTGTATATATATGTGTATATGTATAGATATGTATATATATATGTTTATGTGTGTGTGTATATATATATGTGTATATGTATAGATATGTATATATATATATGTTTATGTGTGTGTGTAAATATATTTTTATATATATATGACAGCAACACTCATCACTCACAACAGTGACAAAACAATTACATTGACAATCATGTTACGTTATTTTCAAAATGTTTCCTTTTCTTTTTCATTGCTTCTTTAACACACTACTTCTCCGCTGCGAAGCGCGGGTATTTTGCTAGTACTCTTAATAAACTGACTGAAAGGAAAATAAAACAAAAATGTAATGTTTCTCTTTTCACACATAATACTTAAAACACATACACTATGTCTATATGCATAAGTCTTGATCATAGAAGATTAAATCATATCACCATTACAAAAGAATTGCTTCTGCCCACCATTAAATAAAAGTAATGGCTGCACATATTTCAAATGAGACTAAAGTAATTGTGTCATGTTTTTAGTCAGGGTTTCTTCCCAGACTAGGGTTTAAAGTCTTGTTCCATTTTTGTTCCATTTATTTATTTTTCTTGATTATTTTCATTAGTTTTTTTTATCTTGCCTAGAAGCTGCCTTTGTTATGTTCCATATGTTCTGTGGGTGGACTACCACATGCCAGTCACTACCAGGAATTGCCCTCCACCCTATAAATCCAGATGGTCTCCCACAGCACCTGGCAGTTCAGTTTGAACATGCTACAGAGTTGTGGAGTTTACTTATGCTTCCTTGATTTATTGGATTTCTAGATTTTTTTGATTTTTTTTTTAAACTTAGTTGCTCATGTCTGGAATACTGAATTGGGACTTATTTACACTGGATGATCTTAGTTTTTCTGGGCAGTTCCTTTGGTTCTTCTGCTCTGCTGAGCTTCTTTGTTATTGAAGAGCATTCTGAAAATTACAATTGTTTTTTATTTTATAAGATTTGGCGTTTGCTCTTATTGCTAGCTGAGGTTTGATAGCAATATCCCCCTCTAATGGGCTTTTTTGTAAATGCTTTTGGAACTTAGGATTTATGTGCTTTGGGACTCCTAGTTCATGGCACGTTGGCAAGAAGCTATCTTGTGTTATCTACTTGTTTTATGCTAGTGTATTAAACTGAATAGGAAAACAAAAATGTTATACTTTCTACTGTTAACTTTTTAATGTGACATTATTTAAATTATATAAATAAATATTTAAAATAAGAAAAAAAATGGGAAGGTGTTCTTATTTGAATCCGTATCTGTAATTCTGTGGTTGACCGATACGTGTACAAATGCAAGAAAACACAAATAGAAGGCTACAATGATTTTTTTAATACATTTTTTAAGGAAATGTGTCTATATTTGTGCCTTCAATGATTATTTTACTAAACTGGAAATAAGCAGTCTCCAGTTTGCTGAAACACTTGCTTTCACAAGAATATTTTTGTTAATAACTTCCAGTGCTCACACTGTAATGCTGCTCAAACCTGTATTCATTAAGTATAGTTCACTGGTCTGGAAAACAGCATTTAGGAGATTCTCTGAATTGACCTTAATCATTTTCCCTATATGTGTACTTTAGAGTATTTTAACTCAGTTTTCTTCTGTTTTGAGATGAAATTATTATAGTGCTTTCAATTACCTTTCCCATGTAAGTCATGTAAGCTTATTGTTTAGTGTTTTTGGACTATTAGAATTAAACTTCCTTGGTTTTTAGTCACTAAGCTGGGTCATTTGGCCAAAAAGAGCTGAAAGTAATACTGGTCTTAGGGAACCATGAAGTCACATTGTTGGATTAATATGCTGTTTGTGTGATTTGTTATAATACCAGATTTTCTGCATCAAAAAAATCATTGTACTTTCATATTTTCAGTTTATCTGCAAACATTGTTTATATTATATACCGTACCTTTTTAGTAATTGTCTGCTTGGTTTTATCTATTGGAAGCACTAATGAGTATGCAGTGAAGTATAAACTCCTCCTTAAGATGTAAGCACATACATGATAGCTTTCCTGAGCTGGTGGGCCATTTAAATGTGAGTTAAGAGATATTCCACTGTAATTTTAAAATTCCTCTTTTTAAAAGATATCTGAACTATTGTAGACAGTAAAGTTTGGTTATGTAGTCACTAGTCTTTGTTAAAATGTCATAATTATTTCTTTTACAATAATGCAATATGTACAGAAATTTGTTTTAAAACGCTATAAATATAATTGAACTTAATGTAAAATGATTCATTTTTACATATGCTTGCTGTTTATTTGAACACTGTACATCTAAAACCTGTATAATTATTGTGGTAACATTTGTTTGATGTACAGTATATCTTAGTTTTTGGTGCATAAGATCTGCCCTGTGCACAAGTACATTAAGAAGGCACGTGAAGATGCAGACCAAATGCATAAAATCGGAGGTTTTATATAAACAGCTCAAAAAACATTAAAGGAACACTTTGAAAACACATCAGATGTCAATGGGGAAAAAATCATGCTGGATATCTATACTGATATGGACTGGGTAATATGTTCGAAATAAAAGGATGCCACATTGTTTGATGGAAATGAAAATTATCAACCTGCAGAGGGCCGAATTCAAAGACACCCCGAAAATCAAAGTGAAAAAATGATGCGGCAGGCTGGGCCATTTTGCCGAAATTTCATTGCAGCAACTCAAAATCGTACTCAGTAGTTTGTATAGCAGCCACGTGCTTGGATGCATGCCTGACAACGTCGGGGCCTGCTCCTAATGAGACGACGGATGGTGTCCTGGGGAATCTCCTCCCAGATCTGGACCAGGGCATCGCTGAGCTCCTGGACAGTCTGAGGTGCAACCTGGTGGCGTCAGATAGATAGACCGAAACATAATGTCCCAGAGGTGTTCTATTGGATTTAGATCAGGAGAGCATGGGAACCAGTCAATGGTAACAATTCCTTCATCCTCCAGGAACTGCCTGCATACTCTAGCCACATGAGGGCGGGCATTGTCGTGCACCAGGAGGAACCCAGAACCCACTGCACCAGCATAGGGTCTGATAAATGGGTCCAAGGATTTCATCCTGATACCTAATGGCAGTGAAGGTGCTGTTGTCTAATCTGTAGAGGTCTGTGCATCCCTCCATGGATATGCCTCACCAGACCATCACTGACTTGCCACCAAACCGGTCATGCTGAATAATGTTACAGCCAGCATAACTCCAGCCAGTGGCGGACCTGCCAATTCCGGTATTCTATGGCAAATGCCAGTTGAGCTCCACGGTGCCAAGCAGTGAGCACAGGGCCCACTAGAGGACATTGGGACCTCAGACCACCCTCATGAAGTCTGTTTCTGATTGCTTGGTCAGAGACATTCACACCAGTGGCCTGCTGGAAGCCATTTTATAGGGCTCTGGCAGTGCTCATCCTGTTACTCCTTGCCCAAAGGAACAGATACCCGTCCTGCTGATGGGTTAATGACCTTCTACGGCCCTTTCCAGCACTCCTAGAGTAACTGCCTGTCTCTTGGAATTTCATCCATACCCTTGAGACTGTGCTGGGAGACACAGCACACCTTCTGGCAATGGCATGTATTGATGTGCCATCCTGGAGAAGTTGACTACCTGCGCAACCTGTGTAGGGTCCAGGTATTGCCTCATGCTAACAGTAATGACACTGACCGTAGCCAAATACAAAACGAGTGCAAAAACAGTCAGAAAAGATGAGGAGGGAAAAATGTCAGTGGCCTCCACCTGTTAAATCATTCCTGTTTTGGGGGTCATCTCATTGTTGCCCCTTTAGTGCACCTGTTGTTAATTGCATTAACACCAAAGCAGCTGAAATTGATTAATAACCCCCTCTGCTACTTAACTGACCAGATCAATATCCCAGAAGTTTCATTGACTTGATGCTTTACTCTGATTAAAAAGTGTTCCTTTAATTTTTGAGCAGTATATTTATACTGCATTTTAATATAATAAAAAAGGTATATGGCCTGCAGTTTATATTTGAATGGTGTAATCCAAGTTGAATGAAGAGGTAATAAAGGAACTGTATTCACCAGAGTCATAATAGTGAGTATTCATCTGTAATCGGCATCCTTTTTGACAAACAATAGTACAGGCAAGCATAAGTATATATATTTTTTTAAGTTCTGAGCAAAAATACTGCAGCTTATGGTGGAACCATAAGAGTAAAACATTTGTAAAATTGCCTTATGCACAAATTGAAAACAGTTATAACTGAGAACAGTTATTGGTCAAACAGAAAAATACTTAATTTGCATAACAAATATGGGATCACTAGAGCAAATTCAGTGCAGTATATATATATTTCATCATGAATAATTTAATATATCATCTTAAGAACAACATCAGAAGATTACCCAAATTAAACTGCTGCAAAAGATTACCCAAATTAAACTGTTACAGTTGTAGTGGACTATTGCAAGTAATTATTGTTTGGCAAAAAAGACACAATAGGTATTTATTTCTTTGTAACGAGAAACAAAATGTGTATCTACTACACAGAAGAGCTGACATAAAATATGAATGTATTTTAAATACTATATTACACTTTCCTTAATGTTATTGTAGTTTTGACCTTGCCTTCAGATCTGGTATATCTGGATTGATAACAGTTTAGCAGGTATATTTTTACCCAGCTGTAAATAACTCAGTAATAATTAATAAAAAAAAAATTGTGTACTGTATTCTCAAAATTCATTAGATATGCAGTAACATGGTAGAGACTAATCACAAAGGCATGGTGATCATTAATGATTTAACTCCCAAGAGAATGATCTTGCATCCATTAGCAGTGGGGTAAATAATAATAACATCTTCTAGCTGTTCTGAAAAATTCGCCTAATATATGTGCTGGATATTACCTAATGGAGTGTAGAAAAAATCAATACAGTCAAACTGTGAGGTGAAACGATATATGTACCACTATACGTATGTCTATCTGCATATAAATGAATATTTCACATAATGTTATATATTTTAATAGAGTAACTGGATTCTAATTTATGCTCGAGGTGCTTTGTTATAAATTAATGAATACCTCATTTACAAGGAAAAAACAATACAAGAAAAAGCACTAGTTAGTTCTCAGTGTGATGGTATACATTTTTTCAGAAAATATGTATTACCACATTCTTACTGCTCAGATTCAAGATTAAAGACAGCTGTACATTTACAAATTTAACTGTCTTTCCACAGAAGGAAAACTTTTTTTGATAAAATTCTGCCTTGCAAAAGAAAGGGAGAGAGTGTAGGGATGTGTGTGTGTGTGTGTGAATGTGTCCCATAAGAAGGCTTTCCTTTTTTTCTGCAAAAATAAATCATTGAGTAAGCTGTCTGTCATACATAAATTACTACATGTACTGTGTCTACCCCATTTTCATCTTAACAAAAATTATATATTGTGTCATCAAACACATTTTAAGAAAATGCTGCAGAGAGAGCAAACACAAATCTCACAAGACATGATCTGAAATCAAAATTCAAGATTATATTTCCGCTAACTTCACTTAAAGCAATATGTGATCAAAAAATAAGCCATGTAATATTAACATCATTTAGAACCTAAGTAATTAATGAATTTAGCTTATCATGTGCAAATTGTTATCTTCAAACCTACACTTGATAAAACAAATTTTGTTTTCATAAGTTGCATGGCATGTTGTCTAAGTTGCTTACAACTTATTAGTTTTAAAATTATAATTACCACCAATTCACTAATATGCCTATAAAGTTATTGATATAGGTGCAGTCAGAGTCTTTAAGACTTAATTTTGCCTGGGTAGTCTCTTCTGGGTATTTCACTTAATGCTGATTTATTTAATTGACTGGACCCAGACCAAAGACTCCAAAGATTCCCACATTGCTTTTTATTTGCTATGTAAGGATGAAGTACTTCCTAGCCCAACCAGTGAGCATGGTAATGACACTATATAAATAAAAATTATTATTAGTATTATGGAGCATTGTGTACCTAATCGCATACAGGTGAACCTCAAGCAAGCAACGGTTGGCCAGTCATTTTTAGGTGTTTTGTACAGAAAATCACCACCCACCCACAGGCAAGTAGCAGACAGCATAACTTCTGTGTCTTGTGTTGCAATTAACTGAGTAAATCGAATCTAGCCAATGATGTGGCCTGATTTTGAGCTATTAATCCAAAAAAGACTAGAGACACCTGGCAACATTTCCAGAAGTTTAGTTTTATATTACAAAAGCATATACATATTAGCTATCCTCTGCTTTTTCATATGATATCATATGTTACTGTATGAGAACATATTGTCCTTTTCTGCCAGGAACCCAACTGGTTGCTTCTGAGCTTGTGGGGTATTTTTCGTCTGATTTCATTTTTATCAAAAAATTGTTCTGGCTTGCAGGCATTCTCCTTTACTTTCCCTTTCAATTTGCAAGGAAAAAGCTTATGCTACTTTCTAGCCTTCCAAAGTCAATTCCCATATTGGTTATCTGGTAGAGACTGATACAAGCTTCAGAATTGTACTAATAACCCCTTTGCTTACTTGATTTTTTTTATTTTCTTGTAAAAGTACCTACCTGCCTTCTGAAGACTGGAATTGAGAGTAAAGGTTTGAGAATCTTATCACAAATCATTTTCCTATCTAAAGGGATAGGATTTTTGTTCATGTCTTTAATCCATATGTTTCCATTTTCACATTAGGCTGATATATTTTAATGGAAAGCAAAGTTTAAACAAAAAGAATGAAGATAGATAATTTGTGTGCTTATTTTATTTTTCTAGATGGGATTTTTTGATCATTTTTGGTAAGAAACCATGCCTAATGTAGTGGCCTTCTATGCTGGGAGCATTGTTTGTAAGCAGTGTTGGGGAAAATGCTTTAAAAGTAATGTACATTATGTAGTCAGATTACTCTTTAACGTAATGAGTAATGTAATATAATATGGATTTTATTTAAGTAGAAATACCTGTGTTACTCTGAAAAAGCAGTTACTGCAGAAGTATTGACTTTTTTCACAAAGAAGTTGCCTGCTGCTGTTGGAGTAAAGCCTGGTTTATACTTAACACATCCGCCTTATGTCCGAAGTGTTGAATTGTGATGAAAGGCTGATTATATGGGTGCTAGAATGATGAACGAAGGGCTTAATATGACACAACAGGTCATCAAAATGCAAGGAAGACATGCAAAAATATTTGAAGTGCATCTGTTCATCATGCATGTCACCCCAATCATAAGAATATCTACTCGTTCTCCCTCCACTGTTTTTGGTTAATGGGTCTAACACTTCACCTTCTTTTATTCCCCCCCCCCCTACCAGTAGTAATAGGCACAACTCTGTTTCCATTAGCAGAATCTAACTTCCTCTTCATGAAATTGTTAGGAATTGCAACACTGCACAACCACTGTCACCTACTGAGTAGGAGACTAGAATATCAACATGCCGATGGAACAGGCCGCCATGAGTATAAATGACAGCACTGCATGTAAGGCAAGGAAGCGTATGTGCCTTAGAAACCAGGAGATGCTGTGTCCACATTGCAGAACACACTTACGCATGCACTCTTTCTCAAACTGGGCCACTTTAGATTTGAATATAAATGCAGCCTACATATATATGGGACATGGAAGCAGACCACAAAACTTCCATGAATACAAACTGTACCTGTAAATTCCACGTTAGCATGTGATTATTCTCACTGCTGCCTTGGAATACTGAAATGACAACAAAGATGAATTTCACTTAGGGCCTTGCTGTACATTAATGCTATAAAAATGTACGTGAACGTGATTGTACAAACAAAAAGGAGAATATTGTATTGACTTTGCAAATGTTGGCAATATATTGGCTAACTCTTTTATACCTGAGCTGCAAAAGTGGATATGCTAAATGAATAATTACTTGGATTTTTTTAACTGTTTAATACAAAAACAGTGATTTTTAACATCATACTGTGAATGCTTTGTGTATCATAATTTTGGGTACACCTCACTAGTTGTTAACCTTTGGTTTAAAGTAAGCTTGATAACAATATATATGTGTAAGCCCATGCTGTAAAAAGCTCATGGTCCTAGAAACTATTGAAATCGTCTGGGGGAAAAAAAATGAAATGTAGAGATGTCAGACAATTGAAAAAAACTGCTCTGGGCATCTCTCTCCTAGGAAGATTCGTCTTGCAGACGTGGTTGCCTTGCTTGTACATTAGCTCGGGAGGAAAAGTAAAAGGGATACCGTTTTGCCGATGTTAGCGGCTAAGTGATTTTGTCTTTCTTCTGAGGTTTCATTTTGCTGACGTGCTGGCCTCGCTTGTGTTATTAGTGGCTAAGGGTGTTTTGTTTCCTCGGAGGCGGAGCCCTTACCCAGAATCCACCTCTCACTTAAAGGCCAGACAGATACACAGACACTTCCACGCATAGACATTTATATACAAGATATATATATATAAACAATAAAAAGAACTCCTTAATTTACAAATTGAATATTTAATGGTTTTTCATAAAATGGAAAATGTGAGATTTTAAACTACTGCAGCTTTTTCTTCTCTTTGTATTTTTTGTGTGTATAACAAAAATGTTCTGTTTTGAGTATTGTAATTAGCAAGTTTATCTTCACTTTTTTTCCACCTGATTTTCATGGGGTGATAATGCTCCTTGATTTTTTTCATTGTCAGTTTTGATACTTTCAGATGTGTAATCTGAATGAACCCTATTGTGATATTTTTGGATCATTTTTTAGCATAACACAAGAATGAGATTTTCCTTTTTCAGAAATTGCTATACCCAGTCTATGGGTAACCAAATTGTTATTAGTTTAGTCCACGGGTGTCAAACTCTAGGCCTGGAGGGCCGCAGCGGCTACAGGTTTTCATTCTAACCCTTTTCCTAATCAGTGACCTGTTCTCACTGCTAATTCACATTTTAATAGCCCTGTTAGAAGGATTCAGTCCTCTGAATTGATTTGTCTCCTCATTAAAATGCAGCCAAACAGAAATGAGATCTGAAACCAGCCAACAGATGACCAGCTAAACTGGGGCTTTAAACTCCAACCGGTTTCTTAGGCCAGTTCTTGCTATTAATTAAACTAGTTATTTAATTCCACAGCTTGTTGTTGCTCTCGTACTGCCACAGCTGACATTTCCAAAACTGTTGATTTTCTTTTTTCATAAGAACATCGTCAAAGTGTTTTGGTGAATTGAGAGATCAACCTTACTGAGACCTTCACCTTTCTTTATTTTCAGATATTGTGTGATGTGGCGGCTTGTTTTGTGTCTCGTTATTGTTTGGTTGCTAATTAAGGAAAAAGAAACAACTAAAGGGCCTGAGTCAAGTTAATTAAAAGAAGTAATTAGCAGCAAAAACTGGTCACTAATTAAGAAGATGGTTATAATGAAAACCTGCAGCCACTGCGGCCCTCCAGGACTGGAGTTTGACACCCCTGGTTTAGTCAGTGCAACACCAAACAATTTCATATAGTATAGGTTTTCTTAAAATGAAAGTTGTATATATTAAAGTACTGCCTATTTAATGCTGTTGCAGAATACCATTAATAATGTTATTACTATAGGATAAATTGTAAAGGTTTTTTTATCATTCCTTCTGCTCTAGTTCTTAAAGACTTGCTTCAGTGAATGTTACAAGTATACCAATACAAATGCATTTCCAAAGTCAATAGCCAAGCCAGATGTAATTTACGCATATGGCTGCAATGGTAAAGCAGGAAATAATGTACTATTCACGTTCTTGTTCGTTCCATGAAAATTAATTGTTTTAAGATTCTGTGTCCTTAAAGGAAAAAATTGATAAGCAATTAACCACAGTGTTCTGCAGGCCAGTGTATGTGAAGAAAATCAGGATAGACACTGGTATTGTAGGGTTATTTACTGGGGCTGGACTTCTGCCAAGCACCTAATGCATCATGAGAGAGTCAGTTTTATTCATCCTCTTAGTAAAGTCAATATGCCTGACAAAGTATAATTTACTTTCATTCAAGATGTTCCACCAGGGGTGCTGTGACAAGTGGCTTTGACTGCTGTTTTTGTTTGTAGATAATCTGAAAAATAAGGGTAGAATATAAAAGAGAGAAACGCTATAATAAAGCATGGTAGCAAAAATTGTACATAAGCTAATATTGTTTTGTTTACCTTACAATCAAAATCCTGCACATTTCCTGTACTTTTTAATCTTTTATTCTTTCGTTAAGTTCTTAGATTTTCTCTTTCAAAGACTCTTAGGAGAGAAATCAGACCTGTTTTTTTGGAGACAACAACTGGTGTGAATTTGTAGTGTGTTACTTAACTGATATAGAGTATTATTTTCTCAGTGTACTTATATTGTACATACAGTAGTAAAACCGCATTCCCATGTAAAATATCATCTATACCCGAAGAGAAGCTGAAGTTGACGTCAGATAAAGGTATAACTTGTACAGTAAATTAAGCCTCCATCTTTCATGTAATATATAAAATGTTATTCATTAAACACAATTTTTTTTTCCTCTCACCCAGTTTTTCTGTTGCTATAATATAAAACCTTTGTGTCCTATTCAAGTGCATTGAGGACAACCACTGAAGGTTAATTCTGAGAATACTGCAGTTCTCCCACCCTCATAGCATGAAAATGGATTTCACCCACATTAATTAACCTTATAGCTTCAGTTCCAACAGCAGCTACTGTATATTCTGTGCAGTGCCTCACAAAGTGGCATCACAGGTGCAAGTAGATAGGTCTTTGAATCTTAAAATTATTATATATGTGTATTTTATATATACACACACAGGTAAAATTCCGTTACAACGAATATCTTTACAACAAAAGTTTCATTACAATGAAGTATTTTTGTGGTCCCGATAGTTTCCCCATATGACACGAGTCTATAGAATTCTCGTTACTACGAAGTACATTCAGCAGATACTTTTATTACAATGAAGTGCCCAAAAGAGCTGGAAATGCCTGAATGAGTCATCCACAGAGCTGTTCTGTGGTTGCAGCTCATTTGTGCACAACGATCCCCAAACAGAAACATTGTAAAAAAAATTCTTTCTTCGAACTTTCCTCATACTGTTTTTTTGCTCTTTTTGTTTTCAGTGGTTTTTCAGTTATACCTTTTGCTTATTGCTTGTCAACATTTGAAAAACATCCATTGGAATTTAACTCATTTTCACCCTCCTATAGAAACGGCAGACACGAAAAAACAATAACAGTTCATATTAGAAAAAAAAAATCTAATCTTTGCAGCTCTCGATTGCACCAAAAAGAAAAAAGATGTTTGCCACTTGCATTTTAAGATGTCAAAAAAGCCGTTTTTATGTGGTTAAGTGATGCTCGTTCAAGAAACACTCCTATTAATGTGGCACTCGTTCAAGAAAATGTGAGGTTTCTAAACTCAGCATCTGTGGAAGACTGTTTATATGTTGCCGGGGCAACAGCAGGCTCACAGCATATACCCCTCTCTCTCTCTCTCTCTCATATTATATAATATATATATATATATATATATATATATATATAGCTCAGATTACTACTTGGACTGTTTAAGACAGTGACTAGCATTCAAAAAAAAAAATAGTGTTTAGCTGCAGTTTAGTAAATGTAATAACTGGTGCATTATTAGACAAAATATTCATCTCCAACTCCTTTTAATTGTTAAGTATATTTAAACATGTTTAAAACTTACACTAACTTGACCAGTATTTTGGTGAACAAACATCACAACGTTTTCGAACTTTCATAAACTCTTCCATCGTCCAAAATCTAAGTATACTGTATATTCTATACTAGCAAAATACCCGCGCTTTGCAGCGGCGAAGTACTTCCTTAAAATTTTTATTAAGAAGAAAATTAAACCTTTTTAAACTGAGGGAAAATATGCCAATAATTATTTGTTAAGGATCTCTTTGTATACCACATTGTGAGTTCGGCCCTCCGGTTGTAATATGACCAAGCTGTGTGCTGAGCTTACTCTTGAGCATGCAACGTACAGTTGGCCATGTGAACAGTAATCTTGTTTCAAATCTCACATCTTGGATTGCTGCTGTCATAATCAGTTTGAGTTTCATAGTTTGTTTCAATTACGACAGTATTTGTAGGACTTGTGTTGAAGAGACATTCGGCATCTGTCAAGCGTTGTAGGTATACAACCGGTTTCAACGATAACTTCACATCCAGCTTTTGAGAGTTTAAACATTCATAAACATCAAAGTGTCCACTACTGAAATCGTCACCTGTCAATCTAAGATGTTTAAGAGGCATTGGCGGTTGTCAAAAGGTGTAAAATATTTGGCCATTTCGGTACATTTGAAAGCGACAACCGAACAATTCACCGGCAGCCATCAACTCACATGCAGATGCATAGGTGAAGGGCTTAAGCATTTCACTCTTCTAGTGCTCCTGTGTAGTATAATTATCTCCTGTACCGTCATCAGTCCACACCTTGAACCTGTCCCAGTCATTCAATACATAAGACACAATGTTCCTCCGGATATCAAGAGTGAGCCTGATATGGCCGTGCAATATGTAACAAAGAGAATGGAAAAGGTAGGTGCCATCTCCGGGCATGAAAACCACTCGGTAAGTGACAGTTCTTTGATCGATGGTGATCACCTCAATAGACATGTTAATGGGGGTACGGTTGGAATGATAAAGGAAATGGGTACCTGAACAATGTTAAGTAAGTCTAAAATACCTACACAATAACTATAATCGTAATAAATGAACAATAAAACAGCGGAGAAGCCGTGGATTAAATAAAAAGGCTGTAGTTATCAGCAGGGAGACGTGAATCCCGTGGCGAAGCAAGGAAGGGAATGTAAAGACTGGAGCGACGGACAGCCTTATATAGGCAGGCAGCCAACAACGTGGGAGGCGTTGGGATGGGGGACCCAACACCGCCTCACACGGTGACTGAGCTGCAGGCTATGGACGTATATATGTATGTAAGTAGGATTCAGTTAGTGTTGGGAACCCGCGTACCAAATTTTTTGAAGATGGGCCCATAAGTAACAAAGACAGTTAGAAAGTTCAAAATGGCGGCCGACAGTGGCGTCATACCACCGAAATAAGTACGTACATTGGTTTCAGTTAGCGCAGGGAAGCCGCCTACCAAATTTTGTGAAGATGGAGCCATGAATAAGAAAGTTCAACATGGTGGACGTTGTTGACCGTTATGACTGTTAGGCATAGAATTTCGAAATGAAACCTGCTTAACTTTTGTAAGTAAGCTGTAAGGAATGAGCCTGCCAAATTTCAGCCTTCTACCTACATGGGAAGTTGGAGAATTAGTGACGTTGGTAAGTTCAATATGGCGGCCGACAGTGGCGTCATACCACCGAAATAAGTACGTACATTGGTTTTGGTTAGCGCAGGGAAGCCACCTACCAAATTTCGTGAAGATGGGGTCAGCCTTCTACCTACACGGGAAGTTGGAAAATTAGTGACGTTGGAAAGTTCAATATGGCGGCCGACAGTGGCATCATACCATCGAAATAAGTACGTGCATCAGTTTCGGTTAGCGCAGGGAAGCCACCTACCAAATTTTGTGAAGATGGGGCCATAAATAAGAAAGTTCAACATGGCGGATGTTGTCGACCGTTATGACCGTTACGTGTCACGTGTCGTGAGTGAGTGAGTCAGTGAGGGCTTTGCCTTTTATTAGTATAGATTGATTGCATTGCTGTATAAATACATCTTCATTTTCATAGTGCTCTTTTTGTCCCTTGTATTGCTTATGATCAGAATATTTTTGTAATTAAACATGTAGTGTTTGCTTATTTCTTGCCAATACAAAAGAGGAAGACTGTGTTCAGAAGCCCCACTAGTACCTGGCTAGTGCCATATAGACCATTATGGATAGCTAATGAAGGAAGTCTGTATTTTGTAACTATAAGGTCAGTTGCAACATAAAAAAGGGCATAACAAAAAAGCTATGAGCATTTAGGAAGATGATGCTTTCACTGGTTCAGCAAGCACTTTTTAGGAGGTACATGTATACCTAGTTAAGAGTCTGTTCTGCATGTATGCACATGTTGTTGCATGAGAACTTAAAAACTAAACATAAGAACAACCTTGAGCATCCAACCAACTCTGGAATCTACACAACTTCAGATCAGTCTTTTGTGCATTCCATCTTTGACACTCTTAAGCAAATCAAATTAAGGATTTTGAGGATAGTTAGGGCAGCTATATGTGAAGGTACTCATAGATGTAATTAGTGATGCCAGAAGGTGTAATGAAATGTGGTGTTTCAGGACAGGGAAGGCATATTAATAGTGCTTTGCCAAGAAGATTCTGATTAGGAACAGTAGTTGTTCATGACCAGGTAGCTTGTGGAGTATCCAGTGCTTTGTTTTTTTTGTCCTGCAAGTGTAAAGATTTTCTAGGTGTGTTACATAATTGCATAATTGTGATTTAGAGTTTCAGATTGTTAGAGGAGAGATGCTGGGTATATTAGGAAAAGGATGCTAAGGGTAGAGCTGCCAAGCAAAAGAAAAAGAGGAAGGCCTTAGAGAAAGTTTATGGATGCGACGAGTGAGGACATGCAGGTGTTGGGTGTAACAGAGCAAGATGCAGAGGACAGGAAGATATGGAACAAGATGATCTGCTGTGGTCAACCCTAACGGGAACAGCCGAAAGCAGAAGTTGGAAGTAATAAGTTTTCTTTAAAAACCAGTGCTTTATGTTTTTATAAATGTTGTTTGGAGTGTATAATCTTTGATATAGTATATATGTCAATTAAAATGGCATTTGTATGGTGGAAGTAGCTTGCAGATAAGTCTATGCGTATATATTTTTTCTGCATTTGTCCAATGTTGACATTATGAAAGAAAAAGGAAACCTCATAAAAATCTTGTGCATAAAAATTGTATCTTCTACAGTTTACCAAAATATTTAGAATATTTTTCAATATCGATTGATGTGCTTAGGCTAATGCTCAGGAATGCTGTGCCATTGCATATGTCATTGTCATTTTTCTGACTGTTGAACAAACTACTTTAAAGTAACAAAGTAACATTGTATCCCTTTTTTTCTAATACAGTAATCCCTCGCTATATCGCGCTTCGACTTTCGCGGCTTCACTCTATCGCGGATTTTATATGAAAGCATAACTAAATATATAACGCGGATTTTTCGCTGCTTCGCGGGTTCTGCGGACAATGTGTCTTTTTACTTCCTGTATATGCTTCCTCAGTTGGTTTGCCCAGTTGATTTCATACAAGGGACACTATTGGCGGATGGCTGAGAAGCTAACCAATCAGAGCACGCAGTTGAGCTCCTGCGTGCTGAATGCAGTGTTAACCAGGAAGTCTCGTCTCGCTCATTCAGCATCAACGTGTTTCGCTGTGTAAAGAGTTGTGCTCTTTAGTGTTTATCTTTGTGCATAGTCAAGCCCTTCATTATGGCTCCAGAACAATCTGCTACTGCTTCAGGGGCCGTGCCCAAGCGCAAGAAGAAAATGTTAACGATTGCCGAAAAGGTAAACGTTTTGGATTTGTTGAAGGCTACGATTCTTTTTATTTAAAAAGTAGGAAAGGAATATAAGATCTACGGCTGCAGTGTCCTTTTAACCAGGGTGCAAAACGAGTTGTAAGTGGATGTAATAAGGCAGTAGTCTGGATGGAATCTGCTTTAGGGATTTGGATTGAAGACTGCCAGAACAACAACAACGGCAGTGCTACGCAATCGCCTGAAGTGGCTCCTTTACAAGGGCTGCAACGCTCTCCTTTGTTGTGCAGTAAAATTAAACTCATTGTTATCGGACAAGTCATCATGTCATTGTTGGTGAATAACCATAATTAATTTTCTTCTTACAGTGCTTAGTACATGTACGTACGTTTAGTGTCACTGTACACACATTTACTGTATACTATTTTTCTTGCATTGTACGTATTTATTGCTGGTGACCTGTCTATCGTAATGACTGTAACATATGTGATATCGGAGACACTCAATATCTTTAAAATAATATTTAGGTTTTACTGTATATAAACTGTGTTTATATACATAATTTCAATGAATCTTACATAATATCTAAGAGAATACAAAGGGATTATGCTGTATAACTCTGCGGGGAATATTTATAAACAGTGCGGGAGAGTTTATAAGGGCTTAAAATATATAAAAATAACCATACAAACATATGGTTTCTACTTCGCGGATTTTCACCTATCGCGGGGGGGTCTGGAACGCAACCCCCGCGATCGAGGAGGGATTACTGTACCTCTTTATAATATCATGACATGGCGTTGATGTGAATATTAAAGCTGTTTTAGATTTTAACATTTCAGGTCAGGAAAATAATATCAAATTGTCAGTTGCTTTGTATTTTGACCAAGTTATGCACAGTTTCACCAACTCACTTCAAGTTCACTCTGATATGACCTTGTCTGGTGTAGGGCTATGCTATGCACTGTAAGCGGTTTGGTAAATATAAAGAGTCCGTGCTTTGGATTGGATTGGCAGCCATACAGCCTAGAGTCCAGAAACAGGTCCAATTTATCTGCATTAATTCTGACTGCTCTTTTAAGTGTAATATAGACAGTTAATTTGGAAGGTGTAGATCTTTTTTAAATGTGTGCAAAGGTCTATCAGTTTCTTGTGTATTATCCTTTATATCACTGTTCTTTCCAGTGACATTTAAAACTATGGACACAGCTGACCAAAGCCATGACTGTGTGCTGTTTTTTTCCAGATTTTTATTTTTTTCATATTTGTACTACACATTCAATTTGTTGCTAATCAGACATTCCTGTCACACACCCCCCCCCCCCCCCCTTGGTTTTCTCCTTTGCAAGGATGAAATTGTTTTAGTGGTCTTTTGTCTAACTCATGGTTGTAACCCTAATGATTCATTTAGAAAAGCTGTGAAAACCATTCTTGAAATAAATGCCTTGACCAACCCAACTAATGATTACTGGGCTTTATAAACTAAACTAACTTCACATAAATTGGGTCATTTTTGATTTTGGTCTGTTTTTCATAACCTTCTTGGGTTTTGTAAATAATATATCATATGATTTGTTAATATAAAGCCTCTGTTTTTAAATACTCTATATCGTAGTTAATCGTATGGTACATACCCAGTATACTTTGTAGAAGCCCCTTTGGCAGCTTTTTCAGCTTCAAGTGTTCTTGGGTAAATCTCTACAAGCTGTGTATACCTGGATTTGGGCAGTTTATCCTTCCTGGCAGATCCTCTCAGGCTGCATTAGATTGGATGGGAAGTGTCTATAAACTGACATCTTCAGGTCTCTTCATAGATGTTCTGTAGGGTTTATGTCTGGGCTTTGGGTGGGCAACTAAAGGACAGTCAGACATATTTCCAAGCCATTCCAGCATTGTCTTGGCTATATGCTTTGGGTCACAGTTGTATTGAAAGGCCCCAATCTGAGGTCACATGCACTCTGAAGATTTTCTTTAATGACCTTGGCTGTCTTCTTCCTTCCTTCAACTTTGACCAATCTCCCTGTCCCTGCCACCAAGATGCACACCATAGCATGATGCTGCCACCACCATATTTCACTGTAGGGATGGTATTAGACAGGTGATAAGCAGTGCTTGGTCTTTGCCAGTTATAGTGGTTGGAGTCCCACCAATAGAGATCAATTTTGTCTTAACATACCAGAGAATCTCTTTCAACATGCTCTTACAAGGCTTTAAGGGCTGTTTGGTGGACTCTAAGTGGGCTATCATATCCTTTTTACTGAGTGGCTTCTATAGACCCAATGTACCATAAATGGCTAATTGAGTGCTGGTGAGAAGATCATTCTTCTGACAGGTTCTCATATCTCTACAGAGGACGTTTGAAGCCCTGTTAGCGTGACCATTGGCTTTTTTCGACATCTCCCTAACCAGGGGCATTTTTGGATGGCGTACTCTAGGAAAAGTTGTAGGGGCTCACAATTACGGAGGTTACTGTGCTCCTGGGAGCACTCAAAGCTTAACAAATTGTTTTATACCCATGCCCTGATCTATGCCTCACCACAAATTTAATTTGACTTCATCACATGGATTTTGTCTTTACATGCAGTGTTAATTGTGGGACATTACTGTATATACACAGGTGTTTGCTTTCTAAACTATGTCCAACCAATTTAGTTTGCCACAGGCAGATTCAGGTTAGAAATATATCTCAAGGATAATTAAAGCAAACAGAATGTACTTCACCTCAATTTAAAGTGCCACAGCAAAAGTTCTGAATATTTATATAAATGAGAAATTTACATTTTTTTGATTTTTAATAAATCTGGAAACATTTCACAATTATCGGTTATGTGGTGTAGATTGATAGGTAAATTCATTCATTTAAAACCAGTTCTAGAACACAACAAAGTGGACAGAAAGTAAAGGTGTCTGAATATTTTCTGAATCAACTTTATTTTTTGTAGTGTTTAGTGAAAAATTCTGTATGCAAGATAATTCAGAGAGAATTAAGAGAATACAGGTATAGCCAAATTTAAATACAAATGACAAGAGGTGAGTATTTAAGCCTTATTTGACTGAGCCAATTGGTGCTGTTTTACAGTCAGTCCTAAGGAGTAATTTCCAGAGAAAACATGCTTCAATGCTAAATAAGAGGTGTTCAGAAGATCTCTGTAATCATGAGCTGGCCGTGATAGAGGAAAACTTGCATCGTTGCCATCTAAATTGCTTCAGTTTAAATTTGCAGTTACTGAAGCTCTTGCATCAGAGATACAAGGTGACTCTAGTAATCTTCTGTAGACCCTGCATAGTGACCGACATGTGAGATTTTAATACTGTCAGTCTTAAATAAAGGAAAGTGCATTTCATTTTTTCAAACTACATACCAGAGTAAAAAAATAACATTACAATGAGAACATGTTTTTCCAGTGGCATTACACTAATGTCAAAGAAGGAATTCATAACTGAAAAGACTTTTTTTTTCTGCTGACTTGTAGTAATTAATAACAAATGAGGCATGCATCATTGTGCAGGGATAGGAAACTTAATAAAATAAATCAAGAAAATATGAGTTTTGAAATACAATATGAAAATAGTTTTTAACAAAAAGTTTCATTTCTCAACTGTCCAAAGAAGGAAAATTATGCTTTTGGTTGTTGTAGAAACGCCAGAACTGGCCTAGTACTCTGTATCATCATGGTGATGTCTGCATGAATGGACAGAAATGGCATTCAGACATTATTTATGGCATTACCTATTGATCTAGGACAATTTCCTGTCGGTCTGCTACCAAAGGGAGTGTGATGAGTCTGCACAGTTCCGGCACTGACAGCATGTGTAAGTGATCCTTAGATTAAGATGAAGGAGATGGGGGCTGAATTGTAGAGATCCCAGATGAGCTGTGCACTTAAACTAGACATTTAGGCTTGTTTTGAGGTTTGATAAATTGTGGAGTCAGTGAAGGCAACAGACAAAAGATAACTTTTTACAATAACCTCAAAGTGTTTTTTTCTTTGTGCTAAGAGGGCTGTGGGGAGAATCCAGCTTGTTTACTAGATACCCATCAATCTCTAGTAACTGATCAGCAGAAGCTGTGCAAGGTATGATGTTAGGCACAGAAGGAGCCAGTGAGCATGTGCTTTATTGGCCTTCTGTTAGGAGGTTTCATTTTACCTTGGAGGCTTGTTTTCAATGTGAAGTTATGGATTGCCATTTAAAGGGCATTAAACGGCTTCTGGCATAGGAAACTATGGCAGGGTATCTGTCTGTTATTCTCTCTAGAAAAGTTGTCATAATTAAATTTTTTTTTTTTTATCTGATTCATATATGACTGTTTTTAAACGTTAGATTTTTATGTTGTTTTGATTTAACTAAAGTCATTCATTCAAATAAATACAACTTAAAGTACGTCATGGTCAAGCTTATCAGTATCATCAGGTGCAAGGCTGTAACCAACTGTAGATGGAGCACAAGTCCATTGCAGGACATCCATGTTCATATACTCACATTCTAAAGTAACAAAAAATCAGTTAAAGACCTTTGAGAGAACAAAATAAGATTTGTAGCAGGTCTCTGTCTACAGTATAATTTGACATTAATATGAGGAAGTTGTGTTGCTGAGAGACTCCCTTTTATTTAGACTTCGCTAGACATCTCATATTTTTATATTTTACCCATTTATTGGTTCTGCTGCCACATGTTGGCCTTTACAGTAGCTTTCTTATCCTACTCAATCTAATTATCGGTGCAGGAATCACTCAGCTTGCTAAAGTACCTCTATATCTATGATCTGTACCATACTCTTCAATAATGCACTCAGAATAGATCAGAATTCTCCATTCAACGCTTTGGTTAAAAATTTCTATTAACTGAATGCATAACTGTGGAAATACAGTATAATTGTTCAAAAACAATTTTGTAAACTAACATTTCTTACTCTGTAATTGTAATAGCTTGATCATGCCCACTAGAAAGCATGTATTTACACATTTAAAGTTTGACTTTAAAAATGCGAGTTTGAACAACCCAATATTGTAGTCATGAAATAGATATGAGACTTGTCTGCACTGCTTGCTCTGGTTTGTGTCATGAATCATTTTTGATTAATGCTCATATTTGTTTAGTAGTAAGACATTATTAAGCCCCAAGGAAATGAGCTTTAGAAATAATCAAAAGACAAATCTTTCTATTGTGAACAGATAAAGTCCATTTGTTTTATAGAATGTGCTGAAACCGTAAACCAGTATCACAAAACTTAAAGCATCCAAGACTGTTAATAAATGAGCTGCTTTAATTTATTTTCCAAAAAAAAAATATTGTGAAAACATAACTGTTTTCTGTTCTTGATTGTAAGATTATATTAAAATATCTAAGTATCATTGACATATCATTAGTAAATCATCAATAGCCCAGACAATTAATGTTATACCTAACAAAATGTAAACTCTGTCGCTTAGGAAACCTATTCAAGTCTTGTTTTTCAGTATACTTTTTGTTTTATCGGGTAAGTGAAAAGGATGCACACGAAAATATTATTTTGAAATCTGTTACATTTCACACCCTAACTTCTGGTAGCTCATTTTCCCAAGTACAATTATGCATTGCCTGTGTCACGTGACAGAGAGATCTTGATGTGTGACAGCGTTTTAAGTAATTAATTGTGTTAGTCCCAGTCAGAATGCATCAAGAAGCCCATCTAGTAACTGAGTGAAAATGTCTAATGGAATGACTCATTAACAACAGTATTGAAGTGAGTACAGCAAAATCTAGTATACACTAGAACAATGCTATGACAAAAAAAGAAAGAATTCACAAAGGAAAAGGGAAAACATAAATTAGAGTAGCAAAAACTCAAGCTTCAGTAGATACTAGTTGAGGAGTTATGATATATTGTATAGTCACTAAAAACTACACCCATACTTTTCCAACATTATGTATATATACAGTATATTTGAGACCTTAATATGTGTTTTATGAGATTACTGACAGCTTTGTAAATTCCTAAAGCGTGGATGCTAGAAAATGTTCAATCAGCTACAAAAAGAATGATCAGGCTCTATATGATGATAATAGGCCATTTAAACTTATTTTTTTCAAACAAGCAAGTTAATGGAGGGTATTATAAAAATAAAAACATAAAAGCAGCTAGCTAGAACCTGTATATTAGCAGGCAGCTGTTACAGCTTTATAGAGGAGACAATATGATTTACTAATGTTCCGGAACAATTAAACAATTCGTACTTATGACTTTGGAAATAAATCTAAAAATTACACCATGTGAAGATCATCATCAAATTTTGCAAGGAAAAGATTCAGAGCACAGTGCGCTTTTTATGCATTATATGAAAAAATTAAAATACATATATTTTTTACAAAGTTCCTGACCCTGAAGTTGAGAAATGCTGCTTAAATATTACATTTATATTTAACAGTGAGTGTCTGAACCATTGGATTCATAGGATAAAAAATAAACATTGAAATGGGTCATTCTGTATTTATGTGGTAGAATTAGTTTGTTTCTTGATAACATTGCTTTTTCCATTTTAACAATATGGGTTGATCTGATTGACTAGACGTCTCTTTGATTTGCATGTAAATAAATAACCATTACTGCTGTGAAGATACTTAACTGGGTATGCCAAGATCTATTGGTTAGTTGCGATGTAAAATTTCAAGGAAGATTAAGAATAAGCTGCATAAATAAGGAGGTCTTACCTTAGTTGTCAAAATGTCAAAAAAAAAAAAAATGTGGCTACAGTAGACTTAAGGATGCAAGGCCTCTTTTTTTGTAGTTCTAAACAAATATTTTAGTAATTTCTTTTTTTATTTGAGATGTCTTAAGTAACAAAATGTCAATGCATGATTTTCAGGTTTTTTTTTTTTTTGTTTTGTTTTGTCATCTGCAAGTGACCAACCTGCTTGGCTGTACTATAATGATAGGTATCTTTTTGACAGTCTTAAAGTCCAATAATATAACCTACAGCTTCCCACTGCCATCACCGAGTATGAAAGCTGGCAACTAAAGAAAATGTGGATGACTTGCATCGACTATTTTGTTTAATGTATTCAGATATAAACAGCATTTTACTAGATTATTAAAAGTAACTTTCAATACACTGTTAACAGCATGGTAATCCAAGGAGATTTTACCAAGCTTTAGATCACTTCAGAAATCACCATATCAGATGTAAAACCAGTTTGAAATTTTTACACAAACTGTGTTATAGATCATGTCAAAGAGAATGAACTTTCATTTAATTTACCTTTCCACCAGTTCTTGGAATATGTGAAAGAACTGTACTTTGACACACTCCAAATGAAGGAAAACTATATTCTGCCATGTTTGACTCCCTGTAACAATTAATCGAGATTAAATTCAAAATGTTAAGACTTTTGTGTTGTCTAACTAGAATCTGAAAATTAGAAATCCCCCCTATAATTCAAAATTTCCTTTTTTGGAGCTCAAATTAGCCTGAAAATTAATAGAAGTAATGCATTTATTTCCTCAAAGGGCTTTACAAAAATAACAAGCCAGTTACCTTAAAAATACATGAAGCAAAAGCATATACTAGTAAGATATGCTACTAAAATAATAATAAGAAGAAGATAAACATATAAAGATAATAAATGCGGTACATGGAGTAACTAAAGCTGATAAAACCATTGTCTCCTCATCTTACAAAATGAAGATAATATAGCTTTTATCATCCCTTTCTTATGGGATCTGTCAGAATGTTCATTTTTTTGCTTTCCGTTTCTGGAGAATGTATATGGCTTCTAAAGTTAGACCACAGAAGAATTTGGAACTGCTTGCCCCATTCATTGAGATCATTTGCTGTAACAGAGAGAGGGAGGTTATATCTAACCTGCAAATTGAGAGATTATACTAGTCACCTAAAATCATTTAAATGAAAGCTGCTGGGAATTTAGAATACATTTTTAGATTTTTTTTAACTTAATTTTAATTTAGAAAATATCTGTAAATGAAATTGTAACAGTGACCCTGGTGGTCTTTACAGCATGGGGCAAAGGGAAACTGGGCAAGCTTTTAGTTGCAGCTTTGTTATAAATATTTAATTTGCTTGTTAAACTTAATAGTTCTGTTTAGGATAGCACTATATTTTAATCCTGGGAGGTGCACTGCAAAACTACTCTATTTATTTTTCTTGTATTAGTGAATGTTTTCACCTGAGTTGCTTCTTATAACTGTATCTGCAAGAAAAAGTTTGTTTCATTTCCAGTTGTATTTAAATAAGGTGTTCCAAAGAAGTGCAAAGGTCTGAGAATGGGTGGTCTCCTGTTGATTGTCTCCTGCCTTTATGATTTATTACACAGGCTTCTGTTTCCACGGGCACTTTCTTGTAAAAAATCTGTCAACTCAAAGGCAGTACCATATGCTTGAAACATAGCCTAAGCCTCAGGCAGGACGAAGAATTAAGAGAGCAATCAAATTCACAATGCCACCTAATGACTCAACAGATTGCTGTCAGAATGCAGTGCCTGCAGCTATTACATGAGTCTGGAGGACTGGTGTGTTATAAATGCGCTCATCTATATAAACTAGGATAAATAAACTTTAAAGATGTTGTTAGGTAGCTGATAAAACACAACCTAGTGGAGCTCAGTAGTTCTACAGCAGGGCTTGGTGTTGTGATGTGCAAAGCCATTTTAGGTTGGTTCCATTGCAAGTTATATTGATATCTACAAAAGTATTATTTATTTAGTGGAGTGTTTTGCAACATAAAAAGTACATGTCAGGAGGGATTCTGTTAGCAAGCTTTGCAGGAATCCATTTGCATTCAAGCACCATGACTGAAGATTAATAGCATTCAACACTTTTGGCCAATTAACATATGTGAATGACTTCACTAATTACCAGACATTTTCTCTTCTTGCTTGAAACCCATTTTTTTACTTACAAGCTGCTTAATGCCATTGTCGTTTAATTGGTGTTTTCCCCTTGTGATATTGGCTTTCATGTAACCGTGTTTGCCATACAAGAACATACAAGAAGAAAAAAACACATGGAATTTCTTAAGATTTGATACCAAGCCTGCTTTCTCCACTGCACTTAATCTTTCCTCTATGAGTGTTACAGTTGTCCTCAAGTTACTAATGTATGGACACAAAGATGATTGAATTTACCATCACACTCGGGTTGTTTATGCTCATTAGTTACCTGCATAAGCACAGATAATTTTTTGTTGTTGTTCTGGCCAACTTCTTAGATGTGTTGTTTTTTTGTTTTTTTTAATTGCTCTATCTGTTTTAAAGTTGTGATCTGTACAGTTTCTTAGTTGCTGGAATGTTAGCTGTCATCACTCAATGTTCAAAGATTTTATGGTGTCCATATATACCCTGCTTCTCTCTCATGTGATGGTTTATTCTCTGGTTTTTAAACTCTAAATGTTAGTTTGTTCTTTGAAATGACAGAATGCTGGGAATACTTCTGGGATAACTAGCATGAATACAATTTGTAAGTCTCTATATGTGAGTTTTGATTAATCAACACACTTGACTCCCAGAGACTGAATTTGGAATTGAAGTGACCATAAGAAGTTCCAACCTCATAGTTTCCATAAAAAATGATCCTCTATCTGGTTATACATATTAATCTAATAGGCCTTTGAATGTTAACTTTGTTATAATTGAAATTCAGTCACTGAGATATGGTTTAATAAGTACACTTATTTTGTACTTTACACTTTTGGCAAACTGGAAAACAAATTAGCTTGCATTAAATCCAAACTACGCCTGTCCACTTGGAGATGGTGACCCCCCCAGAATACCTCTCTGTCACAAAGATTTTTCATTGTTACCCCCATTGTTTTAGTCACCTTTTCCCAGGGTTTATGTTTTACTTCATCTGTTCAAAGTTGGTATCTTTATGTATCCTCAGTGTGAATGAATATAATATACTTTTGTACGTCAGCTTTCGTCTTGTAGATGTATCATACACTTCAGTTACTCAGTTTTTTACAGACTTCTATAAAGGTGCATACACTTTAGGAATAAATTTGATTCATATTTTATTTAAAATAGATAAATTGCTACAGTATATAAAACCTACTGAAATATTTATATAAGACATATTTTATACACCATGAAATAAAAAATTATGTCATGGCAGCTTCACTTACAGGCACATGCAGATATTCTGAACTACTCTTTTGAAGAATTATAAATTAGGAACTAGAGATTTTTTTTTCCTATACAACACAGTTAACAAGTTTTAACAAGTCCACACTCTGATGGGAAAGTAGTCTTAGCAGAAGGCTCTATAACAGTCTGATGTGTGGTGGTGGAAAAAGAATCCTTAAACTTGGAGAATTGAAGATGTGTATTACAGTAATCCCTCGCTATATCGCGCTTCGACTTTCGCGGCTTCACTCTATCGTGGATTTTATATGAAAGCATAACTAAATATATAACGCGGATTTTTCGCTGCTTCGCGGGTTCTGCGGACAATGTGTCTTTTTACTTCCTGTACATGCTTCCTCAGTTGGTTTGCCCAGTTGATTTCATACAAGGGACGCTATTGGCGGATGACTGAGAAGCTAACCAATCAGAGCACGCAGTTCCTGTGTGCTGAATGCAGTGTTAACCAGGAAGTCTTGTCTCGCTCATTCAGCATCAACGTGTTTCGCTGTGTAAAGAGTTGTGCTCTTTTGTGTTTATCTTTGTGCATAGTCAAGCCCTTCAGTATGGCTCCAGAACGATCTGCTACTGCTTCAGGGGCCGTGCCCAAGCGCCAACGAAGATGTTAACGATTGCCGAAAAGGTAAACATCTTGGATTTGTTGAAGGCTACGATTCTTTTTATTTAAAAAGTAGGAAAGGAATATAAGATCTACGGCCACAGTGTCCTTTTAACCAGTGTGCAAAACGAGTTGTAAGTGGATGTAATAAGGCAGTAGTCTGGATGGAATCTGCTTTAGGGATTTGGATTGAAGACTGCCAGAAGAAGAACAACGGCAGTGCTACACAATCGCCTGAAGTGGCTCTTTTAGAAGAGAGCTGTAACGCTGTCCTTTGTTGTGCAGTAAAATGAAACTCATTGTTATCGGACAAGTCATCGTGTCATTGTTGGTGAGTAACCATAATTAATTTTCT
>JANRMT010062835.1:68450268-68491491 GCA_026402145.1 Polypterus bichir lapradei | reverse complement strand
GTGTGTATATATATATATATATACAGTATATATATATATATATATATATATATATATTAGGGGTGGGACTCGATTAAAAAAATTAATCTAATTAATTAGAGGCTGTGTAATAATTAATCTTGATTAATCATATGTAATCACACATGAAAATTTGCCCCAAATCGCAAATTATTTTTTTTTAATTTAAAAGGGTTTTAGTGGGCGACAGAATCAAATAATAGACATGGACATGAATATTGTAAACTCAAGCTCTTTTAATTTCTGAAAAAAAAATGCATTTAAACTGCATTTCAATTCAAAACAGAAACAAAAATATCATCCCTGGCTAAAATTGGGCAGACTTAAAAATAAAGTGGTACTTTAAGTACTTTAAGTACATTTTCAGAATGGTATTGTCTTCATGTTGAAATTTTGGTTATTATTATTTAAAGTGCAGTTTTTCTTCTTAAAAAAATAAGTCAGAAACATAAAAGGTAATTTGACCAGCTTCATCTTTAAACTCTGAGTAACCTTAGCCAAAATTATTTTGTACATTAGGCTAAAACAGTGTGATCATTGAACATTTTGTAAATAGATGTAATTAGAATTACTAACGGTCACGGAAGTCCAATGATCCCCAGTAAGATCCACAAAGTCTGCTTTCTGTAATGCATCTAATTTTGCTTGCTTTTCAGTGTGCATCAATGTAATCGATGTTAGATGTACCAGGAAATCATGCATTGACAAAAGTTCCCCTTTGCTTGGAATTGAAAGTGTGATTTTTTTTAACGCGTTATGGAGTACATGCATCGAAGCTTCTCAGCTGTGCTTGTGCTAAGAAAAGGAAACATTTTAAAAATAACGTAACATGATTCTGCGTTAACCGCATATTTTTTCATATGTCTCAAACCAAGGGGATGCGAGGCTAAAATGAATCGGGAAGCGCGCGTACATACTCAGTGCATCCCCTCTCGGGAATCGAACCTCAGATGTCGGCGCTAGAGGCAAAGCCCCTACCATTGCGCCACGGCGTGTGGCTTGTCTATTTGAGAGTATGTAGATCGGGGTATATATATATACATATATACCCGTGTTTCGCAGCGGAGAAGTAGTGTGTTAAAGAAGTTATGAAAAAGAAAAGGGAACATTTTAAAAATAACGTAACATGATTGTCAATATACAGTAATTGTTTTGTGAGTGTTGCTGTCATCAAGGATTTGATCATCATTATTTCTTGCAGTCAGGTTCGTATTTGGAGGATGTGTTTATTTAATGGTAGCTAAGACCCGGCACTTAAAAGTTTCTTGCTACAGCAATTTTAACTCCATTACAAAGAGATCCAAAGTCTCGTTTATACCTCGTGTCTTCTCAGTAAACTTGTATGTCGCGAATACCATCATTCGTCGTAGGCATGACAAACGGCAGCGGGAGTGTGTATATAAACTTAATGTAAACTTACGGTTCATGCCGTGCTTTGTTTCCGCAGTAGCTGCACTTATGAATATGCATTGGCCTCGCTCACTGAGTGCAAGGGAAAAAAATAAAATGTAGTCTATAAGTTATTAATAGTAAAACATTAACGTTTTGTTCAGTTTCTTGCTAAAGCAATTTTAACTCCGTTACAAAGTGATCCAAAGTCTCGTTTGTACCTCGTGTCTTCTCAGTAAACTTGTATCTGGCGAATAACGTCATTCGCTGTAGGCATGACAAACGGCAGCGGGAGTGTGTCTATAAACTTAATATAAACTTACGGTTCACGCCGTGCTTTGTTTCCGCAGTAGCTGTACTTATGAATATGCTTGTATTTATGAATACGCTTGTATGCATCACTTGCTTCATAATCTTTTTCTGCCTTCTCAATTGTGAAATGGCGTTTTTTGTTCAGCGCTGTTTGGAGGTCTTCCTTGTTCTCTACGTACTTACGTAGGAGGCGTGATGATGTCACACGAAACTCCGCCCCCACGGCCATCCAGCTCAACTCCATTATATTATATGGAGAAAAATAGCTTCCAGTTATGACCATTACGCGTAGAATTTCGAAATGAAACCTGCCCAACTTTTGTAAGTAAGCTGTAAGGAATGAGCCTGCCAAATTTCAGCCTTCTACCCACACGGGAACTTGGAGAATTAGTGATGAGTCAGTCAGTCAGTGAGGGCTTTGCCTTTTATTAGTATAGATTTGGAAGGCAGATATTGGTTGGTTAGTTGTCTAATAAGGCCCACTTTTGTTTATCATCTGTGTGTGTTTAAAATTAACTGGAAACGTCAGGAAAATGGGATATTGGTAGCTTACAGATACTGTATTTGTAAATATGTGTCACATTTATTAAAAGGCACTCTACCACAAAACAAAGTATAGAGTGTATTACATTTAGTAGGTAGATCAAAGTAATATACTGTATATTCCCCTTTGTACAAAGTTACTCTTGGAAATTGGTAGAGACTCAAATGACCTGTTACTAAAACCCACAAAAATATATATTTTGAATCTCTTGATTTAGCAGTTGATCTTATCGGCAGGGCCTTAAAATATGTGTGCATTTGTTGCATCCACAAAAGCATGAATTCATATCACAGGTTTTCCCCCTAAAATTAAAGTAAGCTGCAGTGTCAAGAATTTTAGAAATGTAGACGGGGTTGATGCAGATTTTCCCCCAATTGAGTGAAGAAAAAAAAAAAAAGACTATGATGATTTAGATTCAATAATACTCTTTATGTTAATCAACTGTTACTTCTTTAAGGCAAATCTAGTCTAATCTGTTTCTGTGAAGAAAACCCGTTGGTTTGACAACTTAGGCCTTCTTTTTTGTAATGCATTTACAGTTCATATATGCATTACCAAATATGATTGGTTTTTCATTCTATAAGAGTCAGTATATACTTTATATATAATATAGTTTCAAAGAGAAGACTCGTTTAATAATGAATGTTGAGGTCACAGATAAGCGGAATAAAGTCTGAAGTGAAATTTAAAACTTTTTAGAACTGTAATAGCTTAAAATACCATTATCTAGATTAAATGTTTGTGACCATAATACCACAATTTTTAACTGTCACACAGATATAAAATGTGAAGAATCCTTGCCTGTTCATCAGCTATGTAAAAGTGACTTTAGAAAATGGATACATGGATGGACAACACAGTCTGTGGAAATCACTGTGCTCTCTTATTAGCACTATATTTGTTGGAGAATTTTTATTTGGACTCGCATTACATGGCCATAAATGGAGCAATTTTAGGGAGACAACCATAAACCTTTGCAAGGTAAGAGGTTAGCTTTAGTCGATTTAGTCTAATCAAGATATATTAACAGCAAAATTCAACCATTATCAAATGAGTCTGTTATACATTTTATTTATGCATTTATTTTTTTTCTATATTGTGGTGATGTATTCTTGGAAACACTACTAAATTTCTTTATGAAGATTATTATCTGTCTGTCTAAAATGTTTTTTCTAATTTTAAGTGTTAGCATTGCGCATTTATTTATTGTGGAGCAGTGCTACTTACTACTGAACTAAATTGAATTTGCAGCAGCTGTGATGTACAGCAGGTAGAACATAATAGTCTTTCTTCTGGATGTAAGGATTTTATTCTTAACACTTCTACCCTGTTATTTGTAACTCTAATATTACAGTAAAATTTCACAAAATATTATGTTCAAGTTTCACTCACATACACATTAATTTTCTTAACAAGGCTTACCTGAGATGAGTCTCTAAACGATCCGCATGTGGATATTATGCAGATGAGTCTTTATTTTAACTTAATGTTAAAAGGTTAATGTTTTTAATGCTATCCCTATCTATGTTGAGTTTGAACATTCTCTATTTGTCTGTGCTGAATCTGCAATGAACTGGTATCCTTGGCTGGTTCCTGTCTTGTGTCCAATGGTGCAACAGTAGGTCTTAAATGGATTTAAGGATGTTGTTATTTCTGTTAAGATGCATATCTTCTGTTCACAATGGCTTTTAGTTTTATGCATGTTTAATCTGATTACTGCAGGCAAAGTAGAAAACAAGTAGTAAAATGAATCAGCAACATGTTAACATTTTGTATGTGTGACACAGTACTGTACTTTAGGCCATATTCATATATTCATTCATGAAGGAACAAGAGATTCAGCCTTCAGATGTCTTTAGGTGTCATATTGGCTTATTCTGGTGCTTCACAGTTCAAGGAACATGGGTTATGTTTTTAGCCTTTTTACTTTCTACATAGTTATCCTGTTCAGTTGTGACTGCATGCCTTTTCTCCAAGTATACTAATTTCCCCTCACATCCCACAAACATGCACATCACTGAGGTTGTTGTGTGGGAATATGGACTAGTTACCTGCCTTGTACATGATGCAGCTTACTGCATCACTATAATAGTATAAGTAGGTGCAGAATATGCAAGGAGGGTTGCATTTTTTGCCTTCAATATAACACTGCAATGTCCAGATATTTATAGTAAATATATTAATTTGTGTGGCAAAATCAGCATGTCTAATAGCTTTTAATTTTGGTGCTGAAACTAGAATGTTATTCATCTGAGTAAAAGGTACATTAAGGGGTAATGAAAATCTGCTTAATTAGAGCATTGTGGTTTAGTGGCTTAGTGGTTAACTTGAGACTGCAAGATTTACAGAGTAAGGTATGTACTTTAATCAATGTGCATATATATAAAATATATAATAATATATATAAATTTATATATATATATTATATATATGTGTGTGTGTGTGTATGTGTATGTATGTGTGTGTGTGTATATATATATATATATATATATATATAAATATAATATAATATTTTGCATATATATATATATATATATATATATGAATGAAATGTGTGTGTATATACAAACAGATACACACAAGCACTACCAGTCAAAAGTTTTAAAACATCTCAGTTTTTATAGAAATATACACAGTTTAATGTTTTGTGAAATCCAAGGCATAGAACATATAAACAATGTCAAATAAATGAATAAGTTATGAATACATTTTTGATTGATTATTTTAATATAACTACCAAACTGTGATAACACCTTTGATTCAGAAGGCCAGTGACTCTGTGCAAGTCACCAACTCTGCCTCTAGCAAAAGAACCCCAGACCATCACACTTCCTCCTCCATGTTTTACAGTTGGTGTCACACACTGAGGAACCATCCTTTCACCAATCTAATGGCGAACAAACACCCTGCGTGATAAACCAAAGATTTCAAATTTTGATTCATTGGTCCATAAGACTTTCTTTTGCAATAGTCCACAGGCAGTATTTCAAGGCCCTATTTTGTCCTTAAAGGAATGACTTTCTTACTGTCTCTCGCCCAGTCAAACCTGCAGCACAAAGTCTCCTGCTTACAGTAGAAACTGTGACTTTCTTTTTTTAACCACTGTTAAACTGGGCTTGAAGCTGTTGTGCTGTGAGGTGCCTATCATGAAAGCTGGTGACCCACAGAAACTTGCCTTCTGATTGGATTGTGACTTAGGAAGAGGTTTGGCAGACCCAATCAGAATTTCTTCCAGTTTCTAATTGCCTTTGGATTGTGTAGGACACCATTCTCACTGACACTTGGATTTTTTTTTTTTTTTGCTTGCAATGAGGGTAATAATGCTCTGTCTCATTTCATTTGTTAATGGCCATTTACTTGCTATTATCACTGGCACTTTCTACAGTGTAATATTGTTCAAGTAGCACTTCAGAGGGTGTAGTAACACAGTCTGTTCCAACTCTGCTTTAAGGCAGAAGAGGGTTTTTAAATTATAATAGAAGCTGGGAAACCTGTGAAAATCGTTTGCTTCACCTTGCAAGGCTTAATTTACTTTAATTGCTGCAGAACATTTGTAGGTTGCACCTGTTAATTGCTCCCTGAAGAAGGCTATTCTGATATTTCCTTTTTTCAGTTTTTGCTAACCTAAACCTTAAATTTAAACCTTTGCTAGTTTACTTCTTACCTTTTCACTATTTTAGGTTATTCGTTGCATTTCAACTGACTAAATTGGAAGGAAAACTGATGTTCTAAAACCTTTGATTGGTAGTGAATATGTGTGTGTGTGTGTATATATATTACATGATTTTCTGAAAAGGCATTATAAGTGAGTTGTTCAAGATATTATTGTAAGCCAAAGATAGGGACTTATCTTGCAGTCTCATAGCTTTGCACATTAGCACATTTTGTCCCAATAATGTTATTGTAAGGCATTTTGAGCTGATATTCAGCTGTTTAAAAAAAAAAAGGAAACATTCAAGTTATAATGTATTATTTGGTATGATTTTTGTGTTTCTAATAAATAAGTAAACTAGAGTGCCAATGGTCTGTTCTCATATTTCATAATATTACAAATTATACGTAAAGGTAGGTGTTTTAAATATGAATCATCTGACTATACTGCTCTTCAAGTCAATATAGTATTCTTCTGTTCTGTGTGTTTGTGTGTGTGTGTGTGTGTGTGTGTGTGTGGAGGGACAAACATAGAACGAGGCTATTAATTGAAGTCCACAGTTTATCGTTCTTTTATTTTCATAAAATCTGTAATGAAAGTGAAGGGAAAGTTCTGGTTTACTGCTGCAGTTTAACAGGAGGTTCTGTATGGCTAGTTAGAGTACATCAAAGTCAATGCAGGATTTGAATTACTGTGTATTAAAAGATACAGCATCACCTGGCTCCTGCTGTCTTTTCATTATATTAACTAGGTGTGTTATCTTTTTGGAAGATAACTGCAACACCAGATGAGAAAACCAGATCAAAAGATAACAAGAGCTCTATTAGACTGCAGCAATACTGCATCAGCTTGACTGAAGGATGTGTTGAGCTATTGATTTTGAGGCAGACACCATCAGGGACTTCATGTTCACCACTGAGTTTAAATTGTACAATCTGTAAAATCACGCTTTGCCTTTCAGGTTCAAATTAAATGTCTTTTGAAGACTATTAATGTTTTATAGAATGTTATACTGGAGAAGGGAACAATTGTAAGCTCCTTGACTAGATTATCTAATTTTAAAAATAAATTTCATTGCATGGAGTCATTCTTTGAAAGTACAATACAGTGAATGTACACTACAGATTTGTTTAGTATATGTGTAATAGATCTCAGGTTTAACATAATTTCTTTCTTTAATTCTTTAATAAATTGCATTCTCAAGGTTTTCTTCAATATTTGCCATCACATGCCAATTTGATTTGGATACTTTAAAACTACTTTTATTTTGGGTGGTATTACTAATGATTTATCTTAATCCCAAGTTTAGTGCTACCAAGCCAGAGCAGAAAACAAGGTATGGTTATAGTGCGTGTAAGCCAATTCCAGTTGGTGAGAGCTCTGTTTATGTGTGAGTTTAAAAATCATGAATTTATTTCATTATTTCAATTAAATATGTGTTCCTCATATACATGTTGAATAAGATACATATTTATTTACTGTATGCAATAGACAAAGTTGGTGAGATTTTGATGAAGCCATAACAGTGGTGTAGAAATATGATTATGTTTAAAAGACACACTGAAGTCAATTGTCAGTTATAATGTGTTGTTCTTAAATACAGTAGATAAAAGTATTGAAGCCAATATTTTATTTTAATGTAAAAATCAACAAGGCAGATTTCTGTTTTTATTGTCAGAATAAGTGTCCTTGAACTTTGTGCAAACATCTTTCTAAAACTGAGATTGTGCCCAGGCTGCAAAAACAGGAGATAGAAAAGCTTGCAAGAGTTTGACTGTCTTTCTGACATGGCAGAATTTTTTTCGTGCCTTTTGGTTTTGTGTTACTTTACTTGAACAAATATAAAGATCTTTCCATTGATTTTAGTGTCTAATTCCAATCGGAACATTTTGAAAAAGTCATGCTCAGCTCTTCCACATTGTAACTAAATACTGTCCTGATACCAAAAATACCTTTCAAAAATGCATTGGATGTTTCCAGTCTGTGTGTTTAAAAATATGGAATTACCTGACTAAGCAATCCTAAGTTTTCCCCAATATGACCCCCTCAAAATGAATTCTTGACACATACTCTAGTTATCTAAATATATAACTATATTCTATCTACTTTAAAGCTTAGATAGAAATATTTATTCACTTAAAATCACAGCAATTTATTATGTTCTGCTTCAAAGTAATATGAATGCATACATCAATTATGGAAAATGACAAACGGCTATAATACAGTACATAAGAATAATACAAACAATTTGAGACTTGGAATACTATCCAGCATTTAATTACTCTCAAACTAAGTTGTTATAATTAATAATTTAATTAACTATTTACCCTAGATCAAGATTTAAAGTTCCTCAAATTTTATAGTGTATAACTACACTATTGGGCCCTTTATTAAATGGTTATAAATATACTTTGTAATATTTGTGGGAATTTTGCATTAAGTAGCTGCCCTCTGTCAACATGATCTTGTAAATTTAAAAAATTGATATTAAAGTAACCACTGACATCCATGTTACTTCTTACTACTTGTTATTTTTGTTGCATTACCTATTTGTCCCCATTCAACTAGACCAAAAGGATCAACTCCTATATAATATCCTTATTCTTCATACTCTGCAGTCCAGGCATCAGTCTAGTAACCTGCCTCTGGAATTTTCTTACTGCTGTTATGTCCTTCTTGTAATATAGATAGTGTAACCAAGTGAAGGTTCTCCACTAAGCAGCACACACATGCTGTGAATAGAATTTACATCTGTTGTATGTTTATAGATACCTTTTTGGCAAAAATGCAGAATAAAATACACAAATGCAAAACAGTCCACCGTCTAGGTGTTATTAAAGACTTTATGCTTTTGTCAATTAATCCATATAGCAGTTCTTTCAGGGCAACAAAGTTTTCCATGGCTCCTATCTGGTTGTCTTTGTTCCTTGTTGAAGAGGATAAGGAACCTCTGTAGTACAACCAATATGGTTCATGCCAGAGTTGTTCTTCCTTTTGGCACAAGAAGTTAAATGTCAGACCTTGAGCTGTGCTCCTATTTTCTAATTCAATGGAAATTAGCTGTCCTTAAGTGGTAGTCCATATTCTTGCAGAACATTTTTGGACTGGATAAACTTTTAGGAAATTCCTTTGACCTTACTGGGCATGGCTTTCCTTGGATGCTTTTAGTCCTCCCCTGTTAAAAAAGAAGAACATGCTCTAAAGAATCTGGAGTTCCTCATCCTTTTCCTTAGAGATTCTCCTGTGCTTTGAGCATGCACTTCCCAAGGAGGCAGGTTAAATTGTGAATACAGTAAAACCGCATTCAGCACAACAAGTTTTAAACAAAACCTCCTATGATATTCACTCCACAGTGTGCTATGTAAATTAACATCTTGTTAGCTTTTGTAATCATTCCTGCACACTTTATGGCCTTCCTTGCAAGCCACACTTTCATGCCTAAGCCACCTTATATCTTTATATTTAAACTTCTTTTGCCCTTGGTCTTCCAAATTTTTCTGAGTCTGTGATATTAACTCATTTACCCATGTTGATACTAATCTATAAGTGAAACCAGCTTATGAAATTATGTAGTTGTTTAAGTAAGTTAAAAATATTGGCATCCTCAACACTGATCACTATAGAATCAGAAACTCATCATCATAACCTTTTCCATTCTGTACTTGAGTCAGTTTTGTACTGATCTGTACACTCATAGTAAATTATATCATATTTTGTATTCCTATCGGATGTTTTCATTGTTTCTTAGAACATCTTAATTTGTGTGGCTCCTGTCTAAGTTACTTGTGACTATTCACTAATACACTCACAACAGATGGCTGTTTTCAGTAGTGCCTTTTACAATCAACTTAATTTACTTGTAACACCATGTGTCCTGATTAGCCTGTAATTAGCAGGTTGGGTTTGAACACACTCTTGCATTTTGGATAGTTTACTGTATATATATTTTTTTCTCAATAATTGAAAGCAAAATGTGTTCTTACTAACACCAAATTTACATTATCCTATTTACATCATTTTCTTTTTACTCCTCCTGCACCTTAAATAATCTGATTGATCTTGCAGTCTTGAAGTGCTATTAACTAGAGGACACAGGAATTTTGTGTTAATGTGAATCACATTGTCTAATGTAGAAACCATCACATAAAGAAAATAGCTTCTAAAAAAAACTATGACAACTGTGTTACACAAGTAATTCTGAACAGTGTATAAAATACTGAAGCACTGAAACAGAATGTGTATACATATTTTATGCTAGATATTTATTATTTATGTGTTTGTTCATCGTATCAAAATTAGTTGAAAGTAAGGTTTTGTAATTTTACAATAAACTAATTCTTTAGCTCTCTTGGTCTAATTTGTGTTGGTTCTGATTTTGTCAGATTTGCACACATTGCTATTTCTAACCAGCCCATTTTGATATAGATGCATCTGAATAAATGTATTAAATGAACTTTGGAGTTTAAAAGTTCTTATTCTTTTAATCTTATTCTTGTCATAAGGATATTTAAGGGTTGAATTGTCATCATGAGACAGTGTCATTTTATGATACATATTGATTAAGGATATGTTTGCACTGTTACTGTTTTTATATAATTAATTGAGTGAATGATATTATATAGTATTTGAGAGCTGATTTGTGGTTGGACACCTCACAGCCCACTTTGGTAGCAATAATAGCGATAAGAGAAGCAATGATAATTGTGAACAGAGATCTAGATTTAAACTTTTGCCAGATCTATTATGATGTGCCTCTGTTATTTTTTGTCTAACTTCATATGAGCAAGCAGGTTTGAATTTGGCAGATGTAGGCTGGTCAGCAGTTATAAAACTTTGTAATATGAGATGATATAATGCTAAGATTTGTTTCTTTTCTGGTCACTTATTTTTATGTACTGTAAACTACATAGCAATAAAAGTGCTAAATATTACTGCATTGCCAACTACCATTAAAAGTAGAGGACCAAATAGTACTATATTGTAGCTGCTGTTGTTATAGATACAAAACAGCACTCTGCATTAATATGCCTTTAAGAAACCCTTTAACATTTACTTTAAGCATTACAAGGTATAAACACCATAATCACAAGACAAATTATATAAAATCAAAGAATATAAAAAAAATCAAAGAATATTACTTGTTTACCCATAATAATCTTAATACCTTCCATTTGTAACCACATGTCTTTGTATCCATTCACTCATCCACAAATCAATGTACTTAATCCAATTGAGGGTCACAAGAGCACATTGGGTACAACACAAGGACCAGCCCTTACCAACACTCAGTCACATCAAGCCAGTTTACTAAATACAGTAGTCTTTGAGAGTTTGCCTTATAGTGGTTAAAAGTATCTGCATTTATGGTTCCTGTACAAAGAGTTTCAATAAAATAAATTCAAAATAAATTTTAATTGTTTCATGTATCTGAGAAAAAGTTTAACATAAAAAAATCCACTTCTTTAATATTTGGTGATGTTAATCCTAAATATGTTCCATTCCTTAGATGGGCTTTCCAGAGCAGCCAGAATCACAACTGTAAAAATTACATCGTTTATCAAATCATTTGGTGGCAAATTGTTTTTAAAAAATGTGAATTGTATCTCTGCTGTTAATTCCTTTTTAAAGTGACTAGCAAATGGTGAGGCTTTTGGTAAATAAAGCAGTTAGAATGAGGGAATCACCTTTGGCATTCCCCTTGTGTGGATGCAGAACTTAAATTAAGACTTGCATTTGAGTATTGATTCACTGTAATAGTCTTCTATGAGGCTTATTTGTGCTCTTGCAGTAAGCTCTTATCCCAGGATATAAAGGAGGAAAATATTTGTCATTTCATTTTCTGAGTGTTATTTTCCCTCCCTAGCTTGATTATTTGATTTCAGGTTGGTAGTTTTATTACCTTCTAATCCAAACACTGACTTCTTTCCTTTCAATAAGCTTTCAAGTCAATAATAACACTGATGACGTAAAAAAGAGGTTATTTAAAAAAGTTAGTCTTGATCTAGACTAACAGGAGAGTGCAAATGCTTTGCAGATCACTGAGAGTCTTAGGAGAATGAAGTGTTCCAGCTTGCTGTTCAAATGCATCTTTATGCTTCCTGAGATTTTAAAATGCTTTCAGGTAAGACAAAGAAAGTCAAAGGCTTAGTAATTTGATTGATTCAAGTTGTTTTTCATTCATTTGCAAATACAGATGATTTCCTTCATGTCCTTATACTTGATATTTTCTTTTTTCACATTTTGAACAGTTTAAAGAACAGAGAGTTAACTTAATAGAATTATGTCTTGTATTATTACACGTAAGCTTAAATGTACTTATTTTGCTATATTATTATGACTGTGTGCTGTAGGCAAGGATGGCTGTTGAGAAAGAGTGCAATATTTCTGTTTTCTATTTTAATTGTACAGTATTCTCCTATTTGTGTTAGATGAGAATACTTCTTTTTAAACCTGTGGGAAACTTGAATAAGAAAATTAATTTTGAGAAAGTGAAAATAAGTGGTGTATACTTTTTTATTTAATGTTATGTAATGTGATTGTCTGTGAAATGTAATAGTGAATTACTTTTCAATGTCTAATTTGAAGCTTTATTTTAATTTGACAGTAATAAAACAGTTATCCTTTTTTATTTTTAAATAATATTTAAATGAAAATCATTCCTGGTAAGATTTAACTTTATACTTTTTATAATAGAGTATAAATGAACACCTGTTTATTTTTTCCAATTCCATATTGTTCGGGTTTCTCATATTAAGCACAGAGGTTCCGTTGATTTAATTTAGGTGAAATGTAAAACTGTTTATAAAACAGTACAGATTTTAAACAAATAGACTATAATTAGTTTCTACCAACTCATGGCCAAGGAACACTATTTTGTTTTCCTCCATTTGGTAGCATAGTCTAAACATGTTTTTTCATTTTCATAAAATAAATGGCATGTATGGTTATGGTGAGTATAGTCTTTTTATTTTAGAAGTAAGTGGTCTAAAAGTTGTTTCATTCTTTTTTATGGGTGTTCTCTTGTGAAGAAGGTTTATGAAATTCAATCACTTATGCAGTTGCCCTCCTCTTAAAAAGTATTGTTTATATGTAGGTATGCTTGTGTATATACTATATAGGTATATATAAAATACACATTGTGCCTACTGAGTTGATAATGAGATGAAAGCAATGAGTTAGGTGGAAGAAAGTCTTTTTAGCCACTTTTCCTATAGATTATAGCCTTTTTGTGCATTTTATGACTAATACATTTACCACTCTGTACAGTATAGTTGTATATACAGTACAGTGTTTGTTTCTGTAATTATTGAACAGCTGTATTGAAGGCAAAAATCGTATTTTTATCAGAGATAAATCTTTCACAGCTGAGTTTCCTGACCCTGTTTGAAAAAAGTACAAGGCCATCAGATCGTTAAGCTTCGAAATACTATAGACCACAATCGTAAAAGAAATGTGCCAGGGAAAACAATGCAAGCTAATCTGTAGTATAAACAAAAGTATTTGTTTATTGAAAAGGAGTCTTCTTTGAAGTTTTGTATAATTGTAAACCTTACATAGTAATTAATGGTGATAACTACAAGCTTTGTCCTGATTAATTGCATAGTAGCTAAGTATATCTTGAAACTGATACAGAAGGTCCAGAATATTCTTCCAGCAGTGCTGGAAATTCATTGTAAATTATTATTAAGAAAATCAGAAACCTGAAAAAGAAGAACCTTTCCAAGAATCCACAAGGTCAATACTAGAATAAGTTATTAGGTCTTAATGTAGGTCTCTAGTTTCATGGTGACAATATATACTGTACTTTTAGGAGCATGAGGTCATTAAGTGCTTTTACTTTTTTATCAAATGCAAATTGATTTTCTGTCTCAAGTTTTGTTTCGAGAGATGCCTTGTTTAAACTAATATAATTTTATTACAGATTTATTTTTTTCTTTCTCTGCTTTTTTCTTCCACTTTGAAGTATTGTAACCGGTCCTACAATGTTCGTACTTGTATAACTGTGCTGCAGCTAGTTGAAGGGGCACTCTGAATTTCCTGGATGTTGAAAGCAAATGTTAAGCAATCATTTGCTAAATAAAAAAATCCGGCAATCTTATTGTTTACAATGAAATACTGCAGTATTTCCTTTAATCTATCTAGAGTAATCTTTTCATGATTTTACAGTATAGTAGTTTATATACATTTGATCCCTCTATGTATTGTACACGCTAATCATAATATCAACTTTTTTTTTTGTTTGTTTTGTAGCTTCTACCACAACACCTCCTATAGGAACTGGCCATTTCATAGGATGTAGTGAGAAAGAGAAAAACTATTGTGTGAATGGAGGTGAATGCTTTATGCTCAATGATGTTCCCAGCAAAATCAAGTATCTTTGCAGGTAAGCAGTTATTATGATTTAAGAACAACATTTTAATATATCATAAAAATAAAATAGGCCTAAATGGTGCCTTCAGAGGGGATTCTTGAGAAATTTTTTCACACAGAAATCACTTTTTCTGGATATTTTAAGCAAACTGATTTTAAAGAATAACATATTTAACCTGTGATTGCAATGCATTCATACTAACAAATTTTAATATTAAATTTAATCAGTAGCCTGCAGTATGTTTAAAGAGTAAAAATATATTTAGAAAGTGTGGTAGGTATCCTAAAATATAGGATGCTACTGCAACATTTTCAAATCCCAACTCAGTTTTGCTTTGAATTTTCACTAAACCTTTTGAAAACCTTATTGGACTGAGACATTTCTTTTGTTGCACATTTGTTTCATATTGGATCCTAGCTTGCCAGCTCAGTAGCTACTTGATTTTAGGAACCTGGGAAAGAAGCAGCTACATTTTAAGTTTGAAAACTGCTGGTTTAAGCTTGACGTTGGTTCACAAAGGAAAAAAACAGCAACAAATTGAAAGACACAAGTATATTAATGTTTGCATGCTTTGGCACATTTGCTGATCAAAGCTGAACTTTTGAAAAGACAAAGCGCTGTTTTGTGTATTTCTATAAGCTAAGAGGAAAGAATTTAAATACTTTTAAAGGAGCGATCCTGGTGCATGATTGAAATACTATTTCCACATGGAAGCCTGAGTGATTATCTCCTGATGTCAGTGACCAAACCGAGAGAGAGCATGTCTATAATGATAGCAAGATGCTCACAACTTCAGCTCAGCCCAGGCTATTTTCTAGATGACTATTAACGGTAGACTAATTGGAATAACATATTGATTCCCAATCAGAAATTGATGAAAATATATATGAAGTAACATTGCTTCAAGGAGCTATTATGGAAAAATATGAACAGTTATCCAACTTGATAAAGTACATAGAAAACTTTAAGAAGGGTAAAGGTAATTGTGAAAACATAATTAAAATTATTGAAACAGAATTTTCTGCAGCAAAAACAGAATATGTAGAGTTAAGTGTGAAGTTATATTCTTTACAAAGTGATGAAGATGAACAAAAGACGCAAACGTAAAAGTCTCAGTGGTAAACTGAAGACTTTAAATACTTTTGTTGAAGATACTTTGAACTGGTTATGGAAGACATATCAAAATAGAAGTCTCTCCAAGGCACCTTACAATACAGTGGATGAAAAATGAATATCTCCAAGTAATTCAAATCTTTACAAGGGTCCTGGAAAACCAATATCTCTGATTAATCCAACCCCTTACAATGCTCCTAAAAACGTAGATGAGAAGAATTAAGTGCCATATGATGCAAGTACTGCGGTGGGTTGGCACCCTGCCCGGGATTGGTTCCTGCCTTGTGCCCTGTGTTGGCTGGGATTGGCTCCAGCAGACCCCCGTGACCCTGTGTTCGGATTCAGCGGGTTGGATAATGGATGGATGATGCAAGTAGCTGTTCACACTATGAACTGCAATATAAAGCACACATACCCGACAAAAAGGTCCCAGTGTTTTAAGATGACCCAATGGCCTTTGCAAAATTTATTAGAGCATTTGGTCAAGCTGTGGGAGAGGTGATGGAGAAGCCCTGTGATAAATTAGACTTCTTGGTGCAATTTACCAAAGGTTCAACACATGAAATTGTTAAAAGCTGTACATACCTGCCACAAGAGGAAGTTTACAAAAAGGCCAGGAAACAGCTTAAAAGCTATTATGGAAACCAGCTACAGAGAGCTGATGCATACCTACACAAAGCAGTGAAGTGGCTGCAAATAAAGTCGGATGATGGAGCATGTCTGAGAGATTATGCATCTTTTCTTTGCAGCCGTATAAACATTATGTCCAACGTGAAGAACGGTTATGAATTTGATAACAGCTCAAACATTCGTACTGTACTCTCATAGCTTCCCTACCAACTGAGAGGATTGTGGGCAAATATACAGTAGCTTGCAATACTGAGGAAAATTAAAACAGGCGCATGACTTGCTGACCTAGTTGACTTTCTAGAACAACAGGCTACATGATCCTTATATCCTGTGCATGGTATAGCTTATCAAAGCCATATTTCCAAGAAGGAAAAGGAAAAGACTGACAAAGGGAAGTCTCGCCTGAAAAGTGGCCAGAGAAGAAGCAGTTTTGCTACAGTTGCTGCTGAAAAGGGAATTCAAGACACCTCAGTCAAAATGGCAGAGATAGCTGTTTGTGCATTACATAAGCCCTGTCTATATTGAAGTGAAAGTCACATGCTTGCAGTAAGATCAAAATGAAAGTAGCATTGACTTTTTGAAATCTAAAGTTTTGTGCTTTAAGTGCCTTAAACAAGGACATCTTAGTAAAGACTGTGTAGAAAAAATTTAATGTCAAATACAGTATGTTCTCAGCTACATCCAGACATTTTACATATGAGTAAAGAAATGGGTATAGAAAATAAAGCCTCACCCACGAAAGAAGACGACATTAATCCATCAGAAAAGAAGAATATTTCTTGTTTGTATGTCTCTGTGGAATTAGAGACATGTACTGCTACCGGGGCTGGTAAAGAGTATGTCCTAGCTTTGGCCCCAGTGAAAGTTAAGTCTAAAATGAGTGAAAGCTATATAGAAACCTATGCCCTTGTAGACTCAGGCTACTTTCTGCACAGAAAAACTTCAAGAGCAGTTAAATCTTCCTGGAAGAAGAGCTCAAGTTCATATCAGCATGGTGGAAAGGGATAAGGTCAATAAACAGAAACTGATGAAATGTTCCATCCTATCAGAGTTACAGGTTTGTGGAGCTATAGGAAAAAATATATTTATTGAATTGCCAGAAGTTTACACACAGACCTTTATCCTATTAAAAAAGGAGAACATCTCAAAGCTAGAGGAATATCGCAAAATGGTCTTACCTCAGAGATGTGCATCTACCATAGACATAAGCAGAGATGGGCTTGTTAATAGGTACAAATGTCCCTAAAGCCGTAGAGCCATGATTGGTCATACACAGGAGAGTTGAAGGATGGATTGTCAGTGGTCTGCTAAAGGGGTCAGATAATGAAAGACTGCAAAGACATACAGTCAATCTTGTGTCAGTAATGGAAATAGAACAAATAAATGTTACTCCAGCAATACAATGCCGACTTTCCAACGCACAGCTGTGAGGAGAAAGAGGAAATGTCACAAGAAGATAAGTTCATGCCCATAGTCTCAGAGTCTGCAAAATTGGTGGACGGACACAATTGCATAAATTTGTCTTTGAAAGATGAGATACTTAACATGTCAAATAATTGTTGGATTGCAGAGCAGTGTGCTGTTGTTCTCAAGAAAAAACTTAGAGCTTAACATTCCATGAGGATTACAAAATATTCTTGAAAGACATTTTAGATAAGGGATACGCTCTTAAGGTACCCACAGAACAGTTATTACTCAGCCAAGATGGTTTGTGGTACATTCCTCACCATGGAGTATTTCATCAAAAGAAAAATAAAATCAGAGTGGTTTTTGACTGTACAGTAACTTACCAAGGGTTCACACTGAATGAACAATTACTGAAAGGACCTGACCTAACTAATACTTTGCTTGGAGTTCTTGCAAGATTCAAAACCAGCTTCATTAATAGCAGATATTAAATCAATGTTTTACCAAGTAAAGGTTCCAGATGAAGATGGTGATCTCCTTCGCTTTTTGTGGTGGCCTGAAGATAATCTGAATGACAGACTAGAGGAATACAAAATGACAGTACATCATTTTGGTGCTATGTCTTCACCCAGTCATATTCCATCTGAATTTAGCTTGTGGGAGTTACAATAGAAACTCTCATAGACTATGCATTAATATATAGGCAAAGATTTTAGTATAACTAAGAAAATACTTCTATCAATAAAATAACAAATGGCCCCTAAATGTTGATGCTAAGGGCAGAATCATTTACAACAGCACTACTTAGGTAACAGCCTTAACTTATTCATGAACAGTTAAATGAAAACTTAAAATGTAAATGTAAAAGCACAATCAGTATTTAAGCACACAAAAATTAAGATTAATTATTTCAATTAATTGCTGTTTCTTGGAGCAAGCACAAATTACTTATGTATCTGTCCAGTGTGCTGGTTTTAGTCTGCACACACTCTCTTCTGACTGCACCTTTGGCACCTGGCATTGTCTTCATGACAACCCATTACCCAAGAGTTCCTACATATAGTTTCATCTTTGATGAGAACATCTTCACCTGGTTCAAAATGTCGTCTTGGTGAGAACCATTTCAGACATTCATGAAGTATTAGTAAATATGCTTTAGTCCATCTTTTCCAAAACAAATTAGCACTATATTGTACAGTACTTGCTTTTCCAGCATCTTCCTGTATACTGGTCATTTTTAGAAAAAAAGTCCTGGAAGTATGCTGGATGGAGTCTTGAGTAAAAGCAAATGATTGGGTGTCAGTGCCTCCAAGTCATTCGGATCATCTGATATCTTTGTAAGGGGTCTGTTGCTGATGATGAATTCTGATTCATGCATCACTGTTTGAAGACTTTCGTCATCTAGCATTTCTTGGTTAAGCTCTAAGTTGAGGACTTTTATTATGCTTCTAAGTTGTCTTTCCCGCATGCTGCTTTGGTCTACACTGATAACGAAATAGGAACCAAATAGGAACTGAACTGACAGCCTTTTAGTTTAAAGCCTAGTGACTTAGAGATACCAAAATCAATGACAGAAGAAATCATCTACACTTTATTCACAGCTGATTAAAAGAGAAGAATCCACAATTTGTGTTTGGCCATTATAATGCATCAGTTGTTATTTGGTCAGAAGCAGTGCATTATGGCAAGTGCAGTACAAAGAGATGAATCATTTAGTTTGACTACCATTAGATATTTTAAAATCTTTTTTCAAAAATCACTTGAAACCTGACTATCTATAGTATTGTATCAAATATTTGGCATTTTCTTTGGCATCAGGATACTAGTCTTGAACCAGTGATTGTGATTTGGTTTCCAGTTTTCACATAATTTTGCAAACTGGTTACAACCAACCTGTTTTTACACTACAAAGGTATTTGCCTAAAAGCTGTAACATACTCTGCACTTTGTGTTCATCTGTGTCATTTTGCCCTAGTTTTGGCACCCCACCCCCACTTTAATCATCTAAATGAATGCTGCAGATGCAGGATTTCTTATGGGCAATTGAGAAATGCAGTCAACAGTCCTAAAGATACACTTGGCTCTTGTCCATTAGATGCATAAGAGAGTGTTTCAGACTGTTCTGTAAGATTAAGTATCTGCTTAAATGCCCCCATGACTAAGCAAAAAATGCTGCTGAATTTAAGAGCCCATGTTGTCTTATTGTGAGCTCTGCAAGGTTTAGTCATTAAAAAAAGCAAACACTTTGTTCTTTTTTGCTAATCACAGGTTAGTGGTAAGAAAGCAGTTTTGGCTGATCAAGATATGTAGATGCATAGGAGTGCCATAGGAGTGCTGTTTTAACACTACTTGGTGATCAAAGTTTAAAAGCAGCACAGTTTAAAAATAAAAAAGAAAGAAAAGAAACTTGTGTGCAGATCAGGTAAAAAATATTAAAGTTGTTGATGAATTCTTTGCTTAAATATATGTATGTATGTTTTAAACACATTTGTATATAATTAACAAGTTCATACATCATACTATAGGTACTGGCAAACATGCCTTTTTAGCATTCCGTTGCTTTCAAGGTAAATTGGCATAATGGTAGAGACATTAAAATGTATGCTAAAAAGGCAGGAGACAACAGACATAAATATATTAATCACAATACAGGACCTATACATGCGTCCACAGGGTTTTATTGATTCTTTGTTTGAAATGGTTTGACAGACCTCTGCAAACATTTGCCCACTCCTGAGGTTTGATATACTGTTTCTGCTTTGCACTTCTTGTGCCAAGAAACATACTTTACTTCCTACACTGTTCTTTGTCATAAAAGCCTTAGCATGAAATGTAAATAACCAGTATACCAAGACTACCTAAAATGCTAAGGAAAAGAAAATTTTCATATGCAGTATTTTTCAGTGTTTTTCATGATAGTCAATACTGTTGTGCAACTGTTGTAAATGTAGGAATACAGTATTACTTACCATGGAAAGATCGTCAAAAAAATATGTCACCCTAAAATATTAGCAGACCATCTTCTGCACCACTTTGTGTAAAGTGTTATGGTGCATTTATTGCATCCCTTGAAATATTATTATATTTCTGTAATTCTGGAAAAGGCATTCCTCACATCTGTATAATTTCATTCAATGATGTTGTACAATGGGAAAGTAAAGGTGCTTCCTAGTTACTTCCAGGGCTGGACATTTGTACTTCATTTGGCAATTTGACATTGCTGCATTATTGTGTTTTTGTGTTTTGTATTTCATGTGTGGGTACAGCTGTAGCTTTTTAATGTTTACTACTTTGTGTTTTCTAATAAAGTGTTCATTGAAAACAAGTAATATCTGTGCCCTTCCCCAGCACTCCTTTTTAAGTAAAATTTGCTTGAAAATACGCATTTGCAAATGTCATCCTTAGAACTTGTTAGAGATTTGCCCCCTCTAATTTCAGTATATTGATAAGTAAACTAGCTATGCATCTGTCAGCAAAGAGCTCTCCAGAATTCCCAGATAAGCTGTAATCCTGCTGTTTTTAATAGAATGTGTTGTTATAAAGATTACAAAAGCAAGTTAACTACCTTAGGTCAAAAACAACAAATATGTTTTGTGCTGAAGGTGCACTGAACAATTATATGAAGAAAAAAATTATAGTCTCGAAACAAGCAAACAAAGACAAATCTACAGAATATAAAAACTAGCTTGGCAGAGCAGCTACAAGCCATCAGAAAAGCTGGGAGCTATGATATTCACATAATTAGCTTATCTTCTTATAACTGCACTAAATGCATTTTTCTTTTATCAATTGGAAATTGCACACCAACAATTAATACAGTAATTGAGCCAAATGCATGGAAGCAGAACACTGATTATGCTTCAGGTGACAGCAGAGAATGTAGGATATAATCTAGAATAGAGAAAGAAGGAATATAAAAGCCAGTTTCTCATTGATCTCTGAAAACTGTTTATATTTTGATTTCATTCCAGGAATGTATGGGAACTTCTACATTATTCAATTTAAAAAGTCAAAGGAGTTCTTTGTACAATGTCCAGAAACATATTGTTGTTGTTTCATTGAACCTCAAGCAAGATGTCTCCAGCTAATACCACAGATACACTTATTGGATTTGGGTTGTTTCTTATTTCATTTTTGCCCTCCAGGTGCAAAGCAGGATTCACGGGAGAGCGATGTCAAGACATTGTGCCTTTGAGAGTCCTAAGTCCTCAACGTATGTCCCACTCACAGAACAAAATGCTCTTCAAATCACTGGTGTTTAATCACTGCTAAAAATGCCAATCCCTGTGTTTTTAAATTAACAGGTTTTAGGATTTAAAGTTGATTGATCAATTTTCATATTTTTTTCTCCTTCCTATTAAGAAAAAGTTTTTGTTACTGTGCATTTGTAAATTGTTACCTACAGGCTTCTAATGTTTAATGTGCCATTTTGTTGCTGCATGGTGTGGCCACCTTAAAAAAATTAAATTACCTATCTCTGATTTACCTCCACTTAAGAATGAAAATCTGGTCAATATTTCTATGCCTATTAATTGGCAAACATATACATTTTAATTAATCTGATAAAAGTAATAGTATTTAAAATCATACAGGTATATGGATCTTTGAAGCCTGTAAAATGAACTATTTTTGTCTGAACACAGACTGGCTTTCTTGATAGTGATGAGCACTGGTGATGCACACTGACATGATAGGAATCTGCTCTGGTTGATACTCACTTCTTCTCTTGTCTTTTTTTTTTTTTTTTTTTGCGTTTTTTTTTTTTTTTTTTTTTTCTTCCCTCTCAGGTGCCCCAATGAATTTACTGGTGATCGCTGCCAAAACTACGTAATGGCCAGCTTCTACAGTACGTCTATTTCCTCTTTCTGTCTGTGCCTGAATCTGAGCATGCTCAATCAAAACAGCTTTCTGTTTCATTTTCTTCTCAAATATAGACAGATTAGCATATATTATCAATTTGTGTTTTATTTTTTAATTGTAAATGGGCACTGGAACACACTCATACTTCAAAATGACACTTTTAAAAATACAGTACTGTAGTAAGAAATAAAAAGCACACACTGCATATTTAATAGTTTACATGAATACAAGTAAGAACCCTAATAGCTTAGGAGAATCCATTAACTTAAATTATATGCAGAGAGAGCTGAATTCATATAAGGGAAGTTTGTAGGCGATTTGTATGTAATGTGTGTATGTATATATGTATGTATATATATATATATAATATAATTTTCTTGGTATAATATAATGAATCCAAGCACATACAGTGAACACCCTTTTCACTTAATACAGTAAATCTCTGTAAGGTTTGTTGATTTGTAAAGGTACCTGTAAGGAATTCAGTGTTGTTAGGCTGAAAATCAGTCATTTCACTAGAAGCAAAACCATAAAGACCAACACCATGTAGTTCTGTGAAAAACATTTTTCTGTGTCAAGCTACAGATTGTTAGTTTATCCAGTTTTAGCCAGTTTTTTTTCTCGTTTTTACATAAGCAAATAAATTAATAAAACTAGCAAGTATTACTCTCTGACATAATAAAATAAGTATTATTTGTATGGTATAAATCTGTCTTTCTTTGCTTTTTGCTAAGCTTTTATCTTTATACCTACAACTATACAGTATACTCCAATTCCTGACAATTGTCTGGAAAATGTTATTGTGCTGTGAATAACTCTAATTTATAAGGTTCTACAGTTGTTTTAATTAGAGTATGTATTCAGTCTACAGAGATCACACCTATCCTATATTAATTTAGGAATTCATTCCACCTCAAAACTAAATGAAAAAGTGTAAAATGAGAGAATGAAAACTTCTACTAATTTTTGTAACATCCATCATGTGAAGTAAATTTTCTTCCTCATAGATAGTTTATTCAATGTACAAAACTTGAAATTGTTCCCAATGACTGCAAAACCTCCAAATTATTTAAAAAAATACCATATGTTTTACCAATATCCTTTTTTCTAAGACTGTTTACCTGTTTCTTGTTAGTGAACTGAAATTGTTTAATCCTTTAAAGCAAGTGATAATGTCTGTAATCTAAGTCAATTATTAAAAATACACTTTCAAGTGACAAATATATGTTAAACTAAAGAAGAAATGCAATAAAGAAATAAACTACAGCAAGATTTGTCCAAACAAGAAAAAATAAGCGAAAATATTTAATATCCAAAAACTAAACATTAACTTATTAACCCTTAAGACTTAACTTACTGAAATAAGAGGCCATTTTGAAAAATACTGAATGTTCAGAAGTGAACAAGTGAGTATACCATCAGTATATACTGTAATAAAGTCATCATAACAAAGAAAGAATAGCAGTTGGTGTGACTATACAGTCATTCCCTTAGCTGTTAAATAGAAGCAGTTAAATTATAAGTAGATCTGGAAAATTGGTGAGTTAAACACTCCATTTTCAGTTTTGATGTATTCCTGCTACACAAAGACTAAATCGCTAAATGGAATGTCCATTTTTTTTAGTAAAATCTGTTTGTGGTTAATTGTAATTATAGTTTTTAAGGAAAAAGTAGCCTAGGAACAGCAAGCATATCTAGCATCTTCAAACACTAACTAGCTAGCAGTAAGCACAAACAAATCTTGATCAGTTTAGCAAAAAATAATAACCCATTTCTAGTAATTATCAACCCACACCCTACTTTTGACGGTTCACATCTTCACATCACTGTTTTAATCATTAAAAGCATTTGAACATCCAAAATTGGTGCACAGACCAGGCCAATACCTTTATTACAGTCTGTGCTTGGGGAAAAAAATATTAGTTTATGTCATCTATGAAATGAGAAGTAAACTATTTTGATTCATTATTCAAAAAGAGTTTCATTTTGAGCAAAAAGTAAATACTAGCTTTTTCTGAATTTCACAGAGAAGCTCCACTATATGGTTAATTTCTGACACTGTACCTTGAAACAAAAATCAGCTTTGGTCAGAAGTTTCAATAACACAAGGACTGATGTCAAATTATGAAATCAATTGGAATTAAAGCCTGGAACTCTTCAAAACCAGGGTCAACATGCTTCGCCTGCTGAATCCATACGATTGTAGCTAAATTTAGTTTGGTGTTTTTTTTTGTTTTTTTAGCATTTTGTTCTCAAAATATATAACTTTCTGCCTTGTCTGGCATTTGTTTGTGCATGCAATACACATTAAACCAGTGATTCGAGTGTTTTTAATCTTTTTGTGTTATTTCTACAAAACAAATCGGTGAACATTTCTGGAGTTCCAGAGGATTTACAGCAACCAAGAAATTCTTCAGAAGTGGAACTCTCGATGCAGATGACATATAACTTGTATCCATTCATTTTATTTTTTAGCTGCAGCAGTGTAAACTTGTTTCTCACTGTGGTAGATAAATCTGTCATACACTATATTGTTAATAACTTAGAGCTGGTTTTGTTAAAAAAAAAAATGGCCGGCTAGTCTAAAGTATTTTGTCTCAATTTAAATCAACAAGCAGTTTTCATTACTGTTTTGACATCCTTTTTCACCTATATCCCAAAGACAAAATCTAACCCAATAAACACTAACCCATGCCCACAAATACCATATAGAAAGAAAAACTAATATTGCCTGTAGTGTAATGCTAAAACTTTTTTTTTTCCATGGAGAAGGACATATTTTCACATTTACAGCCTATTCTAAATCCAGTGCTTTGAACCACCTTAACATAATCGACTGCAAATCAGTAACTCTTCATTTCATTATATGATAGATAGATAGATACTTTATTAATCCCAAAGGGATTAGAAATAATAATGAATTATTATTAAACACTGAACTCGCACAGTTTTATCTTCCAGAATTTGTTTTCCACTTGCATTTTTCAGTGTGCTTTTCAAGTCTGCGAAGCTCAATATATAAACTCTTTAATGTACTGTAGTGTACTACCTCTTTGTTCTTAGGCTAAAAATGTTTTTGAGTGAACCCTTTCTTTTCTGTCAATAATCTACATGACACCTTTACTCCAGGGATTACTTTTTCTTTGAAGTTTTAATCTTTCAACATATAATATTTTTAACACCTGGGACCTGCCACCATCACTGGAGCAATCAGAACATTATAAAGTATTTCGGTGGTGGTAGCACCATAACACTGAAAAAATAGTCAAAACTTTTTTAAGGGAACATTTGATTTCTTATTTATATATTATGTTTATGGATTATCAGAAGAGGCCTTCAATGATTAATGCTATAAAAATGTGCAGTGTTGAGAGTGAACATTGTAGTAAGTTAAAAACTGTCATGTAAAGAATTGTAAACTTCAGGGAAGTTTACTTCTGCACTCCCGGTCTTTGGTTATCACCAAGTATTGCTAAAAGAGTTTGGAATTCCTCTTGCTTTTTCACAAACACAGTGTAAGTAATATAGATTTAACATTGTGTTTTAAAGGCAGTCTAAAGAAATTTCTAAGTAATTTTTATCTTTGTACTTATTTAAAGAAAAACTCGCATATTATAAAAATCTCTCAAATGATAGGTTGTATGTGAATAGTTTTGATCTTTGAAGATGAACAAACTTGCAAGATGCTCATTATCTTTAACAAAGTAAAAGTGTTGCATTTTTTCTTTTAAACAAGTCTGCTTATTAAATTATTATTTTTGTCAATGAAAGTCAATGCAGGAAACATGACAGCTAAGGTCAGATTACTTGCAATTGTTCATGTCTAATTTTCCAGACTGACACAGGAAATGGTGACAGATCCGTTAAAGGCAGGCTGATCTTCTGATTACTTGGCGCAAAAGGCTTGAAGGTTGTTTTAAAAAAAGTCAAGACACATTTAGATTGTATTCTTTCTTCATTTTTAAGTAAAAAAGAAAATGCCCACAATTAAAGGCATTATGTACAAATTTCCTCATTTCTGTTTGCAGGCAGAATTTGTATCAGTTTCTAGTTAATGAGTAATGAGTTTAGAATATGTCTCATTAGGTGGATAAAGCATTCTCAATATAGTGTACTTGATGTATTTTAGTATTCATTTGTAGCTTTACAAATATGATTTTAATATTCTGAAATAAACCAAAAATAAAGATAAATCTATACATATAAAAGGCAAAGCCCTCAATGACCCATCACTAATTCTCCCACTTTCCATATAGGTGAGAAGCTGAAATTTCACGTGCTCATTCCTTGCAGTGTACTTACAAAAGTTAGGTATGTTTCATGTCCTATTGCAACACCCAAGGGGGGGGTAACGGGTGTACCCTCTAAACTGTATATATAGATAGGGGAAACCCCTCCTCACTATTTCTGCGACTTCCAATATACGTAGGAAGCCCAAATTTCCCATGCTCATCCTTTACACTGTACTTACAAGCGCTGAGTATGTTTCATTTCGCGCCGTGCCCCATAACGAACTTTAGAAAATAATGTCTCTTTTGGCGGTTCTCACCATTATGTCGTAAGGAACTTTCAGAACTGACCTCTCCTTTTGGCGGTTTAATTTCTTATTTACGTTCACAGACAATTTATTTCACTGCAGAGGCGCACAAGGGCCGCTCCCCAGTCCCCCTTACTTTTTCTGCGCGGCCACTGTCTGCACACCTACCACATAGTTGTCTCCCTGCCTAAAAATGTGCATTTCTCATGCACAACATTTACAATCATAAATTAAACTCTTTACAATCATCAAATTCACTCTCAATACTAAAATACGCCTAGGACAATTACATTGACAATCATGTTACGTTATTTTTAAAATGTTTCCTTTTCTTTTTTATAACTTCTTTAACACAGTACTTCTCCGCTGTGAAGCACGGGTATTTTGCTAGTAAAGATATATGAGCATTAGTAAATGGGCACCAAATAAAGTAACAAGGTTATATCTCCTGAAAGCTTAAAGATGATTGACTTAAATCAGTAAAACAGCTGAAACTGAAATGCATTAATCAATTTTAACAGATAAGACACAAAAGCAAAGTAAATTTACTGTTTTAAATTCTTAATTATCCAGTATTGGCAAAAGAATTGCCACAATTGTCTATTAATTATTCTAATCTACTTATGAAAAGTTTTTGACTATGTCACCCGTTTCTAGTAAGGCTCCAGATTTTTCCCTGTTCTATAAACATTTTGCTAATAGTTTCTTTTTATGTTTAAGGATAAAGACAATATACAATATTTTCAAAGTTCATAGCACTAAATTATGAATAATTGCATTGAAAATATTAGTAAATCATCTGTCAGCTTGTAACACCAACAGATAATAATGTTACAATGCAAATCATCCATCTCTTCATTGTCAGAACTTGCTTTTTCTTTTACAAGGTCACCATTAAGGAGAGCCTAATTAGCAATGTTGGTAGTAAAACAGGGCCCAGCCCATTGACAGAACACTTACCTATTAATGAGCACATTAAATCAAGAGTATCCAGACAAAACCTACATAGAGCTTGGAAGAGCATGCATACTGCACAAAGACATTGGCCAGGCTGAGAATTGAACTAGATGTATGGTTGGCTAAGTAGTTCAGCATAAGGTTGTAAGTTCTGCAAGGCTAACCTGTAGTAGGCATGTAGCATTCACTCCTATTAGCAATTAAAGGAAAGTTATTTATTACATTATTAATGGTAAAGTATTATTTTACCTTTATACAAATAGAAACAGACCTTTGCAAATCCTGAAAAGTATGCTAATTATAAAATAAAGTTTATAAAGAGTGAGTTAGTATTACTATAATAACACCCTTTTAAAAGACAGAACATATGAAAATTTGTACTTGACTTTAATAATGAAAATCACCTTCAGCTGCAAGTCAAAGTTATATGCCATTAGGAAGCAATCATAGTGATATAATAATTTAAAAAGATTTAGAAAATAAAAACTTCAAACTTTGCAATACATCATGCAATTCTACTTATGACCAGTATTCTTCTTTAACTCTAGTTTCCTCTCTCCAAGATATTCTTCAGTTTTTTTTAGTTTTTTTTTTTTAATTCAGGATTTGTTTCAAAATATTCATGATCTTTAAGCACCTATTCTTATATTTTTGTTTATAGGTTATCAATTATTTTTAATAGAATGCTCTTTGACGTAGTATGTTTAATTTTTTTTTCTCATTTGAATGTGAGCTCAGTATGTTTCTTCTCTCCTTGCTTTTCTGTAATACATCGAAGAACTTTATTTAAAGAGATTGGAAGGATTAGCTCTACCTTCAAATATTTAAACAAATGTAGGAAACCACTCTCTAATGTTCTTTGCTGCTGCTCTACATAGTACTTCATTGAGTCTTTAACTAGAAGAATGTGGGAAGTTTCTAAAAAAGTAGCATTTATAATGTTTGGCTAAAATAATGTTAGCTGTAAAATAAGGTGCTTTCGTTATACAAAGTTTTTCTGCTTAAAGTTGTAAAAGTAATGAATATTCCATATAAATACCTTCGTCAAGAAATCCTTAAATGATCAGCTTCCCTTTGTACATCATTATGCTAATTTATTCCTAGATGACTTACTTTTCAAGTGTTTCCAGTCATTAGAAATGGCCAATTTTACAGAACGTTTTCCAATTGTATGAGAGCATAAAAAGCCTGCACCCGAGTGATGCTTTTATGTTTTAAAGATAGTGACTGTTTCATCTCTTGATATTTTTCTGCAGTAATTACCATATGCACTTTTCCAGTAAACATAACTCAAAACACATACATCTTTAGACGACCAGTGCCTCATTTTGTTGTTTACTACTTTTCACATGTTCTTGTGTAATAATAAATGAAAATGACACGGTAATCAGCAAGTATACATGTCAGTTATCTTAAGTACAGTATGGAGTAATGTTCATTTCTGAAACTGTTTTTCCTTTCTCTTTCTTTTCAACTTGTTTTCGTTGGCAGAGCATCTTGGGATTGAATTTATGGGTATGAAACACTCTTTCCTTTTAGCTTGCAGACCTGGACTCTTAGGATTTTGAAACTTTCAGTTTTTAACTCAAACTAGTTTCTGTGTAATTTATAAGGGATCATACAGCCATAACTATTAAATGGAAAAACATGAATATTAATAAATTACAGGTGACAAGTACCAAATTCTTAAAAATATGTGATTCTCTGCATAATTTCACTAGTGTAATGTCAAGAATCATTCTGGAATTTTTTTTTTACCATTAGTTAATTTTAAATGTACTTCCAATATCAGTTTTAAAACTGTTAGCTACTTTTTGGCATAATTATTAATGGTACATTTTGATGACTTTGGTTTATGCCAGATATCTTTGTACTCTACCATGTAGTTAGTACAACAACATATTCTGTTAAATACTGAGATATATTTCTAGGCATAGGTTAGGAAAAGAGAAATTGAAATCAGAATATATTAATCTAAATCCTTTAGAATTCATGATTGTACACACAGTTCCATTGTTATGCTGTATGGGGTATCCCTTCAAACTTTGCTTAGCCTTTCCAAGCATTGCTCCTTCTCTCTTTTTCCATTATCAAGCATGTTATTCCAAGCCCTTCCATGTTATTCCAGTTGACTCTTCCAGTTTTTTTTTCTTCCATTTCATTGAGTGTCTCCCTGTCTTCCTCACCCTCATATTTTCTCTTTCACTACATTGTCAGTGAAAATGATTGATAACTTTTGTTTTGTCAATTTAAAACAGCTGTTGTTTCATGTTAATGATTGTCTAATTTGTCAAATGTTTGATTTGCAAAGGCTTGTTCACAGGAAATGTTGATTTTTCATTGCACTTTATTATAGTTGACACATTTCTTGTGTCTTGTTTAAGAATAATTTACTCATGTAACACTAATGAACAATGATTTTTAGACATGAATTGTATTTATTCATTGTATAACTTAGGAGTGTGCTATTCTAAAATATAGCAAAACTTTGAAAATCTAGTGAAATAAATTGGTTTTAAATAAGTATCATAGTTTGATTAAAGTACAGCCTTTTCAAAGGTGTCAAGATATTATGAAAGAAAGCATTAAATGTCCAATTCTAAGCACATGACCTGTGAACAAAGCTATAGGCCTACATTTAGTTTAAAATATGTTAGATAAATATTTTTTATGCATTGTACAAAACAAAAAAAACTGAATGTATTGCTTATTAGAATTACTTTAGCTATTTGTTTTCCCTTATATATGCCCAGATGTATATGCAGTATATTTTATATGTATAGGCAAAAAGTGTACTTTATTTCATGCAGACATGGATGTTATATCCAAGCATCTTTGAGATATTTTGATGTCCCTTCTTTCTGTTTTTAAAATTTGACCCAGGCTACCTTAGTAAAACCATGTTCAACAAGTACCAAGCAGTGATACAATTTTAAGTTTCAAAAAACTACAACAGTTTATTTGGATTTTCCTTTTGATTAGAATTTTTCAGGTATAAAAATCTGATCAATTAAATTATTTATGCCTTATTAGTTACTGCATTAGTTATTGTCCTTATTATGACTAAAACTTAACTACAAACAAGAATTAATTTCTACAACATATTTTTGCTAAGATGTCTGTGTTGTGCCTTTTCATTGGCTTTCGAGCTGTCTTAAGGGTCTTTTGAAAAGTGTGCTGTAGAAACCACGAGCAACAAAGAATACGACACAGAAGGTGATCTTAACAACAAAGATGCTAGTGAAACACCGAATGGTACTGATAGCATTAACAGCAACTACTAAGCCAGTTAGGATGAACTTCATCACCTCACTTAAACGCACAGCTACCACCACTCCATGAAAATATCCTGCAGCATTTGTCCTGCACCAACACTTCTTCATACCACTTACCCCAATTAACCCAGAGAAACCAATCATATTCTGGGCCTCACTCACTCATTAGCTCTTATTACTAGAAATGCACCTCTGGAATAGTTAATATCTGTCTTTTTTTGCACTTAAGTTTATAGTTTGAGAATGTCAGTATATATTGTTGATTATTCATTTATTTCACAGTGTTTATTGTCATGCCCATATACAATGCAAGAAGCAGTGTTTTAGCATTACTACATTCTTTGTATTAAACAATGACACTTTTTTTACTTTCAACTGTTAAAAGTACAAATAGTTTGTTATAAGTACAGTATTCCATTAACAAATGCAGATTTACAACCTTAATCTTCACATAATTTTCCAATGTTGCTTTTGAGCATACTCAAAAAAAAATACAATTCCAGCAGTATTCCAAGCTGTTCCAAGAAAGCTCACAGCAGGCCAATTTAAGACCACTGGTTAACTCAAACAGTTAGAAAACCAACACAGATACAAGTTGAATGTGCTGATTCCATCTACATAGCTCAGGTCATAAATTGAACCCAAGTCTGAGGAGCTGGGGAACACCTGGACTAACCATTACACTACTTTAATTGCCTAAAAAATGACATATTAGTGATCCACAAGTGCTCAAAAATAATATCCATGTCTGTTCAGAATTTAATTTACAAGTCATATTTTGAAATAACTCTTTAATTTATAGCATTTATATTTTTTTATTATTAAGATAAATCAAATGTGATTCAGAAATATAATTTTTTTTCTTGTTTTTTTTCTAGAAGCTGAGGAACTGTACCAGAAACGTATTCTAACTATTGCAGGCATATGTATTGCCCTTTTGGTTGTTGGCATTATGTGTGTTGTAGCCTACTGCAAAACAAAGTAATTCAGTTTTTTCTGTTTATTCAATGATTATATAAGTAGACAATTTAAATGTTTGTATTAGTATGTAGCTGTACGAAAGACTGTACGAAAAATGATCCAGAATTGTATAGTTAATTTATTTAAGAGTGGACACACAGTAGATAAGATCAAATATAGAATGGAGAGAAGAAAATGCATAACAATTATCATATATCTAGTAAACGAGGAGTATGCTCCTGAAATGCCCTATGTTTGGCTTGACAAAAATACAATTAGAGAGATGCTTTTGCTATACTTTTTGAAGATGTCAGTAATATTTTGATTTATGGATACTTTAAGAATTTTTCAAAATTTAATGTGGATAATTCATAAAACTTTGATTCTACTATTAACTGTTGTTGCAAAGCATAAGCTGTTCCATCTGACATCAGGTAGAAAACTGCTTGAAATCTGATCATTGTACATAACAAGGAGTGCAGCACTTTATTTATACATTTAATTTGCTTAAAATAGGAAACAGAGAAAAAAGCTTCATGATCGCCTAAGACAAAGCTTGCGATATGAAAGAAACAATACAAACAGTCTTGCAAATGGACCTCATCACCCAAACCCCACAACTGAACATGTCCAATTAGCGCATGTAAGTTGTTTTTGACTGTTTTCTAAATGATGTCCTGACATGTTGTAAATGTAGTTTATATGCTGTTTATTTTTGATATAAAAAATAAGTTCTGGTTGTTAAATTAGCAGTTGTGATTTTTCTGTTGTGCTTTGAGGCATAAAAAGCAAACTTCCTTAGCTTACATGCATATTTATCTCACTTAACACTAGAATCCCTGAAACCAATAAAAATATTTGTAGTGCCGTACCATCTTAAATTCCCTCGCACCTAATCATCAGAGTCTTTGTTTTGCAAATGTGTCAATCAATACAAGCAGCAAACAGCCTGCTCTCTCACCCCCCACTGAGGCAGCTGAAGTCAAGTCAGATGCAAAATTCTCAGAGCTGAAGTCTGAAGTTGTCTGGATTGTAATAGGGTAAACAATATATTGTTGTTTGAAATACATACATTTTAAATGTGTTCCGTGTCTAAAACAATCTGTGTAAATGTAGGATGACATGAAATGTGAGGTAAGAAGTGTTGAACACATAACTAACTAAAACAAACTTTTTCATATTATAGTAATAATGACACAATGCTGACGTGAAGTATAATGTGTAAAGACTGAAGTCCAAATATCAAATGAACACTTTCACAAAAGTTATAACAAAACAACTGTGCTTTTATATTTAAGAATATAACCAAAGAAAAAAAAATATTTAATTTACATACTGCTGTCAATGTGTTAAAAACCGAAGCCCAAATATCAATCGACACAAACTAAACATATCAGCTTTGCTGGTGCAGAAGTAAGAACTCCTGTCATATAATCAAAAAGTTGTTGGTTTGAGCCTGGGTCATCCCTGTATTTACGGTTTTTAGTAGTGAGCTGCTGTTATATTTACTATTATATAATATCCATCCATCCTCTTCTGCTTATCCGAGGTCGGGTCGCGAGGGCAGCAGCTTGAGCAGAGATGCCCAGACTTCCCTCTCCCCAGCCACTTCTTCTAGCTCTTCCGGGAGAATCCCGAGGCATTCCCAGGCCAGCCGGGAGACATAGTCCCTCCAGCGTCCTGGGTCTTCCCTGGGGCCTCCTCCCAGCTGGACGTGCCCGGAACACCTCACCAGGGAGGCGTCCAGGAGGCATCCTGATCAGATGCTCGAGCCACCTCATGTGACTCCTCTTGATGTGGAGGAGCAGCGGCTCTACTCTGAGCCCCTCCCGGATGACTGAGCTTCTCACCCTATCTTTAAGGGAAAGCCCAGACACCCTGCAGAGGAAACTCATTTCAGCCACTTGTATTCACGATCTCGTTCTTTCGGTCACTACCCATAGCTCATGACCATAGGTGAGGTAGGAACATAGATCGACTGGTAAATTGAGAGCTTTGCCTTACGGCTCAGCTCCTTTTTCACCACGACAGACTGATGCAGAGCCCGCATCACTGCGGACGCCACATAGCTCCACCTGTCGATCTCGCGCTCCATTCTTCCCTCACTTGTGAACAAGACCCTGAGTCTCCTCCACTTGGGGCAGGATCTTGCCTCCAACCCTGAGAGGGCACTCCACCCTATTCTGGCTGAGGACCATGGTCTCGGATTTGGAGGTGCTGATTCCCATCCTAGCCGCTTCACACTCAGCTGCGAACCGATTCAGAGAGAGAAGATCACGGCCTGATGAAGCAAACAGGACAACATCATCTGCAAAAAGCAGTGACCCAATGCTGAGTCCACCAAACCGGACCCCCTCAACACCCTGGCTGCGCCTAGAAATTCTGTCCATAAAAGTTATGAACAGAATCGGTGACAAAGGGCAGCCCTGGCGGAGTCCAACTCTCTCTGGAAACGGGCTCGACTTACTGCCAGCAATGCGGACCAAGCTCTGACACCGGTTGTACAGGGACCGAACAGCTCTTATCAAGGGGTCTGGTATCCCATACTCCCGGAGCACCCCCAAAAGGATTCCCCGAGGGACACGGTCGAACATCTTTTCCAAGTCCACAAAACACATGTAGACTGGTTGGGCAAACTCCCATGCATCCTCCAGGACTCTGCTAATGGTGTAGAGCTGGTCCACTGTTCCACAATCAGGATGAAAACCACACTGTTCCTCCTGAATCCGAGGTTCGACTATCCGACGGACTTTCCTCTCCAGAACCCCCGAATAGACTTTTCCAGGGAGGCTGAGGGAGCGTGATCCCTCTGAAGTTGGAACACACCCTCCAGTCCCCCTTCTTAAAGAGGGGGAGCACCACCCCAGTCTGCCAATCCAGAGGCACAGTCCCCAATGTCCATGTGAGGTTGCAGAGATGTGTCAACCAAGACAGTCCTACAACATCCAGAGCCTTGAGGAACTCCGGGCGTATCTCATCCACCCCTGGGGCTCTGCCACCAAGGTACTATTATATAATAAAAACATGCATTTCATTTGAGTCTGTAACACCCGGTCCAAGTTTTTGCTACTTGTAAAAGATATTGCTAAAGGGATATAAGCAGAAACACAAACGCTGGTGAATTATGTCTTCTTGGTATCTTGTTGTCACTTGAATTTTTGTTTTATTTAGTTTTATTCTTGAGTAAAAGCACACTTGTTTTGTTATACCTCTGCAAAGTGTTTAGATTACGTTCCAATAACCACTTGAATGATGTCAAATCTGTCTCTGCCCCTCTCACACATACATTCATACATGTAAACGTTATTATTTGAAAATGCCAAAATGTCATTTGAACATGAGTTGCCATTTGATTTTTTTTTTTTTTTTTTTATTTCGATCTTGCCCAATCTCCACGTTATGGTGCATGGTACTGAGAATGCAGACAGACTTCTACTTTTTGAGCGCATACACCGTCAGCATGGTACTGCCAGATCTAAACAATAGCGTGGAGAATTGCTTGCTTACTGAAGTGACTTTAGCTGCAGGTGGAAGTCCCACTTTATTTATTGTGCCAAGCAGTGTTATGTTGCAGTGCAGCAGTCGCAACAGCCAGCGAAAATGCTGTGAAGAAGTTGTCTGTTACGGTTCTGCCTTTGTCCAGAAACGTCTCCATAAGCTTTTTGACCACAGTCTTGGAAAGTCTTTCTCCCGTGGAACGATTGGCATCTTTTACTAAATAAGGAGTTGCATTGCACATGTATTTTGTCTCCAAATCTGCCACAATCCAAAACTTTATGCCAAATTTTTCAGGCTCGGTGGAGATGCATTGCGAGAAAGGACAATGGACCTTGGTTAGAAACAGTTGCTCAGCAACGGTAAAATGTTGCCCTGGGTTGTAGCTCAAATCACAGTTCTAAACAAAATGTTGCTAGATGTCTGAGATCACTTCAAATCTGTCATTTTCACATGTTCTACACGGGTGTCTTTGTTATCAAAGCGCAAATGCTGCATGATAGTCTGATAGCAGTCATGGCATTGTATCTTTGATTGCCGGTACAACAAATAGTTCTGACCAGGCATCAACCACAGCACCAACTGTGGTCATCGCTGCTCTTGTGAAAAGAATGGGAATAAACTCATGTCAACTCAAAGGGGGAGAGTCACGTTTGTTGTACCACGTGAACGTGTCTGAGAGAATAAAACTGAATTTAAAAAAAAAAAAGCTTACTTTTACAAGTAGCAATATATTCACAGGCGTGTTATTATATAATAGTAATAATAACAGCTCAATACTGAAAACGATAAATGCGGGGAGGACTCGAACCCACAACCTTTTGATTACGAGACAGCAGTTCTTACCTCTGCACCACCCAAACGGACATGTCTACTTTTTGTCAATTGATATTTGGGTTTTGGTGTTTACACTTTGATAGCAACATGTACAGTTAGGTCCATAAATATTGGACAGAGACAACTTTTTTTCTAATTTTGGTTCTGTACATTACCATAATGAATTTTAAATGAAACAACTCCGATGCAGTTGAAGTGCAGACTTTCAGCTTTAATTCAGTGTGTTGAACAAAAAGATTGCATAAAAATGTGAGGCAACTAAAGCATTTTTTAACACAATCCCTTTATTTCAGGGGCTCAAAAGTAATTGGACAAATCAAATAACTGGAAATAAAATGTTCATTTCTAATACTTGGTTGAAAACCCTTTGCTGGCAATGACAGCCTGAAGTCTTGAACTCATGGACATCCCCAGATGCTGGGTTTCCTTTTTTTTAATGCTCTGCCAGGCCTTTACTGCAGCGGCTTTCAGTTGCTGTTTGTTTGTGGGCCTTTCTGTCTGAAGTTTAGTCTTCAACAAGTGAAATGCATGCTCAATTGGGTTAACATCAGGTGACTGACTTGGCCATTTAAGAATTTTCCACTTCTTTGCTTTAATAAACTCCTGGGTTGCTTTGGCTGTATGTTTGGGTGGCATTTCATGATATAGATAGACAATGACCCAAATCACTTTGACTGCATTTAGCTGGATTTGAGCAGACAGTATGTCTCTGAACACCTCAGAGTTCATTCGGCTGCTTCTGTCCTGTGTCACATCATCAATAAACACTAGTGTCCCAGTGCCACTGGCAGCCATGCACGCCCAAACCATCACACTGCCTCCACCGTGTTTTACAGATGATGTGGTATGCTTTGGATAATGAGCTGTTCCACGCCTTCTCCATACTTTTTTCTTGCCATTATTCTGGTAGAGGTTGATCTTGGTTTCATCTGTCCAAAGGCTGGTTTTCCAGAACTGTGCTGGCTTTTTTAGGTGTTCTTTAGCAAAGTTCAATCTAGCCTTTCTATTCTTGAGGCTTATGAGTGGCTTGCACCTTGCAGTACACCCTCTGTATTTACTTTCATGCAGTCTTGTCTTTATGGTCGACTTGGAAATCAATACGCCTACCCCCTGGAGAGTGTTGTTCACTTGGTTGACTGTTGTGAAGGGGTTTTGTCTTCACCATGGAAATGATTCTGCGATCATCCACCACTGTTGTCTTCCGTGGACGTCCAGGTCTTTTTGCGTTGCTGAGTTCACCAGTGCTTGCTTTCTTTTTCAGGATGTACCAAACTGTAGCTTTTGCCACTCATAACAGTGTAGCAATTACTCGGATGGGTTTTTTCTGTTTTCGCAGCTTAAGGATGGCTTCTTTCATCTGCATGGAGAGCCTCTTTGACCACATGTTGTCTGTTCACAGCAAAATCTTCTACGTGCAAGCACCACACCTCAAATCAGCTCCAGGCCTTTTGTCTGCTTAATTGATAATGACATAACAGTGGACTTGCTCACACCTGCTCATGAAATAGCCTTTGAGTCAATTGTCCAATTACTTTTGAGCCCCTGAAATGAAGGGATTGTGTTAAAAAAATGCTTTAGTTGCCTCACATTTTTATGCAATCTTTTTGTTCAACCCACTGAATTAAAGCTGAAAGTCTGCACTTCAACTGCATCTGAGTTGTTTCATTTAAAATTCATTGTGGTAATGTACAGAACCAAAATTAGAAAAACGTTTTCTCTGTCCAAATATTTATGGACCTAACTGTATATGGAATAATTTCTTTTTCTTTGGTTATATTCTTGAATAAAAGCACACATGTTTTGTTATACCTTTTGTGAAAGCGTTTATTTGATATTTGGATATCAGTCTTCACACAATATACACTTCACGTCAGCATTTTGTCATTATTATTATAATATGAAAAGCGTTTCTGTTCTTGTTATGTATTCAACATTTCCTGTCATTCTACATTTACACAGATCACTGTAGACACAGAACACACATGAAATGTATGTATTCCAAATAACAATATATTATTTACCTTATAGAGTTCCAGATACCTTGCTCCCAGCTCTGAGAATTTTGTGTCTGACTTGACTTCAGCTGCCTCTGTGGGGAATGAGTGAGCAGGCTGATTGACATATTTGCAAAACAAAGACACTGATGATGAGGTGTGAAGGAATTTAAGGTGGCCCATCAATACAAATATTTTTGTAGGCTTCAGGGATTCTAGTGTTAATAAATTACCTTAAGCCAGACAAGCTGATATCTTGAGCTCAATTTTCAATAACTCACCTTTAGGCTAACCTCCTATTTTGAGATGTCCATTAGCAGCCCAAATCTGTATCAAAAAATTATGTTTCCTTATTTGTCAGACTTGTTTAAATTTAATTGTTTGCTTTCAGAGAGTCAAATGAAAAAAAGTCAAACCAAGTGGGCTAAAGATATTATCAAATTATATCATTGCCATATTTAACACTAGAATTACCAGAGCCTACGAAAAAACTCGTAGATCCGTCCCACCTTAAATCGCTTCTCACCTCTCCGTCAGCGTCTTTTGTCCTTTAAATGTGTTGACAAGCAGTAAGCAGTCTGCTATCACATCCCCCACCCTGCACAGTTTTCTCAGCTCAAGTCTGTTTACCTTCATGTCAGTTGCTTGGAGTTGTATAGAATGAGAAGTCATGCAAAATCACACCTTTTATAAATACTATATCATTATTTGGAACACATGCATTTCATGTGTGTTTTGTGTCTACAACAATCTGTGTCAGGGGTGCCTACACTTTTTCAGCTTGCGAGCTACTTTTAAAATGACCAGGTCAAAATGATCTACCTACATTAAAAATGCTATGCATATATATATATATATATATGAGTATCAGAGGTGGGTGTGTATATATCTATACTAATAAAAGGCAAAGCCCTCACTGACTGACTGACTGATTGACTGACTCACTCACTCACTCATCACTAATTCTCCAAGTTCCCGTGTAGGTAGAAGGCTGAAATTTGGCAGGCTCATTCCTTACAGCTTACTTACAAAAGTTGGGCAGGTTTCATTTCGAAATTCTACGCGTAATGGTCATAACTGGAAGCTATTTTTCTGCATATACTGTAATGGAGTTGAGCTCGAAAGCCGTGGGGGCGGAGTTTCGTGTGACATCATCACGCCTCCCACGTAATCACTTGAACTGACTGTCAACGCAGTGTGTAGAAAACCAGGAAGACCTCCAAAAAGCGCTGAAGAAAACATGCATTATATAATTGAGAAGGCAGCGAAACAATAAGAAGCGAGCGACTGACATATACAACCATATTCATGAGTGCTGCTACTTCAGAAACAAAGCACGGTGGAAACTTAAAGTTTAAATTAAGTTCATAGACAGGCTGCCGCTGGTGTTTGTAATTTAGTGCCTGCCCATATAAGGCCGTCCGTCAGCGGCAATCCAATAGAAACACTGCCGCTAAATATTCACGGGTGAAGGAATGTGCTTATGCAGAGGAAGATGAGATGGTCAGGGTGGTGTTTGGCACAAACTCAGCGAAACTGCGAGAGAAACTTTTAAGTGCCAGGTCTTAGCTGACATTACATACAGCCGTGGACATCACACGAGATGGCACCAGCACAGCTGGGAACCTTCGATGCAAGAACACCAAGCGGCTCACGTGAACTGACGCAGTGCACAGACAAAAAGCAACAGTTCCAAAGAGTGCTGAACAAAAACCGAATTACACAATTGAGAAGGCAGCAAAAAAATATGAAGCGTCTGATACATACAAGCATATTCATAAGCGCAGCTACTGCGGAAACAAAGCACACGGTGCAAAAAGTGAATGTCCCTCTAAAGGAAGACAGTGTAAAAAAAAAAACCCGTGCATGCAGTGTGTGATGTCTCAAATAAAGAGGAAGACGAGCTGTTTATTGATGCAGTAAGAAACGAATCGATGAATGAAACCTCTTATCTTTACAACGATTGACAAACACGGAATGTAACTTGAACACAACACATCGTACAAATACGACCCTGATTGAAACAAATAATGATAATCAAATCCTTGATGACAGCAACACTCAATAACACTCACAAAACAATTACTGTATATTGACAATCATGTTACGTTATTTTTAAAAAGTTCCCTTTTCTTTTTCATAACATCTTTAACACACTACTTCTCCACTGCGAATATATATATATACCCCAATCTACATACTCTCAAATAGACAAGCCACACGCCGTGGCGCAATTGTAGAGGCTTCGCCTCTAGCGCCGACATCCGAAGTTCGATTCCCGAGAGGGGATGTACTGAGTATGTACGCGCGCGTCTCGATTCATTTTAACCTCGCATCTCCTTGGTTTGGGACGTATGAAAAAATATGCGGTTAACGCAGAATCATGTTATGTTATTTTTAAAATCTTTCCTTTTCTTAGCACAAGCACAGCTGAGAAGCTTCGATGCATGTACTCCATAACAAAAAATAACGCATTTAATCACACTTTCAATTCCAAGCAAAGGGGAACTTTTGTCAATGCATGATTTCCTGCTACATCGATTACACTGATGCACACATCACAGCTACAAAAATGTTACACTCAGAATGAAGCGCGTTCCTACGACTGATCGGAGGAAAATTTCATTTCAAAAAACTACCCGAGCGAAGCCTTGATAAAAGCATGGTTTTGTGCACACTGAAAAGCAAGCAAAATTAGATGCATTACAGAAAGCGGACTTTGTGGCTCTTACTGAGGATCATTGGACTTCCGTGACCGTTAGTAATTCTAATTACATCTAATTACAAAATGTTCAATGATCACACTGTTTTAGCCTAATGTACAAAATAATTTTGGCTAAGGTTACTCAGAGTTTAAAGATTAAGTTGGTCA
>JANRMT010062835.1:68425904-68440268 GCA_026402145.1 Polypterus bichir lapradei | reverse complement strand
TGTTACGTTATTTTTAAAATATTTCCTTTTCTTTTTCATAACTTCTTTAACACACTACTTCTCTGCTGCGAAGCGCGGGTATTCTGCTAGTAATAGATAAGAGCCACAAAAAGGTTTGGGGCAGCCATTCGTATATTATTTCCTGGATGCAAAATTAGTTTCAATGGTGTACAGTTGTGTACAGGTTTGTTTCCAAAACATAACTGATTTGCTGGCCCAAAGATATGCGGCTTTAAAGGAGAGTAGAGGAAGTGACGTCATCATAGGGGCCAGAAGTGGTGTCACTGGAAGTGACGTCAACAGTAGGGCCTGAACCAGAAGTGGTGTTATTTGGGCCTGGAACCGGAAGTGACGTCATCAGGGCCAGGCAGGATTTCCTGTAACTTTTCTGCAGAGAACTGAGAGAAAGAGTTAGTGCACTCTGCCACCCCCGGTCTAGCAAAGAATTACTTTTGTTCAGGCCCTTTAGCTGCCTCCCATGCGCACGTGTATGACAAAGCAAACCCCAACCCCCCAGCCCAGACCCATCGGGGACTCCTGAGCAAAAGGTCGTGAACCCGAGAAAGTGCATCAGTGCTGGCATGGAGACAGACCTGTCGATAAACAACCGAAAACTTGTATAGCTGTAGATCAAGAAACCACCTGGTGACCCACGGATTCGATTCTGTGCATGATTCATAACAAGGGTGACCTCGTGGCCCAAGAGGTAGTACCTCAGCTGTGTAATCACCCATTTGACCGCCAAGGCCTCTCTTTCAACTGTTGCATACCTAGTCTCTCGTTCCAGCAGTTTCTGGCTTAGGAGCATAATGGGGTGTTCAACACCATCAATGCACTGGCTCAGCATGGCACCCAGGCCTGTGTTTGATGTGTCCATCTGGAGGATGAAAGGTAAAGAAAAGTTAGGTGCTTTCCAGACTGGCATTGACATAAGGGCCTGTTTCAAGTGCCATTTCAATATGGCATCTACTTTGGAGCACTGTGACTTCACGGTACCCCAACCCACCAGATAGCCTAAATACTTGGTTTCATTCAATCCAAAGAAGCATTTCTTGGGATTAATCCAAAGTCCGACCTCACCAAGTGTCAGTAATTCCGCTCTGACCTGCTGTAGGTGTTCCTCCCACGTGCTGGAATAGATGACTACGAGCACTATATGAGTTATGAGGCTGGAGCACTTTATCCACCAGGTACTGGAAAGTCGCAGGAGCCCCATGTAACCCAAATGGAAGGACACGATACTGCCAGTGACTGCTAGGGGGTGCTAAACGCAGTCTTAACCTTTGCGGATTCCGTTAAAGGAACCTGCCAGTACCCGCTTGTCATGTCAAGAGTAGTCAAATATTTAACCTGTCCTAGCCTCTCGAGGAGGTCGTCCACTCATGTCATTGGATAGGCATCAAACTGGGAGACCTGATTTAGTCGATGGAAGTCATTGTAAAACCTCCAACTACCATCAGGCTTACCCGACCAAGATGATGGGACTGGACTAAGGACTATGACTTTCCTCTATCACTCCTGGTTCCAGCATGCGCTTGATCTCAAATTCCATTTAAGCTCTTTTTGCCTCAGGAAGGTGATATGGGTGTTCTCAAACTATAACCCAGGGTTCTGTCACAATATCGTGCGCAATCAGAGAATTCCTTCTGGGTGTTTCACTCAGTACCTCCAGGATGGACAGGATAACTGCTTCCAGCTCCCGCCTCTGTTTAGGACTTAAATCCACACCAAAGTTGAGGTTGTTCTTGTAAGCAAAGAGTGAGCGAGGCTAACCAGAGGAGGGATCATGATCCCTATCCTTCCGCGGCTTCAGCAGATTTACATGATATACACGCTCGCTCGGCTGACGATTGGGTTGTTTCACCAAATAGTTGACAACTCCTTTCCCCTCCTTAACTTCATATGGACCTTGACAGTAGGCTAGTAACTTAGAATGGGAGGTAGGAACAAGAACCTTGGCCCAATCTCCCGGGTGGAATTCCAGGAGAGACGTGCCTAGGCTGAAATATCAGGCTTGTGCTGTTTGCACCTCTTCCATGTAGTTTTTAAGTAGGGGACGAATTTTCCGAACTAATTGCGTAACTATGTGATATATTCTAATATGTTTGTAGTGGGAAGAGCCTACTATGCAGTTTGGGAAAATATCTTCAGGTGGATATGTTTACTTGAAGACAGATAATGAGCTGCAAACAAACACATTTTTTGCTTCACAACTTTGCGTCTCTCAAAAGGCCTCTATTCTGCATAAGGGCTGTTATTTTAAGGTTAAGTAGCTCCTGACTACTGTTTATGTTGTAACATGTAATATTTACTATCATTCCTCAAAATCAGTAAAAACACAAGTTTAGATGAATACTCACCTCTGGTCTCAGTAGGCCACCTGTCTCTGAGGCAGGACTCTCAGTTACTTTCTACATTTTTGACTATTCCAATTCACTGTATTAAATATAACTTCCAATGCCATCAACCTCCTCCATTTGCCATTTATAGAAAACATCTACCTTTAGGACAAGCTACAAATACAGATATGACGGCATTTGCACAATGTTTGTATGGCAGTATAGAGTGAAAGAGTGAGATTCTGTAGCCATGATGGTCATGACAGCTAATTAGCTATTCATTGTTTTGTATTTAAATAATATAAAATTGACGTTGGGGATGTAAACCCTGTTTATATTATTGAACCTTGTTTATTTAATGATAATTGTTGACAAATTTTAGTGATGGATGTTGGAATAATCATTGACAAATGTTAGCATATTATGTACAGTATACTGTATACCGTATAATATTAAAGGGATAATTGTAATTTTTATTTTTCTTTCCTTATGTGTGTCATATTCTGAAGAACTGAGTACCGGGCAACCAATTACTGGTCTTAGATAGATTTCAGCTAAATTAAAATGTTTGCAGGAAACAGTATTTTGGCATGCATTGCCGCACCCACCACACAACAAACCACCTCGATTGGGACCCTGGGACCCGAATGCAACAGGCTTTACCTCAGCACCACACTGGAACATTTTTTTTTACGGTAGCGAAAGTGCAAATCCTGCCACCAACCCCCAAGTTTTTCCTATAAATTAGAGGATCTGCTTGCAGGGTTGGATACAAATTACCATATACCCAGGTCGAAACAGTTGCAGGTTAAGGGCCTTGTTCAAGGGCCCAGTAGAGTAGAGGCACTTCTGGTGTTTACAGGATTGTTGTTGTATGTTATTGTTGCATACTTAATTTCTGTAGTTTTCTAAAAATTAAACATCTGTTTTCGTTTTTTGCGTTTTTATTTAGCTACTAGAAATCAAACCTTCCTAATTTTGTATTGAATTTTGACAGACCAATTATAATTCCTTTTTTCATTTCTTACCCAGGCCATCCCCAAATTTTGTTAATACTTCTTAGTGTTGTAGAGGAAGTATTATATGATGGCACAGTACAAAAATAAGACCCAAGGGTAACTTTAGTGTAAGGGGGCACAAGTCAAAAGTTCAGATTATTGTTATTGGGTGACAAACATATATATATTTTTTTTATAGTGAACCAAGTCTTCTTTTCACAGAGTTTCTTATTTCCATTAGTGTTGCGTTGGAATGACTGCTTTTCTTGCCCTGTTTTCAATTTTCATTGATTTACTAATGTGTATTTTTGAGGCATATAATATTTTAACATGATTTTAGCAGAAGGGTCTCCATTGTTTGAATCATATTATGTACAACACAAACATCCCTATAGCACCTTTTATTTGCCTTTATATTCATAGAAGACACAGTTTATGCTTATGAGTTCAATATTTCTACGTAAAACAGAGATAGTAATTCATTCTCAGTACAGCAACAAACAGTTTAAACAAAGCATCTCTGGAGCCAAATGAAGTAATGTCTGTAGGGTGACTTCTCATGAGTGTAGTGTTATTAATTGTCCAAGGGAACAGAATTGTCACAGAGCCATAAAAACACTCTTTTTATGGAAAAATGAAATGTCAGAAGTGAAAAACATTTTTCTGTTTTTCTCATTTTACATGAAAGCTGTGAAGTTATTGCTCTTTTAAACTAAAAAAAATATTTTCAGATCGAACGAACCCATTCCTATATTGCTACCCATACACTGCACCATGAAGGCCGAATATTATGATTACATTTTTATTAGATGCTATTTGAGTGTTAAGGTGAATGAAGATAGTTTAATTTATCACTCTTTCTAGCTTGAAAAAAAGAAGATTTTTTTTTTAACATTACTGAGTTTAACTGCGATTAGTACATGCGGTACTCAGTATATTATGAGAAACGCTGTCACAGTATGTAATGATGGCCATTAGATTGTGTGTTCTGAATTGTACAGTTACAAAAATAAAACATTTTGATCTGAATTTAATAAGTGATGTTATTTGAATGTTGTGAGTCAATGGACATTTATTATTTTGTAAAATGCTATTTTGCAAAGGAAACTGTGGGAAAATCCACAAGTCACAGAAACAGTAGTTACTTTCTTAAAGTATGTTAGTAAACATCAGGTGAGTAAAGAAGAACATGGCATCAGAGTGAAAAGTCATGTTGGATATAAAATGAACTACAGTGGCTTGCAAAAGTATTCGGCCCCCTTGAACTTTTCCACATTTTGTCACATTACAGCCACAAACATGAATCAATTTCATTGGAATTCCACGTGAAGGACCAATACAAAGTGGTGTACACTTGAGAAGTGGAACGAAAATCATGAAAATATGATTCCAAACGTTTTTTACAAATAAATAATAAGTGGGGTGTGCGTAATTATTCAGCCCCCTTTGGTCTGAGTGCAGTCAGTTGCCCATAGACATTGCCTGATGACTGCTAATGACTAAATAGAGTGCACCTGTGTGTAATCTAATGTCAGTACAAATACAGCTGCTCTGTGACGGCCTCAGAGGTTGTCTAAGAGAATATTGGGAGCAACAACACCATGAAGTCCAAAGAACACACCAGACAGGTCAGGGATAAAGTTATTGAGAAATTTAAAGCAGGCTTAGGCTACAAAAAGATTTCCAAAGTCTTGAACATCCCACGGAGCACTGTTCAAGCGATCATTCAGAAATGGAAGGAGTATGGCACAACTGTAAACCTACCAAGACAAGGCCATCCACCTAAACTCTCAGGCCGAACAAGGAGAGCGCTGATCAGAAATGCAGCCAAGAGGCCCGTGGTGACTCTGGACGAGCTGCAGAGATCTACAGCTCAGGTGGGGGAATCTGTCCATAGGACAACTATTAGTCGTGCACTGAACAAAGTTGGCCTTTATGGAAGAGTGGCAAGAAGAAAGCCATTGTTAACAGAAAACCATAAGAAGTCCCGTTTGCAGTTTGCCACAAGCCATGTGGTGGACACAGCAAACATGTGGAAGAAGGTGCTCTGGTCAGATGAGACCAAAATGGAACTTTTTGGCCAAAATGCAAAACGCTATGTGTGGTGGAAAACTAACACTGCACATCACTCTGAACACACCATCCCCACTGTAAAATATGGTGGTGGCAGAATCATGCTCTGGGGGTGCTTCTCTTCAGCAGGGACAGGGAAGCTGGTCAGAGTTGATGGGAAGATGGATGGAGCCAAATACAGGGCAATCTTGGAAGAAAACCTCTTGGAGTCTACAAAAGACTTGAGACTGGGGCGGAGGTTCACCTTCCAGCAGGACAACGACCCTATACATAAAGCCAGGGCAACAATGGAATGGTTTAAAACAAAACATATCCATGTGTTAGAATGGCCCAGTCAAAGTCCAGATCTAAATCCAATCGAGAATCTGTGGCAAGATCTGAAAACTGCTGTTCACAAATGCTGTCCATCTAATCTGACTGAACTGGAGCTGTTTTGCAAAGAAGAATGGGCAAGGATTTCAGTCTCTAGATGTGCAAAGCTGGTAGAGACATACCCTAAAAGACTGGCAGCTGTAATTGCAGCAAAAGGTGGTTCTACAAAGTATTGACTCAGGGGGCTGAATAATTACGCACACCCCACTTTTCAGTTATTTATTTGTAAAAAATGTTTGGAATCATGTATGATTTTCGTTCCACTTCTCACGTGTACACCACTTTGTATTGGTCTTTCACGTGGAATTCCAATAAAATTGATTCATGTTTGTGGCTGTAATGTGACAAAATGTGGAAAAGTTCAAGGGGGCCGAATACTTTTGCAAGCCACTGTATAAAAGAAAGAATTGTAGATAAGTAAAAGTCACCCTTTTGAAAAGAGTGAGTGTTTATATTTGGTGCTCTTGCACCAAATTCAGTAGACATGTTGAATGTTGTTTTTTGGCCATTTAAAGGGAGAGTTATTGATGTATTGTTTAGTGCTTCTCTTGTCAAAGTCCCAGGTCATTAGGTTTAAGTGTTACCTTGGTCGGTGTCTATGTGGAATTTGCCTCATATCAGCATGGGAAGTTCTCTAGGTATTCCAATTTGCCCTTAGTATCATAAAGTTATTTATTAGTGACTAGTCAACCACACTGACCAGTTAAGTGTGAATATGGACCTTTGACCTTTCATTCATGATGAACAGTTTGGCTTGGACTCTTTATGACCCAAATTAGAGTTAATAGTACAAGAGAATAGAAGGTCAATTAGTGATGATCTAGTGGCCATGTTTCTTCCTATGCTGAGGAAAAAGAATATAGGGCATTTACAGGTTATGAATTCTTAGATGCAAGAAACAAAAGTACTAAAAATACATTATTACTTCTTTGTATTGCCTGAAGCAAACTTGTGTTTATCAAGTATTCACAGAGTGCAAGAGAGAAACTCCTGGCAATGAATCAAAGCAATGCAGCTGAAAAACATGCTTAAGCAGTCTTTAATAAAGCATGCAGATCAAGTAACACATAATTCCAATGAAAAAACAGTTATGTTGCATGTGATGTTCACACTGTGAGTCCAAGGGTGTTTTGTTCTAGTGAATAAGGAGGAACACATATTATGGGTGAAAGTCAGTTAAATAAAAACTAGATATTTATTACTACTTTGTTACAAAGAAGTAAGCATTCCAATATTGAACATGTTTTTTAGTTATTAAAGAAGATAAACAGGAAAAAAAAGTTAAGACTACATATACAGTAGGTGCTCAATATCATTCATTGAAGAGTGAGCTTGCAATTTTATTGACAAACCTTATACTCTACCCATAAAGACCTATGCCCTTCACACTGAAAGGGGATACAATGAACTGTAGGGCATGAGCTATTAAAGTGTTTTATAACAAAAGGATTAGGACAGAATACTTGTTTTCATAAAGCAACATTAAATAGTTATATCTCTTCCTAAGGGATAATCTGATGCTTGGATATTTCCTCATCCATTACAAAAATTAATTATAGGTTAAAGAATTATTATTGTCACATGTACAATGTACAGTGAATTTCTTACTTGTATGTGCTAATCAACATGTAACATGTCATCACTTTCTACAGCCAAACTTACTGGAACAAACATTTTCACTGTCACGTCGAATCACAACACAGGAGCTCCAAAGTCCCTGAGGAGTAATTCAGTCTAAGCATTTATAACAGTGTTTGAACATACACAATTGCTATGCCTATCTTTGAATAACATTTAGTCAGCTAATTTGCATTCCAGCTGAATAAAGTTTGAAGGTCTTGATACAGCTGAGATATGGATGACATCTAAAGAAAGAAAGAAAAGCAGCTTGACAGAATCATACTACATTGTTACAATGACAACCTGGGTGAGAAGACAAATTCAGTCCTGAACTGAACATCATCAAAGCAGCTGAAGTCGTTAAATTTTAACATTGCCTCACAGTAGATGAAATCATCTAGATCAGACCAAGATCTCCAACAAGTAGGAAATCATATACCAAAAAGATTAAGCAGAACTTAAAATGGGACAAGGCATATTATTACTTGTGTTCAAACTCTATCACTCTGGGATCAAGTAGCTGTGTAAATGCTCACGTGAATTCAACTAGGATGTGCAACAGAATATAAAATGCAAAAGTTGGAGGACTACATGACAAGACAACAAGGTTCAATATGACCTACTTTAACCACAAAAAGAAATAAAACTCCAAGTTAGATAGTAGATATATTTATGTTTATTTTCATTTGGTTTAGGTGTTTTTTTTTACAGCAGATTACTATGTCAGTCAATAACCTATGAGCTGCTGCAGTAAACTGTGCCCATGTTGACAAAGTGCTGTTTTGTATGAATACAAAATGTTTCAATATTATGTCTTGGGACACTGTGTTTTTGTAGGTAGCAACTACAAAACCCTGTATGTCCATAATGTTTAAAACACTTGCAGCAAAACAACATAGACTGAAAAGATTACTTCATCTTAGAGCTGTATACAGTATTCTCAAAGATCCATTGAGCATGTTAACCTTCCTATTCAGATATTCTACCCAGAAAATCATTGTAAGGCCATGTCAATCACAATATCAGTAGCATGCAGGTTATACACTGTATTATTATCTTATCTATGAGTGACACAAAACTCACAACATTTACAGCAGCCATCAAAGGTGGCTTGAGAAGAGGAGAAAGTACTTATCGTTTGTTTGTTTTTTATTTTTTTGCTAAACCAAGTGCTTAAAAGACATTATAGTTTAACTTAGTATTTAGCTAGATTAAGGAGACTGCAATTTAATATTGGTGTTATTTAAATACAGATCACCTATGGCAGAGAGTAACAACATATTGTATTACTTTGTCGTACATAAACTATAGAAGTAAAATATTTGAGGATGATGTCTGTTGAGATGTTGATGCTAAATCTGTGTAAATATTGTTCTCTTAAAAAGAAAGATATGCAATAAATACAAATAGTAAAGTATAGTTGTTAAAATAAACCTGAAGCACATTCAGTATAATATTTTTTGTATATAGCAATTTATATAATATAGGGTTTTTTCACTAACCTTGTTTGTACAATATAAGCACTGAATATTACCCTTAGGACTTGTAATCTGTTTAGCAGATCAGCTTCACATAAGGAAAAAAATACAATTATGGGTCAGTTTCTGACGTGTTTGTAGTTCAGCAATCAAAGTTCAAAGCTTTATTGGAGATTCCAACTGGATTAAACTGGTCTACAGTTATGCTTCCTCTGGGTCATCTAGGTCACAGATTACTTAAGATACAAAGTGAAGTTGCCTGATTTTGCTGTGGTGTATTAACAAAAGTCATGAATGTTTTTTCTCATCTGGTACATATTATGCTCTGTATTAATGAGTCAAGGTAAATATCGGTATGCTGTTGTTTTTGGCCACAAAATTATTAACACTGAGTAAAAATTGTATTGGTCATTGACTTAATTCAAAATGGAAGAAGGAGAATTGCATTATGAGAGCCCATGCTGTTTTTTAAAGTTTACTAAAAACTAACAAGTTATTAAAATTCAAAAACTTATGTCATATTCAATCATTATTATTAAATTAAGATTGCAGTATTAGCCCAAACTTACATGCCTCTTAATTCAGTTATGTTGTATATAGAATAATTTGGAGGTGATTCTGTATTCTGACAATACATTCAACCGGCAACTAATAAGTAAAGTGAATTTGCTAAGTGGAAGGCACAGTAGCATGGTTGTCAAGCCTGCTACCTTACAGCTACAAAACACAGGTTTACAATCTCAGCCCATTTACTGTTTCTGTGGAGTTTGCATTTCCTCCTATCTGGTTTTTATTTAAATACTGTGTGTTTACCTCAAACATCATCTTGGAGATTTGTCTATTAGGTTAAGTAGTAACTTTGAATTAGCCCTTCCCAAGTTACCAGCGGAATGCTGTATGTGGTAATTCTGCTATGTGTTTTAATAATCTCCCATCAGACATTAATGTAGTGCTATTGGGGTGATCTCTGTGTACACTAAAGTAGAATAAGCAGGTTAAAATTTTAATTTGTCAAGTAATTATATATTGTGTATACTAATAATTTAATAAGTCATTATTTTCATTTAATGCATTTAAATGTGTGCTATTTTCATTTTCTCTAGTTGGAGTAATTGTCAAACAGAAAGCATAATAACAGAGAGTCGATCTGTACTGGTGGCATCTTCAGTGGAAACCAGCAGGCAGACCAGTCCATTTGGACATCGAAGTCGTTTAAATGGCACAGGGTGTTTGAGAGATGTTAATGTGTTTTTAAAGAATTCAAGAGATACACCTGAATCCTTTAAAGACTCACCATACAGTGAGAGGTAAGCATATTATGTTAAGTATATAAACAATATGTTCCAGGATCTTGAGTTTATAAATTACATGTATCAAATAGCCAATATTAGATTTTCATCTAAAATGTTGCTTTACTATGAGTAGAGCTTGCTATTCATATTCTTAAAGAATAAATCATAACTGTCTGACTATAACCAATTTACTAAGAACACAATTCTAGTTCTATGAAGAGAAGAACTCACTCCCCATTGCTATTTGTTGAAACATGGTTAGTTTTACATCAATCTGTAATGCTGTTTCTAATGGGGATTGTATTTTTTTTTTATCATCTTGACTTCATCAGGCACATCACCTCCACTACATTATTTTTGTATGTTTTTCTCTGTTATAGTAGCCACTGTCCAGAGCTATCACAATTTCTTAGATGTGAGGTTTTCATAAAATAAATTAAAATAGTTTATACCATATATAAATGATTACCCAGTAAGATGAAGGTTCCTGCGTCTCTTGTTTTGTGTTACCTTATGTTGCCTCCCTAAAGCAGAGGCCACTAATATTCAGCAGACAACTTAACGCAGTCATTGAGATGTGAATTTTCACAATGGTTTAGAGTATATCATTTACCAAAAATCTAACTCTGTTGAAACAAATCTGCATTATTACTTTTCTTCATGTAGGCTAATATTTTCTTGATTAGGAGAAAGGGAGAAGTTTTACATTTGCAGGCATGACCATAGCCATGTTGAAGCTTTCGCTGTTTTAGGGTACACTTCTTTTTTTTAAGGGGCGAGAAGGTATATTTGTGAATTATTAGCTAGATGATGTTTGTTTCACTCCCTGTCCAATCTATACATATTTTAATTTTGTTATTTAATTTCCTTTCTGGAATGTCACCATTTTATTAATGTGCATGACTAATTATTTTTAACATAGATCAATTGAAAGAGAAGCACATGTTGTTTCACTTTTTCTGTGAGCTGACCACTCAAGCACTCATCTAACAAAAGACCTCTTGGAAGATAATATGCAATAACACTTCTAAAAGGACAGTGCATGCCCTATGCAAAAAAAAAAAAAACAATTTGTTTCCCTGAGGGACCTGGCAAAAGAGGAGTCTATCATCTTCCTTTGTATAACTGATTTGCATAGAACAGAGACACAAGTCATAATAAACCTTTAAGGCATATTTTGTTACATTTTCCTGAAGAAGCCGCTCTTCATCAGTGCCAAGAAATGAATTGTTCCCAACAAATACTTTAGTTACTTTCAGTCCTTCAAATGTAATTTTTTTTAGTTATGCCAAGCACACCTTATGTCTAGCCTTTACAAAGAAAAACTATTCACCTCTCCTTTTTATCATCTGTTATAAACACATCTTTCTAATAATGACCAGTACATGCATTCACTGCCTATTCCACACTCAACCCTTTAAATTAAGCCTGAGGCGTCTTGGTTTCCTTTTTCTTGAAATCCCTCTATTAAGCATGATTATGCAGCTTCACTTAGCTGAATAGTCATTTTGGCTCATTGAGTCTATCAGAAAAAATACTTGCATTAATGAGCCATACTGCACCTCTTCTTTTATGGAATGTGTCATTTTTCCTTCTTATTCTCAACATAAAGACTGTGCCTCTGAGCTAATATAGAAAATTTGGTAACTGATAGAGCAATATCAGACCCACCAAAAAACCCATTGGTTGATCAGGTTACATTAATATGTTGCCTGTGTTCCAGAGTCACAACAGAACTAATACTGCATGTACATTGTATAGATTTTTCCACCATTATTTTAACAAATTGCTGTTCTTATGCACACACACACTCAGTAAGCAGTACTGGCAGTATACATTGACAGTAAACATTGTCTCCACCATTGCTGAATTTCTATCTTGGACTTCTATGAGAGTAAAATTGTGATAATTTAATTGTATACTTAATTGTTTAAAGCGGTTATTGTTTGAGTAAACACAGTAAATTGTTTTGTCTTCTTGTCTTCACCGTATGATGCAGGACTATGAATTAGTGGTGATTTTCTACACCTTCATTGTCATGCTGAAGTCTATTTCATTCTAAATGGTTAATTACTGCCTTTCAAGTTCATCTTTGTGTGCAGTGAACTGACTGTTAAGCCAATTTTGAAACATAAGTGTAAAATTTATTAATGTATCAGTGTTCCGTTCCCATTTCAAAGGCATTGGTAAATAAATATATTTCATGAATTTTGATGTTTGATAGGAAACTGGTTAGCAAAGCGTAGAATTATGATAATTGGAAGAAAAGATAATTGTTTTGTAAAGCCGTATCCTTTAAGCTTATCTCTAATTATCATGGTTCTGCAAAATCTGAGCTCTAAATATGGTCTGGAATCAGCTGCTTTTACATTTATAATTAAAAAAGGAAATGAAACAGACTGCCGTGACTGTTGAAGTGTGGAAGATTCTTGCTTGTTTAGTAGAAGCAATACAATTTCTAATGCAAATTGGTTTAAAAAAAAAAAAAAAAAGTGGCTGATTTTTTTCTACATAAATCTTGAGCAAAGTTAAATGATTGTTCTAGTTCTTTTTAATATTTTATTTTATAGTACTTTATAATACAGTATATAAGTGTCTCAGAAAAAAGAAAAAAAAACTCCATATTTGCCTTTATTATTGACATGAACAAAACACACTAAAATTTTTTTTAAGTCACCCAAACACAAACAAAAGTAAAACAATACAAAGAGAATTTAGCAAACCATATTATTTTTCATCTGGGCCAGCTATTGGCACCAGTCTGAAAAGGACATTTTTTTTATTTTCTTTCTCCACAGCCTAGAATGTTCCTTTCTTATCCCAAATTTCTTTTCTCTTGTTCTTCCCACTTATTTTTCATGTGTTTGTTGTCAAAGTTGTACAGATTTTCAGTAATATTATATTTAAAATGATGGAGCATAGGTTTCCATACTTTATCTATGTTCAATATTTCCATGGGTAGTCTGGTGTTCATGCCTATAATCCTGAAATACTGTCCAAGGTTGGTTCCTGACTAATGGTTCATCCCAACCACAAACTGGAAAAGAATTTTCAAAAAATTATTAGGGAGCTGTACTATTCAGCTTTACAAATATGTGAAACCCTCTTTAAACCACTGCTATGAACTAAAATGAAGTCCTTTACATATAACGTGAGTAGTGAAGCAAAACTCTAAGAAGTAGATAATTATATCTGTCTGAAAGATAATGTAAATTGGACAGTAGTGAATTTCAGGAATGCCACTGCTTTCAAATTACTCGGTGCTCCTACAAAAGGTTTGTTAACTTTAGTTAAATCAAAAATGTGGCAGAACCAGTGACACATTGGTCAACAATAATATTTGGGAGTCATCCCCATAACACACAGTTTGCTTTGTAAGAGATAAAAAAAAACTATTATGATAAAAGAATACTTATGGGACAAGGTATTTAGTTTATGTAAAGGCATAATTGAGTCTTTATCCACTCCACCAAGGTCTGTGTTCACTGGACTATTGAGTGAGTAGCAGCAGCTTTCTGTATACACTGAACATAGTTGAATTAAATAGCTGCCCAGTCCAGTACAAAAAGTAAGCCCTAGCAAGCTGGTAGAGGTTCATGTCTGAGTACTTGTGTGCATTAGTCATGCCTTAAGTAAAACTGGTTTCTACTTGAACTGTGAATTGACTTGACTTCCTTTTCCCTCCACTATGAATTCAAACATCTGCAAATACACAGTGTAATGAGAGAGACAAAGAAATCATAAATCTTTGAGGCACCCAAAGACTAACCCCATGTAATGAAAAGAAACCCCAGGTTCAAACGTGTTAAAAAGGCAAAAGACACAAGTCTCAAAGTAGACTACTCAAGATGGAAGAGCTTCTGGTCTTACGGACTCCAGGCAGGAAGAGGCGGGTCCAGGCATTTGGGCATCAGAAGTGATGTCAGAGATGTTATGGCCATCAACCTTACTGTCTGCAGAGAGTGGAAGAAAAAAGGAATCAGTCAACAGTGTCCTCTTCTGTTCCGGCAGGAAATTACATATATGAGCCCATAAGTTGTGCACGGGTGTGACAAAGTTAAGTGTCTATCCCGACCACAAGAATTCTTTGCACTTTAAGCTGTGTACTAGAAAGTAAGCTTTTCCTTAACCTGAATATTTCTTTCAGTTATTCTTATCTAAATTGGGGACCAGAAATTTCCTTCATTTTTAT
>JANRMT010062835.1:68408478-68425504 GCA_026402145.1 Polypterus bichir lapradei | reverse complement strand
ATATATATATATATAAAAATAAAATGTGCATAACCCTTGATGGCAGCCTAACCCAACAACATGACGCAGCCTTTCTGGGTCAGATGTACAAATTTGGTACAACACATAAACAATTACTTTTGAAAATGTCAGTCACTTGCTTGTGGTCGTTATTTGTCCAAAGTAATATTTCCTCCTTCTAGCTTTTTGAAGCCTAATGAGTCATCAAGTTTGTCATAACATAATTTCTAAAGCAAATAGAGACAATGTATTCTCCATTGATCTATACAAGCATAATTTATAAATCCATCCATCCATTATCCAACCCACTATATCCTAACTACAGAGTCACGGGGGGGCCTGCTGGAGCCAATCCCAGCCAACACAGGGCGTAAGGCAGGAAACAAACCCTGGGCAGGGTGCCAGCCCACCGCAGTAATTTATAAATGGAAATGTAAAATATCTGGCAAATATTACTTTTTTTGAATGCACCATCAAAATGTTTTGTGGACCAGAACAGATCAAAAGTTTTGGACCTGTCTGCTGAGGTACAGTGAGAGCCCTAACAATCCAAAAAGATAAATAACATGTTGCAAGAATGGACTTCTAATTAAGGAACTTGTTATAGAGAAAATGCTAGTCTTTCAAGAGATAAATTTGATCCCTTGCATTCATTTGTCATCTGTTGGCTCGCTTGGCATCATTTTATTGTTTGGCACATTAAACAAATAAACAATTAAGTGTTCTGAATCTTAAAAAGCTAGTTAATTAAAGAAGTGTGTTCAACTAGAGAACAGTATTAGGTACTAATTTAAAAAATGGTTGGAATGCAAACAGACACTGCAGCCCTCTTGGTTCCACCACTGAGTTAGAGGTATGGAAAAACAGCATTCTGTTGTTTTGAGGCATGTGATGTAAAACAGGTTTAGTAAGCAAAAGGGTAGTTGGCTTAGGTGGGCTGCAAAATTAAATTGCATCCTGCTTAGTAATAAATGCCTTTGGAAAACACTTACCCAGTGATTTTAAAGAATTCTTTAATTTGTTTTGAACTTTTTAAAATTCATGCTATGTTGAATGCACTATTCGATTCCCTCATTAATATTCTGATAGAAAAAACATTTTAATTAACTCTTACATCAGGATGGTCAATACGTAAAAAAAAAAAAAACTGAAAATGTTCTTATATAGGTGTTGTGCTTAGTTTATATTAAAATTCAAAACTTCCAATAATTTATTACCCTTTCCTTATTTACAGGTACATGTCTGCAGTGACAACACCTAACCGTCTGTCGCCTGTGGATCTACAGCCTCCAGTTGGCCCAAGCCTGCCACCTTCAGAAATGTCACCGTCAGTCTCCAGTCTTGCAACATCCATGCCTTCAGTCGCGATCAGTCCTTTCATGGAGGAAGAAAGGCCTCTGCTTTTGGTGACACCTCCACAGTTGAGAGAGAAATGGCATGACTATAGCAATAGCAACCAGCAACGGAACTCTGCCCATTACAATGAAGGGCATGAAGCCCACAGTCCACCCCCCAGCCCTTTGCGAATTGTTGAAGATGATGAGTATGAAACTACACAGGAATATGAAGCTCCAGCGCAACAGCCTGTTAAGAAAGTTTCCAATAGTCGACGTGCAAAAAGAACAAAAATTAATGGCCATGGGCAGCATAAAGTTGAATCAGACAGTGACTCGATCTCTGTGAGCAATAGCTCAGAAAGTGAGACTGAAGATGAGAGAATTGGGGAAGACACACCTTTTCTCAGTATACAGAACCCTATGACAACGAACCTTGATTCAGCGCCTACATTCTGGCTGGCTGAGGGTAGCAGGACTAACACAAGTCAAAAACTTTCTGCACAGGATGAATTGCAAGCAAGGTTATCTGGTGTAATATCTAATCAAGATCCAATTGCTGTATAAAAGAAAGAATACATATAGATTCACCAGTAAAATTTAATTTTCTATAAAAGTATTAAAGAAGAAGCCCATTTAGTTTAAATTAAACTATTTTATTTTATCATCAGTAGATTTAACAAAAAAGTCTTTTATAAATTAAATATTCAAATCTAAAACTGTGTGTTATGAATGAATGTGCCATACTATATACAGCAGTTTTTACAGTATTTCAATAGAGAAGACTATCTACGGTGCCTTTATGTTGTATTATGTTCTGTTTAATGCAGATTTCATTCAGTGCGTGGTGCCCCAGCATATTTACACAGCAACAATACCGTGGAAAATGACTTGCTGCTTTGGCTTTTGACCAGCGTCTTCTGGTTATTAAGAAATTAACTATTTAAATTAAATGACAGTGCAAAACTGAAACTAGCAAAATCGTGGTCATAAGCTGTTTTTTTTTTTTTTTTTTTTTTTTTTTTCCTCTCTCTCTGTTTCTTTCAACTCGTTCATGTAATGTCATCCGTAGTATAGCTGTCTCTGTCTTTTGTGTTCTTAAGCGTCACCCACAAACTTATTTATTCTTAAAAAAATGAAACTGTCCATGGTCAGAACCAGCTAACTCAAAAAAGTGAGCATTAACCTTTTCATGTGGCTTTTTAGACCAAATGACTAAGCATGCAATTAAAAGAAAAAAATATATACTGTGTGCACGTGTGAAGGCTTCACTTCTAACACAAGGGTTTCTCCTTCTGAATGTTTAGATGAGAAGTTAATTTTTCCTTACATTTTCAAATACATGTCCTTTTGACCATTCTGGCACCTAACAGCATTTCTTCCTTTAAAAAAGTGGCTGGCAAGGTGTTTGTCTCGCCTCCCTTTTTGCCTAGGCTGGTCCCACTATTTTATATCAAATATAATATAAAGCCCAGTGCATGTTGTTCCTCCGGATGTTAACTTGATTTCTAGTTGAATGTTTATGACACCAGCTGGATACCATAGAGCAGTTCTGATTCTGTCTTGCTGTGACTTGTACCTGCCCTTTACCTCTGCATATTAATCTTGCATCCAGTTTTTCCAGATTCATTTAACTCCATTGTTCCCTAAAAATGAGAACATGACTGAACATTGTCAGGTGTTCTCCAAGAACTGTTCATAATTACATTTTAAGGAAAAATAGAGAATCCACCATTTTAATAAAGCATAAGAACTCTAAAGGACTAATGCTATATTTTATGAGGTTCATTGCTGACTGTTCGGCAATGCCATCCACCTGAAGCATATGCATTGCTTTCAGTAAATTACTTACATAGACAGCTTTTCAGCTTTCCAGTGCAATTCACTTTTGTTGTATTCATCACTTCTTGATGAAAATCTGTATGAAACCACATAGAGCTATCCATTTTATCATAATAATAGTCATGCTGCTTAAGTCTGATCTTTAAATGTTGCCTTACCTGGATTCTCGGATTCCACTGGACTTGAGCTCTTAGCCAAAAGTGCAGCAAGTTGTCCAGCAGAAATTTATTTTCAACCTGAATCCAGTTTACATCCATTCATGACTTTGTTTGGTGGTGCATTAGTCCAATCGCACATTGCAAGCAAAGATCTGGTACTCTACGCTGTTTAACTGATTACAGTCAAACTCAGTGTCTCAGGTTTTGAAACTTTTTTTTGATTTCTTTCTTCCTGTCTTATTGATCTTTCAACATGGTCCACATATAGAGGATGATCACACACTTCTGAACCGCAGAATGGCTACAAGTTTCTGCACAAGGAAATTATCAAACATAATGTGCTGCTCAGAACTGCCCTCTGGCTCCCTATGTAGATGCTTTTATGAATGTGGGTCAGCATAACAAGTATATATTTGAGAATAATTGAAAAAATAGAGTGTGAATTCTGACTGTTCAATAACAAACATTGACTCTTACAGTTTAGCAAGATTATATGATCTTTTAACACACAAATTAAGCAATGCTAGAGTTGACAGAAAGGACAAAACTGTCTTTTTCTTTAAAATTGACACATCAGTTTACCGTATATTTTACAAATGCCTGTGCAGTTTGCTGGTTGGTATTTGTGTCAGTTTTTCATGCTCTCCATTACTGTAGTTAGGTGTATTTTGCATATTCACTACATATGAACAATGTGCAAAAATCCCAAAAACATACTGGCAAATGCTGCAATTTCTCAATCAAATGTACAAATTGTCAGAAATTTGAATTTTTATAGTTGAATGTAATTTTTGTTTGATAATGATGTGCACCTAACAAGTTCCTTCTGTTACCATATAAACAATTCAAAAAACTTTACATAGCATAAAAAGTCAAATTAAACTGAAAGCATTTGTAAGAAAATACTAACCTCTGGCTAAGCAAGACTTTTGGTGTACTCTGTGTAGTTTGCTTCATGTTTTAAATAAATGATAACAAGTACAGATGGCAGCTCATTGTCTGAATAGCTAAAGACTAACAGCTCCTAAGTGAAACGAAGCAGATATTTATGCCAGTGGCAAACAGTTATATTTACTGAAGTAGAGCCATATGTCTTGTTGCTCCGCAATTAGTTATTTAACGCATAAGTGTCTTGTTATTTTCACAAACTGAGCTTTATTGAAAATAGTTACAGAGAACCTCAAGATATACTAAGTTGATATTTAGATGTCCTGCTTAGTTCGTTTAGACGAATATTCCCCGTATGTTTTGCACCATTTAGGTGGTTTGAAATTTTCCAAAAGCTCATCTTGCATACATTTTACTCTGAAACATGATCACGTGTTACCCCCTTTTTTTTTAAATTTCTATTCTGTATTCGATTAGTTTTAACTCTTATAATTTGAATGTAACAGGCAGCCAGGTTATCACTTATGATATTTGTACCTTGATGGATTTCTTCACGCATGGCTACATCGGATAATATTTAAATGTACTTTATTCTCCTATTATGCAATTATTACTAGGAGTAAAGATGATGCCTGTGATGCAATAGCACAGCTAGCCTTAAAAGTACACTGCACTGCTAACTTAACGCCTACAGAACAGTTAACAAGAGTAGAAGTTTGTTAAGTGGCTCTGAATACGGTACCACTGCACGTCCAGTACATGCATGCAGTGCACATTTCTTGTGAATATGCATGCAGCAGTTTCAATGACAAGCAAAATGAGAACTTCTGTTGCTGACAAACTAAAAAATTGTGGAAGGACGCTTGTACTTGTGTTACTTTATTTAACTTCTCCCCTGATTTTCCCTCCTTTACAAGTCTCCCTTTTTTGCTGCTTGGAAGTGTTTATTGGCAAGGTTGCTGAGTATGGTTTTCTTTGTACTTGCAATTTAAATGAAAATACAACTTAATATGTAAATTGTATTTTTTTTTTTTTTTTCTTCTACTTTTTTAACCGTTTCCCAGGGATATTTATTTCTTTTAATGCTATTGTACCTAAAATGCAGGCATTTTTTTGCAATAATAAAATGAAATGTGAAATGAAATGAATAATAAAGTGAAGCATTCCTAGTTGGACCCTACTAGAACTCCCCCATTCCTGTCCACTAGTGATTGTTCGATGCCTATCAGGTGCATTGCAGAGCCATCTCTCACAGATCCACGTCAGATCATTCACATCACAATTCTACAGACAAAAATACATCAAAATGTCAGGATTGCCTTTTTCTTTGGGCTTATCTTGTGGGCTGCTTTTATGATCTTGTCTTTCTAAAAGCAAACAAAGTGAGGGTACAGAACACCCATCCAGTTTGTGGTTTGGCTTATTCCAGTTCAGGACTATGGGTAGCAGGCCCTGTAAGACAGCATCATCAAATTAAACATCGATTATCAGAATAAACATTTTCAATATGAAAAAATGTACATTTATTTTAGCTGGGAAGCACTATATTGCAACCAGAGTTGTTACAGCTTGACTATTGGCTATGTCGAGCTCCATGGCTGTGCTTGATGGGATTTTCTCCCACAGTCCAAAGACACTATGATCACTTAGTTCAGCTGGCATTCACAAACTGCTTCTGGGCACTCTGTAGTCGACAGAATTTTCTTTCAAAGAGACTTCTTGCCTTGAGTCAGTGGCAAAAAGATGTCTGATTCCATGTGGCCATCAACTGGACTGAGCTTTCCATTAAATGGATCGGTGGATGAGTGGTGTTCTTTTGTTCTTCACTTTCAAGTCAGCAGGCAGCAAAGTTGATGAACTGTATTACTGCTGGTGTACAAAACACTCGCCCACTATGATCAGGAGCCTGTTTCTTTATATCCTTTTCCCCCCATTTGGTAAGACTAACAGAAATTTGAACTCCGTTGCATAACTGTTTTGTTCAGTTCATTTTAAGTTAATATGTGTGACCAGACGGGGACAACTTAGATTTTCAAATAGCCATTCTGTTAGTTGAAGAATGCAAGAGTCAAGCCAAATGTATCAGAGCAGATGACATTGTTCCTTAATAAGTACCTGTCGAATAAAATGTGTGTGTCTGTACCCCAGCTGGGTCAGCATGGCCACCATCGGTCCTCTGATCACAAGGCTGCTAATAGTGCCTGAGGTTTTGAGGCAGGGCAAAATAAAAGAAAGAGTTAGGCGTTAAAATAAAGACTAACATTTAAATGAATAACATCTTTATATTGCAGCTTTGTGTATGTTTCTCTTAAAAAAAAATAAAATAAAAAATTCAGTGTTTGGGGCCCAGAATAATACTGTTTCAGTTTTTAAAGACTTACATAATCAGAAGTCACAAATTTTTATTTCTCCCTGAAAATGTTTGCTTATATATGTGGCAGAAAGAAAACTGGGAGAGAAGCTTTATCCTTAAGGGTATATAATCAAAGTTGAAATTAGCTTTTTTTTTTGTAAAGAAAAAACATTTTTGCATATACTTTAATATTATCTATTGTTTACGTGTAATGTGTGTATGTGTGTGTATATGGATAGATATACACAGTATTTTCACACATACATGCAAACCTATGTATATATATTTATATAAAATTACAAGATAATATAAAAGTGAAATATTTAAAAGGAAATTTTTTCACAATGTTAAAGTGATGGTAATATATTAAAATGGACAAATGTAACTGCAGTAATCATTCAACGCTTGTTTTAATTATTTCTTTTTTGTCACTCTTTTTTGTATATGTAACAATATATTTCTCCAGTTTGTAGCACCCATGCCGTTCTGTCACTTAGAGGTCAATCTTTCATTCTGGTGGGTCTTTCTCATGAAACCTTGTTTGATTTTATTTGTACAACCACTTGTATTCAGATTGGACTCATTGACAACTTAAAAGTCTTTTCGCTTTTGTTTTTCATTCTTAATCGACTTATAGAACATATATTTACTGTATGTGTTTTTGAAATGTGTGTGTTTTTTACTTTGTCAGTTTAAAGAGAGGCCGAATTACTGCAGTTTCTGATCGGAATGGCTTAGTTGCCCCGACCTGATCTGTGCACTCAGCTACCCAGTAATTGCAGTCATAAAAAGGCACATCGGATTGTGGGCAGAAGTGAAGAATTTATAGCTCCTTCCATATGTTATTATGTAATTGGTACAATTAGGTCTTGCTGCCATCAGCAATGTACTGCACCTACAATATTCAACCATGGTAGCTACTTTGGTTTAACAATGGAAACTTTAACCCTCCAAACAAGATTTACAGAGCACTTCTTTTTCAGAATAATAGCTTATAAAGAAGTCTGTGTTATGATGTATGTGTAGAAAATGTAACATTACATTTCTACACACACACAGTTTTCACTCATTCACCCTTTATTTTGTATGGCATCCTTCATTGAGCCTATTATATCAATACAGACAGTAGCAGAATTCAAAATGACAAAATACATTTTTGGAATGTTTTCTGAAATGACTGCGGCTAATTCACACCACTAACCCTAGGATCAAAACATCTGACCTGGATGGGGATCGTTTTGGAATATGAATCAGATAAAAAGTATTTATTTAAACACACAAGCGAGATGCCCATTAAATGGGTTTCCAAGGAAACTCAAACTGCTGTGTTCTTCGTGAGCAGCTGGGCAACATTCACTAAGCGTCCAGCCAAATGAGGTTAGTGAAAGGAGAGAAAAAGAAAGAAAGAGAACGAACTGCTTGGTAGTATTTTTTTTTTGCTTTACTCTTATTAGTTAGTTTATATAGATTGCATACTGTTTGTTAAAACACCTTGTTAAATTAATTGCCCTGTAAATATTCTTCCATTATTTATGTTTATATTTTTCCAAAGCGTCTTTGAAGAACTGTTCAGTCATTACAGTGTATAAAGTGTATATCCAACAAATGTTTTATGTTTTTTTCTTTCATTTTTTTTTATCTTTTAAGTATGTATCAGTACCACATTTTGTATCATAATTTATTGTTGAGAATGTGTTTAGAAAGCAAATGTTTTCAGCAAGAAAAAGGTTAATCTGTTAAATGAAAAACTAAAGAAAATGTCAGAGTTCTGCAATATATTATCTTTTATTTATTACAGTTTGCAGTTTTTTAAGAAAACAAAGCTTACATTTTGTACCCTTTTCTTGTTTATTAAAATGAGTTATGACATTGATTTTCTTCTTCTCCTACAATATTTTCATTTTCTGCCAGTGAAATCATCACACACTTTAGAGGTAACCGTGAATTTCCTGTGGTAGATCTGTCAAATTACTAAAAGCCTGAAACAGGATTTTTTTTTGTTTTTTTTCCTCCTAAAGCAGAGATTAATTAGTATTTGCCATTACACTTGCTTCTCCTTCAGCAGCTTTTATCCCAAAGCAAAACAAACGTGACGTGATGCTCGTTTGATAGTGTGATGATTAGTGCAGTAGTTTGCCAGGCAAATGGGCTCCTGCTCCGGGGTTTCTCTTCATGTGCTTTCACTTCCCCCTTTAAATGTAAGGGCTTGCTACTGGATATGCAGTGCACCCCTGTTTGTGCTTCTGCCTGACAGGAGTCCAAGTTTCAGTCCTGACCTGGCCACCATGTGTGCAATTTGCAAGTTCTCCCTGTGCTCCGGGTGTATTTCTGAGGTCAAAGATGTGTGTGTTGGTTTAATTGGCATCTCAATGTTCATCCTATGTGACTGAATATGAGTGATTACATGAACGTGTACCTTACATTTGCACAGTTGCAAACAATACTGTTATTTTTGTGCTTAATTTCTTTATATTTTCTTAGTTTTTGTAAGGTTGTTTGACTGGTGAACTTGTGATGTACCAGCTATTCTGGATGAACATCAGGATGTTCTCAACCAAAGTTTCACAGAGGGGTGTAATGTCCCTCAATTAGTTAAGCTCATTTTGGACTTCTGTGTTTTCATTTATCTATTTTATTTCTTCTTTTTTTTTGCAATGTCTGACAATCTTTCAATGTTTTCAAGAATCCAGGATGGCTGGTATATCTTGGCACCACGGGTGTGACCATGGTCACATAATTAGGGTGTGATGTCTTATGGTCTCCATATGAAAAGACCCCAAAGTGCCATCAGAGTGTGAGTTCCTCTAATGCTGTTAAAATGACCAGGCTCACTCTTCTGAGTTGGTTTTATTTTAAAGCTTCCTCTAACTGTGCCTTTACACTTTTTGTATGTAATGTTTCTTTGTGTTCTTGAGCTTGCTTTGCTGTCTGCTTGACGCAGTTTTATCTTGTCTGTTTTACAGCACTGTGCTCTTTAAATCCATGAGGAACTAATTAAAGCAGGCAGGCGCTCGTGCTGCTAGTTAGAATGAAGTCCGGATTACTGTAATAAGATAAAAGTCACGTGTCGCGCACTTGTTTGTCATCCAATATTAAATTCACAAAAGGAAGAAACCTTTTGCATCATTTCTTATTATTAGTTTTGAGTTTACTGATTATGACAACTTTCTCTGTCCTGTGATTACAATTTGCATATCATATTCTTTGGCACCGGTTACATGCACTCTTTTTAGAATATGACTTACTACACTTGTCTTTGACCTTGATTCTTGCTCCATGGCCTGAGCGTTGTTTATTTAATTACTGTCGTCCCCGTTTACACTACCATGTGTATTCCATTATCTCCCAAAACTGCTGTTACCATATGCAGGTAGAATGAATTCTCTTCTCAACAATCAAGGTCCAAAAATATTTACATGGAATTGAAAGCAAAGCAAAAAAATCCAAATGTTTGGATGCTGACTTAATGCACGGTTATGTTTTATAGACATCACAGGTCATGTGACTGTCAGTTGCCATGGCAATTGTAAACAATATGAAATGAAAAATAAATGTGGTATTGCAGTCATATAAAGTAATATTAATTCATTTAAAAAAATGTCAACATTTTATTCCAGAACTACCTGGAGGATCACAACAACATGTGAAACTGATAAGTTATGCCTTTTTAGTGTCTTTTTAGAGAAAATATTATAATCCCTTGCCTGATATAACTATGATCGTCTGGACCTCACTCAGAATGATTCAAATAGTTCTGTTGTGACTTCCAATGATTCAAATCTCAAAGGACAAAAATTATAAATATTAAAGAAAGACCAGAAATCAAGCTGCCAAGGAACAAAGCAAAAAGTAGTCAAACGGGCAAAGGTCAAAAGCAGATTCAGTTACAACAGATCAGGTAGAATCGAAAAAAACGCAACAAAAAAGTCTTGAGAGTTGAAAAGCACAAAAGTGTCAAATCAGCTCAGAATGTCCACTAGAGGGAAAACCTCATACCCCAGTTAGTCACCATAAAGGACAACAAAGGATCTTTATAAATATAAAAAGATTTATTAACACAAAAATTCTCTGTGGCACAATAATAAACTTCAAGGAACTTCCACAAAGTAAAAATCACAGAAGGTAATGCCTTGAGAACAGGAAATCCCAATACACAAAACCAAGCATGGTCAAAAGGCAAGCGAAAGGTCACACCAATCCAGTAATTCACAATAATGAAAAGAGCAATAGGCACAAGAAGTCCCCAGGACCACACGAGCATTCACAATAAACCACAAGACACTGCAGGTTGTCCTCAGCCTTTATAGGACAGTCCCTTGATGGTGATGGGCCTTTTGCGGGACCACCCAAAAAACACATGAAACATAAAATAAGATACCCACGTACATAGAAAGAAAATCACCAACACTTTAAATATAACAAAAAGGAATTAAAACTGAAGAAACGAGACTTAAAAACAACACTTGAAACCCAGCCAGGGCTGAAATGTATAATGGACAGTGGTGTGCAAAAGTATTTAATCCCCTTGAAAGTCTTCATAATTTTCTGCTTGACAAAAGATTTGTACACATTTATCCATTCAGTCTTTTTAATGTGAACTCTTATGCTGTAACAGGAGATTTCCAAAGTCAAAATAAACCAAATTCTGTAGATGTTACTGTAGTGTTTGCATAGTGTTTTGGAAGCTCCAGGTTTATATAGCTGACAAATTAATCACAAATGACACAAAGGTGACAGTCATTTGACCGTAATCAAACCTGTGAGTCCTTTATATCTCTCTGGATATAAAAAAACACCCTTCGTATGGGCCATGGTCTTTGTTGGACAGTCACTGCAAAAGTGAAGGTAAAGGACCATTCATTTGATACGAGAAACAAAATCACAAGTCAGGAAATGACTACAAAAAATATCAGAGTTTGAATGTCCTGTTAAGCACTGTCAGATCCATCATTAGAAAGTGGAAGGTTCATCACAGCACCCAGACTCTTACTAGAACAGGCCATCCCTCGCAACTAAACATTAGTGTACGACATCAACTGTTGAAAGGGGCTACTAAAAATCCAACCGTCACTTTCAGAGGTCTGCAGTGCTCTTTGGCTTATACTCGAGTGAAGGTGCCTCGGTCCGCTATTTCAAAACCTTTCCATAAAACAGGCGTCTACAGAAGGACAGTGAGAATAAAGCCATTCGTTAAGAAGGTCCGTATAAAGACGTGTGGTATTTACTACAAAGCATGAGAAAAACTCAGTTAAGATGTGGGAGAAGGTGTTTATGGTCAGATGAGGCCAAAATAGAACTTTTTGTTAGATATCAAAGAGGTATATGTGGTGTGAAACTAACACTGTCCATGCTTCAAGAAACACCTTACCTACAGTGAAATATGGTGGTGGCAGCATCATGCTATGGGGATGCTTTTCATATGCTGGTACTGACAATCTTGTCAGAGCTGAAGGGACAATGGATGGACACAAATGCCCCACAATATTCTAGGAGAACTTGTTCCAGTCTGCTATGAACCTATGGCATGGTAGGAAGATTTGTCCTTCAACATAACAATGACCCTAAGCAGAAGGCCAAAGCGATACTGGAATCGCTCAAAAACAGAAGGGTGAATGTTGTGGAATAGCAAAGTCAAAGCCCTGATCTTAACCCTATTGAGAATGTGTGGCATTGTTTGAAAACAGCTGTCCAGAGATGCCATCCCAACAACCTAGAGGATCTCTATAAATTCTGGCAAGAAGAATAGGGAAGAATCACTCCTGAACAATGTGTAAAAGAAGGACATAGTTACCCCCCAAAAAATTAAGGCTGTTATTGCAGCAAAAGGGTTCTTGACAAAGTACTGATGTGCAGGACTTGAGTGCGTATGCAAACACTAACCTTTTGAGTTTTTCTTCTTCATCTTCCTAGGGAATTAAATACTTTTGCACACCGCTTTCACTTATCTTTCTCTATCTCACTAGTAATATGTTCATTTAATTTTTTTATCCAGAAACTTGGTCAAGGACTGATAACAACTGTCAGTCTTAAATATTTGCTAGCTGATAACATCTACAACAAAAAGAGCCTCAGCTGTTAAAGGGAGTACAGAACGGTGGTGAACACAACATAAAGCAATGCACAAAATGGCAGCCTCATAATTGATACAAAAAATAATTTACTTAGCATCAAAAGTAAGGTTTATATCCAAAACATGTCAAAGCTAATTCCCTAAAGTTAAAGATCAAGACAGGTCATGCTTTACGTGCTTATTTGCATCTTTTTTGTACCACTTTATACATCTCTGCTAGTGCTTTTAGCACATTATTTTCTCTAATATTTCTGAGTTTTGTCATGCTTCTGATTGTTTCTTTTTGGCTGCTGCTTTTTTTAATTTTTCTCCAGCGCCATGCTGCTGTTTTTGTTTGCTCCCCAGGAGCTGGTTGGTTTAGGCAGACCTCTAAGCAAAGAAAAAGTTTGACCATAGAAACTTTATTGCACTTTAACATCCCATATAATTAAATATATAATTAAACCTACCTAACTGAATTCAGGTTTGCAAGGTAGCACAAGGCCAAACTATGAAATTTGCGAGTCCATTGCAGGACACACATCCACCCATACTGAATGACCCTGAGCCATACTTGGAGCTCCCTAACGCCATCTAGGCAGGTTGGTATGGCCTCCTGGTACACTTCAGTTCCTTTGCTGCCACAGAGAGTTCAGATGGCCCAGTGCTTCATGCTGTCACCTCACAGCTCCAGGAGTCTGGGCTCAGATTACGGCCTGTTCCTGAATTTATCAGCATTTCAGAATTCAGTTTGACGAGGATAAGAATTTGTCCTAACTCTGCATAGGACGTGAGAAGTAGCTACGAAGCATTCCACACCCACTCCCAGCAAGAAACAGGAGTGAATGATGTCAAGAGAGTGAGATGACATCAAGATTTTACCGCACCCTGAGCGCCCACTGAGCACATATGATGTTTTGTAGTTTTCTGATACTATCAATATAAAGATATTAATTGTAATAATATTCAAAGAAGAAGAAGAAAAGTACATTAAGGATAGGATATTTTGCCAAGCTGCACCTTACTGATACCGCTTTGCAACAACATGAAGAATAACACTGTAAGGAGCACTGAGATGGAATGACTGAGACACACAAACTGACTGAGAGTAAAGCTTGATAGTGACCATGTGTATTTAAAAAAGAATTGTCCACAGTCGCGGCACGGTGGCGCAGTGGTAGCGCTGCTGCCTCTCAGTTAGGAGACCCGGGTTCCTTCCCGGGTCCTCCCTGCGTGGAGTTTGCATGTTCTCCCCGTGTCTGCATGGGTTTCCTCCGGGCACTCCGGTTTTCTCCCACAGTCCAAAGACATGCAGGTTAGGTGGATTGGAGATTCTAAATTGGCCCTAGTGTGTGCTTGGTGTGTGGGTGTGTTTGTGTGTGTCCTGCGGTGGGCTGGCACCCTGCCCAGGATTGGTTCCTGCCTTGTGCCCTGTGTTGGCTGGGATTGGCTCCAGCAGACCCCCGTGACCCTGTGTTTGGATTCAGCGGGTTGGAAAATGGATGGATGGTCCACAGTCAAACTTTCCAACAGTTATGGCCACATTAAACACCTTGTAAGGTCACAGTTATTGATACTAGCCACGGCTATTCTGCCACTTTTTATTTATTGAACTTTCTTTTGTCTCCTGGGGGGAAATTTGACGTTTTACAGAAGCTCTTTCAATAAACAGAAGTGTTCTGATCGTCTTCCTCACTGTTTTGTCGTATCTGTCTACCTCCACGATCCTCCCCTTAACTTCTGTGAGGCTGTATGTATCTAATGTTCCAGGAGTCTCTGCCTGCCCTCTTGAACCTTCTGGGGGTTGTAAAGTGTGACATGAATGTTCCCGGGGTTTAAAGCTCGGCATATCTGTGTGACATTTCACTGTCAGTCACCCATCATGTCCCACCTGTCTTCAGTTTAATATGCTGGCTAGTACAGTAGAGTTTGTATTCCTTGACCACCCGTGTGTTGATACTGTGGTGTCACTTGCAATTCACAATTGCGTGCACGTTCACACTTGGGGCAATGATCTATATGTACACCAACAACCCCAAGAAAACCAGCGCCCTGAATGAACGCAGCTTGCATTAGCATCGCCTCATGTAGAGTGGTGCAGAAATGTATAAATCAGCGTATTACCTCGTGCGTTGTATATGCATTTAAAGTTTGGTGCAAAATTTGAGAATCTGTTGGTTGTGACATACCCAAATCATCTTTATTGCAAAACTGCATTTTTCCTATGCCTATAAGACGTACGGTCACCAAGACTCTCATTTTGGTTGACAGCACATGACTTCTTCATGTAGCTGGAGCGATCACGTAACCTACAAGATTTGCAATGAGTGTTATTTCGTCACTGTCAAATCTGTAACTTTATACAAGTTCACTGTTGTCCAGTATTTCCAAAACATTGGCCAGATTTCTGCCTGAATGCCACACCATCTTATGGCACCTCCTAGCAAGATAGCACACCTCAGGAGCTCTCGTAAATCCTGGTGAAGTTAGCAGTCGTTTACGTATTTAAGAAAACTGCTGAAATGCTTTTCCTCCTAGAAGTAGGATCATGAGTGCATCACTCGGAGAATTTGGAGCCAGTAAGAAGCGTTTTCATTCCCTGAGACCCTTGATAAATGCGGGCACAGCTCTTTGTGTTTGGCACCCTGTGTTTTGAGATTGGCCTGAGTGTGTGTGATCCCAGTGACGAAGTTGCTCTCTGGCTTCTGTTTCTTCCACGTTACACGTGTTTTTTTTTTTTTTCATCACCATGTGGAAATGTTTTATTAATTCTGTGGACTGGAGTCAGAAGCCTGTTTTGTAGTTTCCCATTCATTCATCATCTAAATTTGCTTAGGGTGCATAAGAACATTTAAAAACGTCATAATATTTCTATCCATGCTTCTGTTTACTGAATGACGTTTATCAATTTTTACATTCCTGGGGAGCTGGAGCCTGTCTTGGTAGCACTGAGCTCAAGGCATGATGGGCCATCAGTTCATCAGAGGACACACTCTCCTACAAAGCACCAGTTCTCCAGTGTCAGATAGCCTAATGTACACATGCTTGGAGTTTTCAACCCAGGAATCTGGAGATGTGAGGCAGCAACCCTACTTGCCTCTTCAACACGCTACTCACATGTTTTGAGAATGTAAAATTTGTTCAAATAAAAACTGCAGCCACTAGAAGGGAAGCAAAATGAAATCGAATCGCCGAAGCTCATCCCTGTTAACTTTTCTGTTTTATGATGGCAATGACAAAAGGTCTTCATACTTACAATGCAGCTTGCACAGCAATACAGTAAATCCTCAGGAGGACGAGCCTGTCTTTGCTAAGCTGCGGTGAACTCGACCTAAATTTCCAAATGTCCGTTTACAACCTGATAGAATAACGGGAATGATCCATCTGTCCAAAATCTAACTCAGAGCCACTTAGTAAGAGCTATAATGACGTGCACGGAGTCTCTCCGATTGCTTTGGACGGAGCTTGGCTTACATTAAGATCAATTGGGTGCATCTTGGTGGCACCAGGCTCTGTTATCACAGTCACAGCCCCAAACTCACACACACCCTAACTCGTCCATCTTCCCATTATCTGAATGGCATTTAATTTCATGATTATTTATAAAGCACTTTAAAACAGCAGGAATTGAACCCAAAGTGCTGTACAAACCATATATCAGGTAACACAAAAGGTAAGAATTTAAATAACACTAAATTAAACAAATGACAGATAATTTCAAAATCAGGACAAACAGCTCTCAAGCGGAGTTAAAAGCCAGGGAATAAAAGTCAAGTTTTAAGACGAGATTTAAAAACAGGCAGTGAGGGGGCCATCCTAACATTCAGGGGTAGACCATTCCAAAGTTTAGGAGCCCAGACGGAGAAGGCCTGGTCTCCTGTCTGTTTCAGCCTAGCCTTTACGGCAATCAACAGAAACAAACCAGCATACTTGAGAGACTTGGGATGAACAGAATAATCAGGTCTTTAAGGTAGATGGGGGCCAATCCTTTTATAGCTTTGAAAATAAAAATGAGAACCTTAAAATATATTCTGAACTGTATTGGAAGCCAATGGAGGGATGCAAGTATTGGGGTGACGTGGTCACACTTCTTAGTGCCTGTTAAGAGACGTGCTGCAGCGTTCTTTACCAACTGAAGGCAGGAGAGGGAAGTCTGACTGACCTTAGAGTACACGGCATTGCAATAATCGAGACGCGATGAGATAAAAGCATGGATGCGTTTATCGATTAAAGTCTTAGTTGAAAAAAGCATGAGTTTCTCACCAAGCTAATTTGATTGTCATATTGTGTTTTTTTTTTTTTGTATCAGTATACTGCTGTTGGATTATGTGAATTTCCCCTTGGGATTAATAAAGTATCTATCTATCTATCTATCTATCTATCTATCTATCTATCTATCTAT
>JANRMT010062835.1:68396320-68408468 GCA_026402145.1 Polypterus bichir lapradei | reverse complement strand
TATCTATCTATCTATCTATCTATCTATCTATCTATCTATCTATCTATCTATCTATTTTAAAATCATCCATAATCGCTCCAAAAATTCCTTGCGGAGGATTAAACAAAAGGTTTCAAAGGACCTAGGTTAAAATAGGGGGAAATCACTGGTTCCACTAGGTCCAAAAATGGAGACACTGATTTTATTCTCATTAAAGTTAAGGAAATTCAAGACCATCCCAGCTTTGATGTCCTCCAAGAAGTCCAACAATGGTTTTGAAAGGTTGTTATCTTTCTGTTAAAAAGGCAGGAAGGTTTTGGTGTCATCTGCACGACAATGAAAAGAAGAACCGTATTTTCATAAAGGGGACGAGTGTATAGAGAAAAAAGGAGAAGCCCTAGGATAGATCTCTGGGGGATTCCGCAGTGGAGAAATGCTGAAGAGGAGGTACAGTCACCAATGTTGACAGAAAAACAGGTATGATTTGAACCAGTTCAATGCAGGGGCTTATAATGCCGACACAATGCTCCAGGTGGGAAATAAGTATGTTATGGTCTACTATATGAAAGGCTGCTGCAAGATCTAAAAGAACAAGGATGGCACAATCACCAGAATCAGTAACTCATAGGTTAGCTTCCATTCCGGTGATGGCAGGTTCTGTCGCTGGTTAGTACAGCACTCATTTTTCAGGCACGTCAGTGAGGAAGCCATGTGTAGCAACTTTATTATTCCTGAAGGGAATTGCAGGGTAACATTAGCAAACACAAAAAGCCACAAATATCAAGAGTTATATAATCTTAGGTATGCTAACAAGGTACAAATACAAAGAAGAGTATAAATAAATGAGCAAAGTGTGTAGGGATTAGAATCGCACATCCTTCTATGTTACCGTTTTACAGTACAAGATGTTGGCCATTAGCGCAGCATGTAGCCCAAGGTGTCCTCATCTGTTAAGGTGTCTGCTAGAACAGCTCAGTACTGTTCAGCACACTGGAAACAAGACCACCGCGGCTGAGGGTGGCAGTGCTACATCCTCTTTTCTGGTGCTACATAACACAATATCATCAGCACAAAGCCTGCACCAGGTGGAATTGGTCTCTTCTGTCATGACGTGACACATCCATAACCAGATCAAAGAAGTAAGGACTTCAAGAAGACCCCTGGTGCAGACCTGCTCACATAACATAAATGCTGGTTACAGTCATATCAAAATATAGTGTGAACTATGGCCGGCCGTCCATCCCGGCCAATACCCCCACGCCGATAGATGGAGCTCTTCCGGCAACATGGAGGTGCACCGAATTCCAGCAGGGCATTATGGATATTGGAGTTTTCCTTCACAGCCCTGCTGGATACCATGGGGGCCGCAAGGAGACGCTGCAGGGAGGCTCAGAGACTTGTATTTGCACTATAACCCGGAAGTACGTCCTGGTCACAGGGACAGAGGAAATGACGTACTTCCTTGATGAAAAAGAAGAGTTTTTGATCTGACCCGGAAGTGCTAATAAATCACATGGACTGAGGGTCAGAAGCTCTTCCGGGTCAAGGACTATAAAGAATTGTGGGAAATCCCAGACGGACGAATTGAGTCGGGAGGAAGGCTGGCAACGCATCTGGGAGTAGGAAGATTGATTTGTGATTGATTATTGTTTATTGTATGAATATAGTGGAGGGTTCTTTGTGCACTGGATTATCATAATAAATCCAAACTTTGGACTTTTACCTGGTGTCTGGAGTCAACTCTGAGGGTTCAAGGGGACGACAACGCCCCCTATCTACCACAGCAGCAAACTGAGGTTTAGAGTTTCTGGATGGACACCAGACTACAAGAACTGGGAATGACAGCCTGCTAAGTTAAAAAAGAAGTCCAACTTAAAGCAAGAGCTGTTTGGGACAAAAACCTGTAACCTCTGTGGCCTCCGGTCTGAACTTGAGGAGTCCTGATTTAACGTATTACTTTACTGGATTATTCATTATAATGTTGTAACTGTTTATTCCCTTTGTGACAAGAACAATGCAAAAAATGTTTACATTAATAAATCCTTTCATTTTTTTGCTGGTTTTAAAAATCTGGTACATCAATTGAAAGTGAAGCAAACTGTTGAGTGGTATTTTGACACAATTTAGATGTTATCTGTGGCTTTTGTTTCTTTTGATGCTCTTTTCATGTGGCAAGTGAATGAAGTGCTGCCTTTGTGCCTCGGCCGTTTTCCTCAGGAGAACTAAAAACTGCAGACAGAAAATCACAATGGCCCCCCGCAGCACAGATGTTACGCAGTCACTGTTGTGGCATTCAGGGAACGCGCAATCAGACATGGCCTCAGATCAAGCATCGCTCCACTTTCATTCTCAAATGCCTCCCACATATGGAGCAACGTTCCACTGCGCAGGACGCCCACAGGCAGATTGGCCTCTCCTGGTGACTAACCGCTTCACTGAAGCTGAGGTTACAATCATCCATCCTGTCTGGACGGCCCTCGCCATGTGCTGTATGGACATTCCTGCAGCTGCTTCCAGTTTATGTCTTTTTATGTGTATCCATGGTTCAGTTCACAGTCTCTGGAAGTCTTACCAAGTCTGGGCAGGACACCAGTCCATCATGGACTCTCAGAGAAGCTCACCAAACCAAATGCCCACTGTTCTGAGGTGTGGAGAGAAACATGAGAAGGATGTGCAAACTCCACACTGAATCTGACCTAATGCAGGGAGCCCACCACCTTACATTTGTACAGCATTTTAAAAAAATAGATAAAATTGCACTTTTTAATGTTTAAAATTAGATTTTTTTCTCCAGCACAGAGATATAATACTGTTCTTGCCTGTCCACTTTGTGAGGAGACACCAGCTGAGTCCTTTAACTGCCCATTTCCTCCACGGCACCCACATGGCAGATACACATAAAGAACATCAACCCCAGCCGAGGTGCACACCTACAGGAAAGTCTGTATGAAAGATGTCCACTGCTTCTCTGCATTGTCTGAAGAAGGCATTGTGGCAGTGCTTTCTTGCCCACCCACCTCCTGTACCTTTACAGCTCTAGCCTTGGTCAATGGGGTCTCCCATCTTGGTGTGGCCTATCTGTGACGATCTGGGTCGGCTGCAGGCTGCCATGCTTCTTGAACCTGGGACCACTGATGAGCCAGTCAATGAGGAAACTTAACAGGTAGGGGTGGTGCAAAGTGCATAAGTGCTTTTATTAAATTAACAACACAGTTTCAGAAAGTGCAGTGTGCCTTCCATAATAAATAAAGTCCACAAAAAACTAGGTGATGTGGAGGTTAAACTGTTCAATCAAGTCAAGTCAAGTCAAATTGGGGAACATGCACTGGTACAGTGCGTTGCCGCACTCACTACACGACGAAACAACTCGGGATTCTGGTTTGCAACCCCCCAGGCAGACACGCGGTCCAGTCGCATCCTCCAGAAATGACTCTCTATCTGACGCAGCCAGGTGTTATGTGGGCGACCCCTTTGCCTGGTCCAGCCACTCGGGTCCCCAACAATGAGGATCTTATAAGCCGGATTACCTTCAGGGAAATGTGCCACATGTATGTAGTACCGTAACTGACGCTCCCTCACAATGCAGGTAGTGTGCCTCATTCGGGACTCCATGAGCAACCGCTCATTCAATACAAAGTCAAACCAACGGCACCCAAGGATTTTCCGGAGAGACACAGTACCAAAGGAGTCCAGTCTTCATCTCAGGTCACTGGATAGCGTCCATGTTTCGTAACCATATAGCAAGACAGGAAGCAGCAGGACTCTAAAGACTTGGACCTTCATTCTTTTGCATAGATATCGGGAGCGCCACACAACCCTTTCCAGCGACCTCATGACCCCCCATGCTCTCCCAATCCGTCTACTGACTCCTTGCTCAGTCTCTCAAGTGCCCCAATTAATGCCTCCATTAACTCCGCAAAGATCACAGCATCATCAGCAAAGTCAAGATCCGTGAATCTTTCTTCACCAACAGATGCCCCACAGCTGCTGGACCCCACAACCTTGCCCAACACCCAGTCCATTGAACAGAGTATTGAACAGAGTAGGAGAAAGAACACACCCCTGATGAACCCCAGAATCAACTGGGAAAAACGCAGAGGTCCTGCCTCCACTCTGCACAGCACTCACAGTACTGTACAGTAATGTACTGATGTGACATTATTCAAGCTGGAAAAGCATGTGTGTGTGTGTGTCCAAGTTTGCGGATTCAAAACCTGAACATGTTTGCAAGAGCTTTATTCTGAAATCCAAATTTGGTTTTGACTTTCTGGTTTGACTTGACTGAACTCTTTGGTTTTGGCCACAAATTTGGTTGATGTATTGGGTTTTGTCGTCTCATATTTTGCTTACCTGCTTGTGATGTTTGCTACTACGTTGTGGTCTTGCTTTCGTCTCCTGATCCTAACTACTGTAAATACTCACATATAAGTCGGGTCTTGAAACCCGAAAAATCGATCATAAAATCAGTCCCCGACTTATATGCCATTCAAAAATGCGACACTTAATTTATTTATTTATTTTTTAATATCCGCCAGTCTCGCATCAGTTTTTCAGATGCATCAAATTTTGTTGCAGCAGCACAGTTACCAATTTCTTTCACTACTTCAACGACGTTTAATTTGAAACCAGCTTCATATCTTCTTCTGATTGAACGCTCCATTGCAGGTAAGGGATGCTCTTACAATAAAGGTGTATGAGGGTGTGAGATACAAAAAACACAAATCAGTGGAAACATTGCTTCGGAAACGTTTGGGTGTTACCGTGTGGTCACGTAGGCACACTATAGAGAGAGAGAAAGAGAGGTTAGGAGAATGCGTTGATACAGCGCATTGCCGCACCCACATAGAAAAAAAGGCAGTGTGCTCCGTGGTTACTCTCTCAGGTGGGCATTAGCATATCATAATCCCTAATACCAATAGCGTGAGTTTTCCGCATTCGACTTATATGAGCAACATTATAAAATACCAGAAATGATACTATAAAATCAAGCCCCGACTTATCTGCGGGAGAACTTATCCACGAGTATATACTGTATTGCAAATGTATCCACCCAAACCTTTCCTCAGAACGTATTTATTTATGTATATCTATTTTATGTTTCCTAATGCCCTGAAAGTTTTCTGTATTTTCTTACTTCCTGTATAGATTTATGTTGATCAGCCACTCTTGGAAATCTGTTGATTTTTTTTCCATATTTATACAGTGATGGAGGGCCAGCTCTTTAGTTTTCTTTCTTTGTCTTTTTCAGCCTTCATAATTTTTTGGTATCCATTCAATTCTCTTTTAACCTTTGTTTTGAAGAGCAGACTACGTACAGCGGGTACACTTAGAGTCACAGCTCTAAATGATTGACGTGGTGTCTGCCTCTGCAGTTCCTCTTCTTGCTGTTTTGGTGGTCTGATCAGAGTGATGTTAGGCTGGTGGTAGACAGGTTTCTTCTACCGTTCTTCTATGGTTTGTCCCCACCATTCATTCATCTGTCAAAACATAGGTGACGCCTGAACAGGTGGCTAAGCTGTCAGCTCATTCAGTGCACACAGCGTGATGGCACTTTTTCTCAATTCTGACCTCACCTTTACCTTCCTATTCTAGCCAGCCCTGTGTCTCCCATTGACAGGAGCACGGATCACAAGCCTAAACTAAGGGAAAACTCACACTGGCAATTTGTTCAGTGCGCGAGCATATTTGTTTGCATGTAACCCCCAAAGTCTAGTTCGTTTGACTAGTTTGATCACTCTGTGCCAGGCCTACTGTACTGTACCCTGGCCCACTAGAAAGAGGTGTACCTGGGCACAGTTCAGTACCATCGGGGATCAGAGTGATCGCTAAACATGCCCGAGCATTGAAAACAGAAAGGACAAGTCAGATAGTGCAATTCTCATTTCGTTCAATACCATTTGAGTTGAAAACAGGTTTTTATTCTCACCTTACAATTCCTCCCTTAACATCAGTAAAAATCTTCCCATATGTGTAGCACGATTAACATTAAAATGCTGCACAGCACACTTAATAAATCTATAAGAGGGTAGAGCGTTATCCTGACCAAGACAACTCCAAAAAAAACACAAAATATGGAAAACCATTTTGACATGCATGCTGACACTTTTGGCTTTACATGAAGTTGCATGGTCATGACAAAAGTGTGCCCGGGTTCAGAATGTTAAGCACAGTGTAAGTGCAGGCCAATGGGGGAGGAGGTTTGGGGGGACAATCGTGCTTGGGTACGGTACAGAACAGACGTGACTAATGTGGGTACACCCTTAGTGAAGAGTTTTTAACTGAAGGCTTAAACATTGTAGCAGATAGAGGCGTGGTCCACCTCTAACACCCTCAGGTAGCACTCCAAACACCAGGTAAAAAGTCCACAGTTATTATTTATTATAATAACAATGTGCACCAAGCACTCTACACTCATCAATCACAAAACCACACTACAATATTCTCTCCTCCTCGCCCAGACACTTCGCCCTCCTACCTCCCAGCTCAGCTCAGTGTCTGGACTGGCCCATAGTCCTTTTATAGCCCCTGACCCGGAGGTGTTCCTGCCCAATCAGTCCACAGTTCCTTATTCCTTCCGGGTCAGGGTAAACAGTCCTTTTCTTCAACCCGGGAGCACGTTGTTTCTTCCTGTCACATGACCGTGATGCACTCCCGGGTCATAGGGCACATAAGAGCCTATGAGCCCCCCTAAAGCGACGCCTGGTGGCCCCCAAGGTATCCAGCAGGGCTGTGTATAAACACTACATAGTCCATGATGCCCTGCTGGAACTCGGGGCACGATCATGCTGTCGGGAGAGCTCCTCCTGGTGGCCTGGGGTTGAGGGTCGGAGTAAAATGCCGGCAATCCACCACAACATTTTACGTTGTCTTATTAAGAGGAAGCAACAACAGCATGTAAAGATGTAACATACTTGTGTTCGAATCGAAAAGAGCCCAAAGCAGTAGCGGAGGACAACGTTCAGCACTGGGATGGCCACCATGTCAGCGCAAGGGTTTATCTCAGTATTAGGGCCTTGCTCTTATCCTATATCACCTTTTCTTCTACAGTACCAGGCCCTTAAGGGTCTCTCATTATATAGGGTCTACCCACCTACATAGACATCTTCATTTATATACAGATTTGCAGTGCCACAGATCAGCCCACCTCCTCACAAGGCAGGCACAGAGAGGTTCTATAAGGGGATGTGTGAGGAACTTCAGATGTGTCGATGAGTGCTCTTCTGTCTCCTCAGGAGAAGACAAGCCACATACAGCCAAGGCCATGCTTGGTCAGATCAGAAACACACAAGTATAAGAAACCCACTGCAGAGCTCCATCAGTTCACATCTGGCACCAAGCAGGTGTGAATTCTGAAGTGGGCCTTGACCAGACGACGAAGGAGGTGGCTTTATCCTGCCATAGATGTCGTCTCACTGTGAGCCTACTGAGTTTCCTTTTGTGATCCAATTAGAAAGAGCGTCAGTTCTGCTAACTTAAATGAAAGCATCTCCTATCAGACACACTGGAGACTTAACGCCTGCAGTTTGAAGTGTTGGCTGATGGTCACGATATCCTGAAGGTAATCCCTTTTATAATTTACTAACCTTTCATTAGTTTAGCTTTCACGTACGCTACACTAACATCAAGCTGGTAATACAAAATTGCTTGTCACCAAACTTCTCCGTGTCCCTGTCTAGCCACTCTCTCCCAGTGTGACCTTGACCAAGTGCCAGTCCTTCAGATGAATGTGACAACTCATGTGATCATTGAGTGCGGCAAGGGAACAACCATTATGAAGGCCCCTGGATCCCATTTCAATTTAAATTGCAGTATCCACCAGATTATTACCCTTCTAATTATTTGTAAACTTCTTGCAGCCTTCGCTCTTACAGATGCATTCTGGTGCTTTTTACGTCCTTGCTGTTTTCTGATAAACACTTAGAGAACAACTCCAAAGTCATAATTAGAAACTGCCTGAAAGCAGATTGATCAGCTTCTACTGAGGCTCTACACACCACGGTGGGGCTGCTGACGGTGACAGACGGGTCGTCTTACGGAAAAACAAGCCTGATATATGGAGAGCAGTAAATTCAGCTACCCTCTGCTTTATTTACTGTGCTTTTAGTTTTACTGGATATCAATGAACTCCGTGAGTAATGGCCGCCCAGTCCAGCGCCATCGTCACATTCTGTCAGAGGTGTTCAATTAAAGCAGCTCAGTTATTAATACAAAGAACATTTTATCTCCCATTTTATAAGCGTTGTCACCAGGTGAGTCCTACCTGCCAGGTCATTTATTAACTTTATCTTTTATCTGTCCAGGTTGCTTCCTTTCACATCCACTTTGGTCTCCAGTCAGCCTGCACTCAATCTGCAGACGTTCATTCACACTCATTCTTTTGTGTTTCATGTTCTGCATGGAAGGTGCTACATAAATTGTAGAAGTTTCAGCTGAAAAGGCACTATATGACTTGCAGGTGCTCTTTTTAGTAAGCTTCTTTATATTCTGGTGATCGTCCGTCACAGCTCTGTGGCTGCACTTTGTTTAGGTGACCATTAAGTGCTTAACATGACTACAATTATTCCACAGTTTACTTATCTGTGCATATCAGCACAAAACACTATAATTGTGCACTGCAAAAACATTTTGATGATTAGATAGATAGATAGATAGATAGATAGATAGATACTTTATTAATCCCAAGGGGAAATTCGATTATGGAAGAGTCCATATCCTATATGGAGAAAGACTATTTGGATGGGCTTTAGGCTGTTCTACAAATGTTTGTCACCTCAGAAGGCGAAGGTGCGACCTTGGCCAGACTGTGTTAAGCAGAGATGGAGAGGTGCTGACCCCTTCAGAGGAAATTGTTGAGAAAAACTCAATCTGATGGGCATACTTTGGAATCAGGAGGCAGAGTTGGACGCATCTGGTGGGTTGGGGAGAATCCCATCACTGCTACTGAATTTCATTGTGGTAAGACTGCTAGGGTGGATGAGATCTGAGCAGAGATGTTGAAAGCACTGGAATACCATGGTTAATGTGTCCATTCAATGCTTCATGGAAGGGCGGATAAAGTACCCTAGTAGGGTGTATCCTGATGTCCTGACTAAACTGTTCATCATGACCTGGTCATTCTGCCCTGTCTCTAATTGACTATTTCTAACCACCTAACAGCTAATGTGTGGTGAGCGTGCTTGCACAAATATGGCTGCTGTCTCATCATCCAGGTGGATGCTTCACATTGGCGGTGGTTGAAGTGGCTCCCCAATCACTGTGTAAAGCACTTTGAGAAGTGAGAAATGTGCTATGTAAATGTAAAGAATTATTATTATTTTGCCCTTGGACTAAAGACTGGTGTGGCAGTCCCAATGTTTAAGAAAGGAAAAAAAAAAAAAGCATGTACACTTGAGAGTCACCTTCCGGGCTCACTAAAGGTATGTGGTACCACCTTGGGATGAGACGGGGCGCTGTCGCTAACAGTCTGGTCTCCATTTTCCCTCACAGCTTCGGGAAACTGCCTCTTGAGGGCAAGGAAGCCCTTTTCCTCGTATAAAATGGAGACGTGCCCTGTAGGTGGCACCTGACCACAACAGCAAATGCTAGAGAAGAGAAGAAGAGGAAGGGCGACCCTGACAGGGCACTGACTCAAAGGAATTCTCCATAGCAAAGGCTCCTCTGAGTGTGAGTTTTCTTTTTTTTCTGAGGTTGTTGGAAGTAAACGGGTTTTGCCCAGTTGGCACTCCAAGCATTTGGCTTTTGCCCTGCCACATCGTTCGCCCCGCTACAACAGAGACATCAGCAGATGATTAAATGTGGTGGCTTAAACAATCACTAATTTAAAGTCAACATAAAGCCAGTTGGCACCTAAGAAAGCGTGACAGTGAAATAAGGTCATTAATAATTAACTTTTAATAAAATCAGATGACATGTTTAATACCGCAGTGCCAATTCTAAATCACTCGAACCCTCATCCTGCTCCTGTGTCTACAGCACTTCTTTTATTTATTGCAGTCTTCATCGTTGCTGACCTCAACTGAAAGTCTCTTGTTGGCACGTCCTTCTTGTAAAACAGTGCAGAGATAATCCACCTGACGGGATTCCGAATGCACAAGAGCACCCTGGCCCTGTGATTTTACGCTTTATTACTCTAAAGGGCCGTTTTGAAGCAGGTGATCTGCAGCACCGGGTGCAGCCATGAGTGAGAATGTACAAACCACGGTGGTGTGGCAGAGCACACACGTCTGACTTAACCTTTCTGTGAACATTTTCAACAAGGCTGCAAAGCACAGTGACAGAATGCGGTTCGGCCGACCGAATGAATGCAATTCATTGACAAGAATGACGAGATTCTTTAGAAGTGCCAAACATACACTGGAGGGTCACTTGAAATTCCACAGGGGGAGTGCCAAAACAAATAGAAAAATAATTTAAATAGACAAGGAATGTACAAAAAGCTCAAATCCAGTTTGACTGAGAAAAACAGAGCTTTCAGTGCAACCTCTACTCGACGCGGCCCTCAGAAGCATGTGTGAGCAATGGGATCATGAAGTTATGTTTTCAAGCCCACTCATTCCAATCTAATCCGAGATCCAAGTGAAATGCCAATGTGTCACGGGGCAGCCACACACACACACACACACATGCACAGAGCAGGCCATTTTCAAGATTTAGAGTTAACTGGCTGAAATGGGATTTGGAGCGGGGACTCTATGGTGGGAGTGCTGACCATCAGTAGAACCTGTTCAAACAGATACAGTGTTCAAGATTTTTGGAATACTAAGAATGGAATGCGCATTTTTTTAATGTATTCCTATGCTAGAATATTTTATAAATCTTCAAAACATTTCAGCTATACACCAAAGGTATACAATATATGAAAGAAAGATTTGTGACATGTGCAGTGGACTGGCACTCTGCCCGGGGTTTGTTTCCTGCGTTGCGCCCTGTGTTGGCTGGGATTGGCTCCAGCAGACCCCCGTGACCCTGTGGTTAGGATATAGCGAATTGGATAATGGATGGATGGATGGTTTTGTGACATGGTCAGATTTTGGTTTTGAATTTTTTCATAGTGTCTGTTAATGTGTTTGTGTCTCAGGATGTGAGTGTAAAATGACGTACTTAATCCAATCAGCATCTAAAATCTTATACGCCTACTAATTTTGAATAAAACACCCACATGAAGATAACTGCATGCCCTTAGTACAATGCTTGTGAAAAACAGTATGACCGGGGGGGGGACATTTTCACTTCCACTGCGTCAAAAGATTTACACATTTTCAGCATCTCTGAATACGATTTGACCACTTTCAGGGTGATGTCTATAACCGTGTGTGTGTGTGTTTCAGGATGTCAGTCTGTGGACAAAAGGCCCCGAAATGAATCACACAGTAATTAGCACCGGCAAATGCTTGAGGCCTATTGATTTTGATCAAAATACTCCAGTAGGATTTATTCTACTGGGATAAGTTTGCAGTTTTTGTGCATATTTATGTCTTAACTGCAGCACAAATCAGGAAGTAAAATATAAAAAGTTCCAACAGGTGATAATTCTCCGTTTCATTCCTTCACTTTGCTTGGATTCAGTCATATTGTGCTTTTGTTGATGGTGGTCACGGTGGCAGCTTGCTGAACTGGACAGACTAGGTTCTCAACAATCTCTTCCAACTCCTCCCGTCAAATTCCAAAGATAGTCGAGTGATATCATCCCTTCAGCTTTTTCTGGGTCTTCTGCCAGTGGTTCACGTCTGATGCTCCTCCTGAGCATTTCCAAAGCTCCAAAGTTGATCTCTTCACCCTAATCATGAAGAACAACCCCAACAATCCTGTGCAGTAACCTTCATTTTCACAGTCACTACTCAGAGCTTGTGACCATAGATGAGGAGAGGAATGTGCACATGTTGGTAAATACATCTTAGGATTTAGATCCCTCTTAGCTACCACAGTCTTGCAACAATGTCTGCTGCTGCACTGATCTTTTGGGCTAACTCATCTCTTCCCTCACACATGAGCAAAATCAAGATGTGCTCCTCTTGCTTACCCCTTATCTAGACAGAACAAACCACTTTTCTCTGGGAGACAACCATGACATCAGCTTTTGAGGCACAAATTCCCATCCCGACCACATCACGCTCAGCTGTGAACCATTCTGGTCCACACTGGAGATCTTTTGAGGCACAAATTCCCATCC
>JANRMT010062835.1:68373900-68396109 GCA_026402145.1 Polypterus bichir lapradei | reverse complement strand
CCATTCTAGTCCACACTGGAGATCTTTTGAGGCACAAATTCCCATCCTGACCACATCACGCTCAGCTGTGAACCATTCTGGTCCACACTGGAGCGGATTGCTTGATGGGGCCAACAAGACAACATTATCTGCAAACAGTAAAGAAGCATCTTGTAGATTTCCATTTCATTTCATTGCATGGCCTACAATGTTTTACTGGTAAAATCGTGGCTTTATGTACTGGAGGTAAAGTAGTGCTGGACAAATTATACTTTTTACAGAACTTGTGGAGCCTGAATCTATCATAGCAGGACCCGCCCTTAAACTTGTCGAGCGGTACATGTGCACAGTCATGCCCGAGTAACAGACGGATAATGAATCCAAGGAGAACATGCAGGGCTCCATCAGGTAGCACTCCAGCCAAATTCAAACAAGAGTGTTGTGAAGGGGACCGGTACTCATGGGTGTTTACTGGTACTGTGTACTGGCACTTGTACGTTGTGCTGTTTGGAGACCACGTGTGTTTCCATGCTTACGGGCAGTGTTTGAAGTCAGCTCGTACTCGCCAGTATGCAACATCAGCACGTCTAATCACCTGTCAGCACTATAATCTTTGTAACCAGTTGCTATCTCCTGGCAATCGTAGCGAGAGGAACCACAAACGACCCCACCCCCCACTTCCAGGGGTCTTTAAGCTCAAAATCTTTCCATCTTGAAAATTAGATATATATGAGAGAGGCTGAAGAAGCTGAAATGCCTGGAGGGCTGGTTTCACAGGGTCATTTCTATTTTAGATGAGGTGAGGAGTAGGTCTTAATCTATAGCAACATCAGCTTGGATCAGGTCAGTATGGAAATCTATTGCTGTATTCATGCAGGGTGCTTTGTAAGCTCAAATATGCAAAGGCAAATTAAAGATGGAACAGTAAGGGGGAGCTCAATACCAACGTTAAAACTTCCTCATGTACTGTAGATAAGTGTGTTTGACCCTTGGACTCGTGACACTGCAGTCTGAATGATATCTGCATACTATGTTCTCATATTTGTAAGGAATATTTTAAAAAAGTTCCAATCATTTACTTCACTTCTAAGCACGGTTCATCAACTGAAGTGAAAGTCTTGTGGGCAGTGCAAGCAGGAGAGCTTGTGACCTCCTTCCGTCTCCTCAGATCAAAGGTTTCCTTTACCTGCTCAGGCCTGTTCACGCAGTCTTCGGTTCACTAATTACATTCCAGTCATTGTTTCCTTGTGAAGTCATCCGACTTGTGCCGGAATGCTGCAGTCGCTCATGTGACCATTCATTGAGTCCCTCACTTGTGAACTTTGCTTAATGGAATGAAAATAAAAAATGAATGCTTTTATTGATTTGAAATTGTGCCATTTTCTTTGAAGTCTGAACCAAAAAAAAGAAAAGCACCTTGAAGTCTGGGATAACAAAAAGGTGGCACAAATGGCCAAGCAAACATTCTGCCTGATGTTTCAAATGGCCGGATAATTCCTACATTCTGCAGATAATAAACCTGAGGACTTTGCTTGCTTCTTTTTTTTTAGTTATTTTCTCTTTTCTTTTCCTGCCTACAACTTCTAGAGAATGCTAGGCGAAGTGGAGGCATTGATTTATTGTCCACTTCATCTGCTTTGCACCTTTGTTTGCATAATGTTCAGCATGTGGGCAATTAAGAGTTGATTGAGGTTGGTTACAGGCCCACATAGGTGATTCGCTACCTTAGAGGGGAGAGCAGCAGATGGCAGCTGGCAAGGACAGATGGAGGAGGCCCCTGGTAGCCATTCATGCAGATACTTGGTGGCAGCTTTTTTAGTATTTACTAGTGCTTCATGTATCATGATCTCAAGCTGGTCTAGCTTTTGGGGCTCAGAAAGTTTTTTTTAATCTCTTTTTCTTTTTATTATTTGTTTGCACTCTTCGTTTTTGCTGTGTTCATGTTGTCATTTGGTTTCTCTTTAGCTTTGACGCTGTGATGCTGTTGTGCATGTCTCAGTCAATGTCACATGTATTAAATGGCACCTTTTTTAAGGCAAAGGGTTAAATTTATTATTCATCTGAAGTTCACTTAAAAATAAAGGAAAGACTTTGTTAAAAACAAGAAACACACAGTTTTGCTTAAGAATTACAAGTTCATGATGAAGCTCCTTTGACTAAAGTTTCTGATTTTGACATCATTTGAAATTTCCCCCATTTGACTGATTGTTTCTTACAGTTGTGAATTAGACGCTATATAAGCGCCTGACCAGGCACAGATTCACACTGAGGCACGTGTTAAAAAGACACAGGCTTTATTTTTCTTCACCTGTGGGGCACGTCTTCCCCGTGTCCCACAGGCCCAACACAGTCCCAAAACACCTTAATACCAACACAGCAATCCTTCCTTTGGTGCCATCACTCTTCTCAGGCAACCTCGTCCTCTTCCTCCCAATTCTGGCCCTGAGTGGTGATTGCTGGTTCCTTTTATGGCCCTCCTGGAAGTGCTCCCAGTGCTTGCTCACCTGTTGCCAATTGCACTCCTGGGTGGGGCCGAAGATTAGACCAGCTGGGCTCAGTGATCCATGCTGCACCCCCTAGTGGCCACCCCAGATCCCCACAGGGCTGTGGAGAGCTCCATCTCCCATGGAACCCTGTGGGAAACTGAGGCACCATCGTCAACCAGGGAGGCAGCCACCAAGCATCCCGGGGGAGGTACTGAGGAGCCCATGGCTGCTCCCCAGGAACATAAGCAGAAGGGGCATCCCGGCCGGGAATGAGACCCGGCCGCCCACCACACAGTTTATGGTTACTCCCAGCAACACACTCTCCTCATGAGAGACATTCTGATTGGTTGATGCTTGCTTGAAGTCATCCATGGTAACTTCACCCAGTACTGCAGGGAGCAGCACACTCCTAACACCCGAGTGCCAAATCGATCACATCATGTGGACATCACGGCATTGTGGACAAAACCCAAACCCATTCTGAACCTTCAAAAGCCATTCAGGAATGAGTGACTTGATCTTTCTACTTACGTATAGTGTGTTATGGATTGTTGTACATTTAGCATGTTCTCTGGTCTCCTTCCATGCATTTTCTTCATTTTTTTCCTTGGTGAGGAATTAGGTTAGATTAGGTCAACTTTATTAATGGTCAAATTCTAAATTAGGTTGTTTTATTTAGTGATTTTGGTGACTTTTTGAGGTACTTACTAATTTTTCACACCTCAGCATTGTGCCGTTTTGGTTAAATGTTGTGTATAGTACCTAGCTCCAGTGGAACTGTATGGCAGCAGAAATGTCACAATGCATGACATCACCGTTGCAATGATATAAAAGTCAGTGTCACACACTTCCTATATGTCCAAGATTCTGGATATTCTCTGAAAAAAAATAATGTCAACGTATGGATTTAGGGCCTAGAACAGAGGTGGGCAAAGTCAGTCCTGGAGGGCCACAGTGGCTGCAGGTTTTTGTTCCAACCCAGTTGAATAATTAGAACACAATTTAATTTCATGACTTGTTAGTGCTTTAACTCTGCCATGTCAGGTCATTCTCATATCCTAGACTTTTTTTTTCCTTTCTAAGGATATCATCCAAATGATTTGAAGTCTAAAACGGATGTGTAATACTCAGTTCTTCATTTTTCTCTCTTCACTTTCCTTCCAAGTATTTAATTAAACCAAATAGTGAACAATAAATCCACACAGGTGTAAATGGAAACAAGCTAAATGGAGAAATGCTGGTCTCTTTTATCATTTGCATTACTAATAAAAGGCAAAGCCCCCACTGACTGCCGCCAAATACTCGCAGGCAAATCCACAAGTTCATAGAGACGCTGCCGCTAAATACTTGCAGGCAATTCCACAAGTTCATAGACACGCTGCCGATAAACAACCGCCAATGCCTCTTAAACATCTTAGATTCACAGGTGACGATTTGAGTAGTGGACACTTTGATGTTTATGAATGTTTAAACTTTTAAAACCTGGATGCGAAGTTATTGATGAAGCCGGTTGTATGCTTACAATGCTTGACAGATGCTGAATGTCACTTCAACACAAATCCTGCAAATACTAACGTAATTGAAATAAACCATGAAACTCAAACCGATTATGACAGCAGCAATCCAAGCTGTGAGAAAACAGTAAAAAGGAGACGTGTCAGACGTCATGGTACATTTTCTGATGCAGCTAGACAGAAACAACTTCGTGACGCTGCCGCCAAATACTTGCAGGCAAATCCACAAGTTCATAGAGGCGCTGTCGCTAAATACTTGCAGGCGATTCCACAAGTTAATACCGGGAATGCCTGTTAAACATTTTAGATTCATGAGTAGCGATTTGGGTAGTGAACACTTCGATGAATGAAACCTGTTATCTTTACAACGGTTGACAAACATGGAATGTAACTTGAACACAACACGTCCTCCAAATACGAACCTGATTGAAAGAAATAATGATAATCAAATCCTTGATAGCAGCAACACTCATGACAGTGACAAAACAATTACATTGACAATCATGTTACGTTATTTTTAAAATGTTTCCTTTTCTTTTTCATAACTTCTTTAACACACTACTCCGCTGCGAAGCACGGGTATTTTGCTAGTTGCTAATAAGGGACAATTGAAAACTGAGAATACAGCTGTTTAAAACTAAAATAAGCAATAAGTGTTCAAAATCTTAACGAGCGAGACAACTAAAATAAAGCAGAAGCGTTACTTGAGCAATAAGTGTTTCTTATTAAGTACCAGGGCTGGAACCAAAACCCGCAGCTACTGCGGCCCTCCAGGAACGACTTTGCCCACCCCTGGCCTAGAATATATTTTCTTATGTGTATTTTTCTGGATTGGGCTTCATTATTTCTAGCCAGGTTTCATTTTGTTAGCAACCCCTGTTTGAATTGGAAGTTGATTTTGCATAATGTCCATTTTGCAGTCCTTAAAAATCTTTTTTCTGGCATTCTTCAACCCTTGGCAGAACACAGGAATAAAGCATTGGCACTTTGAATATCAAAAATCTTCACTGAGTATTCTTAGCTTGGAAGTTTAAATTACCTGATGAAATGAGTACAAATACTTGGTTTGAGCCTGGCAAGAGTCTCTCACGGTAACAGGCTCTTCAATATCACAATACCTGCAATGCCGTTTTTTGCCAAACAGTGCTGGTCAAAGCCCATTTGGAGCCCTAGACAGAGTTGACAAACATTACCCCTTGTCATCCACGGCAGGCATTTGGTATTATTAAACTTTGACAACCTGTGTGTTGTCCTCTTGGTTTCAGGAATGCATGGCCCTTCAATAGAAGAAGCTGCACCCCTTTGTATGTATACCGCAGACTTCAAGAGGTACATGGAGCTTGCGCACATTTACTTTCATTAAGTGTTAATGTCACCCATTCTGTATCATCACAGTTTGACAACGGAGGGGTGGGGGGACTTTCTGTGTCCGACATGTTTGCGCCTTGGCTTTCATAAATGGTGTCCCTCAGGTGATGGTGCCTATGTCGCCTATTGGCCACCTTCATCAACATCAGAAATATGGCCAGAGAAGTCACTTCAAAATGCAGTGTAGGAAATTATGAGGTGTAACAATTTATTTCCAGGAACAGCCAAGTAGGGTCTCACGTGTGGGTAAAATCTTTTCTTTTCTTTTTTTTTAAACAAGGGGATAGTCCCTCAAGAATTCATTGAAGAGGGGCAACTAGTCAACAAACAGTGCTGTTTAGAAGTTTTGAAAAGGTTGTGGGATTCAGTTTGAAGGAAAAAAATCTGAACTTTGGCCTGATTAGTAGGTCATCCATCATGACAATACCCCAAGCTGTGATGCGATCAGAGTCCATAATTTCCTGGCTAAGAAGTTAATTACTTCATTGGATCATCAACCCTGTTCACCTGACTTAGCTCCTGGTGATCTCTGACTGTTCCTAAAGATAAAAATTGCTGGGAAAGGATGAAGATCTTCAGACATTTCTAACATCCAGTGTAACATGGCAAAGGAACTCAAAGGTGCTCCAGAAACAGCGATCCAGGTGAGTTTCCAGCAATCGCAACATCGTCTAACTAACTGCATAGCTGGGGAAGAAGATGACTTCGAAGGTAGCTGCCAGTGCACAGATAGATGGATCTCATGTTGTTCTCCCAGCAATGCTACATTCATTTCTTTACACATTATTGAATTCTTAATTTTTGCAAATGAAGTACTTGACATGGTGCCAGACTTCATGAAAACATGCCAACATACCCAACTGTCTACCTTTAATTTGCATTAAGTAAGCAACACAAATGGTTTCGGTTGGTTTTTCTTGCTCATTTTAAATGTTATCACTTCTCACCACTGTAAGCAACTGTAAATTTAATAAGCAAAAGTAACCACATATGCATGAAATTATACACAGTACATTATTCACATTGAAAGCCCAGATCTGTACAAAGATTCTTCATTGAAACACAGACGGGCACCCGTTCTGATGTGTGTCAAAACGTCATCTAGAATGTTTAGGATGACATTGTTATCTTTCTGTCGATTCTTTGACACTGGTGTACCTGGAGACATCAAGAATGGGCCTCCAGTATTCCCTTCCTAGATACTGGTGTCCATAGCAGACAAGTTTCGATTTGCTTTGAGCTTCATGAAGCTGACAATAAAAATTAGTTTTGCAGGCATTGCTCGATTGTGAAACACAAAAATTAATAAAGAGCTTCCTTGGGGTTTTAAATGCTTTCTTAGGAATGCTGTCACACCTCCGTCTTCACCTGCATTCTTACTCTGGTAAAGTCAATTCTGTTTGTGCCTCTCATTCACATCTCTGCGGAGGAATGCGGTGTGTGTTTCCAAGCGGTGACCTTCTGCATATTTTCCACATGAAGACACACTGAAATTCACTGTCATGTACATTGCTCGGTTTTCTCCACGGAAACACTCAGTACATGGAAAGCTGTCATTTTTTTATGATGTCTTTTTAAACACACAATAGTAATACAAGCTAAATTACTTTTTGTGGTGTCACTGAGTCCTCTTTTCCATTTCACCTCATCAATCTGGCTTTCAGCTTGAGAAGTGCAAAAATCTTCTTCTGCCTTGAGGTGACGTGAAATGAAGCCCGCAGCATTTTTGTACATCTAGAAGGGACTCCCCTTGAGCAAATATGTTTAGAATGTCACCTGTGGGCAAGTGACCTGCCAGTGACGATCACACTCTTCAGATCTCATTTAAAACGAAAAATACCCAAACCAAAATGGCAGCTTCACTAGTATTAGATTTTGACTCACAGGGACAATTGTGTTTCTAGTTTCCTAAGTAGTGCGTGTCCAGAAATTGCACCTTCCACAAATTTTTGATTTATTTTCCTTTTAATTTTATTTTTACATACTCTCAGTGGCGTTTTTAGTGTGAGAATCCTAGTGGTTTCATAACCAGAACAATGTCTGTTAATGGGATGCTGGTCTGTGTCGATCAGCATCAGGTCATTGTGATATCCTCCGACATCGTCTGACAAGAGACAGCCAAATAGATTTAAGTAAGACCCTCACTGCCACCCACTGCTTAGGAATAATACTACTTAGATACATCTCTGGATGCGCTGGGACACATCATCAGTGATGTTTCCTGAGATCATCGGGTGTTTCGGGTCTCACAACATCAGACACCCTCTCTCAGGTGACCCAGCCGGGGTTGATCACACCCCAACTTGTGTCCCAGCAGCACTGGCCCACTTTGTGGACCTCTTGATCCAAATCCACCTCGAGGCTCTTTCTGTGGCTTCTGTGATGGACTTAATGGCTCTCCTCTTTGCAGCTCCTGTGATTCCAAGCCTGGCAAAGATCTTACACAGGGATCGGGCGGCAAAGCCTCTGCACCCTACTTCTATGGGCTCACAACAAGCCTTCCAGCCCTTCCTTCGGCAGTCCTCAATAAGCTCCTGGTACTTGAGCCGCTTACGCTCATTTGCCTCTTCCATGCGGTCCTCCCATGGAACTGTCAGTTCCAACAAAAGGACTTGCTTGGACGATGCAGATATTAAAACTATATCGGGTCTCAACGAGGTTGATGTTACAAATTCCAGGAACTTGAGCTGCCTGCCCAGGTCAACCCGCAGCTCCCAGTCTGCCGCAGATGAAAGGAGGCTGGTTGATTTTTGTTTTGCTTGCGCCTGCTCACCAGCCCTTATGAAGGCAATTCTTCTCTGGCTGCCAACATATTTGTTGTTGGCCACTGCATGTAAAATGGTCTCTGCTATACACTTTAGGACCTGATCGTGTCGCCAACGGTATCGGCCCTCTCCAAGGGCAGATGGGCAGCTACTCAGAATATGCTCCAGAGACCCTCGTCCAGGACAGAGTGGACACGTTGGAACTTCACTCTTGCCCCAAACATGCAGGTTCGTTGGGCTGGGGAGCACGTCGTACACAGCTTGGACCAGGAACTTAATACGCTGTGGCTCTGCCTTCCAGATGTCGTTCCAGGTGATCTTCCTCTCCAGCTCTCCTTCCCACCTCGTCCATGCCCCTTGCTGCCGCATGCTCACCGCCCTGCTGGTCCTCACCTCCTCGACACCTGCTCGGACTTCCTCTAGGACCAATTCTCGTCTCGCCTTGCCCTGAGCCTTGTTGTACTGTGGCTTTGGGATTGCTCCCAATCCTGCTTGCCCCATTGCCACTGTACCCACAAGTGCCTTGTATCTCAGCCGAGACTCTGCCAACTCCAGTCCCTCTTGTGCTCTCCACTTCCTTCCTGTTCGCACTGTTAACACCTGCTGCTGTTACTCTAGAATCTCCAGAGCCTTGGTAGACTAGGTAGAATTTGTTGTCTATGAATTTCCTAAATCAAAATGGCAACACCTCAAGTTTAGAATCAAATGGCTGTGAGTTAAATAGTCAGCAAAGTTACCTACTGTGCGATCTGCTGATTGCCAACAAGCGAATGAAAAATCGACTTTTGACATCCACACCTCTTCTTTCCACACCAGATTCGTGCTGTTTTAAAATATTAGTGTCAAAGTGGAAGGAGAGCATGTAGGCTTCCTTGGTGGTTTTTCAAATTTAGTGCGGCCTCCTTAACACTGAGCAAAAAATCAAGGTGCAGCGCGATGTCTTGTGAATGATTCATTCCTGATGTTGATCTCCCTTCTTTTAATGTAAATCACAGTGGCTACCTTTAAGGGACCTTTTAACTTCTTTGCTGGTGTGTGCCTCATGGCGTCTATTGGTAACAGATCAAACTACAAGTGCAACTGCTCGACAAAAACAACAAATAAATGAAAACAGGTGATCTTTATTCTAGCCTTCAAGCCCCATTGCTAAACTAGAAAGATCAAATTGCATATGTGCACAAATGGCCAAGGGTAGAGAACACTGCAGGGCCAATTGGTCCAGTTGCTCAGTCTTGTACTACCTAGCATGAAGACCATCTCACACACACACTACAAGCCGCACTATGTGTCTAGATAAGTAATTATGTTGAGTCTGTGATGGAAAAATGGAGAAACAAAGTTTAACAAGACAAAGCTGAGGGTTCTTACAAACATTTAATTTACAGATCAAAGCTTGTAACTTATTTATACAACATCTGGTGGATCTCAATGGCCTGTAATATAGAAACACTACTGCATAATTTTATAGTGAAAGAACAAATATGGCATCCTACGATTCATTATAAAAACAAAAGGCTATGCTTAAAATATTTATTCTGATTCAGGATCACATGGTGTAAAAGGCAGGAAGCCCTCCTGAACAGAACTTGTTTTGAATGATCAGAGCCTGCTCATGGAAGTTAGTTCTTGGGCCATTGAAAGTGATGGTTTACAAAAATATTAACCAGATACTAGTAACCTCATTTCAGCACTGAACATTCGGCATCTCCTTAGTTTAGGATGTATGCAAATGTGTTTCTTGCTTGTATACTTTATGTAGCAAAGGCTTCCTTTTGATCTTAGTAACACTTACAAAGCATCAGTGAAGTGGCTGGTCAACTCTGTACAATATGGCCTACTAGGAGCCTTGCATACGCTGCCAAAATTGCTTCGCTTTGTCTTATTAAGTGTTAATTAAGAATTCACAAGTTTTACACTCAAGTATGCCATATAAAGAGAAATGCGTCTCACTTGAGTCACCTCAGTGTGGTGTTATGGGTCCACAGCTCGCTCAGCAAAGGCTGTTTCTTTTTTAATAAATAATCACCGCACTCGCGGCGGCTTAGTGAGTGGGCGTGGTGGCCATAGCAAGCCACGGGGCGATCTGCGGTGTGGGCGTTTCTCACCGAGTGCACAGGCGAGGAACTGCCCACATCCGTGATTGTTCCCATGGCTGATGTGCTGCAGCTGCTATGGCCCCTCGCAATATAAAAGAAGTGCGAGTTGATTGGGGGAGGATCAGAAAGAATGAAAGAAAAGATCAGAGATGAAAAATGAAACGAAAAGGACGGAGGTTACAGGGAGCGACAGAGGAAGCAAGTCAGTGCGAGAGAGAGACACACGGAGTGTGTGGATGAGCTAGCGAACAAGCGCTCGTGGGCAGCTGTGAGGAAGTTGGGTGTTAGGCCGACTCCCAGGCGTTAGAGTTGATGTCGCTCCCGCTGAGTGATCAGGTAGCGGGAGTGACCAGGGAAAGGCAGTGAGAGTTGTGAGGCTTGGTGATGGATTCCCCAACGTGTGCGTCCTGGCTGTTGGTGTGAACCAAGTCTCGGGACTGGGATGAGTGCCAGACCGAAGCCAGGGATAGGGAGGTCTCCAGTCTCGTGTGGATGGATGTAGAAGTAAAGGGCAGCTGCAGAGAGAAAGCGTCTCGCCTGTTGAAGGGCCCGTATGGGAGAAGCAGCTGAGACGCTAATGCTAACAGGAAAGAAGCACCGAGCTTGGCACTTGTTATTGATTTTAAAGATTGCTCCTGTATGAACGTTTTTAACCTCGTTTTTAAGGATTTTTTTTTTCTATTGATTTTAACCTCCACGTTTTTCTTTTATTGGATTATTTATTGAACTTTGGAAAGCACTGCACTTTATGCACACTTTGTTTTTGTTTTGTTTTAAATAAAAGCACTTTGCAAATTTATACCATCCCCTTGCTCAGTTATTGCCTCCACTGTCTAGCTCATCGGTGACATTACCGACGGTGTTGGGTTCAAGGGCTCCCAAACAGCGATGGGAGTGTGGAGCCGAACCCGCATCGTCACACTCAGACCATCCCAAAGTGAAGTTATGTTATTAGGCCACATCACACAGACAACGGAAAGAATCCACAATTCATTCTTTCTAGTACCACAATTAACAAACTTCCCTCTAATCTTTTGGATCTTTCTTGCTCTCAGTGGAGATTGTGATCTGCTTCAATGGGTGTTGAAGTCAAACCGAAATGCAATTCCCAGCCAGTAACCCTTTTTAAAAAGTATCAGTCACTGCATTACAAGAGCAAAACAAAATGATACTTCAGTCCAGTAATCTCATAATTTCATTCTAGCAGAAGCTGAGTTTCTTTTGTTTGCTCAAGTAATGAGTCTCGTGCTAACATCTTTACTTGTCGTGGTCTAAGCCTGGACTCCTCACAAGGTCATTTGCCCTCTTTTATTGTGGAACTGCAGTATGCCAGCATCACACACCGCACCACAGCCACAAGTTGTAAGTATCGGAAAGGTTGAAATATCACACAAACAATTCCAACTCATTTCTGAAAAGAATGTTATGAAATCACAATTTGCTAAAAACTGATTCTCCACAGAGACATATTGTATGGATGTCACGTCTCAAACAGGGTTCCTCCTCTAGCTGGGGTTCAAATTCATGTTTGATTTCTCTTGTTTATTTTTGATTCTTTTATTTATGTTGTCTGTGTGCATCATTCTGTATTTTTGGTTTTGTCTATATAGGTAAACTGACTTTTTTATATTCCATGTGTGTTGTGGGTGGTCCTCAAGAGGCGGAGTCACCTGCCAATCACCACCAGGAACTGCCCTCCGCCCTGTAATGTCCTAGCGGTTCATTGTGGAATGTCTGGCTTAATGATTTTTTGGATCTTTTTGACTTATTGCTTTGTTTTTCACTATCATTGGGATGTATCATCGGCATTCTGCTTGATTTTTGGATTTGTTTTTAGCAGACATTGTATGCCTTTTGTGCCCTTTGGAACTTCTCAGTATTACGGAGCATTTTTCTTGTGACAAATTCATATGTTTCAATGTATAAAGATTCTTGTTTGCCCCCTTGTTATTAGTCGGGTTTGACGATTTCCCCCTCTAGAGGGTACTTCAGGGACTACGTGCTTTGGAACTTTCTAGTGCTTGTTAACCCCAGTCCACGGCAATGATTAGGCATCAAGTATACTAATATAGCTGTAATACAGTAGATTTGACCAGAATCTTGTAATCTGAATTTAAAAATGATATCAGCTACTATGATGCACAAGCTTTGGCATGTCTCCCTTCTCTTTTTTGTATTAATTTAAGTTGATATAGACCAAAAAATCTAAATATTTTGTTAAGTTTGAGTTATTTTGTGCTGTCTTTTCATTTTGTGATCATGTGTGTTAAGAACTATTTATCTGTTACATTTAAATATAACAAATGGTTATGTAGCCTTTTTAAATGTTATACAGTATTAAAATATTTATTATTTACGTGCAGGTCTAAGTTGTAAACATATACTGAAAAGCATCAAATCAGGCAGAATTTAACCTCAGACTGAACAAAACATGAGAGAGGAAGAAGGGCCAAACAAATTTCCTTAAAAAGTTCAGAATGAATCAGACAGCATCATATACTCTGAACAAATGTCATTTTCTAATGCATTTTAGTTGTGAACATGGTCGCAGGGGTCTGCTAAAGCCAAACCCAGCTAGCATAAAGGTGCAAGGCAGGAACAAACCCTGGACAGGGTGCCAATCCATCACAGGGTTGAACAAATTTACCCTTCCCATTTCAGACGAATGACTTTTCAAATATTTCTTCATTAAAGTTAACCTTGTAAGTGCCAGGCAGAATTATCTGGCATCACACCCGGGAAAAAGGGGGGACCCTTGCCGAGAAGGGCAGAGACAGACTGGCATCCTGTCAAGGATGGGTATGGGACCTTGACCTGGACAGGAGGTCAAAACAAAAGAGCAATGGGGGAAGGTGCCTATTTTTTAATATTTTTATTTTCCATCAACTTGATGGCAGCAGCCCAGGACCTCAGTAAACATGTGGACACCTTTAGGGCATGATGAGAGTTGTAGTTCCATGAGTCAACCCTTCTGGATGCCATGGGTGTTGCCACAGGGTGCAGCAGGATTTCCCTGTTCCTCAGGGCTTCTGTTTGACCCAGAAGTGCTTCCATCAGGCTCTGCCCTGGCACCAGAAGTACTCCCACGTCTGATATTAAACTAAGCCGTCCATCCTCCTCCAGTTGAGTCAGAGTTGGGAGGAAGAAAGGCAACACTCACTGGAGGGAGGTGGACGGAGAGGAAAGAGAAAAAAGGAAGAAGAATTTGCTTGTTACTATGCTTGTGCAACCTTAGAAGAAACCTTTATGAGATATTTTGATAACAAAAATCTCTGTATTAATCCCATGACTGCATTTGTGTCCAGGTTTTGGGGCTTGGTGAGTCCCCCTATCTGTCACAACCTCTAGAAAACTGTTATTACTGTACAATTGTCTTCTTTGACACCCCGGTGCACATAAAAAGACAAATTCATCAGGAGCGCAATTTGGCCCAGAACATTCAGTCCAACAAAGCAATGAACATCTGCAGTAATGTTTGAAGCTGTGGGCTCTCTCCGTTTGCGCTAAATGAATTTGAAATCTTTAATGTTTACATTGAGAAGGCCCTTTTTAACTTCTTTCAGATGCGGTCACAGCAATGTCTCACCGAGGGGACTCTTCTCCTTTACCACTGTCCGTTTCACTTTGTCAGTGAGTCCCTTTCTTCAGCTCTTTGCTGTCTGCCAAACACTGGACAAGATGGAGCAGCACACTGGTCTGAGTCTGTCCTCTGAATTCTGGGAAGACTTCTTTATATGTCAAGATTTGGGGTCTTTGCATACTGTATAAAATTGCATACAATTATCTGTAAATTGCCTTGGTGAGGAATTTGCATACACAGCATCAGTCTGGGGATTAGGGAATGGCTTTGGAGTTCCTGTGGTGGTGCTAATTTATTAGTCTAATTGTTTATTGCATCCTATATTCATACACAGTAGATACATTGATTCAATTAAGTTATAATTGTTGTGTAAGAAGTTAATTAGGCTAGAAGCAGCTGGAGTCACGCAGGTTGAATTAATCATCCAATGGCCATGTTTATAAAATGTCTCGCTGTCGGAGAAGGCTAGAGTTCTTTTGCTTTACTAGTGAATGGTTTATCCTGGCATTAATATCCAGTGAGATGACTAGGATTCTACAATGCAATGTGAGAGCCAAACAGCAGGCAGCGTCAAGGGTGACGAGTGGGAAGTTCCCGACTGACTTGGAATATCTGACCGTGAATCAGCAGTCCTCTGGGACAGGAGTCTGTGCTGTGATATAATGGCAGACACGAGGCATTGAACTATGATTTAATACCTACAGAGTGCCAGTGAGGGAGGGCAGGCTGGACTGTGACTGAGGCTTTTGTTATGGTGACTCGATAGTTATGAAGCTGCATTTATGAACTTATTAATATTTAGTCAACTGTGAGAAATAATAGGCTTAAAACTGTTAATCTTCCCTAAGTATTGATGATTTTCTTAGGGGGCAAGAGTAAATGATGTTGAGACAGGTTTATTAACACAAAATGGGGGGTACCTACCACCAGAGTGGATGGTGGTCTTACAGGTTTATCTGGATTAAAAAATAATTTGGGTTGCCTTCAACAATAATATCATACAATAGAACTTATTTTTTTGTATAGCACTCTTCACTGAGTGCAGGCTCTGTGCACCGTGAACAATTCTCAGTTAAAATACAAATATAGACAGTGACGTACGGTGCGGTTCATGGCTGGAGAGGCACTGATTCCAGTCAGAGTTGCAAATATATGAACCCCAAAGAGTAGCTTATTCACTATTCAATTGGCAGCATGCACATTGACTACTGGTTATGTTTCATATCTCATCAGCATTCTTTACACATACATAGGTAAGGTACATATTTGGATAAGAATGAACGTTACATTTACTTTATAGTAGCAAGAGACAGTGGAGAGAGTGCATTTGCTCCTCACCCTCCATGTGTTCTAAATTTATCGTTGCAATTCCATAATTCATACTCCTTCAATACAAATGAAAATATAGCATGGTGTACACCAAAACAATGGATTTCAATTTTGACCTTAATTGAAATATTTAGTTGTTTTTAAAAGCTTTTAATTCTGATGCTTTAATCAATTTTAATACAGACTCTTCAACAAATAACAAGAAAAACAAAAGATATTTTATTTAAAGTCAAATTTAAGTTTTTAAATATAGGATTTATTTTCTTAGTCTGATCCCATTTTTTATAAAATTGAAAACCATTTATGGTCTTACCTTTATTTGTAAATGAAGTCCATGCGCCTATCCTTCTCCACGAAAATCTCTGTTACTTTCTTGTAAAAGTCCTCCTTATTTTCCTTTAGTTTTAAAAATCTTAATCTTCCATTTTGGCAGTCAGTTGCAACAAAAAATAAAACTAAACGGACCGCTGCAGTGCACTTGACTTTCTGATATCACTTACTTATTGGCACCTAGAGCCTCTGCATAGAAGAACAGTAATGAGCACCTGTTGGGCAAACATCCACCCCCTTCAGTGAGGCACGGTACTGTCTGCCTCTCCTTGTGCCTTCTCACTGCAGTTTAATGTCCGATCAGCAAGACTAAATATGTCACACATATTCATTAAAGATATTAGCCAGACTGTGGAAAGTCAGGGTGTATAATAAATGTGTCTGCAAACATTATATTGCGACATACAGAGAGAAATCAGCAGGCACGCACCGAATGCACGCATCAACCCAGTTTGTGAGGGATAGCGCAGTCTGAGGTGAGGTGAGGCTCATCGGTGTTGCACCTAGCGTTTCTCCTCTGTATTTGAACACGAAATACGCCAATTCAGTGATTTTGACTAAAAACATTATCAAAATTATTGGAATCATACAGAAAACAAATTTATAGCACAGACCAGTGGACACATTTATTTTATGTTGTCATTATTAGTTTTTTTATTTTTCATGATGAGCCTCCCCTGACCACATGTCCCTGAATATAGAGTATACAAATTAATAAATACAGAACTGGCACACATAAAAATGCAGATTTGTTCAAACACAAAGAGAACAGGATAGAGTCGGATTAAATATAAATCAAAAACAACCATGTGTGTCCATTAATTAATTGATGAACTCTGGCCAGTTGACAATGGCAGAGATTAAAATTGCAAAAGAGAAAATCAAAAATAAAATCTCCGTCCTGGAGACCTCATCCAAATGGCTGCCCACCCACTCCCGGATTTTCTATAGTGGAGTCTGTGTTGGCCATCCAGTCTGATAAGAGAATCTTTCCATCTGATATTCCAAAGTTTTTTTATCTGAAATGACTTTTCCATATACTGTACGGGAAGGCAGCCTGACAGTAGAGCATTGGCACCAGGTGCCATATCCAGATACGGAAAAGAGAAGCAGAATAGAGTAGCGACTTATTAATGTAAAGGGCTAATAATGTTTTACTACTTATATTTCTGTGAAAACCGCAACACAACACAAATCAAACAAACACCGAGCAACTTCTACAAACAGGCCAAGACCAAATCAAACAAAAATGAAAGTAAAATGGCATGGATTAATCACCTCCAGGGCATTATTGTATGTCCATTATTTATTATTGGATACTATAGCACAAAACAGATATAAACTAAGCTTGTTTTATTATACAACACTCTGAAAAGCCAATATGTGTGCAACAGAGAGACTTGTGCAAAATGCAGCCATTTCCGTAGCGGAGTATCATACATTACATGCAATTTGCTGCATTATTTATCACGTTATGCCTGCTCAGACTTTGTATGAAAAATTCATAGATAATAATAAAAGCAGCAACACCGTGTGCTGTATATTGCAAGAGGTCAATCATTACAGGCTTAGAGAAATTAACGAGGACTGACCTACAAATAAAGCAAACACTGAAATGGCACCACCAGTTCTACTGTGTGTGTAGAAATTTATAGTAAAGCAAAAGTTCAAAGAAAATAAGTAAATAAAATGAACCTGCGAATGACACCCTCACACAGAACAGGACAGCTGCAAACACGTTTGAAGGTGGCACACTGAAAATCATCACTGAATAAATGACAATACTGCAAATAATGTGTAATTAATATTAATCCTATGCCATTACCCATTTCCATTTTAAAGCAATTAAGCCAAAAAACAATTAAAATGGCTAGCATAGTGTAAGTGTAAATATAAGCAATGCAGACATCTGCAAGTTAAAAGATAAATCTACACCAATTAGCTGAGACTTCTTTTTATGAATGAAGCTGATATTCAACAACATCCATCACTGCACTATGAGACCCGAGCAACAAATTTCAAGCCAGTTAATCGAATGGAGACAAAGAGTACAGACAGAGGGAGACGCTCCAAACTTGGGGGCCCGGGGGCCCCGCGCTCATCAGGGCCTGTGCTTGGATAATTACTACTGTCTGATTTTTATGAATGATGTTGATATTTAGGAAATTACCCCACCGTAAAGAAGACATAGCAGCATCTGAGGCTACGCACGGGAGAGCAACCAAAAGCATCCCAGGACTAAAGCACATGTGAAATAAAACTCTATCCTGGAGGGTCTGCAGTTGCAGTTACAGGTTTTTATTCTATCCATTTTCTTAATTAGTGACCACTTTTTGCTGCTAATTAACTTCATTTAATGTATTTTCTATGTAAGACTCAGACCCTTTAAATCAGGGGTGAGCAGCGTCAGTACTGGAGAGCCGCAGTGGCTTCACTTCAAGTTTTTGTTCAAACCCAATTGCTTCATAAGAAGTTATTACCGATAAGGAGCTTACTGCTCAAGTGTCTCAGCCTAGTTGTCTCACTTTTTAAGAGTTTGAACATGTAAGTGCTTATTTGTTTATATTTTAATTAATTTTATTAAAAGCAAGTAACATTCCATACAATCAAGTCAAGCTTAACAAAACTAAATTCAACACCCACCCGAGAGGAAGGCCAACATCCAGAGTAAAATTTTAAGAGTAGAAAAGAGAGAAGAAAATCCTCTTCCCCAACATAAATGTTTATTCTTAAATATTATTGATTGGTTTTCAAAAAGTTTTGAACAGATCCTCTAAGTGAGAATTTGATTTTTTCCAATTTCAAACATAACATCAGTTACTCACTGAGTTAAAAGAGGTGGGTTCAGCAAGATATGTCTACGTGCCAATAGTGTAGTAAAGACAATTCCAGTTTGTTTGTCCTTCTCCACTTTAAGGCCATCTGGACGTACACCAAACACAGCTGTTAGTGGGTTACGAGGGATTGTGACTCCAAGGCTGTCTGATAGGCATTTAAACATTTTGGTCCAGAATGATGTTAATATGATGCAGGCCCAAAACATGTGGCTTATGTGTAGCAGGAGCTCAACTGCAACATTCACAGGTTGAATCTTTCCATGGAAACATTATAGACACTTTTAAATGAGATAGATGTGCTCAATAAATGATTTCAAGTTGAATAATTGAACGCTTTCTGCATATAGAGCTAGAATGAATTCTGTGCATGGCTGCCATCCATTCCTTTTCTGAAATGTTGAGTAAGAGTTTCCTTTTCCCACCGTACTCCGGGACCTTTGAAAGGGAGTGACTTTAAAATGTTTTATATCTTATAGAAATGCTGTCTAAATCTTCAAGACTGATCAATATTTCTTCTGGAATAGAAATAGGTGGGAAGTGAGGAAAATTAGGCAGACTCCATTTAGCAAAGTTTCTAATTTGAAAGAAGTGGAAAAATTGTGTTGACGGGACGTTAAATGTAAAGTGTAATTGTTTGTAGGAAGACATTATCTGTATACAATTCTTTAAGTCAGTGGTTCCCAAATTCGGTCCTGGGGACCCACTGTGGCTGCAGGTTTTTGTTCCAACCAGATTCACAATCAGTGAGAATAATCGATAACAACTGATCTCATTTATTTAGTTGGTCTTTTTTTACTCTTCTCTTATTCTGCACTCAGAAAAACACAGCAGTATGTTTTTTTACATTTATAGGACATTTAGAAATATTTCCATTTTTTTCTAAAACTATAAATGCTTAACTCTCTTTTGTTGTTTTCCTATTATTTTCCCCTTTTCCTGTGTAGTTTGCTTCTTTCATTTAAACCTAATAGTGGCAACTACCAACCAGCAGAGCAGACACCCAGGATGATGAAAGCAGCAATGACTTCAGTGTCTGGCCCACTAATTAGTAAATAATCAATTAAATAACCAGAACACATTGAAAGGCAGAATGAAAATACTGTTAACGACTTAAAAAAACTACATATTCCCCATATAACTGCTTATTACATTTTAATACAAATCTACCAGACTTTGTTTGTAATTTCTACATTGACTCCCAAACACAGAAACTGGGCAATAATGACTCACTTAATTAGGCTAAGAGTCCAATGAAAAATGAAAGTTGGTTAGAACAAAAACCTGCAGCCACATTCGGTCCCCCGGCCTGAGTTTGGGGACCACTCCCTTAAGTGATTTAAATCCTGTATGTTTTCTAAACATTAACAACTGCATAAATTTGAGAGGTTGGAAAAAAGTGGTTATTGTGTAGAAGTGCCACAGATAAGTACTTCCTTCATTGGTTCCATATTCTGAGTGAATGAAGGACAATTGGCTTGTTAGTATATTGATAAGATCTTGTATTTACTGGGGTACAAAGTAATGAAAATAAAGAAGTACTGCAGGATTTTATTTGTATTGCGGGCCAAGCTTGTGTGTGTTTATCAATTTGTGTCAATGTCCAGGTTTTTATAGCTTGTATATTTGCCACTCAGTAATAAAACTGAAAGTTAGGTAGAGCCATGCCACCTTCTGCTGTAGGCCCTTTGTAAGCGTGGATGTTTTGAATTTCAAATAAATTAAGCTATGTATATGGGGATGTTCTGAAATAGAAACAGAGGCTTGGGAAGGATATTTATCTTGACAGTATTGATTCTCCCTACTAAAGTGAGATGGAGGGTAGACCATCTATGCACGTCTTGTTTAATTTTTTCCATGCAGACAGCAAAATTTTGTTGAATAAGAGCTTTATGTTTACTTGTGATGTTTATCCCTAGGTATTTAAACTGATCTGCGATTAAAAATTAGATGGTGTCCCATCTAATATTGTGTGCTAGAGAGTTCACTAGAAAAATCGCACTTTTATTCAAATTAATTTTGAGTCCAGATATTTTTTTAAATTCTGCTAGTGCTGTTAGGACTGCTGGCATGGAATATTGTGGGTCTACTATATACAGTACCATATCATCTGCATATAATGATATTTTTTGTTCAAGTCCTTATCTAATATTCCCCTTTATCTCAGATGCATTTCAAAAGTGAACAACCAATGGTTCAATGATGATTGCAGTGGTGATAGGGGGCATCCTTGTCCTGTACTACATTCTAGTTTGAAGTAGTCTGAAATAATGTTGTTAATACAAAATGAAGATTCTGATACGGTAGTTTGATCCATGCACATATGTCCAGGCCTTACCCAAATTTGTGCAATGTGTTGAACAGGTAGTCCCATTCAACCATATCAAATGCTTTTTCTGCATAAAAAGATAATACGATATCCGGGTTTATAGGTGAATATATTACATTAAACTGTATTTGGAAGCTAAGTGTCTGCCTTTAATAAATCTGGTTTGGTCTTGTGATATTACTGGAGGAAGCACATCCTCAGTCCTTCTAGCTAGAACTTTGGAGAGTATCTTAACATCATTATTCAGAAGTAAGATTGGTCTATATGTTGCACATTATAACAAGTCCTTATTTTTCTTAGGAAAGACCTAAATAATGCTTGATGAAACATTTGAGGTAGAATTTTATTGTCACTGGCTTCAATAAATGCTGCTAATAATAGGGGAGCTAACTTAATTTGAAATTTTTATAAACTTGAGCAGGGTAGGCATCAGGGCCTGCTGCTTTTCCACTCTAAAGTGAGTTTATAGAATTTAGTAATTCTGAGAGTGTCAGATGTTCATCCAGTTCATCTGTTTTGAGAGTATCTAGCTGTGGTATATCTAGTGCATCAAAAATTCATTAGAACTTATAGAACTCTCAAAATGTGTGTATTATATTTTGTATGGTCAATGATTTTATCTCTGTCTGTATTGGTAAATACTGATATTGCATTGCAAACTTCTTGCTTGTGAATTTGTTGAGCTAAGCTCTTATTAGCCTTCTCTCAGAGTTCATTGTAATGATGTTGCAATTCAAAAATGAGTTGTTCCATTTTTCTTGTTGTCAAGAGGTTGAATTCTGATTGCAAAACCTGTATTTTCCTATAAAGTGCCTCATCCGGAGACCTGACATGTTCATCTATTCAGGTAATTTCAACCCTGGACATGGGGGCATCTGGACATTGGACACACTAATCCGCCCACCTACACTCATTCCTGCACTGACCAGTTCAGCATCATCAAGCAGCTCTACCAAGCACAAAAAACAGGTTACCTGGAGAACAGACCAAGCTGACAGAGAGAATGTGAAAACCTCCCACAGACGCCTCTCGGGCTGTAGCTGTGCTAAACTCTGTATCATATAAAAGATTTAGTTGAAATGAGCGCATTTGTGTTTTAGAATCCTGTCACAGAGGGCAAGAGGAGAAACTGAGAATTTTAGAGTTACATCAGGTTCATGCAGCCTATTATTAAGACATGGGGGAATTGTAACTTCACGCCTTGTGCCATTCATAACAATGTAATGAGTCACTTTGACAGGAATATGGCAGAGCAAAAGGGACTTTCGGCATTCTTCCGGTGAGTTACTTGTGGAGTGCTTGAGATTCCTTTTCTACTGATGCATTACATTATGTCACTGATACAAATGCTGGTATAATAAAAACAAAAGTATTCTGTTTCAGTTTTGATGAAATTGGTTAAGTAGTTATGTTTTTGTTTTGAATGTTACAATAGATTTATTGTTCTTTCTGGTAATTAGGCAGATCAGTGAAGAAAAAAGCCAAAAAGGTAATCAGGAAAAAATGTACGAGTACATTATTACAAATTATCTATCTATCTATCTATCTATCTATCTATCTATCTATCTATCTATCTATCTATCTATCTATCTATCTATC
>JANRMT010062835.1:68340226-68373890 GCA_026402145.1 Polypterus bichir lapradei | reverse complement strand
ATCTATCTATCTATCTATCTATCTATCTATCTATCTATCTATCTATCGCTTTTTAAAGGAATATTCTACCCAAAAATGGTATTTATGTATATGTGACTTACCCCATGTAGTTTATAGTGATGGCTGAGAAAACTTTTTGTATCATGTTTTCGCACATCATGTTTTCGCACAGAGATTAAAAATCTTCTGATACAAACTAAATCTATGGTGATCAATACTGAATAAGAGCAACCAATATCAAAATGTCCATGAAAAAAAAAGTCTCACATTACTTGTGTTGTATACGGCCAATACCCTCCGAACCCCACCTTATTAATCCACCCAATCTCCCTCATTTTCTATATATTGCCTTTGATTCCTGTAAGTCTAATCATTTTCCTGTGATGATGACACCTGGTAGGTTGTCAAAAACTGAAGAATAAAAAACTATTTTAGGATAAGTGATTCATTTTCTGCCTTTGTGGATTACTAGCTATAAATATATATGCATAAATATACAGTATGTACTGTATGGATAATTTCTGTGAGATTAAAACTCAAGCTGTGAGGCTGTTTTTTATGTTCTTATGCTAAGCATTTAGTTTTCTTTCACAAAAAGGTCAAGAGACAAATGTTTTCTTTCCTCATATGCAAAACTAGTGCCATTGGCACATTTGTATTCATCTCATTTGCAGTTTTCCATGTGCATAGCATGATGGTAACATTTATTTTGGAGCAGGGCATGAATTGGAGGGGCTCAGTTGGAGAGCATATCAGAAGGGGTGCAGCTAAAAGGAAGGTAACTGCTGATAGACCCCCATAAAGACCCTGGCTTGGACAAGTACAAGTACAAGTACAAGTTAGTGCAGATGCTGTTCCCTCTGCCCCTAAATGTGTGGTGTGAGGCAGGACGAGTGGTATGAATGTGCAGATGAGAGTACGTATACCCACATGGAAAGAGCCATGAAAGTATGGGTGGCTCTGGGATGACAACTGTGGAAGGAGATGTTGGTTTGGGCTGCAGAATAACCCTTAGGCTTCTGTAATCTTTAACTTCCACCCTAAAAAAAGAAAAAATAGCTCTGTACTTTGAAATTGTAAAATCACATGTGAAACTAATTTAAAAAACAATTTTGTGATATGGTCCTGCAGGTGTGGTGGGACTGAGATGAAGGGTGAGTTTCTACAACTTTTCCATGCTTTCTGCAAACGCTTTTTACTTTCACAGCAGTGCACTGAGTGTAAGTGCCTGGGGCAACCATAAAGAATATCATCTGTAAAAACAAAATCTGTGTAGGACAGGAAAAGAATCGAATGTCTTAGAGGTATATAAAAAATATACATTAAATAAAACACTTTGCAAATGAACCATAGAGCGCAGTACACAAGAATCCACTTCACCGACAGGAGGGTGCCCTGCTTATTCAATGTGGATCCACTCTGACTGATTACAATGGCAGGGTGCTCCACTTCCGGGAAGCTGCTGGGTTTTGTTCCTTCCATGTTTGTAATTAGAGACAAATTCAGACCATGGATGGGTTTTATTTTTTTAGCCTCCTTGTTTCTCAGTTTCCAAGCTCAGTGGGAGGATTTAAAGCGATTCTTCAGACGCTTCAGGGCCTGTTGTATTTCATTCCTCTCTTCAGCTGGAGACGCGTCCACCCCTCTTGTTGACCTTTTACTTAGTTACGCTTCTCATTTTCCAGTTTTCATAAACAACTTACATCTTCATAGCTCTGCTTAACCTCATAAAAATACATCCTGTTGTGATAGATAGTCCAAGATGAGAAATGGCTTCTTTAATAATAATAGTTAAAATAGTTGTTGGTTATCAAGCAATTGGAATGTTCTTTAATGAACACTCTGCAGACCAGAACTGGCATTTAAACACAAATAATAGAGCAAGAAGAATCTAGAACACTTGCAGAGACACCTTTCAGATGTTTGTAGCCCCGTATCTAGAGATCAGAAGCAGGGCAGATGGATTGTCTGTGTTTTGTAACAAAAGAGAAATGACGCAGTGAAAGGCATAAACATCTTCTTAGAAAATGAAAAGATGGGGACAACCTAATGATGATGATTACAATTATGGCGATGATGATGAAGAGACTGCCATCTTGAATCTTGTGTCATTAAAGGGATATTTTCATAGCATGGTTTATGGGGGGCACGGAATGTTCTACAATATTGTATATAATAAGATTAATGACTTGACATTATCTTGAAGGACTGATTGGCCGCCTCTTGAACTTTCCTTTGAAGGAAAAGTCCAATAAAGAAGGAATCTCACTTAGTCAGTAGATATAAAAGCTCTACTGGAACATGAAGCTGCCTCCACTGTGGAGCCTGACACCTTGGGTCCACTGTTGTCCGCATTATGTGATATCAGACCTTCTTAATACAACAAAGATTAGCCAAGAACTGATCCAGCTGCACGTGTAAAGTGACAGTGCATCCGGAAAGTATTCACAGCGCATCACTTTTTCCACATTTTGTTATGTTACAGCCTTATTCCAAAATGGATTAAATTAATTTTTTCTTCAGAATTCTACACACAACACCCCATAATGACAACGTGAAAAACGTTTACTTGAGGTTTTTGCAAATTTATTAAAAATAAAAAAAATTGAGAAAGCACATGTACATAAGTATTCACAGCCTTTGCCATGAAGCTCAAAATTGAGCTCAGGTGCATCCTGTTTCCCCTGATCATCCTTGAGATGTTTCTGCAGCTTGATTGGAGTCCATCTGTGGTAAATTCAGTTGATTGGACATGATTTGGAAAGGCGCACACCTGTCTATATAAGGTCCCACAGTTGACAGTTCATGTCAGAGCACAAACCAAGCATGAAGTCAAAGGAATTGTCTGTAGACCTCCAAGACAGGATTGTCTTGAGGCACAAATCTGGGGAAGGTTACAGAAAATTTTCTGCTGCTTTGAAGGTCCCAATGAGCACAGTGGCCTCCATCATCCGTAAGTGGAAGTTTGAAAGCACCAGGACTCTTCCTAGAGCTGGCCGGCCATCTAAACTGAGTGATCGGGGGAGAAGGGCCCTAGTCAGGGAGGTGACCAAGAACCCGATGGTCACTCTGTCAGAGCTCCAGAGGTCCTCTGTGGAGAGAGGAGAACCTTCCAGAAGGACAACCATCTCTGCAGTAATCCACCAATCAGGCCTGTATGGTGGAGTGGCCAGACGGAAGCTACTCCTTAGTAAAAGACATGGCAGCCCGCCTGGAGTTTGCCAAAAGGCACCTGAAGGACTTTCAGACCATGAGAAACAAAATTGTCTGGTCTGATGAGACAAAGATTGAACTGTTTGTTATGAATGCCAGGAGTCATGTTTGGAGGAAACCAGGCACCGCTCATCACCAGGCCAACACCATCCCTACAGTGAAGCATGGTGGAGGCAGTATCATGCTGTGGGGATGTTTTTCAGCGGCAGGAACTGGGAGAAAAGTCAGGATAAAGGGAAAGATGACTGCAGCAATGTATAGAGACATCCTGGATGAAAACCTGCTCCAGAGCGCTCTTGACCTCAGACTGGGGCGATGGTTCATCTTTCAGCAGGACAATGACCCTAAGCACACAGCCAAGATATCAAAGGAGTGGCTTCAGGACAACTCTGTGAATGTCCTTGAGTGGCCCAGCCAGAGCCCAGACTTGAATCCGATTGAACATCTCTAGAGAGATCTTAAAATGGCTGTGCACCAACGCTTCCCATCCAACCTGATGGAGCTTGAGAGGTGCTGCAAAGAGGAATGGGTGAAACTGGCCAAGGATAGGTGTGCCAAGCTTGTAGCATCATATTGCTGTGAATACTTATGTACATGTGATTTCTCAGTTTTTTTATTTTTAATAAATTTGCAAAAACCTCAAGTAAACGTTTTTCACGTTGTCATTATGGGGTGTTGTGTGTAGAATTCTGAAGAAAAAATGAATTTAATCCATTTTGGAATAACAAAATGTGGAAAAAGTGATGCGCTGTGAATACTTTCTGGATGCACTGTATGTGCCAAAATATCAATGATCAGCCATGTTTTTCAAAAGTGATTTGCAGGTCACTGGATTTGAGATGGTTACTCAACCAGTTGTTTAATGATCCATTCTGCTTTCCAGTAACAACCATCTGATGAGGTAACATTTGTGACTTGTCCATAATAATAATCTAGAATACTTGCAAAGATGCCTTTCAGACTTCAGAAGCAGAATGGATTATAAAATGATTAGTATTGACAAGTGCTTGCACTCATACAAAGAAAATAAATAAAACTGACCCAATGAGTAACCCTAAACTGGGCCAATGAGGATGTGTACTGCAACTGACTGGCACCTTGTACTGGGCTCTTTACTGTCTTGAACTCGACTCCAGTGCCAGTCACCATGACCTGGATTTTTCTGTTTCAGTTATTGATAAGTAGATAAAAAACCACATTATTTTAATGAAATATTTAAACTCTTCAATGGCCTAATTACAGAAGGAAGCAAAAATCTCTCTGCATTTCTATTGTCACACTCGTGCGAATGGAGACAACTTCTGGGCCTGTCTGCTGGTAATTCTACCCGAGCCACATGTTAGAGCTGTTTCTCCTGTCTCTCTGCCCTCAGAGCTCAAGATGTCAGCGTGAGGAATTGTGACATCACTTCCAGCTCAGTTGACTAGTCTGCCCAAGAGGGTGTAATAGACCACCGCCACAAATCCTCTTCAGTCAGCAAATGGACTTGTGTCTAAAAAGACGTTACTCTGCAGCGAAATCTTTGCCAGCATCTTCTTTCAATTATACGAGGTTCACCACTGGTGCTCCAACACTTTATTATTGTTGTTTTTAACACATTCTGGCCTACCATACTTGATCTGTTTGTGCTCATCCACAGTACCACATGGGGGCCAGAGAGTGAAATGACTCCATTTTATCCAAACGAACGACCCTGCGCTAAGCTATCAGATGACTAATATTTCTGAAGATATCTTGCTGGCATTTCCTTCATAAAGGTGCTGCTATTGATTTTTTTTTTCTGCTCCTTATTTGATTTGTATTGGCTGAGCACTTGAAGAAGAAAGATTTCTTCATCAAAAAGAAGTAAAGAAATAATGAGGAAACTATAGAGCACCCTTCAGAAATACAAGCTTTGCTTTGTCAATAATTTCAACTAATTACTCCTTTGTGAGATTTTGAAGGTTTGCTGAAGCTGCTTGGATTCTGTGAGCCGTGAAGCCACCAATGGAATGCGTGTGCGTTGTGACTTCAGGCCACGTGTTGAAGGGGCCTAGCGCATCCTGTGTCAGGATTTTGTTGTGGCGTTTGCAGGGATATTTTATGGATTCAGAAGATGAAGTGACCAAGGACCTGAGTTTAATTGTGTTGAGAACGTGAAAAAAATAAAAGGCAAGAAAGAGTGTGCCTGTTAGAGATCCATCCATCCATTATCCAACCTGCTATATCCTAACTACAGGGTCACGGGGGTCTGCTGGTGCCAATCCCAGCCAACTCAGGGCGCAAGGCAGGAAATAAACCCCGGGCAGGGCGCCATCCCACACACACACACACACTAGGGACAATTTGGAATTGCCAATGCACCTAACCTGCATGTCTTTGGACTGTGGGAGGAAACCCACGCAGACACGGGGAGAACATGCAAACTCCACGCAGGGAGGACCCGGGAAGCGAGGCAGCAGCGCTACCCACTGCGCCACCGTGTCTCCCCTGTTAGAGATCCATTCTAAAAATCTTCACATTGGAACTCTCACCAGCAGCTGCACTTGGAGGTCTTAGGTTAGAAATGTGTGTTACTCATTAGTGGACGGGCTTAATAATAAAACTGCTGACACCCTATGACAAGACAAGAAAGAAGAAGAATAAAATAAGAAAAAATGAACATAAGGGCGTCAAAAAGGGCCTCACAGCTTCAGCTTCACTTTATTTATTACAACGTACTTGAAATACTTCAGTCTGGCTTTTACGCTGGTCATTGCACAAATATATCATTAACTCATACTATTTATGACATTATAATGTAATGAAGCAAACACTACGGTTATTAAGATGGTAGATTTATGCACAACGTTTGACACGATTGCCAAGCTACTAATCCTACTCATGGAAATTAAAATCTGGTGCTTTGCAGTAAGACAATAAGAGGAATGAATTGGCTTGTTTTTATACTGTCCATGAGAAGTCTGAACAACAAGAGGAGGCCATTGAGGGTTAAACCGTCCCAATATCTCGTCTCCACCTGTCTAGCTTGGCCTCTGTGGAGGTGGGTAGCCAGCTGGCCTGGCCTACCACACCTGCCATTTTGTCTTACAGGAACTGTTATTGGTGTTAATTGTGGACCCCCCCAGAGATTTAAATACTCCACATATTCTGCTCACCAGGTTTTGTTTACCTCTTCAATATCATGAACTGGCCATATCTCAATTATAATAATAAGTCGCTTTAGATTATCACGATTTTATTAAACGTTAATCGCTAAATTTGCTCCGCCGAGCCGTGTGCTCAATTTAATTTGTGCATTTATGTAAATGTATGGTTGGAAAATTACAGCTAGTACATGAGCCTGTGAAGAGAGCCATGAAACAGTAAACTGAATTGATGTGAAGTGAATGAAGAGCACAAGCCACTGCCAGATCTCATCAGAGTTTCAGCTGCCGACTGCTCCTTTTCATGCACATTCATATAAAATGCAAAGCAGCGATTTTGTGGAGATTGGTTACACTTGTCAGGAAAGTTTAATTTTCTTTGAGATATCTCAAAATGAGAACACTGTACAAATTTGTTAAGTGTCAGAAGCTTCCATTTTAAAAGTGTTGTCAACTCCTCAAAAATATCAGCCGTAAAGCAGATTAACATTCTCTGCAATAGAAAAGCAGGTTTAGAAAGAGGATGTCTTCATACAAACCATACACGTGTTTTGAAGATGAATATTTCTGACACATTTCTGGCTGCCACTAACATTTGAATTGTTAAAGAAAACAGCTGCAAAGGTTTGGCCTCCCAGGTGGGCAACTGCTGTTTATTGTAGAAGTTAAAGTGGGTGCCGACATAGTCGCTGTTGTGTTTTGTGAACACTGCAGGAGAATCAAAGTCTGTCTTCCAAAGCGTGTTAACAGATGCCTCGTAACTACAGCAGTGGGCCTTTGTAGAGAGTGCCTGGGAGGAGGTGGTCGCTGTAAAGATGGGCAGTGCCAGGTGGAGGTCAATGGTCTTTATCCACATTGACAGTTTTAGTGCTGAAAGGACAGCAGACAAACACACTCTGGCATCTTCTGAACCAACTCATGCTCCATTGAACACTCTTGACAGGCTGTACCAGCACCTTTGAGGAGAGGATCCAGGCTGGTCGCTGTTTGGAATTGTTTGCTACTATGTGTGATGGCTGCCATTGTTTTATTATAACTATTGTGAACAACAGGGGTCGCTGTTGTCCCGTTAGACCCAACAGAGAAGAATACCAAGAAGTATTCTTTTTATTCTTTTTTTGTTTTTGTTCCTCTGTAGTGCCTCCAAAGCACCCCAGCCACAGCAAACAGGCAACACAATAATAAATAAACACAATCATTTTCTCCACTACACCTCCCAGCAAGCTCCGTCACACTCCTCCCAACTCCAGCTCGCTTGCTGGGTCTCCACCAGTCCTTTAAATAGTCTTTGACCCGGATGTGCTTCTGTCCTTCCGGCCACGTGACTCCGGGTCAGATGGAGAATTGCATTTTTCTTCAGCCCGGAAGTATCCCTGTGACTTGAGAGTACTTCCGGGCTATACGGAAAATAAAGGTTCTCGGGTCTCCCTGCAGCATCTCCTGGTGGCACCCACGGTACCCAGCAGGGCTGTAAAGCTGAACTCCAAATCCCATGGTGCGCTGTGGGAATCTGGGGTACCGCTATGCTACACAGACATCTCCATCTGTCGTCCGGGTGGAAGTAGTGTCCCTCAGAAGCTGCCTTCCCCCATCTTTCTCCTCTATGGGCGTCCCAGCTGGGTTGAGCAGCCGGCCGTCCACCACACTATGAAACCAGTCCTTCCTTACAGAAAGATCGCTCTGATACCAGTCCTTGCCAGTAACAGATCTGACTTGAACTTCATGACTTGTTAGTGTTTTCAATCTGCTATGTCAGGTCATTTTTATATCGTAGACCTTTTTCTTTCTGCGGATATCATCCAAATGGTTTATAGCTTAAAGTGGATTATTTATTCTCTGTCCTTCACTTTTTTCCTCTTTAGTTTCCTTCCAAATATTTTATTAAACCAGACTAGCTGTGCTACATATCTAAGACAGGTTGAAAGCTAATTAATCAATGTAGACCTCGATGTTAATGTTTGCAGTGCACTGTGCAATGCGTATGTCTCTGTTATATGCCAATTGGTATGGGATTTGTAGAAGCAGAATTAATGTTTGTGATGTGTCATCTATAAGAATTAACAATTGCAAAGCATTTTATTGCTACAAATGTTTATGATGCGCCATCTGTTGGAATGACAGAGACACAAAAACTGGACGTACACACAGACAATTCTCCTTTTATCAAGATGGATAGTCTATGGTGAATACACACAAGTGTTTAATAGGAACAAGTTAGAAGGAGGCCTGCTAGTTCCTTTGTAATTTGTATTTTATTGTTATTAAGGAGTGTGGTGGACAGCTGGGATGCCTGGAGAACGAAAGGGCTGGGAGAGAGGCAATATCTCCTCCTGGGATGCAAGAGGGCAGCCCCCTATATTACATTGGGGTCACGGGCTTGGAGCATGGAAGCTCAACCCTGTGGGGACCCGTGGCCACTACCAGGAGGCGCCTGGACAATCCTGGAGCCCTGGGGCTGCCTCACTCCATTCGGGGAGCCGGAGTTGGGAGGCAGAGGGCAGAGCTTGTGAGGAGAGGAGTGGAGGCGACAGAAGAATAAGGAGAAAGATAATAGAAGGGAAAGGACTGAGAGTTTACTGAGGTAATTGACACACTGTGTATTGTGTGTGATAAAGAAAAAGAAAATGAAAAGTGTGTGTTCTGGACATTGTGGGTCTGCGTCTTTGTCTGTAGCTGGGCTGATCTTTCCACAGGAGTCAATAAAAACAATGAATGCAGCTGTTTTGGACAAAAATAAGCACTTAAGCATGGGGAATCACAAACAATGAAATAACAAAAATGAAGCGTAGAAAAGGTTGCTTGAGCATTAAGTGCTTCAACAGCAGTAATTGGATTGTTATCAAGAAACTGGGTTAGAACAAAGACCTGCAGCAACTATGGAATCTCCAGGACCAACGCTGCAGACCCCTGCTTTAGGGGATACTGATGATATGAAGAAGGGTGAATGAGATCTCAGAAGACCTTTGAGTGGGCATGATGCTATGTTGCACCCAAGTTTCTTTCGGTTCAAGCTCAAATCGAGACTGAAGACCTGTTGTACTCTCTGGCCATTCAGTTATGAGCTTCAAAATGTTGTGCGATTCACAGAGCTAACAGATTGATTATTGAATTTATTCAATCAAATTCATGGCGGCAGTGAGCAAGAGCAGGTTTCACCCTGTAATGGATGGGGCGTGGGGACACCGCTGGGCAGACTCTTCTCACACACGCACAATCATTCATACTGGTCCTGTTTAGAGCTGCCAATAAAGCCAACCCATTTGGATGATGGGAAACAGTCAGGCGCCATCCTCGGACTGCAGATATGAATCCAAGCGTGTGCCTTCCCAAAACTGTACCCAGAGTTGATGGAATGTCATTTGTTTTTTTATTCTTTCTAAAGTTTATCCTTAAATCCGCTATCTGAACCTGACATATTAGTAATGCCAATAAATACAAACATGCGGTTTAGATGATAATACTTTGTATATATTTTTAATCATGTTGTACTTTGCAACCTTCATAACAAAAGCCTTTGTGGAAAGCATCATTTTTTGTGTGTCCTTTGGAGTTTGTCTTTTTGTCCCATCTGGTGATTCCCAGCAGAGTCTGAAAATAAATCTGGGTCAGTCCCTGAGCATTCGCATGACTAGCTGTCAGGCGTTTGGCCACACATACATCACTGATTCCATGGGCCATAAAAACCTGCCCAGTAATAAGCCGGTTTGTTTTTTAATGTCATATTAAAGAAAACTTTGACTTTCTTATAGGTGACTATGAGTATAGATGAATATGAAGTCTTTATTTACATTTCATTGATTGAGACTTTTTTAATGAAAAACGATTTCTCCTTTACTGAATGGAAAAAAAAGGAATTAACACTATGGCTGTCCTCTGCATTTTCTCCTTTTTCTTTCCTACAGTAGGTTCCTTGTGGTGCCGTTTCCTGTTGTTCAGCAAATCGCTTGGTGAAATAAATGTCCTTGTTTGACTTTACGGAGAGTCTCTCTCAGTTGCTGGGTAATTACCTGTCAGCGAGTTCCCACATCTTCACAACGCTAACCCCCTGGTACTGAAAATGATTTCCTTAGAAATGGCTTCTACAACATGAAGAATTGAGGTATGCTTGGTTTATTCCAGCCCAGATGACCTTTATTAATCACGTCCAGGAAAAAAGTGAGGGTGAAAGTAATTAGTAATCATGGAACGGTGTGCAAAACTGGCACACTTGCTATGCTTTTGTTATTTTTAGCTGAGCATTTTAAAAAATAAATTAAATCTTTAATAGAGGAAAGTGAAAGAAAAATAGAAACTAGAAAAATTGATATACATTGCTTTTTTCAGTGACCTTGAACATTTTCAGTTATATTAAAAGATACATATTTTAATGTATATTTCATTTTCCTGATATGCACATTTTTTAAAGTATTTCTGGTATTTCGTCATTGAGTCAGAAATGGAACACAACAAGGAAGGAGAGTTTTCTAATAACTGGACCAAATGGGTAGGCACACAGACCCCACATCATAGCAGCCATCCCAAAAACAGAAAATTAAATGTGTAATGTTACACAGAAATCCCAACAGCTATAAACTAAAGCCCCCTTGATTTATAACATTCGATGGTCAAGCACAGTGCACATCTGCATTGTTCAAAAGCACATTTACTCTTGAAATTACCAAATAATCAGCACTGCACTGCACTCTGGGTAATACTATTATAGGACCGCGCTGACCAGGCTGACATATTACACACAGGTCTCCTACAAGTCCATACATTTAAGACACAAACACACCGACACATTTCCTACTGCTTGCACATTTTGTGTTTAAATATATTTCTAAGTTACACGCTAATTTATAGCTCACTACTGAGATCAGAGTTATATACCCTGTAGGGGTAAGGATGCAGGCTGTCCCTTCCAACTTTGGCTGCTACAGCTCAGTGATGTCAGGCTGGCCTCACAATGTATCATGGGGTGCTGGGAAAAAAGTTTGTTTAAATCAGCTGCATGGCTAATTTCCAGAAAAATATGTGATGAAGAGAGGATATTCTCTATAAAAAATGATTTGGCAAATTTTACCGATCAACACAAGTCATCTACAATTTGGCAGCACCCTTACAAAAAAGATAATAATGAAAATTTATAGCAACATTCCAAAAATGAACAAAGCATATAAATGTACACTAATGAAATTCAAACAGTAACTATTGAAAATACTGACAGTAATTTTTAACATTCAATCTGACCAAAAAGGCCTTCAAATTATTCTTCTACAATGGTGGAAACTTAAAAGCTTTGGTGAAAACTACAAAAACTTAGTGTCAAAAAGTAGACAAAAGGAAGGTTTGTTCCCTGATTTAAATATATTTTCTTTTTTTCTACTATTTTTGAATTACCAACAACATTTCTTTATATAGCACATTTTCATACAAATAATGTAGCTCAAAGTGCTTTACATGATGAAGAAAAGAGAAATAAAAGACAAAGTAAGAATTAAAATAAGACAACACTAATTAACATTGAATAAGAATAAGGTCCGATGGCCAGGGAGGACAGAAAAAACAAAGAAAAACAAAAAACTCCAGACAGCTGGAGAGAAAAAAAATAAAATCTGCAGGGGTTCCAGACCATGAGACCACCCAGCCCCCTCTGGGTAATCTACCTAACATAAATGAAAACAGTCTTCTTTATATTTAGGGTTCTCACAGAAGAACTTGATGATGATGGTCATGTGGACTTCCGACTTTTAATCCATCAATACAGGAACATCATGGTGCTTTGATTAGGTGGTGGTGGTGCAGGTCGCCACCACAGAAAACCGGGAAAAGAAACAGAAGAGAAGCAGTATTTTATCCATATATGCTCGCAGATAAGTTCTCCTGTGGATAAGTTGGGACTTGATTTTACTGTAGAATTTCTGGTATTTTATAATGTTGGTTGCAAGGTTATTATAGTTAACGAAAACTAAAATCAAAACTGAAACTATTATTAAAAAAACATTTTTGTAAACTGAAATACAATAATTAACAAAGCCAAAATTAAAAACTAAAACTAAACAAAACTATTAAAGTAGCTGGAAAGACTAACTGAAATAAAATAATAATTTACTAAAATATTTTTAGTTTTAGTTTTTGAATGAATATTCTTGCCGTTAGTCTTTAACCCTTGTAAGTTTTGCAATCCTACTCTGGATAAACAGGTTTAGATAATATATATGTTTTCTTAATCTCAGACGCTGTCTCTGTTGTTTTGTGCCTGTCCATACTCTTATTACCTGCTCCTGCTCTGCTCATTATGGGTTTACTGTTCTTATGGTGGGCTATTCAAGACTCACCACCCCTAACCTTGACACTACATGCTTGTTGTTCTTTGTTTCCCTCAATACAGCCAGGTGGGTTCTGCACACTGACTCAAGCCTAAGAGTCCTGTTCTTCCTAAGCCCTTGTGATTTTCATGAGAAAATATTTTAAAAATTATAAAATTGTGTAAAATTGTTCATATTCAGTGTCTAGTTTTGATTATGTTTGTTTTTATTAGACAAAAACAAAACCAGATAGTAAACTAGGCAGTGTAGTAAGCTTCCACTAACATTAAACTCATATCCAAATCTGTTAAATGTGCAGTTCTATCTGATTGTGACACAAAAGTAACTCCGTAGGAGCTCCATGCCATAATTACTAAAACTAAAACTGAAACTAATATATATAAAAATAAAATAGAAATACCTTTGTGAAATAAAAACTAAACTAAAACTAAAAATACACAATGAAGGAAAACTAAAACTAAACTGAATTTCCAAGTAAGGTCAGAAAAAATATAGAAATAAAAACTAATATAAAAAGGCAAAACTATAATAACCTTGGCTGGTTGTATAGTATAAGTTGAATGTGGAAAACTTGCGCTATTGGTCCAAGAGATTATGATATGCTTTTTTTTTTTTCTATGTATTGTGCCTACACGACCACACAGTAAAACCCGAACTATTCCGAAGCGAAGATTGCACTGTTTTGTATTTTTTTTTGTATCTCACACCCTCATACACCTTTATCGTAACAGCATCCCTTATCTACGATAGAGCGTTCGATCAGAAGGAAATATGGAGCTGGCTTTTAAATTAAAAGTCATTGAAGTGGTGAAAGAAATTGGTAACTGTGCTGTTACAACAAAATTCGATGTGTCTGAGAAACTGGTGCGAGATTGGAGGAGGCAAGAAGAATTAAAAAAAAAATTAATTATCATATTTTTATAAGGGGTGTATAATTCAAGGTCTGATTTTATGATTGATTTTTTGGGTTTCAAGACCCGACTTATACGTGAGTATATACAGTATTATTTGTCATGTACTTTTCATTATTTTGCTGGTATTTGGTTTCTGAATTAGTACTTATGCATTGTGTTTTTAAGTTATACAGTATGTCCCTTGTATTTTGTGGGTTGAACCTTAAGGGGCAGGGCCACCATGATGTCACCACTGAGGGACCACCCTCAACTGTCATATGGCTGATGTGGTGATGGTCCTGGCAGAGCTTCATTGACTGTGGAGGAGAGTGTATCTGTGAAGAATTATTTGTACTGTATCGGTTCCTGGACTTTTTTTGTACTTTTTTGCTTTTCAATTGCTGTATGAAGAACTGGACTTGTTTTGCTTATTGGTTGTTTTTTCTTTGTCTTTCATTATTGTGTTTTAAAAAAAAATGTTTAGAAAGATTCTTTTTGGCCCTTTCCTTTAAGGCAGATGCTTTACAGTTTCCTCTACCTTGGAAAACATTTTTGTAAATTTGGGAAATTCATAAAGTCTGTGCTCCATTTTTGGGTCTGAGTAGGCCTTGAAGCCTGCCTGTTTATTTTGGGGGTCAGACTGCCAATTTCTAGGTGAAGGTCCTGGGGCTTCATTTAAAAGATTGTATACCACAAAAAGAGGCTCAAAATGTGCGTTTGCAACTTCACACACAAACACTGGGATTTATAAAAGAAAGGTTGATGGGGGAACAAGCGTTTATTTAGCAGCTCTAACCCATACATGCACAACATTTTGGAGAATGTGAGAAATGACAGCACTCTTTGATAAAGTATGGAAATGCAGGCCGTGACCTTCAGCTCTCTCTGGATCGGTTCGCAGCAGAGTGTGTAGTGGCTGGGATGGGAATCAGCACCTCCAAATCCGAGACCATGGTCCTCAGCTAAAAAATGGTGGAGTGCCCTCTCAGGATTGGGAGTGAGATCCTGCCCCAAGTGGAGGAGTTCAAGTATCTCAGGGTCTTGTTCACAAGTGAGGGAAGAATGGAGCGTGAGATCGACAGGCGGATCGGTGCGGCGTCCGCAGTGATGCTAGGCTCTGCATCGGTCTGTCGTGGTAAAAAAAGAGCTGAGCCGTAAGGCAAAGTTCTCAGTTTACCAGTCGATCTATGTTCATACCCTCACCTATGGTCATGAGCTATGGATAGTGACTGAAAGAACGAGATCGCGAGTACAAGCGGCTGAAGTGAATTTCCTCCGCAGGGTGTCTGGGTTTTCCCTTAAAGATAGGGTGAGAAGCTCAGTCATCCGGGAGGGGTCAGAGTAGAGCCACTGCTCCTCCGCATCGAGAGGAGTCAGATGAGGTGGCTCGGGTATCTGATCAGGATGCCTCCTGGACGCCTCCCTGGTGAGGTGTTCTGGGCATGTCCAACCGGGAGGAAGCCCCGGGGAAGACCCATGACACGCTGGAGGGACTATGTCTCCCTCGCTGGCCTGGGAATGCCTCGAGATTCCCCTGGAAGAGCTAGAAGAATTGGCCGAGGAGAGGGAAGCCTGGGCATCTCTGCTCAAGCTGCTGCCCCCGTGACCTGATCTCGGATAAGCAGAAGAGGATGGATGGATGGAAATGTAGGCAAATCAGCTAAATGATGATTAACACGCATAATGATTCATATTACTCAAGTCAAGTCAAGTTTGGGAGCATGCACTGGTACAGTGCGTTGCCGCACCCACTACACGACGAAACAACTCGGGATCCCAGTTTGCAACCCCCCCATGCAGACATGCGGTCCAGTTCCACCATCTGGAAATGACTCTCTATCTGCTGCAGCCAGGTGTTACGTGGGTGACCCTTTGGCCTGCTCCAGCCACTCGGGTCCCCAACAATGAGGATCTTACGAGCCGGATCACCCTTGGGGAAATGTGCCACATGGCCGTAGTGCCGCAACTGACGCTCCCTCACAATGCAGGTAATGTGCAGCATTCGGGACTCCATGAGCAACCGCTCATTCGACACAAAGTCAAACCAACGGCACCCAAGGATTTTCTGGAGAGACACAGTACCAAAGGAGTCCAGTCTTCGTCTCAGGTCACTGGGTAGCGTCCATGTCTCACAACCATATAGCAAGACAGGAAGCAGCAGGACTCTAAAGATTTGGACCTTCGTCCTTTTGCATAGATATTGGGAGCACCACACACCCCTTTCCAGTGACCTCATGACTCCCCATGCTCTCCCAAGCCGTCTACTGACTTCACAGGAAGAGTCACCAAAGACATGAATGTCACTGCCAAAGTAAGTAAACCTCTCGACAAGGTCAACACTCTCTCCACAAACAGACACACTGCTGATGGCTGTGCCTAAGAGGCCCGGATCTTGGTTTTTATCCAGGACACTCGCACGCCCAGACACTCAGACTCCTCACTCAGTCTCTCGAGCACCCCAATCAGAGCCTCCATTGACTCCCCGAAGATCACAGCATCGTCAACAAAGTCAAGATCCATGAATCTTTCTTCACCAACAGATGCCCCACAGCCGATGGACCCCATGAATTTGCCCAACACCCAGTCCATAAAAGCATTAAACAGAGTAGAAGCAAGAACACACCCCTGATGAACCCCAGAATCAACTGGGAAAAACACAGAGGTCCTGCCTCCACTCTGCACAGCACTCACAGTACCAGTGTACAGGCCAGCCATGATATTTAGCAACCTCAAGAGGATCCTGCGAACCCTCAGGATGTCCCACAGGGCAGCTCGATCAACTGAGTCGAACGCTTTGCAAAATTGACAAAGGCTACAAAGAAACTCTGCCGATATTCATGTTTGCGCTCCATGAGAACCCTCAGTGCCAGGATGCAGTCGATGGTAGACTTCTTAGGCATAAAACCAGACTGTTCCGGTCACTGGTAGGTGAGCAAGTGATCACGGATCCTATCGAGGACGACCCTAGCAAGGACCTTACCCGGCACCGAGGTATGCACTGAGGTATTGGTCCTGGGTATGATTTTAAACTGCATCCGGCCCTGCAAGCAGTCCTCCAACTTGCAGGGAAATCATGGGGGTTGCTGGCAGGATTGGCACTCCAGCCACCGTAAAAAAACCACAAAGCTCAGAGACAACAGAAAGGTCTCCCTTTTGCTCTCCACAGGAGTAGCTCTACGGGCGGCTGCTCGCATCATGAAGGGGATGGGGGAAAGCCCTCGGGATCCCTATCCCCGGAAGAGTCGAAACCATTGGAGAGCCAATAGGGTCAGGTCTGTTGGGGATCGGAACTGGTGTGGTGCTGAGGCGTCTCCTGCTGCACGGCAGCACTCAGGTCTCAATTTGAGACAGCCTATATGGGTGGGTGTGTGGAATGTCTTGTCTCTCCGGCAAGATGATCATCTTCCTCTGCTGTTGGAGGAGCTGCGTAAACTTCGCATTTCAGTAGCTGCACTCTCTGAGGTGCGCAGACCGGGGACTGGTCAGATCTCTGTAGGTGGATACACCTTTTATTGGTCTGGTCGGTCTGATGGCTGTCATACTCGGGGAGTAGCTGTTGCTGTAGCAGATTGACTTCTTCTGATGGTGTCCGATGTCACTCCTTTCAACGAGTGTATTATGGGACTCAGATTACGGCACTCTCTGGGTGCCTTGTCTCTTGTCTCAGTGTATGCTCTGACCGTAGTGAGTGATGTCTCGGCGAGGGAGACATATTATTCGCAGCTTCGCTTGATGGTTGATGGGTGCCCATGAGGTGACACTCCTCTGGTCATGGGTGACTTCAATGCAGCCACTGGCACTGACAGGGCTGGCTATGAGGATTGTTTCAGTCCCCATGGGTCTGGTGACCGTGGTGAAAGTGGCTCCATGTTCGTTGTCTTTGCAAAAGGTCAGGGGCTGCGAATCACTGGATCCTGGTTCCAGCACCCTGAATCGCATCGTTGGACTTGGTACTCCAATGCTGGTGGTGCGGTGAAGGAGATCGACCACATCCTCATGGGCAGATGCTGGAGGCTCTTGCAAAACTGCAGGATCTACAGAAGTGCCCAGTTTGTGAATTCTAACCACAGACTTGTTGTTGCTACTCTTAGGATCCAGCTTAGGTCCAGTAGGTTACCACCTACTAGGAAAAAGAGCCTGGACTTGGCCAGACTCCAAGACCTGGCTGTTTCTAATGAGTTTGCATGCAGTTTGTGTGAGGAACTTTTGGATTTGGGTTGACTGCTGATCTTAATGTGATGTGGGAGACCTTCCGTGACAAGACCCTGAAGGTTGTTGAGGGTTGTGTTGGTGTTACCGGTGTTCCCAGAAGGAGGTGTTTCATCTCGCAGGGAACCCTGGATATCATTGAGAGGAGTCGCAGCGCACGGCTCAATGACAACTTTGGTCTGTACCGGGAACTGAGAAGGACGGCTGTGAGGACTCTGAGGGCAAATAAAGAGGTGTTTGTTAGAGGAATCTGTGAGCAAGCGACACACCATCTGTGGACTAGCGACCCACGTCCTGCTTACAGAGGAATTGAAGCATTACGCACATCTGAATCTGTTCCTTGGAGAGTCGCAGTCAGGGCAGTTGATGGTACGGTGCTTATGGATGAAACTGCAGATGTGACCCGCTAGGCTGGCTACTTTGAGCAGTTGTTCAAAGCTGATTTTCCGGCTAGGACGTTGTATATCTCTGGGTCCACGATTCTTGAGGCTGATCCTCCTATTAGCTGTGAATCACCCAATCTGACTGAGATTGCAAAGGTGGTGAACCACCTTGGGGGGCTGCAGGGATCTGTGGTATCCAGGGTGAACTTCTCCAGGCTGTTGGCAAGGCTGTCCTCCTGGCATTACAAGCAATCTTTGCTTCCATTTGGGAGACTGGTATCATCCCAATTGACTGGAAAATGGGACTTGTCCATATCTGGAAAGGGAAGGGTGATCGCCTGGATTGCAGCAACTAGAGGGGGATAACACTGCTCTTGGTGCCGGGTAAGGTCCTTGCTAGGGTCGTCCTCAATAGGATATTACTGAGCCGTTATTATGATGTGTGTTGACGTGGCAGACATATTACACCTAAAAAGTGGTGACTATGATGCATGGACTGTATTTTAGTTCCCATTTAAGAGGACCAATGCTATATATTTGCACTGAAGAACATTTTTGTTTTTCTGTCTGTTTATATTGGCTAATTATTTTCTCTGAAGAGCTTTTTTGTTTTTTTCATCAATTTATACCAACTACTTTTTGTCAATTCTCAGGGAACTGGTTGACAGGTCAATAATATTTTGGCCAAGCTTCACTCCATCATTCTGCTGTACTGGTAGCCGTTAACTGAAAAGCGAGGCACTACATCCAGTTTTCATATGGTGTGCATGCACATAGATAACACATAACGTTTGTGCCAACATAAAAAGGAAATTTGCAGCAGTGTCTGGTTCTCCTAACGTAATTGGAGCAAATTAGGGCGCCTAGCGAGAATGAAGCTGCTTTTGTTAAGTGTGATTAGTGACATTCCATTAATGCACAAGTCATCAGTGATGCCCTGGCAAACATTGCGTCTCCGTGGCCTGGGACAACCAGTGATTCATTTATTTTGAGGCAAACTAGGTTAAACATAACAGTACTGTATGTGGTGAATAACTTGCTGGAGAGGCTTAACCCTCAGTTTTCCATATAGCCTGTACTATTCATTGTAAAAACAATCATGTCATTATATGTTACTGTGACGGTAGGGGTTGGCTCCATGCTAACTTTTCCCTCTGGAAGTCCATTGAAAACGGATCATCAGTAACATAACTGGGATGAACTAGGCAGATGAGGACACAACACACAAAGCAAGGGGTAGGTGAAATACTGCCAGTGTTTGTATTAAAACAATCAAAAACAGTGTCCAAAACACAAAACAATTCCAGTGTTCAAAATCCATAATAAATAATCCTATAGAAATATTTATAAAAACAAAATTAAAAACACAGGCAGGAAACTGTCCTTTACAATTCTTTACCCTGGTGTCTTCCGTTTGAAACTGATGTCTCTCTGGCTTATCCTGACTGGGCCTCGCGGCACGAAGTGGCGTTCATTCAATAGGTGCAGACAACCTTTTATCTCGGCCTGTGTCCCCGCTGCCAATCCTACGGCATTCCACAGGGAGTTGCTCTGCTCACACTGCTGCCAAAACCATGGCACCTCCTGGTGAGAGTGCACTGTCTTCCCACTGCTGCCAATTTCTGGATACTCCTGGCAAGAGCACACCCTGAGCAAAATGGCCGCTTCAGCTACATGGTCGCTCAACAGGAGTGTCCCCTAAGCCCCCTCCTAAGTGCTGGCCACATGCTCCTTCCTTTCACTGGCTCTCACTCATTCCTGCCTATTACTCTTAGTTGCTCTCTTTATCCTCCCTTTCTTTCTTTCTTTCTTTCTTTCTTTCTTTCTTTCTTTCTTTCTTTCTGTCCTGTCCTGTCCTGTCCTGTCCTGTCCTGTCCTGTCCTGTCTTGTGCAGGCTCCTCATATACTACCGCTCTTAACTGGGCATATGTTTGAACGTGCCATGCTCTGACTGACCTGACTGACACACACACTTGCATGTGCGTTCACAATCAGCCAGGCTCCCCCAGTCATCCTCAGAGTAAAACACATTTGCACTTCCACCTGTGCCCAATTGAAACCTGCACATTCAGAGCATTATCATTTATTTAAAAAGCTGCCACTGTTTTCTGAGCCACAGACCCAGTATACCACAGTGCCAAGTGATAATACCTGCATGCTCAGACACTGGCACGTTACACTGTCAGAACGCAGAGAACAGGAACTACTATGCCACAAATGATTTTGTACTCTCAGTGGCAGAGCACAGCCTGATACTCCTGAAAGCAGGTGGGGGGTCTTGATGTGTCAGGTGGGGAACTGCTCTGCCAACCAATGATGTTCTGCAACTTCGTGACTGCATATGTATGAGGCTGATTAGCATGTTCACTTATGCATATTTACAAGGTGATTGTGCTTTTTTTTTAATGTAAGCATTTTTCTGTTTTTTTGGCGTGCCTTTGTTTTCATGCTCAAATCCACAGAAAGTTTTATAAATGAGACCCCATGTCTGGTTCTGCTCCTGTATGAGGCTTTACGCCTTTTTGACCATTTTGTGTGCACTTTATCAGTGTAACCCCAGCTCATTTGTGACATTAAGGTTATATTATCAGGTAAGTAAGGACCAGCCACTTAGGATACCTCAGGTATGTTATCATTCTGCGACCACAGTTCTCAATACTGTTAAATTTGAACACTGAGTGGGCTGGAGGAGTCACGCTTGTGCTAGCGGGTCAGATACACCTGAGCCTAGCCTGAAAATGGTCCCACATCAATCACCTAATATAAGAATTTAATGTGAGTCTGCTTCAAATAGGAGATGAGCCATACTTTAGTGAGTGTGAGATAGAGATTTAGTGAGATAGAGGCCTGCCATTGGGAATGCAGACAATAGTTTCAATATGCATCTTTTTATTAATTTTAAAAAACAAGTGTAGACAGGAATACTATAGTCACAGAGGAAAGGACTTCAGTACAAGAACAGGACCTCATAGAATTAATTAGTGGCTGGTATGTTAAAACTCTAGATTTAGTATTCTGTAAAGATCATGATAGAATTCGGGGGTAAAGGTCCCTGAGCCGTTAGAATCTAGCAAATATAATATGAAACAACCTAATACACGTCACAGTGCTTGGCAGAGTGCCCATCCAAAAACTTTAAAGGGCAAATGCTGAGAAAATATTGCAGATCTAAAAAAGGAAACTAAAATAAGCTTAAATTTGTTGAATGAGCTGAGGAGAAGTAAAGGAGGCTATAAAGTGTTTTATGTACAATGCAGAACAAGTTAATCTAAAAATTTAAAAGATATAAGAGATAAAATTGAACTCTGCAGTGGATAAATAATGAGCTAGAAAAGATTGCCCAAAGAAAAGAAAACAACTGTATAAGACGTAGAAGACAACTAACTCCAGACATAGCCATGGGCCTATGAGAGCTTAGAACCAACAGTTAAAATGGATATTAGGAATTCTAAAAGGCAATTAGAAGGAAATATGGTGCAAAATGTAAAAGATGATTCAAAGATATTCTTTTACTTTTTAGTGGTAAAAGAACAATCAAGGAGGAAGTGAAGTGTTACAGGAATGTTAAGGGCAAGCTGAAATTTACTGACCGCGAAATAGCAAATTCTCGAAATTTTTTAGAAGTTGTAATAACCTCCCAGCAGTTACAGGGACTATCAAGGAGGTACATAGTGATTAGATGCTTAATTTAACATGCCTCACATCAAATAAATCACTGAAGCCAACTCCTGATTGGCCTGATCCAGGCAGCTATAGGCCAGGAAGATTACCATGCATCATGGGTAAACAAATAGAAGGAAGCATTAGGGAAGAGCACTGAGCAGCAAAAGGCAATGACAGGAGTGTTAGTGAGCAGTCAGCATGGCTTTAAACAGGAGAGATGGTGTATTACTCACATACTGGGATTCTAGGAGTAAACAACAGAAGTGTAATGATATTACTTATGCCAAAATGTTTTGATAAGGTCACACATGAGAGGTTAGAGATTAAAATAAGTGACGTGGGAATTCAAGGTGCAGTGCGCAGATGGGTGCAAAACTGGCTTAAACTTGGAAGCAAAGATTTATGGTATCAAGAAACTGGGTGGAATTCATGCTTGGGCAGATTTGTGACAGATGAAATAAATGAGGAAATAAATACAAGGGATTATACGTGAGAAATATGAATGTTAGATTTAAAAACACAACGACAGGTCTGTGCACCTATGATAATGAAATAAGAGTCTTAGTGGATGTTATGTCAATATGCTTTATTTGTTTGCTTATTCCTGTTAATTACTGTAAATTAAGAAGTCTAAGGTGCTTGTTACTGCTCAGAATGAGATGGTGTTGAGGTTCCACCGTGTTTGGTTGGCCCTGGGTCTGTTTTACCTTTAAAAGGTTGTTCTGGGAATTCAGTGTGCAACATCCGGAACCTTGGCGTGTAACAGGAAATGTGGGGAAGCTATTAGCTTTCAAATCTCTTTTGTAAGTCACACTCCATTGTCATGATGTTCTTTCTTTAGCCTTTGCGCCTTATTTTGTGCATTCCTCACTGTGTTTCTCGAGCACTAGCTAGTTTTTGAGTACACCAATTCTTCATTTATTTTCACTGCCCCATTTTTCAACACAGTGGTGTTATTTTCTGAGCTGTTTAAGTGCTACAGTATTTTATTCAGCCATACCAGGGGCATCCGACTCCAGCCTTGGAGGGCCACAGTGGCTGCAGGTTTTCATTCTAACCCTTTTCCTAATCAGCGAGCAGTTTTCATTGCTAATTAACTTTTCCCTTCATTTTAATAGCCCTGTTTTTAAGGATTCAGCCCTCTGAATTGATTATTTTCTTCACTGAATGGCAGCCAAATAGAAATGAAATATGAAACGAGCCAACAGATGACCAGCTAAATCAAGGCTTCAAACTCCAATCAGTTTCTTAATTAAAAGCAGACTCTTGTTAATCTAAACCCATTACTTAATTCCATGGCTTGTTGCTTCCACAGCAGATTTTTCCAAAACTGTTTTTCTGTTTCTGTTTTTCTAAGAACACCGTCAAACTGGTTTGGTGACCTGAGCAGATCAGCCTTACTGAGACCTTCATCTTTCTTTATTTTCAGATATTGTGTGATGAGCACAGGTGAGCTTGTCATGTGGAGGCTCATTTTGTGTCTAATTATTGTTTGGCTTCCAATTAAGGAAAAGGAAACAACTAAAGAGTCTGATTCGAGTTAATTAAAACCGAGGCAAAACAATTTAATTAGTAGCAAAAACTGGTCACTAATTAAGAAGATGGTTAGAATGAAAACCTGCAGCCACTGCAGCCCTACAGGACCAGAGCCGGACACCCCTGGACTATACTGTTCAGCACCCGGGTGTAATATGAATTTACACCGTGCAGTGTTATTTTGAAATCAACAAATATTTACTGTTGAATTTCAATAAGATGCTGCAGATGTTCTATCAGACGGTTGTGGCGAGTGCCCTCTTCTACGTGGTGGTGTGCTGGGGAGGCAGCATAAAGAGGAAGGACGCCTCACAACTGGACAAACTTGTTAGGAAGGCAGGCTCTATTGTAGGCATGGAGCTGGACAGTTTAACATCTGTGGCAGAGCGACGGGCGCTGAGCAAACTCCTGTCAATCATGGAGAATCCACTGCATCCACTGAACAGTGTCATCTCCAGACAGAGGAGCAGCTTCAGCGACAGACTGCTGCCACTGTCCTGCTCCACTGACAGACTGAGGAGATCGTTCCTCCCCCACACTATGTGACTCTTCATTTCCACCCCGGTTGGGGTAAATGTTAACATTATGCAAAGTTATTGTCTGTTTTTACATGCATTTTTATTACTCTTTAATATTTTTTTTTGTATCAGTATACTGCTGCTGGATTATGTGAATTTCCACTTGGGATTAATAAAGTATCTATCTATCTATCTATCTATCTATCTATCTATCTATCTATCTATCTATCTATCTATCTATCTATCTGTTTTGCAGTAGTTGTAATTAAGCTGACTGCATTGTAATCTGCTGATGTAAAATAAAATGAATCATTTTGTACCTGTTGGTGTAGAGTCCCCCTGTGATAATACCAATACATCAGAGTATTAGGCTGGGTCCTTTTGACTGACCCTTATAGACTTTTTGCAGTTTTAGGTTTGTATATACAGTCCATCTTGAAATGGACTATCATGTGCAATAGATACATGTGTACAGAAAAGAGAAACCAGACACTTCCTGGGATAGACAGCCATGTCTTCTGACAAGGCAATGAACATCTAAATATTTAAACTCGAACGGAGATGTCTTCATAGAACCTAATCAATGTGATTGATGTTTTCTGTTAAAGCAGATTACCACAGCATAGGCCCACTAATATCACAGGTGAGTTATTATTCAGGGACTGGCATTGAAACTTACAGTAAAGAGTGAACAAGGACAGCCAGCTGTGTCATGGCTTACCATAGATCTGGAGTTGGAGACAGGTATTGGGGAAAATTCATCAGTCAGGGACTCCACAACTGCCAGGGGCTGTCATAGACAACAAACATGACAGCAATGGCCAAGAAAGGTCTTCATAGGCTTCATTTTCTGAGGAGCCTGAAGAAGCACATCTCCCATAACAGCTGCTGGTTAACTTCTACAGAGTCTGTCATCACATACTGCACTATAGTGTAGTGCTCTGGGTGCACTTATGAGAACATATCATTAAAACAGCTTAGATAATTACTGGCGCTCAGCTACCATCACTGGAAGACATTTTCACTACCTGCTGCAGCAGAGAAGCGAAGAACATTTGTAGAGAGCCAACCCCCTCTGGCCATAGCATTTTTACTCCTCTGCCCGCTGGTAGGTGCTTCAGAGCACTGCATGCCCACACTACCAGCTTTTACCCCAAAGCAATCAGCGATCACTGCCCCTTTCTATACAGAACCACCACTGACTGAACTGAACTTCTGCATCGACCACACAGTCACACACTTACATGTGACCCATGTGGAACTCGTGACCATTGAATTGACAGTCATCTTCACTGTGACTTCATTTATTGTATTAGTTCTCTATTTATTCTTACATGTTTACCTTTACTTTTACTCTGCATATATTTGGAACAATTAATAGTAAGTGTGCTTATCATGGTTAAATGTATTCTTACAGTAGTTTATTGTCTACTCTTAAATACTTTTATCTAAGGCATCTATAGGCTTGCTCCAAACTACAAATACAGTGACAATAAAGGTATCTTACATCCAGAGGTGTAGGTAGCTTGCTGAAGACCCCTGTGCAGCGCCCTGAGGTGGCATTCCTGTCTAGCATAACTGTTAGTAATTCATTCACCACTAGATCCTAGGGGCTGGCTAGGCAGTGGCATCCGCGTCACTATCAGATCACACACTGGTGACAAACAAACCAGCTCTCTAAATAAAATTTGTAACAAGTTTTTAAATTGCTTTATTACATCCGTTGTAAGTTAGTAAAAAATAAAATAAATTGTGGGAATGGAATGTGGGAGGTGTGGGTAGTAGTACTAGTACATACATCTATGTAAAATGTGGGCCTGCTTAATTTTCCAAGACAAAGAAGATGATTAAAATGTAACGTAAGCTACAAAGTAGAAACTGTTCTGTGCTATAAAATGAAGCCATTTCAATTTGTAACAAATTAAAACGACAACACCAGCTGACAGGATACTACTACACAGTCGACCTGTTTTACACAAGTTCTGAGAAAATGGACATCATAAAATGGTCACGTTCACAAATTCTCATTGTAGTGACACTAACGCACAGTAAGCCATACTAAGGTACACAATAAAACAGATTACAGATTTGTTAAACTGTTAAAGCTTACAAAAAAGGAACTGACTGACAAGTCACAAATCATATTACTTATAATGTCACTAGTACAGTAAAATACTCGCTTGCGTGCCTTCTGTTGCGCAAAAATCTCAACGATGTTTGACACATCAAGTTGTCTGGCACAGTTGTCTTTGATTGAGAGTACAGCCAAGCCACTAAGTCTATCTCGCGACTTGGTGCATCTGAGGTCATTTTTGATGGGTTTTAACTTGGAGAACGATTGTTCAGATGCAGAAACAGTCACTGGTGTAGTCAGCAGTAATATGTAAAACGTGTAAACGTCACTGAAAGTAGATGACGGTGCACACTGATCTATCAGCAACAGTTCAGCTACTTCGAAAACAGTCGACTTGGTTAACAGGATGGGCTGAAAACATGCACAAAATGACAACAATTGAGCGCAAAAAGCTGGTGAAATGTCAGTGCTATAGCATTCAATGAGAAGCTCAGCAGCAGCATACTATTTGTTGTCAGCCATCAAGGTCAGAGTTGATGGTAACAACAGATTGAGCGTTGAAGCCACTGTATTGAGACTGTGAAACCGTTGTTTTAGTTAAGTAATTAAAATTTTTAAAAAAATCTATATGACCCTGAGTGGGCCCCCTAAGGTCGTAGGCCCTTGTGCTTCACACAATCTGCACAGTCCATTGCTACACCAGTGCTTGCATCTTTGTTTATCCAGGATAAAGACCAAGAGTTGATACTGCAAATGCAGACAGCAGAAGAGGACGATCACACAAAACAGAAGAGAAGTCGGACACATCCCTGGACAAACACTTACGCCCACCGACAACGTAAAGGAAATCATACTTTCAGACTGGAATGAAGACATCTTTAGAGAGCCTAATCCATTGTGATAAGAATGACACAGGTACATCAAAAAGGTTTGGAGCAGCCACTCATATATTATGCCCTGATTGCAAAAGATTCATTTTATGAATTGTGTTCAGGTTGAAGTCCAAAACAGAACTGACTCAGGTTGGTTAAAATGGTGGCTTTAAAGGCCATGACAGGAAGTGACGTCCTCTGGACCAGAATTGGAAGTGATTTCGCTGGGACTGGGAAGTGACATCATCTGGAGCGCTGGAACTGGAAGTGGCGCCATCAATGTCACCAGTACTGGAAGTGATGTCATCAAAAGCGTCGGCACCTAGTGGGATTTCCCGAGGATAGTCTGCAGAGGACGGTGAGAGAGAGTTAGTGCAGCTCGCCACCCCCTGGTCTGGCATGGTATTACTATTATTTAAGCCCTCTAGCTGCCTGCCATGCGCACGTGTGTGACACCATGTAACTGATGCTAGTAGTTAAAGCAGACTTTTCACGGCTTACAGTTTTAAATATTGGCATCAAAACTTGTGGAAATGTGGAAAATGAGAGTCGACAGCATGGCATGGGTTAACAGCTGGAGCCAAAGGGGAAAAGGTAAGTTGTACAGTAGTTGAAATAAAGGCACAATAAAGTCACCACACACATTGACAAGAAGGATTGATTATTGAGGGGCTAAGGTAAATTGTTGTTGTTAAACAAGATTTAATTTCACAAAAACTGACAAAACAAATGAAAACTAAAAGCATTAGGCAGACTCGAGCAGGAATCACCAAGGCTCACTCTTGCACTTGCAGGGCGAGTTTACAGTCGCCTGTCATAAACTTGTCACTGGGGTATGGTAAACACTACACCATGACTGAAAATAATTCTTTACGTTTAAAAATGCTATAAAGATGCTACAAAATTTTATAAGGCAATATAAGCTTCAGCATGGCCTATTTTGAAAAAGGCACTTGGCTGGATGGGCTTGCTATTTTTAGCTAAAGAAACAGAGGCAATTGAGCTGTTAACAGCACAGCACACGTTCAAGGAGAACCGGTTAACATTTTCAGTGTCCAGGGAAATAAGCCCACACAACATCTCATTTCAGAGGCTCCTGCACCAGATTTCCAATAAGATTACCGGAAGAGCTCAAGGAGGGGTAGCCTTTCAAAGTCCTACATATTGCAAATTTGCTTGTTACAAAAGTGACTACTTCTACAAAAACTCTAAACCACATTAACACAAAGCGTCGCACAAGCAGTTTTACTTAAGACCCACGCTTTGTGTTTATGGTTTCTATTTTATTTCCTTTTTTGAACATTCTCTTACTGAAAGAAATGTAACTGTGCACTTCACACGAAAACAGGAGTCTTGAGCGTTTAGCTTAGCTATAAAAAAAGAGAGAAAATAGTACTTAAAAAATACATGTATTAAATCACAATATTATGATTATTATTACAGAATAATGGAACCAATAGCAGTAATATGACTAGAGAAAAATATTCCTGTATTTATTACCCACATTTATTAAATTCAGGTTTAGCCCATCCTTTCAGGCACAATAATGTGAAGTCAGTTTTAGTAGTTTAGTTTCGTTCTTACATTAATATATTTTTCTAACACCTTTTTAAATGAACATATAAACTGAAAGCTGAAGGGTATAATAAATTGATTGCAATTCATCCTTAGGTGGCACAGTCGGGATCATCATACCTTGCATTGCTTACGATTCTGCATGGAGTTTCCATGTTCTCCCCATGTTTGGCCATATCTCCTCCAGCAGTGCCAGTTCTCTCCTTCCTTTTAGCTTTAGGGTTTTTTAGGTAAATGGCTGCAGTTCACTGCTGCGCTTACAGTAAGTGCTCAGCCTGGAGGCACATTAAACTTTCATTCATCAGGAGTATGTCAGCAGGGCCCTGTAGCACAGCAGTCAGTGTTGTTGCCTTAAAGCTTCAGGTTACTGGGTTTCATTTCTGGTCCGGACACTATTTATGTGAAGGGTTTATCTTATGTGCTTATAGATTTGCTTTATTTTTTTTCTCTGGGTATGTCTGTTTTCTCTGATATCTCAAATAGATAAATGTTAGGCAGATTGGTGAATCTAAATTGAACTGGGTGAGTGTGAAGGTCTGCGTAAATGTGCTCTGTCTAGTGAGGTGGCAGGCATTGCCCCATTCTTGGTCCTAGTGCTGCCAATGATTGAATAGTAAGTCAAAAATTGTTATTACAATATGCACATGTATTTATATATATATATATATATATATATAGTAACAAAGGCGCTATATAGGCGCCTGACCCGACACTGAAAGACACGGAGGCACGTATAAAAAGTACAAAAGACTTTTATTTTTCTTCAGCTGTGGGACACGTCTTCCCCGTGCCACATAGCCCAAACACAGTCCCAAAAGCACAAAACACAAACAATTCTCCACCTCGCTCCACCACTCCTCCCAGACAAGCTTTGTCTCCTTCCTCTCAACTCTGGCTCCTCGAATGGTGGTGGCTGGGCCCTTTTATAGCCCACCCGGAAGCGTTCCAGGTGATTAACCACCTGGACCTAATTGCACTTCCGGGTGGGGCTGAAAGCTCGTCCAGCCAGGCTGTGGGAAGCAGACAGCCCCCCCTAGCGGCCACCCCGGGACCCAACCAAGCTGTGGAGGACTCCATCTCCCATGGAGCCCTGCGGGCGGTTGGGGAATCACCGTCGGCCAGGGAGGCTGTCACCAAGCGTCCCAGGGGAGGTATTGGACTGCCCATGGAGGCTCCCCCGGAACATAAGCAGCAGGGGCGTCCCTGCCGGGTATGGGACCAGGCTGTCCTTCACAATATATATATATATATCCATCCATCCATCCATTATCCAAGCCGCTATATCCCAACTACAGGGCCACAGGGGTCTGCTGGAGCCAATCCCAGTCCATCACAGGGTGAACACACTCACACACAAACACACACTAGGGACACTTTAGCATTATCAGTTCATCTACCCAGGATGTCTTTTGGCTGTGGAAAGAAACCCTTATGAAATGCAGATGCCATGCTGGGAGCACCATGGTGCCACCCACAAACAAATATTAAATCTATAAAAGTAAAACATGCTAATGATGAATTATAAACAGAATGAATGATATTGTAATATGGAGAAGAGCAGATAAAACATACTGTAGACAGGAGTATTGCTTTCAGTAGAAAAGCTCCCTAACAAGGACCCCTCAAGTCGTCTGCTTTGTTTGTTCAGCCAGCCCCTGCTGTTTCCTGAGATCTCCTCTGTCTCTTTTAAAACATCATGGTGGGGATTTTGTTTCAAATTAACAAGATTTTTTTTTCATACTGTCACAGCCCTTTGTGTAAAAATATTGCTTAGTGTTCTGTTTTCTAAATGCATTTGTTCTGTCAGGGTGATGTAGCATCCTAGTAACATGAAAGACAATTTAATGGAATTCATACCTTTTAATTTTAAGAAATGCATTAGTTTTCTGCATTTTACCTCTTCTGGTACATTTGTTTTAAGCAGACACAAAAGTAATTGACGACTTTGTGCCCACACACTCAACCCTGGGATAATCAACAGGGGGCGCTACAGAACCCCAACCTCCAAACACAAATGCACAGACAAGTCCTGGATTCAAACCAAAGGTTTTCATTTGAAAGAAATACCTCCATACAACAATTACAAATATACAAATAATATTCTTCTCTCTCCTCTTCACTACTACTACTCCCAGGAGAGTGTTGCCCATCTCCTCTCCCGGACTGGACAAGGCAGTGCAATTCCTTTTATTGAAGACCTGGGGGGTTCTTCCGGTGCTGGGGCTTCACCTGTTGGAAGTACTTCTGGGTCCCAAAAAGTAGAAAGTGTAACTCCCTGAAGCACCCCCTAGCAGCACCCATGGAAACCAACAGGGCTGCACTAAAATTCCCAGCATTCACTGAGGGTGTCTGAATGGGCATTGAAGCTCAGGGAATGCTGCCATCTAGCAGGTTGGGGACAGCAGAGCCTTGAGACGGAGCCCCCCGATGTCTCCGTTGAACTGGCCTCCTGGCCAGTTTAGAAACTGGGGCCAATCCCAGCAGGGACGCCATCTCATACGTGTTGTCCATTACATTGGATTATTTTTCATCTGTTATTTTGCCTTTAAAAAAGGATGCCAGTATGATAATTATATTTAGACGAAATTCAGAAAATGCATTTTTTACCACACTTAACATGTTTTCTCCCTTTATTGTATCTAAATATTGCCAATTAATGAAGTGCAGTGCAAATGACACTGGGCGCTAAAGAGAAGCTGCTACTTCAATGTCATAGTTGTATGGTAATTAGTAAGAAAAGCGTCAATTAATCAGAACATTTAAAAGGCAAAAAATCAATAAATATCAAAAATATTTCACCCCAGCATAATATAAAGCTTGCTATAATCCAGATTCCAACAGAAGTACAATTTCTGGATTGACACACACAGGCAAAAACTGGGAAATAAACACTTGTTTAGTGAGGGCAATTTGGGATGAAGCCCTGGCGTTAGAGTGGACTGGACCTCAGAACCACTGGTCAAAGCCTTTTCTTACTAAACAGAATGCCAATGAACGACTCTGAAGTGGTGGCACCCCTTTAGTATTCAGTGTCATTTGCACCCGTGTCTGCATGGCCCATCACTGCTGCTACTACAACTAGTATTAATATACTGTACACAGCTGTACTCATTGGGCTGCTACTCCTAATCACGTACTGTATACTGTATATACATATTGTAGGAGACGGCCGGCAGCTCATTCTGGCCAGGACACCCCTGAAGTGGAAGGATGAGGGAAGGCAGCTTTTTCAAGACACTGCTTCCCCCAAGGCACTAGGTGGCAGCTTCCCTGGACTGCGGTGCCCTGGATTTCTACAGGGCACTAAGTGACATCAAGTTCAGCAACACAGCCCTGCTGGGTATCGTGGGTGCCGCCAGAGGACGCTGTGGGAAGATGGTGGGAGACGAAGCTCTCACCTAGCCCGGAAGTACTAGGGGATCACGAGCACGGAAACCCTGAAATACTTCCAGGATGATCAAAGAACTTGAATTCTCCGTCTGACCCTGAGGTGCTGGCAAGTCACGTGAACAGAAGAGGAGAAGCACTTCCTAGGCCAATAACTTTATAAGGGACTGCTGAAGACCCAGCAGGTGAGCCAGAGTCGGGTGGAGGTGAACAAAACTTGCTAAGAGGTGAGGAGGAGAAAGAGAGAGAGAGAATTGTGCTTATTTATTTGTGGCTGTAGTGCTTGGGGCACTGTACAAGAAGAAAGAAGAATAAAAAGTAACTTTGTGGTGTTTTTAACCTGTATTCCTGTGTCTGTCTGTTGGAGTTGGGGGGGGGGCAAAAGTGACCCCTAGCGTCCACTTCTTACAATATATAATGTATTGCAATGGCGCTGAACAAATTACATTAGCCTGGGAACACTAAAACCATGTGCTGGCATTACATCTTCAATAGCAGGAGCGCCCTATAAAAACAGCAACTCTGCCCAATTGCAGGTGTTTTTTCCAACTAGTGCAGCATAAGGCAAGCAGTCCTTTTAAGGATGGTGAGCCACCTCAAGGAACCATGTATAGAACAGAGAATGCATCCATTGTGGATCTCAGCCATGTGTGTACACTAGAGTTCTACCGGATAAGTGACTACCAATCAGAGACCTCATACATTCTACGTGTTAGCTTACTGCAGCTTGGTGTGCATTCTCGATGTTGCATCTTCCATGTTACCTAAACTTGTGTATTCATGTAGAGCAAGCCTTGTCAGTGCAAATACTTTATGCAGGTGCATACACTGAATTGAATATCAGGGCGGAAAAATATATTTTCATTAAGGCAACTTGGCTGCAACACCTGCAATGAGCACAGAACACAACAGTCAGTCAGTTGTCAGTAGTAATCACACCACCGCAATAAACTCTGGAACAAGTGAGAGGTATTCCAAAATATGCCATCCAGCGGCAGCTCACAGTGGGAGGTCCACATTTGCTATACTGGGTAATTCTTTGGAATTAGCTGACACCCCTGCAATAGAATAGATGATAGCTCTAGAATCAGAACCCACTATTCGTGGAGTTGGCTTAACTATTACAGTGTAATGAAGGCTTCAAGAAAACCAACTTTATTCCTATTAAAGCAGGAACACTCAGTGTATTCATTTAAACAGGAGCTACCACTTTAATAAACACAGACACAGCAAACAAGCAGTAATATGGCCAGGTTAGTGGCTGGGGTAGATTGCTCTCCGCATCAACCATCGGGCAACAGTGAGACTGTAAATCTGCAGTTGCCTCGGCAACAGAGCAATCCCTGCCTGTGTTACAGTAACTGTGTTTCAGAGCACAGCACAGGTGGGGGATTGTTGGGGTCTCAAAAATCTGGCTTGTGAAGATCAATAAGCTATTGGAGTACCCATCATGGGCAAACTTTACTGTACCTGAAGTCATCATAAGCTATGGCATGTGCAGATTCATAGCTGATGTTCAAATATGCAGCAACAATGGACAATTTAATTCATCTGTCTTCACTGAGGAAGGCATTCACCATGTCGATATGGGCTTGTGTGTTAGTTACACTTCGTTAGTTACATTAGTTCTTCCTGCTTTAAACCTTTCTACACTCTCATAAACATTGCAAAGAGCCATGCTGTTTTCACTTCTGTACTGAGCCACCATCCTTTGGTGAATTTAAACAGGTTTCACTCCCTCTGGCCAAAGAATTCTCACTGGGGCATGTTGTTCAACAATAGTGTAATCCCGCAGAGGGTGTCCATGTTCATTTGACCTTGACTTCAACTAGGCTACCAGATGAGCGCTGTATTGTGTTAGTTTTTATTTGTTGAGGTTATGGATTTAATTTTGTGTATATTTATATA
>JANRMT010062835.1:68279312-68314470 GCA_026402145.1 Polypterus bichir lapradei | reverse complement strand
ATGCTGCCTCCCCAGCACACCACCGCGTAGAAGAGGGCACTCGCCACAACCGTCTGGTAGAACATCTGCAGCATCTTACTGCAGATGTTGAAGGATGCCAACCTTCTCAGAAAGTACAGTCTGCTCTGACCTTTCTTACATAGAGCATCAGTATTGGCAGTCCAGTCCAATTTGTCATCCAGCTGCACTCCCAGGTATTTATAGGTCTGTACCCTCTGCACACAGTCACCTCTGATGATCACAGGGTCCATGAGGGGCCTGGGCCTCCTAAAATCCACCACCAGTTCCTTGGTTTTGCTGGTGTTAAGATGTAAGTGGTTTGAGTCGCACCATTTAACAAAGTCTTTGATTAGCTTCCTGTACTCCTCCTCCTGCCCACTCCTGATGCAGCCCACAATAGCAGTGTCATCAGCGAACTTTTGCACGTGACAGGACTCTGAGTCATATTGGAAGTCTGATGTATATAGATTGAACAGGACTGGAGAAAGTACAGTCCCCTGCGGCGCCCCTGTATTGCTGAACACAATGTCAGACCTGCAGTTCCCAAGACGCACATATTGAGGTCTGTCTGTAAGATAGTCCACAATCCATGCCACCAAGTGTGAGTCTACTCCCATCTCAGTCAGCTTGTCTCTAAGGAGCAGAGGTTGGATGGTGTTGAAGGTGCTAGAGAAGTCCAAAAACATAATTCTTATAGCACCACTGCCTCTGTCCAGGTGGGAGAGGGATCGGTGTAGCATATAGATGATGGCATCCTCCGCTCCCACCTTCTCCTGGTGTGCGAACTGCAGAGGGTCGAGGGCGTGGCGGACCTGTGGCCTCAGGTGGTGAAGCAGCAGCCGCTCCATGGTCTTCATCAGATGTGACGTCAGAGCAACAGGCCGGAAGTCATTCAGCTCACTAGGACGTGATACCTTTGGGACAGGGGTGATACAAGATGTTTTCCAAAGCCTTGGGACTCTCCCCTGTTCCAGGCTCAGGTTGAAGATGCGCTTTAGAGGACTCCCCAGTTCCAATGCACAGGCCTTCAGCAGTCGTGGCGATACACCATCTGGACCCGCTGCTTTGCTGGCACGAAGTCTTTTCAACTCTCTGCTCACATGGGCTGCTGTAATTGTGGGTGGGGATGTCTCACCTATGCTGGTATCAGCAGAAGGATGGTTGGAGGATGCAGTACTCCGAGGTGATAGTGGGTTAGGGTGATCAAACCTATTAAAGAAGTTGTTCATTTGGTTTGCTCTCTCCACGTCTGTCTCGATGGCGGCACCCCGCTTCGAGCTGCAGCCAGTGATAATCTTCATCCCATCCCACACTTCCTTCATGCTGTTGTTCTGCAACTTCTGCTCCAGCTTTCTCCTGTACTGCTCTTTCGCCGCCCTGAGTTGGACTCGGAGTTCCTTCTGCACGCGCTTGAGCTCATGCTGATCATCACCTTTAAAAGCCCTTTTCTTCTGGTTCAAAAGGCCCTGTTTTGTGCACCTGTTATTTTGTTTCATGTTATTATTTCAGTAAATGTGTTGACCTGGTTGGCACCCCAACCTTTCATTTGGATCCTCGATCGATGACACTATTCATAAATAAACCTCCTCTTCAGTTTGTACAAGACCTGCTACTGTGTAATTCAGCAACAAATTGTGCATGATGTATGCATATTTAATGAGACATTGTCTAAAATGTATCCACAAGAACATCTGAATTGTGAGCATTGTTGTCAAGTACCCATCTCATTTGGTATATGCTTTGGGAAGGCTTCTCACTCTGAACATATCGGATTAATGTTTTTACATATCTCACTTGGACCTGCAATCATTTCCAGGCATTTTAACATTAGTATCTGTAGTAACACTAGATGAGATAAAATTATTTATAACTCAATGGGAAAGTGATCTCTTATATATATTGTCTTAAAATGGAAAAAAAGGAAATTCTCTCTCTCTCTCTCTCTCTAAGGGACAGTTTAAGATCAAGGTTAATCTTATTTGACATTCAAACCACACACAGCAGTGCAAAGCAAATGGAAATTGTGTCACTCAGCCCAGTTACTGTATGTGTAAAAATAGACAACAAAACAAGAATAACAACTGGAATAAACAAGAATAAACAACAGAAAATCACCATCATACATACTGACACACATACAACCTGCAATACAGCACAATCCATTACATACATCTAACAGGAAATGTTACTGAACAATTGGTTTACTGAGTATGGTGTATACCGTATGGGTATATTATACAAGCTATTAAAGTATTGCACCAAAAATAGTGAGAGGAAACAGACAAAATATTGCACATGTGTAGAATGAAAATAATATTTTAAAGCAAGAAATACATTAACATTGCATAGATAAGTTATTTTCATTTTGTGTTGTATTAACGGACTGATCAGATTTGCTATAAATTTGTCAGGAAGTCATTAATATTGTTTTCTCCTACTGTTTTAATATATATGAGGAATGACTTTGGGCTTGTTTGTCAAATAGCTCTCTGATGTGTGTAGATGAGTGAGGTTGTGTGTTTTTTCTTTAGCTTGGCTGAACTTTTACTCTCTCTTTTGGAACACACTTACTGCAATGTATTGTTTATACAAGGGCGGCATGGTGGCTCAGTGGGTAGTGCTGCTGCCTCACAGTTAGGAAACCCGGGTTTGCTTCCCGGGTCCACCCTGCATGGAGTTTGCATGTTCTCCCCTTGTCTGTGTGGGTTTCCTCTGGATACTCCGATTTCCTCCCACAGTCCAAAGACATGCAGGTTAGGTGCATTGGTGATCCTAAATTGTCCCTAGTGTGTGCTTAATGTGTGGGTGGGTGTGTGTGCCCTATGTTGGGCTGGCGCCCTGCCCAGGGTTTGTTTCCTGCCTTGCGCCCTGTGTTGGCTGGGATTGGCTCCAGCAGACCCTCGCGACCCTGTAGTTAGGAAGTAGCGGGTTGGATAATGGATGGATTGTTTATACAAGTGCATCTTTGTGCTACTCCATGAAGTTTGTTTTCTTAAATGAGACTTACAATAAAAAATATATGGTTAAAATTAATTTAACATCATACTCAATAAATGACACGCTTATTATGCACAACATTTATTCCAAAACTGCAAGAGATGTGCAGAATAGGACAGTTTAACCTGATTTCACGTCACTGTTGGCCAAAAGCGCTGCATGTCGGTATTAGTTTTTCTACTGCAAATACTACTAATTATAGAAAAATGATTAGCAATAGGCTGTGATCATTTAGTTATAGAACAGAAATGAGTCCCTTTAGCTTCAGTAGACCCTCAAACTGCTTAACTTGTGTTAACAAAGTTTGTCAAGCTCCCAAATTGAAAAAGCAATTAGATTCCCCTTATCTACTATTGTCAGTCACTAATGAAAGACAGCATCTTGGCAGAATTACTCCTTTGATCAGAAGTTGAAACAGATTGTGGTCAAACACACACCGAGTCACATCAGATATGTAGAGAGAAGTGGATTACCAGAGATGGGTACACACTGGACCACAGAGGAGACTAGATCTTCAGGAATAAGCTCTACTGCTTTTACCAACTTGCCTCCTACCTCCACCTGCTCCAACATCCTGAATTCCAGGAACAACAATCAATGGAAAGGAATGCAGACTTACAGGAAAATCAGTCTCAGTCCCAGTGCCTCGAAGCTGAGGAGTGGCAAAGAGCCCCAATCAGGATGACACTTGCTTAATTATGGAATTGCCTGTGCATGATTTACTGTATCTGCTCTTACTTTTATCATTACTACTATTGTTACACTTAATCTAGTCATTCATTTTATTTTTTATTGCATTATATTATTGCATTGACAATTGGCACACCAAACAGCTTCTACAGTATGTCCAGTCACTATTCAAGGAATGGATGCAATGGTGGTGCACCCCTACAAGTACTTGGGGGCCCACATTAATGACAGGTTGGACTGGTCTCTGAGCACAGAGGACCTCTGTAAGAAAGCACAGAGCAGCCTTTTTTCCTTAGGAGACTGCGTTCCTTTAATGTGGGTAGTGACATCCTTCACATCTTCTATAACTCTGTGATGGCCAGTGCAAATTTCGACACTGTGGTGTGCTGGGCTGGTAACATCACTTCAAGAGAAGCCAATTGAATGAATAAGCTAATTAAAAGGGCAGTCTCTGTTGTGGAATGCACTCTGGACCCCCTGGATGTCGTAGCGATGGAAAGGATTAAAACAAAACTGAGTGCCATTATGAACAATGCTGCACCGCCCCTCGCTGACACACTAACACTGAAGACCTCCAGCCAATGAATCATTCAGCAGAAGTGTGTCACAAAATGCAACTGGAGCTCCTTTATACCAACAGCAATACATCTGCATAATGCCTCTTTGATAAGTGGGGCGTGTGGCATAGAATAGGTTTGTAAAGAAATAATCAAGTCCAGAAAGCGTGCAGACTCAGAACAGGTGCAGATGCGTGCATGATGCCGCTGCTCCACAGTTGATTGCAGTGCTTGGCTGATCGCACACTCACATTCAAATGCAGGTGGACCAGTCAGGTGCCGCATTCACAAATCGGATTGGGCAGAGGATCTCATCTGGACCCGATTAGATGATATAAAGGGGGAGGAGGAATAGGAAAACAAGAGACAGAAAGAGAGATGGAGGTTTAAGGGGATGGAAAGAAGGAAGGAATGACAGAGACAGCAGGATCTTGAAAAGCCAGTGTGCGGCAGAGCGGAGGCAGGCAGATGGGTAAAGAGTCCTGAAAAGGAGTGTATGGCAAGGCCTCAAAGGGGCTGAAGAGGGTCACTCCAGCTGAGCATCTTCAGATAGCTGGAGTGACCTGTTGCTCAAGTGGGCTCCTGCGTAAGACCAAGGAGTGGTATTGGGAGTTGGAGATGTGAGGCTCAGTGTGGCAGTCTACCGGGGAGCCTCAGATGGCAGCAGTGACCCGAGTCTGGATTTTGAAGGTTGGTTATTCCTGTTGGATGGATGTCTTCTTGTGGTGCTGAAAGAGGGTAAGCCGGGGAGACATCAGTTTTTAGAAAGAGGCACCAGGACTTGTGCGTTTTTAAAGAACAGTTTCCTGGTATCATTTTGAAAACTCAATTTTTATGGAATTCTTTATTGCATTGTAACCTCCACATGGACACTGTGTTTTTTTATGGATTATTTATTTATTATGGATGATGCACTGCACAATTTGCATTTTGATGTGTTGTTTGAATTTTAATAAAAGCACCTATCACTTTTGCACCTCCTCCATTGCTATAAACGTGTGTCCTCTTTTGCCCAGCTCATGTCAGTGTATGACTATCGACAGTTTCAGATAAAGATAAGGGGGCATGGAGCCAACCCGGACCATTACAGCCTCATTGTGACTGGGACTGCCAACTCAGGTGTTTTCTTTCTTTTTAATTTTCTTCCTTTTTAGTCAGTCTGGTGTGTGTTCAGACAATTGTGTGTGCGTGTCTATCAGTCTGTCTATCTATTTAAAGAGATTCTTTAAAAAGCCAGATTTCCTTTTCAAATAGAGTTCTATCTATCTATTGAAGCTGATAAAATAAAAATCTTAAATCAAAGAAACTTAAGACTTCATTAAGACACGAGACTGAAGATTTCAGGGAGACATTGAATGATGTGTCACTATATAACTGAATTGTGAGTTACCTTTCTAAAATGAGAAGCGCTAATTATATGTTATGTTGGAGGTTTTTACTTTTCAATTTTCTCATCAGGTTCTGCTAGGAAACTATGAGCTGCAATTATTCTATTGAATTAATAGAAGGCTAAATTGTGAAATAAGTACAGCAAATGAAATGAATGCTTAATTGAGTGGATTTAATGAATGAATAAATACATTTCAGAATGATGTAAGCAGTTCATATTTGGCACACGTGCTTTTCAAAGGTCTATAAATTCAGTCTTCTAACATTCTGCAAAATGCAATGCTCACAGTAAAATAAAAGAAATATCAAAAGACAGAAACAAAATTAGCAAAGTGCGGTCTCAGCAGGATGAAGTGCAACATTTTAAAACCACATTATATTACCCTACCTGACAGAAGTGCTGATCCATCCAGTCACAATATTATATCTTATAAAAAATGGATGCTACCATAGCTTAGCCAGCGCACCTTACAGTAGGTTAACCCTTCCAGAGCCTTGAATAAGAGACCATGGGGCCTGGTGAAAATGGATTCTGTCCACTAAAAGCGGAGTCCTCTTTCTTTTTAGTAACCTTGATGGGGATTAATCAGATTTGACGATGTAACAACATAAGTAGTGTATGGATTAGCACACAAATACTAAGTATGAGTGGAGCTTTGCATGTGTTTATATCACATCCTCCGCAGTTACAGTTGGAACCAAAGAGCTGAACATCCAGACTACATCAGAAAACAGAAAAATCAGGAAAAAGAGATTAACTGCCTTGCAACTGTCCTGATTTCAGAGTGTCACAAGTGAACCTGAACAGCATGTGCCTGGACTGAGACTCATATGTTGTATCTTCTCCAAGTACTAAGAGGAATCCTGGGGACCTGCTGGCTTTTAGCCAGGACAACCAGCTAGCTCAGAGCCAATGTTAAGAACTTGACCCTTTGAGGCCTCAGGGTTCTTGGGTGCAGAGCAATGTTAGCATTAAAAAAAAACTAACTAAAATAACAGAATAACAAAAAAAATCTTGCTAATTATAAGAAAAATTAAACTAAAAGCTGATTGAAAATGAAACTTTAACTGAAATTAAAATGGCATACTTGAAAACTAACTGAAATAAAATAAAAATGGGCTGCTGCTTCTGTTTTTAAAATAAACCAATTGCTGGTAGCATACTGTTGACTGCCCGTCCTTTTTCATGAACTGGTTATGTAAAATATGCCTACAGTTAGGTCCATAAATATTTGGACAGAGACAACTTTTTTCTAATTTTGGTTCTGTACATTACCACAATGAATTTTAAATGAAACAACTCAGATGCTGTTGAAGTGCAGACTTTCAGCTTTAATTCAGTGGGTTGAACAAAAAGATTGCATAAAAATGTGAGGCAACTAAAGCATTTTTTAACACAATCCCTTTACTTCAGGAGCTCAAAAGTAATTGGACAAATTAAATAACTGGAAATAAAATGTTCATTTCTAATACTTGGTTGAAAACCCTTTGCTGGCAATGACAGCCTGAAGTCTTGAACTCATGGACATCACCAGATGCTGGGTTTCCTCCTTTTTAATGCTCTGCCAGGCCTTTACTGCAGCGGCTTTCAGTTGCTGTTTGTTTGTGGGCCTTTCTGTCTGAAGTTTACTCTTCAACAAGTGAAATGCATGCTCAATTGTGTTAAGATCAGGTGACTGACTTGGCCATTCAAGAATTTTCCACTTCTTTGCTTTAATAAACTCCTGGGTTGCTTTGGCTGTATGTTTTGGGTCATTGTCTATCTGTATCATGAAATTCCGCCCAATCAATTTGACTGCATTTAGCTGTATTTGAGCAGATGTATGTCTCTGAACACCTCAGAATTAATTTGGCTGCTTCTGTCCTGTGTCACATCATCAATAAACACTAGTGTCCCAGTGCCACTGGCAGCCATGCATGCCCAAGCCATCACACTGCCTCCACCGTGTTTTACAGATGATGTGGTATGCTTTGGATAATGAGCTGTTCCACGCCTTCTCCACACTTTTTTCTTGCCATCATTCTGGTAGAGATTGATCTTGGTTTCATCTGTCCAAAGAACGTTTTTCCAGAACTGTGCTGGCTTTTAGAAATGTTCTTTAGCAAAGTCCAATCTAGCCTTTCTATTCTTGAAGCTTATGAGTGGCTTGCACCTTGCAGTGCACCCTCTGTATTTACTTTCATGCAGTCTTCTCTTTATGGTAGACTTGGATATTGATACGCCTACCCCCTGGAGAGTGTTGTTCACTTGGTTGGCTGTTGTAAAGGGGTTTCTCTTCACCATGGAAATGATTCTGCGATCATCCACCACTGTTGTCTTCCGTGGACGTCCAGGTCTTTTTGCGTTGCTGAGTTCACCAGTGCTTGCTTTCTTTCTTAGGATGTACCAAACTGTAAATTTTGCCACTCGTAATATTGTAGCAATTTCTCAGATGGGTTTTTTCTGTTTTCGCAGCTTAAGGATGGCTTCTTTCACCTGCATGGAGAGCTCCTTTGACCGCATGTTGTCTGTTCACAGCAAAATCTTCCACATGCAAGCACCACACCTCAAATTAACTCCAGGCCTTTTATCTGCTTAATTGATAATGACATAACGACATACTTGCCCTGGGTGGCGCAGTGGTAACGCTGCTGCTTCGCAGTAAAGAGACCCGGGTTCGCTTCCCGGGTCCTCACTGCGTGGAGTTTGCATGTTCTCCCTGTGTCTGCGTGGGTTTTCTTCGGGCGCTCCGGTTTCCTCCCGCAGTCCAAAGACATGCAGGTTAGGTGGATTGGCGATTCTAAATTGTCCTGGGTGTGTTTGTGTGTGTCCTGCGGTGGGTTGGCACCCTGCCCATGATTGGTTCCTTCCTTGTGCGCTGGGATTGGCTCCAGCAGACCCCCGTGACCCTATGTTCGTATTCAGCGGGTTGGAAAATGGATGGATGTACTTGCCCACACCTGCCCATGAAATAGTGTTTGAGTCAATTGTTCAATTACTTTTGAGCCCCTGAAATGAAGGGATTGTGTTCAAAAAATGCTTTAGTTGCCTCACATTTTTATGCAATCGTTTTGTTCAACCCACTGAATTAAAGCTAAAAGTCTGCACTTCAACTGCATCTGAGTTATTTCATTTAAAATTCATTGTGGTAATGTACAGAACCAAAATTAGAAAAAAGTTGTCTCTGTCCAAATATTTATGGACCTAACTGTACATACGTAGCTGAATGATAGTAATGGTCATCACCTACTGTAGCAAGAAAGAATATGGACACACTGCAAAAACTGGTTGCGATTGCTAACGTAGTCTGTTAGTACTGTGAGAATAACACTGACAATAACAATAGCTAGTGCATAACTGATATCATTATAGAAAGAACAGTCAACATTTTAAAACATACCTAAACTGTTTTCACAAAGATGTCTCTAAAATTAAAAAAATACAAACCTACCAAAGCCAGTAAAATTACAAGCTATGTTCATCAATAAAATGAAGTTCCCATCTGCAGAAAGCTGCTGTCTGGTCACCTCAGTTGATCAAATACGAAAAGAGACAAAGTGCGCTGGCACAGCAATTTATGGAAGCCAGAGTTTGTAGCAGGTGCCGTGCCAGTTACTCGTCTTTGGAAGGTACTGTGAAGTATTCGACCATAATCAGCCCAGTGATCCTAAAGTGAACAGCCCACCGCTTAAACAGAATGACACTGACACAATGCAAGTGAGAAACACTTTGCAAAAAGTGTGGAAGATACTATTGGTATAGACTGCAAAAGAGCAAAGGTGCTCGTTGCATCTTTTAGTAGCACATCTGCAAGTTTCTGCATATCCCTCTGCTATGGAGGCACAGTATGTGTTTCATAATCTTCATCAAATGGCTTTTTTGGAGTCTCTAGAAGGTACCAAATCTGACCAAAAAAGGTCACGTTTGGGACTGGCCTACAGGTGAATCACTGTTGAGCTTTAAAAATTGCTCCTTTTTTGAGGTTAAATTAAGCTGCTGTTGAAAGAAATAGCCGGAAGGATAAGAACGTGAAGGCAATCCACTTAAGAGACAGGAACAACATTTGTATTTGACAGACCCAGTGAGGCTTTAGGATTTGTTCTTATCTCTAATTTGCTTTGTTGCTTTCCCTACATTAATAATAATTCTTTACATTTATATAGTTCTTTTCTCACTATTCAAAGTGCTTTACACAGCAAGTGATGAGACATTTCAGCTACCACTAATGTGCAACATCCACCTGGATGATGTGACGGCAGCCATTTTTGCTCCAGTACACTAGCTATTAGGTGGGGAAGAGGTGAGAGATAGTTAGCTAATTAGATATAGGGGATGATTAGGGTGTCATAATGACTAGTCTATGGTGGGCATTTTAGCCACGACATCAGAATAAACCCTAGTCTTTATGAAGGATGCCCAGGGATCTTTTATGACCATAGAGAATCAGGACATCGGTTTTACGTCACATCCAGAGGACGGTGCCATTTTTACAGCACAATAATGTCGTCACTGCGCTGAGGCATTGAGATCCACACACAGGGTAAGTGCCCCCTGTTGGCCTTACTAACATCTCTTCCAGCAGAAACCTAAGCTTTTCCTGGTTGGTCTCCTATCCAAGTCTGGCCGGACGCAAACATGCTTAGCTTCAGGTGGATGACCTCTTTTGAAGTGCATGTGATATGGCTGCATTCATTTTTGCTTTTTGGTTTTATGTTGAAATAAAATGTTGGTTTGTTCTTTTGGAACATGTTAGTCAAGGGTTAAATGATCTCTGGAGAGCTCTTTATCCATCAAAGTACAGTATTTAATATGCTTGTATATAGAAAACGTATAACAAGATGCAGAGGACAGAAAGATATGGAAGATGATCCGCTGTGGCAACCCCTAACCGGAGCAGCCGAAAGAAGAAGAAGAAGATAGAAAACGTATACACATTGTGATACTATGCTGGGTCCAGTTTTGCTCAAAAGATTGCAAACAGAATACTTTTTTTGTTTGCCTGCAATTTCACACATAATTTTAAATTCAAAACAAGGTGGGAGAACCTGGAAAAACTTTAGTTCAGATTAACACAGGAAAATCAGCCGTAGCCTTCAAAACAGAAGACGGCCAAGCTGAGCAAGATAGATAAGCCTAGCAAGATATGTTGACCTAATTCTTACAAATCTAATAAAGAATGGCTTAAGAGGAAGAGATTTTGAGGATGGAATGGCCAAGTTACATCTGAACCAGAAATAGAAATGATGCAGACAAACCAACTGAAGTAGATTGGGCCACATTTCAAAAGTGGTCCTCACACTGTAACCAGAAAGACCTTGGAAATGTCAGTATGGGTAAACCACGGTTATGGGGCAATAAGCCATATATGGTTAAAGAGCACCCTAGATATAATGACTCAATGGCTACTAAAGTAGCAGAGAGGACATGGAGGATGACGTGGAAGCCAGGAAAGTTCCCCAAAACAGGAGGAGCCCAGTTACAAGTTATGGAAGGCAGGCTGTACTGAAACCAAAGGCGCCTGGCCCTTAATTGTACACTGGCACTCAGCTCAGGAGTTCATGAGTAGCTTTGAGAGGGCATTCCTGACTCCAATGTGTTTCCACAGGCTTCTCCCAAAGCTATACCTAACTGGAGTTTGAAAGCCATTCCATACCAATGGCCTGATAAAGACAGGAGAAGGGAGGTGAGATTGGAGAAGGAAGTGCAGGCAGATGTAAGACAGACGGAGGGGATGGGAAAGCTGCTGTACCTGACTGGAAAAGACTTGAAACTGTCCAGCGAGGCCCAGAGGTGAAGCTTTGTCTTGTGCCTCACATGATATGCTTAGTTCTCTCTTTTTAATTGTTCCCCAGTATATTCGTTGAATAACCTACCATTTTTGATGCAACTTTCTTCTCCGAGTTCAGGTAGAAAACAGTTGTTCTCATATTCTATTTATTTATTCAGTATGGAAATAATCTAATTTCTACATACTGTAAAGAAGAAAAGAGGTAAACATATATTAAAAAATAAATACAAATAAAAATATGATTGTGTTTAATGAAAATAGTGTTTCTACCTTCAACTATTACTCCTTTTTGTTTTTAATGTTTTCTGAGGTGGCTTTTTCTAACTGTTACATATACAGTAAATATTCCATCCCACCGTATGACTTCTTTGTGAATGATTAGGATTTTACCTTTTCCCTTGAGAATATACAATTGTGACTGCACTCAGGGTTCTTTTTACTTCAGTAGTTTCAATTTCAAATTTTCACTCACTCAGCACTCACCCTGTATTTTAATTATTTTACTAAGCAAGATTTGATTTTGCACTAATTTGTCACCTCCAAAAAATCCCAAAATTTATATTGATATTTAGTGGTTAAATAAAAAAATGCTGGCTGGTCTCATTTAAACCTTGTCTTGATGTTGGCCACTCAGCATTTCATGTGTCATGCAGAGACTGCAATGTGCTGCTTAGTATGGTAGATGAGTAGCCAGAGGCTACAGAAAATCATTTTTTTTATGTGGCATTGTGTCTAAACCCCATTAAGGAAAGTGCACTTATTGAACATTAATTGTTGTATGTAACACTGGCTGTTTGAAATTTTGTGGAGTAAGGTCACTTTGAGAGTATGCCCTGTAGTTCAGATGACTTTTCATTACTTTAATAACTTTGCTTTTTATCAGTCCATTGCTAGCTTTTAATCTGAGATGGCAGGTCTTTTGACAAGTTATAAACTCCAAAGGCAATGCCAGTTATTTGTTTCATACTATTAAGACAAGCTCAGTACAAATACCACTTTTAGCCAGAAAATAATCACTTTAACATTTTTGGATGCAATCACCTATGTGGCCAACAATGCATGTGAGTTAAAAATCAAAATCAAAATTTAAAAAAATAAAATACAAATCCACCTTGGAAGGGTCACAAGTCTACTGCAAACTGCTTGCTAGATTCTTAAATTAAGAAATCAGGATCAAACCTACAAAAAAAAACTGAGGAAGTTAATCATTAAATATGCAATTATCCAAGTGAAATACTGAATAACTAAAATGAAGCACTTGATGGCAGCATGTGATGTTGTCAAAGCCAGTCTACCCATTTGTTTCAGATTAAATTTGTCATGGATCATTTTAGCTACTTTTTAAAGAGAAAGCAGTAGATGCACATAAAAGGATGAAATTCTGTTTTTTACTCTTTCAATAGATATCTTATCATATTAAAAATATTTGAGTGATGATGTGCAAATACCATTTTATTCAAATTTTGGTCCTGATATCAAAGACTTATTGTCAGTCCTCTCATGGCATTGATTTTATGAGGGCGCTGTGAAATCCGGGTTGGCTGCAGCACACATACTCCCTTGAACCCGGGACATTGTTAGTCATAGACCGAGGACAAGGCAGTGCAATGAGGACTTAAATGAGCAAAGGCTGTTGTGATCCAACAATGAATTAAGTGCAATGCAGTCTACTTGAATAAATAAATAATCCTCAATAAAAACAGTGTTCGGGTGGAGGGCAAAAGTCACAATAAATAAATAATAAACACATAAATTCAAACAGGTTTAAAGTCAAAAGGCTAAAACATAGTTAGGATCTTCTTTAAAACCAACATGGAATCTCTGTACCTTTCATCAAGACCCCGTCACTGCTGCTCACCTGAAAAGCTCTACTCAGCAGACACCCACCAACACATGCAGTCATCTGTTACAACTGGCTCATGTCCGCCACCGCCACCGCCATCCCTCCACCTTCAGACCCCACGATCCCTGCTCCTTTCTCCCACTGCCATTCCTCAGCCTTCAACAGGAGCCCACTGGGAGTGGCTGGTTGCTCCTGATCCAAAGAGCATTCAGCATTAGAGATTTTGCCCCCATGAGTAGCATCTGCTTGCTCTTCCATTCTACATCCCAGCCTCCTCTCTGCTCCACCTGCATTGTCATGAACCTAACTTTTTGTTTTTTTTCCATTAACCCCATCTTTTTCTTTCTTTCTTTTTCTCTCTCTTTCTTTCTTTCTGGCTCTTCTTATCCTTGAGTGGGCACAGTTGCCTAATTACATACCCCAAAGCTCTAATAAGGAAACCGGCTAAACTACACACATGTACAAGTGAATTCAGGCTTGCCAATTGCTTCATCACTTCCCTGGGATGCTCTGCCACACTACCGCATGCATCTATGCCCCTTCAAGCCCGAGCACACTGTTTTGAGCTAAAACCGGCATAGTGTCATGGACTGCAAACTGCACTTCACCAGAGGAATTGGAGTGGACAGGTTTGTTGCAGTAGTCTAACTTGCCTCTTCTCTACCCTCTCAGTGACATGACGGTTGCATGCACTAGTTGCCGACTAGATGCCCTCCTGCTTCTCAAGACTTTGGAGAAAAAGAGATAGAGAGAGATGGCTTGCAGGCTTTCAACAGTGGAAACACTAAGACAAAGACGTGCTCACTAATATTTAGTTGATTTCCCCAAAAACACTTTACCTACTATAAACACAGACCTGATTGACTCTGCAGAACTTTATCGTCCTTCAGTTGGCTTTCTTTACATTATATTTTCAGTTAACATATTTTTTCCAGTGTCACATATTTAAAAAATGAGCAGTTTATGGTTATATATTACATTTAGAAACATATCATGCCAGTTGTATCATTATTTAACATTTTTTTTACTTATATGCATTCTAATGTAGCAATCACAAAGAATAACTTTATGCCAAGTGCTGTTAAAATTTAACAACTTTTGTTTTTATTCCACAGAAAAAAAGGTTTCTCATGTCTTGGGTGTCTCCTATAACCAGCTGTTATTTTGTTGCCTCTCAATTGCATCATCTTTACATTCTGGTCAGAACTTACACACAAACATATCACTGTCACTGATCCTGTCATCTCCATAATGACTTTTGCTATGCCCATGCATCCCTAGCTGCTGACGCTTAACTAGAATGCTCTGCAGCCTGCGGCTCTCTTGCAAGCCATCTGCTGCATACTCTTCACTGCCCACGACTGTATCTCTCCTCCACTTCTGACGCTTTTTCCTGGCTTCTCCTTCAGAGGAGAGCATTCTGAGAGGGAGGAAGAGAAAGTAGCAAAAATGGCAGGCCGGTTAAAGAGAGAGAGTTCAATTTATTAAATCCAACAATAGGCAATGTCATAAGCAACGAAAATCTGCAAATGTGAAACAGGATTAAAGGAGCAGATGTGAATAAGATCAGATCACAAGCATAATGTCAATACATCATGAGGCAGAAACATAGACAAAGGTCATGTATAAGCCAATTCCACAATCAATAGATGAGGCTCCGGGATATTTCAAAAGCCAGGAGTATGGAACAAAAACAAAACTCGGAGCTAAGATATAAAGCATGCAGGGCTCATTGGGTAAAATACTGAAACAAAAATTCTATTTAAATACAGGGACACTGCTGTGTTTCCTGAAAATAAAGTGATGGGGCCAATGATAGGCAAGTAGCATGAAAAAATTCAGGCCGAGGATAGAAACGAGGATAACCAAAGCCATATTGCCACATCTGTCAAAATATAAGAACTGCTATAGGTTAGAATATATTTAGTCAAAATGAAAAAATAACAATATGTGCTGAGTCATAGTTTCGAGTAATGGGCATTATATTTATATACCATGGGCAAGAATAAGTAACATTTTCTAAAAATAAAAATAAAAAAAAACACTAAATTCTTTGACTTAAGTGTTTATTAGAAGGGCAAAACTGAAACCTTTTAATCAGTAAAATAACGAATGAATGTGTAAAACAGCTAAAAACAGACCAACACCACCATGAAATTACCTTCAAGTTCCTCATGATCCTAACAGTATGTGAATCTTCAGCAATGTTCACAGGGGCCACCAGCCAAGTATACAGAAGTATAAGGCCAGATAAGAAGAGTCCCTACAGTTTCTACATTTTGCCATCTGCCGTTTCACTCGGCTGAAGTGGGGGCCCAGATCCACAGTGGGGCTGGGGCCCTTTTTCAGCCAGGACACCCCCATAGTGAAAGGACTGGGGGAGAGAACATGAACAGGGCACTACCTCCCCTGGAGCTCTAGATGGCAATCCCTCTGGGTTGCAACAGTGCCTCTGATTCAGGGCTTCATGGGAGTTGAGTTCAGCACAGCCCTGTTGGGTCCCATGAATGCCACTGGAGGGTGCTGCAGGAGTGGCGGGGCCCTACTATATTGGGCTACCACCACACCTGGGAGTACATCTGGATTATGCTGATGGGCCAGCATAAAAGGGACCACCTCACTTCACTGAGGGAGCAAGAGTTGGGAGGAAGAGGGACAAAACTTGCTGAAGGAGGAGTGGAGACAGAAAAAGAGAAGAGATGGGGAAGAAAATAAGTGCTGTGTACTGTGCTGTTTAGGTGGGAAACATTTTGGGAAGAGTTTCCCCATAGCTAGATAAAAGCCTGTCTTGTTCTGGTAATTGTGTCCATCTGTGTCAGGTTTGGGGAGCTGATGCACACCCTGCAGGCTACAATAAATATACTTAACATCAAGGGAAGGGAAGGGAACTAGAAAGACAGCAAGCTTTACAATATCATCACATAATGCACCTTTACACAAAATATTGGATAGTGCTGGTTCATTAAGTGTCGGGTATTAAAAGTGATGGTGTTTTTATGCACTTTTGCTTAGTTATTACAGTAGTTTGTATCCATTTTAATTATGGATCAATTATTACTTTGGACTTCTTGTTCTTAGTTCTTGTGTGTTTCAAACTATTCACATTGCACTTAAAGGCTGTACTCTACTTTGCATGTCCATGGCATCCAGATTAAAGTACAGCAGACTGTCGATCTTAACAGTTAACCTTATAGTCATCTAAGAATTAAAAGAATCAGTCCTGAGAATGTGATGTTGTACTACTGATTTGTCACCTGTAATATAAAGGCGCTATATTGCGCCCGACCCAGCATAGACTGACCCAGAGGCACGTGTTAAGGCACAAAGACTTTAATTTTTCTTCACCTCTGGGGCACGTCTTCCCCGTGAACCCCACAAGTAATACACAGTCCCACAAGCACTTAACTCCACACAACACAATCCTCTGGCGGCGGCGGCGGCGGCGGCGGCGGCGGCGGCACCACCACCACCACCACTCCTCCTCCTCCTCCTCAACGGCAACCTCGACCTTGTCTTCGTCCTCCCAATTCTGGCTCCTGAGTAGTGGCTGCAGGCTCTTTTTGTAGCCCTCCCGGAAGTGCTCCAGGTGGTAATTGACCTAATTAGGCTGCACTAATTAACGAGCCCACAGAGGCTCGTTAAGCCATGCAGCTCCTCCGGGTGGTGGCCATGGAGCCCAACAGGTCTGAGTCCTGAAGTCCCCCACCTGTGGCCCCGATGTAACCCAGGAGGGCTGCCACCAAGCATTCCGGGGGACGTAGAGTGCATCCCATGGCTGCTTCCCCTGATCCAGTGTTGAAGGGGCGTCCTGGCCAGGCATGGGACCCGGCCGCCCATCACACACCGCAATCCTGAAAGAAGAATTGGGGCTATTTTTGAATTAAGCAGTTCTTTAGGTAAGAGTTTATGATTGTAGACCTTGTGAGAAGTCAAGCAAAATGACACCTTTTATTGGCTAACTAAAAAGATTACAATATGCAAACTTTCAAGGCAACTCAGGCCCCTTCTTCAGGCAAAATGTAAAACAGAAACCGGAGTTCCCTGTGAACATATAGAAACCAGGACAGATACAACATTGGAAACCCTTTAAGTGAGACACCTTAAATGCAAAAAATTAATAGACCTCTCCAGGCTAAGATTCATTAAGCAAGAGAGGAGAACAATGTATGGTCAAGCTCTTTGGATGAGATAACTGTCCAACAAAGTCTTTAGAAGTTTCTGATGAGTTTTTCAATACAATGTGGATCTGTAGTCAGGTTGTCTGTGTCAGTCTGAGAGATGCAAACAATCCTCATACCTGGCCATAAAACTCTTGTCTCTATTCAAACCATGTTGCAATGTGTTAAAGTTTAGCATGAGTTTAACTTCCCACTCTCCTCTCTCTTTTGCTGTGTTCTGAAGTTGTCCAGGACAGATACAACACAGTAAAGCACTGTGACTTTAAAATCCCTCTCACAGTGTCCAAGGCTGTTGAAGTGGGCCGCTACATTAACATCTGTGTTGCCATGCTTGATGTGGAACCTGTGTAAATTCATTCTCAGGCGGAGTGTTTGTCCAGTTTCTCCCACATAGAGGATATTTCATACAGAGAATGAGGTAGACTACATTAGATGATCTGCAGGAATAAAACAATCCCTTTATGTGATGTCCTAGTCGGCAGTATGGTATAACTATCTGTATTATAAATGTGGGCATACATTTTACATCTTTTCTGTAGGCAGGGAAATGTGCCATTTTCTGTTGGTCCACTTGCTTAAATTGGGTTTACTGTATAATTTGTCATTGCTCTTCTCTTTCTTACTTAGTTAGGAGTTAGATGTTTGATGTTTGATCAGACAGTGCAGGTTCATTGACGGTCTGAGTGCAGAGTGAATTTTTAGACTATAGCTTTTATGATTTCACTGGCCAGACCCTAGTATCCAATAAATGTGGAAATAATAATTTTAGGTTCATTTTTGTTATTTTGTACATCCAGGGTGCTCCTTTTTGTGTTCAAAGGATCAACTTCAGAACAAACCAGGTTTGAAGAAAAAGGGGAAAATCTAAAACCACGATGACATTTTTGGCAGAAAATCTTTTTTGACAGAATTGGAGTACAAGCAGAATCCATCATAGCAAGCAGTCAACACGTGTCTAGCCCAGTGGCTCTTAAACTAAGTCCATGCAACTACAGGGTTTCACAGTCAGCCAGTCACATATGTCATCTAATGGATCCCATTTAGGTAACTGGTCCTTTCTTCTCTTCTCTTAACTCTGCTTTCAGAAAAGCACAAAAGTGAAGTTTTTATATTTATAAGACAATTAGAAACATTTTTTTGCCATAGCTTTAAATGCTTATCTATCTTTTGTCCTAATAATGACAGTTAACAACAAGCAGAGCAGACACTCAAGCCGACAACACTAAATATTTAAAGGCTGCAGCTGCTTCAGCATCAGACCCATTGACGTGCTCATGTTTAAATAATGGATTAAATAACTAGAAGAGGTAGAAAAGCAAAATGAAAATCTTGCGGATGATGAAAATTTCAAAAACCAAGTTAAAGAAACACTACATTATCCTCATGTAACATACATACATACATGATTGTCAGTCAGGCAGTCATTGTCCAACCCGCTATTTCCTAACACAGGGTCACGGGGGTCTGTTGGAGTCAATCCCAGCCAGAACAGGGCTCAAGGCAGGAACAAAGCCCAGGCAGGGTGCCAGCCCACCGCAGGGCGCACACACACACACACACACACTCACCAAGCACACACTAGGGACAATTCAGGATCGCCAATGCATCTAACCTGCATGTCTTTGGACTGTGGGAGAAAACCGGAGCACCCAGAGGAAACCCACGCAGACACGGGGAGAACATGCAAACTCCACGCGCCACCATGCCACCCACATACATGATTGGTACATCCTAATTAAAATTTATCAAACTTAGTTTTGTAATTTCTACATTAACCCTAAAAAATTGAGACATGAGCGTCAGTAGGCTTTGCACCCTAGGAATTAAGTTACCCAAACTATTCTCTAACATTTCAGTAATTATTTACTGCTCTGATGCTGATCTTTCTGATCATAAAAGAGGTCATTACGATAGCAATTGCCGAGAAGAATTCAGAATTAATTGCAAAATTTTGGTATTTGAGGGTTCCTCTAGAGTGGTTCTTTCTCTTGCATGATTTGGCTGAAAAAATACTCAGCACATCGTCTTCTCATAACGGGCTTAAGTTTCGAGTTTGGTATGTTTCTGTCCAGCCGTTTTAGCTCTAGACTGTTCTCAAGGAACTGTAACACAGACACACACACACCCATCATCAAGATATCGATGTTTTCGGTATCAGGTAACCCTAAAATATTGAGATCCGTTGAAAACAGGACATCGGAATTTTTGACAAATCTAAAGCTTTCCACAATAGGTTATGGTGAGGATGGGCACAAAGCAAAAATAGAACTAACAGCGTTGCTTAATAAGGCTTGAAGTCTAAATATAAGCAGAAGTTGGCTGGAACAAAAACCTACAGCCGCATGGGGTCCCAAGGACAGAGTTTGAACCATTTCTTGAGTTAACAGAATTAGGGAAGAAGTTTTTAACAAGTTGTCATGAGCCTGAATGCTCCTAAGGTGGGATTTCACATTTGTTGATCAGAGGAAGTTTTGCAATAATGTTTCATATATAGTGTTGGAATATCATGGTGCATATTTGCACGATAACCGACATCCCAAACAAAAATTCAACCACTGCCAGAAAACAGTGGGTATTCTAAAATGAGTAGTTTCTAAATAACCTGGCGCAGTAAATAGGTTCTTGTTCCCAGACTCCAGCCTATTTAGTTCATCGTCCTCCCATTAACTATTAATCAAACATGGCAGCTACCTGTGATATCCATCAAAAACAACATGCAGCTACTAAGATGTTAATATGCTAAAATAAACAGAAGTGATTACAAAAGGTTCGATACAACTGATAGGTTGGCAGTTTGAAAAACTGAAAGCAATGTGCAGGTACAGTATATAAACTCAATATGTGAGGAAACATAAATGCAGATTACAAGAAGGTGTTTTTTTCCTAATGGATGTGCATATCAAGTGTAACTAATTAGGTACATCTGGCCAGCCCACTTAATTAAGTGCTCAATTAGTGGCAGCATTATATGTGCAAATCCTGGCAATGCCTTGCATGCGGTAGAAAATAACAACCTAAATATTAACAAATACAAGACACAAAAATACATGTCTGTAGATTCCGTTGCAGTTTATCATGGTCAGCAAAAGAAAACATATGAGTTTGTATCATGCACACGCATACACCAATCACACATATAATTATAGCATCCTGATCCAGATATGAATATTAAAAAAATGAGGGGATGAGCTGTTGCAAGATTAGAAGATCACAGAATTAAAAAGCTTGCAGTCATTGGTGCAGTGCTGAATGCTGGATAACTAAAATAAACCTATGGACACTTGATACAGCGTTATATTAAGGGCTCAAACCCCCATTAGAAGATGTTGGTATGAGCGAAAATAAGAAGAGAGAAGGAAAACAGCTTTTGGTCCTACTTGGGATATGGGGAGGTGACAAGCCATTCTGCCTAACAGCAGGGTTTATCTTGATGTTAGCTAGGCCCGGACAAGCTGCTGGGTTTTACTGCTGTTGTCTATTTTAATGTACTTTGTGTTCTCCCCTCCATGAGCCTACTGTTATCATTATAATAAAATGAGACATAAAGCTCCTTGCATTTATTCCACTTCTGAAGAGAAGTTACGATGGTGGCCTCTTTTTTCATTACAGTGCATATAGATGAGCTTTCTGCCACTTCTCATTAATAAATGCTAACAGTAATCAAGAAAAATGCAAGGTCCACCGCGGCTTTGCATGCAGTATTAACAGTGGGCAGTCGACAAGATGCTTCAGCAGCAGGTCACTGTATACTCCTTAATCAGTCTAAAACTGATTAAACCTTATAAGCAGAGGAATAAAAAGCATGCATGTTTAATTTATTCAAGATGTGTTTCACTTTGCAGCAATATAGTGTGATCATTTTCAGTCTGCTGATTTAATGCTGGGGCAGCACACTGGCACAGTGGTTAGCACTGTTCACCTGCAGCAGACCGGATTTGAATCCCATGGCCGGTGGAGAGTGGCAGCTCTGCAGATGGACCAGGTTTAATGTTGGAGATGGGACTGTGGAATGCAAAAACGGTGACAAAATAGCTGCCATAAAAACAACTTCAAAAATAATTTGATACTCAGCTTGTTTTTTTTCAGCTTCTAGTCAATAGCCAGGCATTGTCAGAAAGACTCCATCTGAATAACAGCAGGGTGAATGTTCATGTAGTGGTGCACAGACCGTTATCTTGTCCAGGTTTAGTTAAGAGTGTGCAGAAAAATCTGGAGGGCAGAAGGCCCAGGTGCTCCAGCGTGTCCAGGGTTCAGAAGTGGTGAGGTTCTCAAAATGTCAGGCTGTTGTAACTAAAACGTAATGTTGATTTGGTACATCGGTGTCGACTTAACAACTCAACAGCCCATTTTCTAGAAACCTTGGAAAAAAGTAAGAACTTTCTCAATGTTTGTCTTGGCAAAGCCAAAAAAATGCTTTCTCAAATAGTTCTAAAGCAAAGGAATGAAAACAAATGCAAATATTGCAAAAAGGAAAAACAAACACTGTAACAGAGTAATAGTAATGAGAAGAAGTGAAAAATACTATATGTTGTATAACGTTTATATGCAGCTCTCTATATACATCTCTATTCCAGGTGAGACACAAAAATAACCGGATTGGTAAAAAAAATATTAATTGATGAATTACAGCTTTCTAAGCATTGCCACCTTCTATATACTCCCCCTCCCGATCTCTACACCGCTCCAGACATATCCTCCATTAATTGAAACAGTGCCGGAAGTCTTCTTACTTGAGGCTCTTCAACAGGCTTGCCATTTCTGTCTTCTATTCATCTGTTGAAGAAAAATGTGTTCTCTTCAGGTCACTTTTGATTTTCAGGAATAAGTAAAAATCACATGGAGCTAAATCGGCAAATAGGGAGGATGATTGAGGACAGGAATGCTTTTGTCTGTCAAAAACTGCTTTTACGGAACAAGCATTGTGCGCGGGAGCGTTGTCTTGGTGAAGCACCAACCCGTCGACCTGGACGTTGAAAGTCTTCCACATTTTCTTGTCCTTCCTTGAAACATTTGTGGCACTCAAAAAATGTGTGTGCGAGACAAACTGTTACACTCTTTTTATCATTTCATAAGTTTCAGTGGCAGTTTTGTTCAGTTTCGCGAGAAATTTGATGTTGATTCACCATTCGATTTTTTTTTTTCTTTTTTGACATTATAGCAGCAATTCATGTAGCGACTGTTGTGCATATACTGACTGGGCTATTCACAGGATGCTGCCTCCTAGTGGACTGGGAGGATATAACTAATTTTGAAACAGCCTGGGCCTGGAAAGTTATCAGCATGGCATCTCAACCAGGTAAACTTCCATATATTTCTCCCATTCTGCCTGCTTCCTTTTAAATTATATAAAAAGAAACATGCAAATATGTATTGTGTGCACTGTATATGCTTTATGTTACATGCTGTTTATACTTGTTTTGTGCAGATCTTTTATTGGTGCAATGTTTTTGTGAACTGTTATGAAAAATTATCCATCCCGCTATATCTTAACTGGATAAGCCAATTCCAGCCAACACAGGGTGCAAGGCAGGAAACAAACCTTGTGCAGGCCACCAGCCCACCACAGGGCACACACACACACCAAGGACAATTTAGAATCGCCAATGCACCTAACCTGCATGTCTTTGGACTGTGGGAGGAAACTGGAGCACCCAGAGGAAACCCACGCAGACAACGTGCAAACTCCACGCAGGGAGGACCCAGGAAGCAAACCCGGGTCTCCTGACTGCGAGGCAGCAGCACTACCACTGCGCCACCGTGCCGCCCATGAAAAATTATTCAAGTAAGAATTTCATTGTATTGCCTACATGTGACAATAAACATGATCTAATGTGTTAATGCTGACTCTCGTTGCCTTGACGTAGTCAAATTACACAAGTAGGAAATAAACAAATTAAACGACTCCCACATTAGTTTTCAGTACAGTTTCACCTTTCCTATTACATTGCAAAAATGCTGCAAGTTCACTTCAGTTTGACAACCAACTTACATACTGCCTGACAGCACCGGTGTCTGTACAAATGTTTTCCACATCCACGTTCAGCTGTATAGGTCAGTGGTTTTCAAACCCGTTCTGGGGACCCACTGTGGCTGCAGGATTTTGTTCCAGCACAACTGATTACAGTGATCTCATTTAATTAGCTGGTATTTGTTTACTCTTCTCTTATTCTATATTCAGAAAAGCACAGCAGCATGATTTTTTACATTTATAAGACATTTAGAAATATTTATATTTTTGCTATAGATTTAAATGCTTTAACTCTCTTTTGTTGAATTCATTATATTTTGCCCTTTCTCTGGGAAGTTTGCTCCCTTCATTGTATCTTAATAATGCCAATTAAAAACTAGCAGAGCAGGCAGCCAGGCAAACAACACTGAATCAGGAAAGGCTGCAACTACTTTAGCGTTAGGCCCACTAATTAGAAAATAATGTTTTAATTAAATGATTAGAACATCTGGAAAAGCAGAATGAAAATCAAGATGAAAATATTGTTAAAAAAATAATAAATAATAATAATAATATAAAATAATTCCCATATAACTGCTTAGTACATTTTCCATTTTTTTTTTTTTACCAAAGTTAGTTTTCTCATTTCTATATGGTTCCTAAAACACAGAATTTAGGAAATAACAGTTCACTTAATTAGCCTAGGAGCCCAATTAAAAACAGAAGTTGGCTGGAACAAAAACCTGCAGCCACAGTGGGTCCCAAGGACTGAGTCTGAGATCCCCTGGTCCAGGTCAGTCTTTCCTTTTTCTCTATTCTGTCATTGCACAACAAATCTGAAACATCAGACAGACCAGTTCCTTGTGCTGCACAATCCAAGACATTTCTGTTGTCCTTCATATGCATTGTAGCTCCTGTTGAGTGCTCATTGGTTGTCAGCTCCCACAACTTAAACTGGTCTGATTTTGTCATGGCTTGTCACTGAGTACTGGTCTTGCTAAATCAGGAGTCCTCAATCACAGTCCTGGAGGGCCGCAGTGGCTGCAGGTTTTTGTTCTAACCCAGTTGCTTAATTAGAAAGCAAATCTTGCCAATAATTTAATGTCATGGCTTGTGAGTGCTTTAATTCTGCTATGTCATGTCATTTTCATATCCTTTGATTTTCTTCCCCTTTCTAAGGATATCATCCAAATGGTTTGAAGGCTAAAATGGACGAGTAATTCTCAGTCCTTCACTTTCCTTCCAAGTATTTAATTAAACCCACTAGTGCATGATAAATACACACAGGTGTAAATGGTAACAAACTAAATGGAGAAATGCTGGTCTCTTTTGTCATTTGCATGTTGTTGCTAATTAGGAGCAAATAAAAACTAAGAATACAGTTGTTTAAGACTAAAATAAGCAATACGAGTTTAAAATCTTAACAAGCAAGGCAACTTAAGTGAAGCAGAAGTGTTACTTGAGCAGGGGGTGCTTCTTATTAAGCAAGTGGGTTGGATCAAAAACCTGCAGCCACTGCGGCCCTCCAGGACAGTGACTGAGGACTCCTGTGCTAAATGATGGGCTGTTGTGGGTGCAGGCCTTGATTGTATAAATGAAGGCTACAAATAAAAATCACTGGAAAAGTTGTGCAGTGTGATGCAGGCTTTACAGTTAAAAGCACACAGCTGATGCACTGGGACTATGCTAGCTGAAGGTTAACACAGGATGGGAACACAGTAAGGTGCTGCATTTGTATTTTAGATGTAGAGTTGTTACAGCACTCTGAGCTTGTACTCAGTAAAACAAATGCTATGCAAAATAAATTGACTTGACCAACAACTATTATGATTCATGCACAGAGAATTTAAAAATAGCAGATGACTAATAACAGCACATGATGTTGATGTCCCGGGTCCTCCCTGCGTGGAGTCTGCATGTTCTCCCTGTGTCCGCGTGGGTTTCTTTCGGGTACTCCGGTTTCCTCCCACAGTCCAAAGACATGCAGGTTAGGTGCACTGGCGATTCTAAATTGTCCCTAGTGTGTGCTTGATGTGTGTGTGTGTGTGTGCCCTGCAGAGGGCTGGCACCCTGCCTGGGGTTTGTTTCCAGCTTTGCACCCTGTGTTGGCTGGGATTGGCTCCAGCAGACCCCCGTGACCCTATAGTTAGGATGTAGCAGGTTAGATAATGGATGGATGAGCATTCTAAAACAGGAATGATAGCAGGAAATGTGAAAATATGAAAAATATGTAATTACACATGTAAATCATTACACGCCGACCAACCAAACACCAAATCCTCAGCCCAAGCCTTCCTGAGATGGTCGCAGGGCCAGTCTAGTTAGTACAAATGTTACAAATTACATGACACTAAAGTGAGATATGTGTGGCTAGTTGAAAAAGGAAGGGAGGAGAAGAAAATCTGTAGTTTATAGTGCATTCATTCAGACACAGTCACAGTTCTAGTTACCAAAGCCAAGTGGCCGACCACCCTGTCTCATGCACAGTACAGTACAGATAAATTTGTGCTGGGTAGTCTAGTAATCATTTCATCTTTGGGTTTGAAGGCTATGGATATTTCTGTTGTCTTTTCCTTGGGCACAAGATGAGCTTGACAATATAGCAGTGGCACCAAGTAGTACAACAAGACAGCAAGAAGAGAAAGAAATTAGAAGGATCAGTAACAGTTTGTAGTTATGGTCATGTCTATTACTTCTCTTACTAGATTTGTTCTGAAGAAGTTGCACTCACTCTTGTCAACTGCATTATTGATTAGAAATAATGTGATAATATCATTCTGTTTTCAAATGTTACAACACACAGAACATTACACAATTCATTCACCCGTATTGCTGCATATACAGCATTTGTTTCATATTTGTGTTCATCCTTTGTTATTACCTATTAAAAAACATGAAAATTGTGTTGTGGGGTAGGGACCCTAAAAGTTGTGCAAAATGATAACTTTTCATGTGCAAACAAATTAGCTGATGAGTAGCAGTAGACAAGTGCTAATTTCATCCAATTGATTCTGTCCTGAAGTCAAAACGTTTTTTGCACAATGTAGTCAAATAACAGCAACACTTTAACATTTTGTTCATTCCTATAGAGGGTGGTCCAGATCTAATTATGCAGATCCAGATCGTCTGGATGACTTTGATTTACGTGGGGATGATTCCAGTTCGGCGCGAAGACAATTCATGTCGTCAGTTCGCACACTTCTTGATGGTCTGGGATTTTTCGGGCGATTTTCTATGTAATAAACTTAATAAGTTAAAGCATAATGAAAATTGCATAATTAGATTTGGACCACCCTATTGAAATCCCAGAAATCATACTGACCTAGGATATTGCTAGGTGAAGTTCTCCAAAAAGGAAGTGTGACTTTAAGTTTGCACATTATCTCCACCAGGAATCGAAGGGTACATTCTTAGGATGGTCTGCATGCATCAAATATGCTCGTTTCATGTCTTCCAGCCTTGTATCTGTGACACCAGGTCAAAGAAGTCTATAAGCCAGAAGTTCTGTACGCTAGTGCACAACAAAGCTGAATGCTGGTCTTTTAGCAGTGGCACAGAGTGACAACATTACACTGGTACACATTTCATATAAAGTTATAGATCGGAACAAAAGAAAAGAGAAACTCTTCCTATGTAAGAGTCACTTTAGCAGTATTTTTGATGTAATGCAATGATTCCAGTGATGTCCTAGTGCTCTTTTTGAGCAGTTTATGGTAAATTAACAACATGTCTCAGATCCACTTACAGATGCTTCACCAGGTCTCATCTATCAGGTCTAAAGAGAAGCAGGGAGGAAGAGCTTCTTATTTTATTTGTTACCTGGTATTTGCTTTGTGCAGAACTTGCAAGTACCTTAAATAAATGTGAAAGTCACTCAAGGAATTGTCCCATCAATTGGTTATTGCGAGTAAAACGTTTTGAGGCATTAATTGCTGAGCTACAGTCATGTGTTGCATCTTCTTATAAATCAATCACCCAATCAATCCGATCTTAATTGTGCAGAATGTATTTCATGCTGAGCTAAGACCAAAAACAAAGGGCAGTAAAACTGCTTAAACCCTGATTCTCGAGATTTTTTTTTTTTTAAGGACTACTTTAGGCTATTTTTTTAAATTATTGAACTGCAGCTACCTAGAGTCAGCGATATATGAGAGTTACTGATCTAAAAGGTGATTAATATATACTCTATTTATAGAAATTTTATTTAAAAATATTGAACAAGAGCAGATCTTTCAGCTCAGCACGGCTTGTCAATTCCTATTTTTCTGGTGTCTCTAAAATTATATCAGTCAATCCATCAAGGTCCCCCAGGAGCTACTTTGCCTCAGATTGTTATGCAGAATGCTTTGCTTTATTTAGAATTCTTTGTATAAATGTTTCTCATCCTTTGTGTAAAATCTAACAGTCACTGCCAAATTATACATGGATCCACATTTTCCATATGTTCACTTCCAAATTTTTATCATGCCATTTTCTAACCCATTTAATTGAGACCAAGGTCATGGCAGGTTCGGGGTGGGGCAGTAGCCTATGCCAGCTAGCATATGGCATAATACAGGAACAAACCCAGAACAGAGTGCCAGTCTCTCGCAGAGGAAACACCCACACACAATAAACACACAAGGGTGAATTTAGCATCGCCAATTCAGTTAAGCTGCATGTCATTGGACAGTGAGTGAGAAGAAACCGAATCACCCAGAGGAAACCCACACATACATGGGGTGAACATAAAGAATCCACACAGGGAGGATGGTCTCTTTACTGCAAGGCAGCAGCGCTACCACTGCGCCACCATGCCAGCCCACTTCCATTTTGACACTACAAGAGTTCATTTAACACTGGTTCCAAGGTACGTCTATTAGTCAGTTACAGCTCTGTAACAAGACCTTAAAAACATTTTCTTTGGTCTTAATAAAACTTACAAAGCACCAGAGACACATTAACACAGAGGCTACAGATTGTGTATCATTTAGTTACCAAATGGCACTGTACATAAGAAGCCCTTAACAAAGGCTGTGTGCTCTATACAGCAATAAGTGACTAACAGATACACTGTGGCAAGTCCTCAAAGCCCCCAGTCTAAAGCATTAAAGAAACACCATTGGTCCCAAACAACTAACGATGCCATGACTCCTCCATAGCACAGTGTGTTTCAGTTAAGAGAAGAGAAATCCAGGTTGGATTTTTTATTTAACACAAAATGGTGTAGAAACATTTCTGTAGCCACCATAAAAAATCATCAGAACCCAGTGTCTCTTTGTTGTTTGTACTAATTGAAGAAGGATTTTTGAGTATCCATCATACATTTTTATTGTTTTAAAAGATCTATGATGAAACCTAAATAATATTTATTTTAAACATCTATTTTAAAAGGTTTATGCTGATTTCTTTTTAAAACTATTACTTCATTCTGAATGGTTTCATGTTTTTGAATGGGTGAATGTATGAAGAATATTTAGTTCTCTGGAATTACTACCGTGGCGGACGCCCCTTCACTATATATTCAGGGGGAGCAGCCCTGGATGGTGCAATACCTCCCCCTGGATGCTGGATGGCTGCCCCCCTGAGTTGGAGCGGTGCCTCAGCCTCCCACAAGGCTCCATGGGAGATGGAGTTCTCCCCAGCCCTGGTGGGATATGGGGAGGCCACCAGGGGGCACAGCATGGGTCCCTGAGCCTAGCTGGACGTATCTTCAGCCCCACCCGGGAGTGCAACTGGAAACAGGTGATTAAGCACCTGGAGCACTTATGGGTGGGCCATAAAAGGAGCCAACAACCATCACTCAGCGGCCAGAGTCGGGTGGAGGAGGACAAAGCTTGAGGAGGAGGAGGAGGAGGAGGAGGAGGAGGAGGAGTAGTGGTGGTGGTGGTGGTGGTGGTGGTGGTGGTGGTGGAAGACAGAGAGAGAGAGAGAGAGAGAGAGAGAGAGAGACGAGTGTGCTATATCTTGTGTGTGCAGTTTGGGCTTGGGACTGTGTTGTGGCTGGGGGACATGGGGAAGACGTGCCCTCCAGCTGAAGAAAATAAAAGTTTATTTGTTTTTATATGTGCCTCCTGTGTCGGGTTGGGTGCTTATATAGCGCCTTGTTACACTACCCAAATTCATTTTTGTATAAGTTATTCCAGTTTCTCCCAAGCATTTAAACACATTTCCAGAAACTGTGGATCAATTTCTGAAAACTCTAAACTACGGTACTTTGTCAAAATGAAACAACACTCAAAACCATTTTCTCTCTTCTCAAAACTGATTCCATGTACCAACAAAATACACACAGCTATCATATGTTTAGGTCGTTGTACAGAGCATCAAATAAACACTGATGCAATTAATTTAAAGCACATCCAAAGTGTCCATGTATGTTTTGGCTTCATGAGGCCGTGTTACATATTCAAATGCATACACATGTGTGGAAATAAGTTTCCTTTTTCTCATTGTGGTGGAGAGGGTTTTTTGTCCCGAAATAGCATTTACAGTACTACATATATATGCAACACAAATGTTACCTATTTTATGTAGTATGTAGCAAAACTCAGTAATGTAAGTACAGTGAGAAGCGCACTACAAAGAAAATCAGTGCACAGATACAAAAGGTAACAAAAGAAATATTTGTTACTGCAAGACAAAGTGTCCAGCTGAACTGATAAGAAACAACTGCAAAATGCAATGACACAGATTACTCTGCATCCCACCTCTGGTCCTGGTCAGGCCAAAGGACTTCATCAACATTGGCTGCAATGTTCTTCCTGGCCAAGCAAGCAGCAGGGAAAAATATGCCTGGCATGCCAGATCTATTGCAGGCATTCATCTGTGTAGATGTCATCACATGCCTTCTCCATTGCCAGGTGTAGTGCCACACACTCAGAGTCTGTGTTCATACACTTTCCACTGCCATGCTGAAAAGAATTGGATTTAGAAATGGGGAATATGGTGGGAGGTACACCATTACAAAATAGGTGTTGTTGGCAAACCAGTCGTCGACAAGAGCAGCCCGGTGGAAAGTTACATTATTCCAAATGATGACAAAGGTTACTGTTTCTTCTTCATGTGGGAGGATGAGAACATGTTTGAGTTTGTCAAGGAATGTTAGCAAACAGTGAGTGTTATAGGGACTAAGTGTTGCATAGTGATGTTGACCCCATCCTGACCAACAGCGGCACACGCGGTGACATTTTCTGCCACACTGCCCAGAGACAATGCAAATGGCACAGTTGCCAATAATGTTCCTCCCAGAATGCCTGGTCTTCTGCAGGTTGAACCCTGCCTTGTCAATGAAGATATATTTATGGGGAACAGCGCTGGCATCAAGTTCAAGCACTCTCTGACAAAGGGAGAATGAGCATATCAGACAAAAGGCCTACACATAGGAACACTGAGATACATACTGTAGTAATATGTCTATAGGGAGTACTGAAAGGACGCTGTACTCACTTACACATATTGGTGTTATTGCTCCTTCACTCAGTCAGAGTTACGCTCAAATGGAACACGATATACTTGTTTCATCCGCAGCTGGTGTTGATTCAAGACATGGTTGATTGTGGACTGGCTGACCTGGTCAATACTGGCGAAATAGACATTGCCTTCCAGGACTTTGTCTTTGATTTACCTCACGGTGAGGACATTATTTTCCAAAACCATGCTGATTATAGTGGTGTCTTCCTTGTCTGTGAATTTCTAGCCTCTGCCACCTCTTGCTGGCCATCTTTCTGTTCCGTGAAAATATATGCACTCATTATAGGATACACATTTTTTTGTGTAGCTACGGAAAAGTAAAACAAAACATTGCACTATAGAGTGCATTTCTGTGAGCACTGTAAATATCCATAGAAACTATAAAGTTATGGTATACTGCAATTACTGTAGAATGTACTGTAAAATTTCTCAAGTGGTTACTTATGTTTTTCTCTTCTCTAAAGGCCCGGATAACTGCGACTACGGTGAAGCAGCTCAGATTCAGCTGGACTTGATGCCCAACTTCAGCCATGGTTAGGCCATGACTGATTACATGGTTCAACAAAATTGCACAAATTTCATTACAAATATTGGTTTGATGTTTCCCTCCTCTTCCTCCTCCTGGATGGCCTCTACTTAGTCTCACTCTTCCTCTCCGTTGTTGCTGCTTCATCTTCATGCCTAACAACTGCAAGTCACTTGAGGCCTCTTTTATACTCTGAAACAACTAAATTGTTATTCCAATTGAGTTTGCACAGGAGCAACGTGAGTGTGACTAATTTGTAATCAGGGTGTTACATTTTGAAGGCCAGGGTTTCTAGGTGAACCAAGTGTGCTAAATGGTGCAATCTGTGTTCAAACATTTGTGATTTAGAATGATATTTGAGTGAGACCAATGGAACTGTGCTTAGAGTTTTCAGAATTCAGAATTATGTGGATAGTTTTTTTGTGTGTATAAAATGGGAAAAAAACTGTAATAGCCATTTTGTCTATCTACAATTATCATACACAAGTAACTTAAAACATAAAATTTTAAAGTAATAAATAAAATATAACCCTAAAGTGTAATCGCCTGCATTCTGGACTAAAATAGTTGAAGTTATGAACACGTTCTTACTGATACTTTTTGTGTTTATTATTAAGAGGAAGATTATTTCAGGTATATGAAAAAGAAACAGAACAAGGTTTAGTGTTCTTGACTACAGTGCCATCTTATGGTGCATAGTGAACTGGTCTTACTTCTTTCAGCAAAAACTTTGTTTCTTTTTTTCAAATGCACTTATTACAATGACAGCTCTCAAGTTTTTGAAAAATAAAAATAAAACTGCAATAACAGTCACATTTTAGTGGCCTGTAAAATGTATCTTTAAAACTATTAACTGCAAAAAAGAAAAACAAAAGTTAATATATTATGCTTGGATGTCATGAAAAACTAACAAACAGCAATTTTATGATTTAATAAAAATGTGAATTGCAAACTACCATATATCAATTAACCTATGTAATGTCCTTTACTTCCCTCCAAAAATCCTATTCTGATCAATACTTTTCTGCCAGTGTTCCAGTAGAATCTAAGGACGCACTTTTCATTAAACTCTTTGAGCCATCCATGTGTAAACTGCAACAGAGCATGGCCTGGACAGCCTCATTTCTATAGTCGAGTATCTTGATTCTCTCTAATTAGCATATCGATTTTTCTTTTTTTTTTGCTGCTCCCCTTTAAAGCAGTTTAGGTTTATGACCAACACTAGGTGGAGGTAGGTTGTCCGTGCTCCTGTCTTTAAGGAGAAGGTAAGTGCGGAGGATGGCATCATTTATATGCTACACCAATCCCTCTCCCACTTGGACAGAGGCAAAGGTGCTGTAAAAATTATGTTCCTGGACTTCTCTAGCGCCTTCAGCACCATCCAACCTCTGCTCCTTAGGGAGAAGCTGAAAAAGATGGGAGTAGATTCATACCTGGTGGCATGGATCATGGACTATCTTACAGACAGACCTCAGTATGTGCATCTCGGGAACTGCAGGTCTGACATTGTGGTCAGCAACACAGGAGCGCCGCAGGGGACTGTACTTTCTCTGGTCCTGTTCAGCCTATATACATCAGACTTCCAATACAACTCGGAGTCATGCTATGTGCAAAAGTTCGCTGACGACACTGCTTTCGTGGGCTGCATCAAGAGTGGGCAGGGGGAGGAGTATAGGAACCTAATCAAGGACTTTGTTATATGGTGCGACTCAAACCACCGACAACTGAACACCAGCAAAACCAAGGAGCTGGTGGTGGATTTTAGAAGGCCCAGGCCCTTCACAGACCCGTGATCATCAGAGGTGACTGTGTGCAGAGGGTGCAGACCTATAAATACCTGGGAGTGCAGCTGGATGATAAATTGGACTGGACTGCCAATAGTGATGCTCTGTGCAAGAGAGAACAGAGCTGACTATACTTCCTTAGAAGGCTGGCGTCTTTCAACATCTGCAATAAGTTGCTGCAGATGTTCTATCAGACGGTTGTGGCGAGCGCCCTCTTCTACGCGGTGGTGTGCTGGGGAGGCAGCATAAAGAAGAGGGACGCCTCACGCCTGGACAAACTGGTGAGGAAGGCAGGCTCTATTGTAGGCACAGAATTGGACAGTTTGACATCCATGGCAGAGCGATGGGCACTGAGCAGGCTCCTGTCAATCATGGAGAATCTACTGCATCCACTGAACAGTATCATCTCCAGACAGAGGAGCAGCTTCAGCGACAGACTGCTGTCACTGTCCTGCTCCACTGACAGACTCAGGAGATCGTTCCTCCCCCACACTATGCAACTCTTCAATTCCACCCGGGGGGGTAAACGTTAACATTATATTGTCTGTTATACCTGCATTTTTATCACTCTTTAATTTAATATTGTTTTTTTATTTTTTTTTTATCATCAGTATGCTGCTGCTGGAGTATGTGAATTTCCCCTTGGGAATAATAAAGTACCTATCTATCTGTCCATCTAAACTGTTTTACCCATCATCTGACACTAATAGAGCCCATGTCCTTGTCAGCTATTTCCTTTCACTTAACTGTAAATGTGTAACTGACATGGGTGAGATGACAATACATACAATATCATGGATTTCAAAGTAATCAAATTCTTCTTGTGAATCTCATGACTTCTGTAAACTTCTTATTTTTTTCAAATGAACACGTGCATACACTGTATAGTAAAACAAAGAATTTGTAGTTCAAATCAGATCAGAACCATTAACTGATTTGTTTCTTCAAATAAAGAATAAAGAACAGATGTGTAACTGCATAGTCAGCAGCCAGTATGGCACACTATAGGCTTGCTTGTGTGATGAGTTGGTGCATTATCTGAGACTGGAGGTTGATGACACTGGAGAATCTTTTATTGTGAGAATGGTGGGCAGAGTCAGGTTTTGTATGTTTTTTCCTCTGAACTGATAAGTTAAATGCTGATAAAGCTGCAGACATAAGTTTTGAATTTATAGGCCCATGGTTCTCAACCATGGGACTGTGGCAGGCAGTTTGATGTAGAGGTTAAAGCTTTGAACTTCACACCCTGACATTGTGGGTCTCAAATCCTGCTACTGACTCTGTGTGGCCCTGAGCAAGTCAGTTGATGTGCCTGTGCTCCAATTGGAAAACCAAAACAAATGTGACTAATTGTAACTAAAGGCGTCTGCCAAATAAGTAAATGTGGCCCACAAGTGGGCCCCAATGAACATCCCTTGGGGACGTGATGGCTGAAAATAATTATAAAATAGAAGCAAAATACAAAATCATTAAAAATCAAGCTAGAGCAGGGGTGTTAAGCTTATCTTTTAAAAGTGGACTGATTCATGAATATTTAAAGCAAGTAACATACAGCATGCAATGGCTTTTTCAAAGACCCCTTTTAAAGTTTGTTTAATATATACATTATATCCATACATGGCTTAGCTGGATTACATTTACACCTGGCATTGAAATGCATTTCCGGTGTCTGCATCATGTATGGTTAGAGATCGGATAGATCCTCACTAACTGCAGCTACTAACCTGTGTTAAAATCGTTATAATGACACAAGAAAAAAGGTGGTGCCACACTGTGATAGAAAAGTTTGGTGTTTTAAGCATATGGTAAGGATTTGGCAGTCTCATGAAGGAAGTGGTAGGTTGACTTCACAAACATCACTGCCGCTACCGTGCTCACTTTTTAAAGTGACAAAGATGTCAGCACTGGCCACCTTTCTGCCGACTAACTGACCATAAAGCTTGTGTTTATTTTGCTGACTTGATTGTTGTACAGTACAGGCCAAAAGTTTGGACACACCTCCTCATTCAATGTGTTTTCTTTATTTT
>JANRMT010062835.1:68248557-68274312 GCA_026402145.1 Polypterus bichir lapradei | reverse complement strand
CGTGTGCTTAGGGGGCCACGTAAGGACCCAAAATGTAGCGTGAAATCGCATGCCAGAAGGGAATGGCGGGGTACTAACCTCTCTCTCTTTGTTCCTGCAGAAAGAAAGACGCACCGCTGACATAAATCTGCCACGACTCCCTGACCACGCATTACTACTTCAGTCTTCCCTCTGTCGACCTCTGATGACGTCAGCACTCCCAGCATCCATCTCGGTTCCTACCCAGCACTCCTCTCTATCTACTTCCGGTCCCTCTATATAAATGCTCCCCACTCTGCCATTTTGACTGTCTGTTGTGTATGGAAACGCTTACACTGACTAACTGTGCACATATTTCTTACAGTATACGGGGCTGGAAAACCCCAAACATTGATGACTTGTGTGGAAGCAACCCGGACACAGACAGGTAGACATTGTATAAATGCACCAAATTGAAGCACACACAACCCACTTTCACCCAAAAGTCGCCTTCCAAACAATGCCTTCTTCACCGCCTCCACTCCTCTCCTCCAAGCTCTGTCCTTCTCCTGTCCTGACTCCAGCCATCGAATGGAGAGAGCCGGTGCCTATTATAAACACCCGGACATACTCCTGGTGCGTCCTGATGAACTTCCGCCGGCCTTTCCTGGTGTGGCGGAAATGCCGGCTGCGCACCCGGAAGCACTCCGGGTGTCCCTGGTCTTCTTCCCCCCAGCACTTCCAGGTGTGGTGGAAGTGCTGAGGACCAGGGCTCTTCAGGCATCCGGGCGCCCCTGGCGGTGACCACAGGCCACGGGTTGAGCTTCCAAGCTCTGTTCCCGTGGTCCCCAAAGCCACCAGGGCGGCTGCCCTCTCGTGGTCCGGAGGAGGCGTAATCCCTCTTCTGGTCCTTCTGGGCATCCCTGCTGGGTACCACCCCCAGCTGCTTGCCACAATATATATAATATATTCATTTCCTAAAGGATACGTTTGACATTTTTGAAGTTGAAATTATTTCTTCATAATCTTGGTATATACTAGTTTGTTTTATAAATTATGTTCTCATGTTTAAAATGAAGTTATTGGGGTGGGGACCAAACAATTACTGAATACATGCATTTTTAAGTAGCAAAGGTTTTGATTAAGAAAAGGTACTTTTTGCAAATTTAAGGCATGTTTGTGACCACAAACATAAATTGGAAGTTGACTTAAGATATATTTTATCACAGATTCTTGGTACTTTTTTCTTGATGTAAGCATACGTTTCTTATTCGCATTTCTGCTCACAGCAGCCATTGTGGGTAGAGTTTTACATTTTCCACCCCATATCTCCAATTGTTCTCTACCTCACAGTAGTTTCAGCTTACATATTTTCCTCCTTTATTCTGTTCTGTTTCATTAACAGTTATGTTCTGCAATAGTTTGTAACAAATGATGCTCTGCACAAAAGTGTGTTGAGTGTCTGATACAGCAGCAAAGCAATCATTATGCCATGAAGTCATCTGATCCAAGTAGGCATAGGCCATCAAACCAATGTGACTGTACATGATTCAAATACATGCCTGCATCATGCCTCAAATGATTTATTTTTCTTATGTGTACTTAAATCATATTTCTTTACATGCTAAGCTAGCACACAAACTAAATCACATACAGACACAGTAATTTAATGATTCTATTGTCATAAATGGCACCTCATGTTGAATCAGATTCCATGTTGGATCAGCAATTAGAGCTAAAGTCTCAGATATGCGTCAGCATCAAGCAAATAAAAACTACTATTTATTGTAACATTTTCATACATTTGTTAGGTCTGCTGTGAGCATGCCACCTTCCAAAATTGCACACTTCGTCTGCAACTTGCTCCTTCCACCGTGTATTATTTTCTCTTTTCTCCATGTGGAAACTGGTGTAGGCTGTGTACTAATTACTCCTATTTTTTTTTTTGGAAATCACTGTAATATAATTTCTGAGGATTTTATTTACAGCTTTACCTAACAGAACTAATGAACCTTAGAACTTCTGCTGTGGGGTGATCTGGCTGGGCTGATTTTTTCCACAGTATTCTGTGCTGTTATATTTTAATACAGCCTACAAAGTGAGATTTATATGTAGCAGCAATGTGGTGTATGTTGGCCAAGTAAGCAGATAAGAGTTCAATTGTACTTTGTACACATGGCAATAGGCGGAATGATGGCTCTGAGGCTAAGGATATCTGCTGGTATCCCAAAGGTTTCCAGTTTGAATCCCCGTCACTGCCAATTGAGATCCTGTTCTGCTGGGCCCTTGAGCAAGGCCCTTAACCTTCAATGTACAATGGCTGACCCTGCGCTCTGACCCCAGGGGGTATGCGAAAACTAACAAATTCCTAATACGAGAAATTGTATAAGGCGAAATAAAGAACAAAAAATAAATAAAATAAATTAAAGTAAATACACTAAATGCATTTTTATTAATAAAAATCTAACGCCTTAGACTTTTCAAAAGCCAAGGCCATTTGCATATCGATACTAAGTTCACAATGCCAGTCAAACACTCAGCATTATGTAATTTCTGTGTTTTTTATGTGTACAAATGATAAAAATATATTTTGTGAAATGAAAAAGGCAAATTATGCGAAACAGCCAGATTGAAGCAGCAAAACCCAGTTATCAAATTTTACAGCACACGCTGAGCCACTTTTGCTGAGGATATGCTAATATGAAAACAACATTTTTAAGTGAGTAAAAGTAATCTGCGACTTTGTTTTTCTCAGTAGGCTCAAACCCAAAATAATTCTGCAATCTACGACTGAAATAACTAAAGCATTAACAGTTTTTTTGAGATTTGTCTAGTAATTTCTTTATCACATTAAGTGGAAGACTAAGTTACTGTACTGTACGTGTGACATTTTGTCAGCAAATGTTGTCAACACAGACAGCAATTCACCCCCTGGCAGAAACATTCAATAATGTCTACTGTAACGGCAGCAAGAAGTGGAAGAGATTTTGAAGTGGAATGAATATGTCAGAAAAAACATGACCCTGCAACTCAAAAAAAGTGCTGTGGAGAGAGGCAAGCAGTGTGTGAAGTGCACAGTCGGTCTTCTTTTGAAATGGCCAAATATTACAAAAATGTTTTACTTTTTTGTTTCCTTCCTAAAATGACATAGATACACCATTTTACAATATGCATGCAACCTCAAGACACAGACCAGTACTCAATAACAAACTGAGTCTTATTTTAAGGCTTTCACCTTTACATTCATAAGCATTGGGCTCAAATTTAAAATTGAAAGAACAGGCTTGTTTTTTTTTTAATTTATAAAACAATACTTCAGTTTAGAACATAATTTCACGTGCAAAAATAATGTATGGCATGACTGTAAAAATAAACTTGAAAAATACCAAACTTATCCTTTAAATAACTGTGCCTCAAATATAATCTTTCATCAAAACATTTCTTTTACTACATGCACGTCAGAGAGTTTGTCAAATGAAACCTGGCTTACTTACCCTAAGCTTCTCTCAATATCCAAAGCAGCTGTGATAAATATCTGAGATGGTGCTGCAGTGACTTTATAGTTAGATTTTCAGATAATGAGTGGAAGCCGGCCTTTGATAAAACATGCTCTTTTTGAATCTGTGAAAAACATAGTCAAACATAGTCAAACTCAACTCAAAATTGTACATCAACTCATACAAAACTGGAGACTATGCACAAAAAAAATCTGGATCAAGACCCAAATTGAGAGCAACTTTTCCAAGCACCTGCCTCACTGAATCACATTTTGGGAATGACATCTGCTCAGACATTATTAGAATAAAATGTGCTTATTTATCAAAACAGTCTTGAAATGGAAATAACTCCTAACCCTTTAGCAGCTCTATTTAGAGCAACATACCATGGAACATTACTTCTTGGAAACAACTGATTGTTATAACTTAGACTAAGTTACCTGCTAGTACACCATTTTATCTTGCTGAACTCAAAGAATCCTAACCCCTTTTACCATGACACACTAGGAAAGAATACCCTACTATTTTTATTTTACTTTAAATTGGATGAATTACTTATGATATTTCAGTATTTCTGGGCGATCATTTCATATTAAATCTTTTACTTTCCCTGATCTCTAAATTATACAAAGAGTGGATAGGTGGTGTGATTAGAACCAGGAGTAGTATTGTATGGCTTACGGATTTGTAATTCATTCATTGTAATAAAATCCTTAATATCAATAATATAAAAAATGTCTGCTTGCAGTCACCCTTTAGCTCCATCTTGTTTAGAATATACAAGTGCGTGTACTTCTAAAATAAAATGGCCAAAAAGCCCCCCCCTACAAAGAACATTTCCTTCTGGTTGTATAGTACTGAACCAATATTTCTTGTTAAGAAAAAGTTGCAACAAAGAGAAAAAAAAAAGTACTTTTGTCACCAAAAGCACATAATAAAAGCTAAGTGCAAGCATAGTGTGTGAATATGGCAACTGCTGCAACTCTTCCAGTGGACAGGAAGCCTTTGCTGGGAAAAGCTATGCATGGTTGTGCTAACAGAAAATGTCCACACTGAAATAAAAATGGCCAAGAGCATGAACACCCCTCACACAGCAGCAACAACATGTACTAGGAGGGTATTGCATTAGGAAACATTCAAATAAACAAACAAAATAAAGGTTAAGAACCACTAATACATCATAAAGTCAGGGGCACGGTACGGTAATAGCTGTTGTCATTAGGAAGAGGAATATTATTATAGACAAATAATTTTTCATGTAAGCCCAACTTGAACTAATTAGGAGTCAGGATGAATCAGGACCTCAGCAGGTCAGAGAATCGCCAACAGAGTGCTATAGAGTTTCATAATTTAGTTCAGAGAGGCAGCCAGGGCAAACTGCCAGCCACTTTTGAATATGTAATGGTAACTCATTTAAGTCTGATCCATATGCCTAGGATTTAAAGGACTATTTTGTACACTGGCCCAGGTATCTTTGTGGATGTTTCTCTGGGTAGTCCAGTGTTCCTCCCACATCCCAAATGTAGACAGTATGTTGAATGTGGATGTTTGTATGAGTGGGTCATGCCACAGAGACTGGCACCCCCATCCAGAGTTGGTTCCTACCTCGCATACAATGCTCTTGATTCCCAGTAACACTGAATTGCCGGCATGGGGGGGTGGGGGTGGGGTTAAGTTTCTTATGTATCACAATACACTGACGTTATTAATGCTTCTTCCCTGAGAAACAAACCATAAAAAAGTAGAATAAAAGGAAGGATTAGAAAAAGTTTGGGCTATACCTAATACATTTTTACTCCAAATCTAGCATTCAGAGCTTCTTGATTTGCAAAGTTTAATAACATTAGCAAATATGCAGAACAAAAACTGCATTTTTGATGATCATTAACTTCTAGCAGGTGCAAGGTTTATAATCAAATGCTAGGAGCATTAGAAAATTTTCATTTACTTGATATTACACAAATAAACTAATTGCATTTAAAAGTACAATTATTTTCCCTTTGCCACCATAAATGCATTACTGCTTGTGTAAACATGTGTGAGACTTTAATTTAGCACTTATCCTCTGTGCTCTGTGTAAGAACTGGCTGATTAAGAACTAAGCAGGTTCAAACGGCCCATTGCCATGAATGCAGATGAGCTGAAAATCTTTACTGTTGTATTATTCAGGGGCTGTGCACTTGAGTAACTGTAGAAGTTAGCCCCCTGCTACTTATTGGGTGGGGAAGGAAAAAAAATCCTGATTTTGACTAAATACACCTACTATATTTGTTCTTTAACATGAGAAACAGTTTGAATTAGAACAAACTTTAAACATAGTAAAATATGCAGAAAAAATATGAGGTGGTTTAATAGTAAACATCCAAAGCAAGTCTGGAAACTATTATAGGATTAGGTGCTAAAGATAAGGATCACAAGCTATTCACTAATGACATTTTTACAAGATCTGAAATTTCAGTATGCAAAATGAAAAATTAAGTAAGATGCTTTGTAAATATATCAGAAAAATAGTGCTGGGTTGCAACTAACAACTAACTAAAGTGTAGAAATCTGTGTGCCAGATTAAATTCAATACAGCACTTTGGAAAGAAGGCCTATCGGAGTGTCTCTCTCCCATTTATTTGTTTTAAACTGGTTCATGTGCAGTGGTATATTTGCCTGAGATGTAGAAACTGTCATTGATGGAGGTCTCAAGGATGCCAAGGTCACTTACCCTCACCTCCATGCCAAAGAAATACTTTTGGCAAGAATAATTATGATACACATAAAGACCTTTAAAGACCACCACCATTTTACTTACTCTACAAACAGAACTGTACAAGAAGCACTGCTTGTTACCGTTACTTGATAACTCTGGTTTCTATGTCAGAGCATTATTTGTGGATATGTCTAATGTTCAATACTAACTGGCCTCTCATATTAATTGAGAAACTGAAAAATAAGAATGTTAACTCAAATACTGCATTATGGATTTTGGACTTTCTTCTATATTTTTCACAGTCAGATTACACATTTTCAAAGGTCATTATACAAATATGTGGGTTTCTCAAGGTTCTTTTCTTTCTCCTTTATTATTTACACTGTATACTAGTGATCAAAGACATAACAGTGATTAATGTTTCATGCTGTTGATACTCTAGTTATAAGACACTACTAGGGAGGATGAAAGTCCTTATTTCAATCAAGTGAGTGGACTATTTAGTATATTGGTACAAGGATAATTACCTTTCTTTGAATGTCAAAGACTAAAGAAATGACATTCAACATTTACAGACACTGAAATAAGTATGTTAAGGAGGTAGAAATAGCGAAATACAAATATCTAGGAAATCACATTGACAATGATCTAAATTTGACTATAAATGCAAAAAGCATTTATTCTAAATGCAATCAGCACTTACTTCTATCATGCACTGCTTTTACCACACTGTGATCCAGTCAGCTATCACTGCCAGCTCTACTGTCTGGTTTTAACAACCGACATTGAAAACAACATTTGAAAAAGCTGCAAAAGGTTACCAAACATACAGCCAAAATCTCTGTAGCTGATGTGAATGATTTAACACAAAAGTCAGAAAGTGATGATGAATAACTTGGCAATCATCTCAGCTCACACACACACACAAATGTCTACAGCTTCTCCCCTTATTAAAAAAAAAAAATGAAGACTACAGGTTTAGAGGTGGAGCGTCTCCGTATGCATGGTAAATTAGTCTGGATGAAACCTGTTGTCAATTTACAAGATAACAGATTGATTGAAAAAATACTACAAGAATACTGATTTTGCTATAGAACACTTGCGCTTAATTGCTGTAATGTGTTTTTAAATACTACAAATGACAAACCAAATTATGACATTTCCTAATCATTCTGCTGATCTTACTCTACTTGGACAACTTCTGCAAACAATTATCCATCCATCCATCCATTATCCAACCTGCTATATCCTAACTACAGGGTCACGGAGGTCTGCTGGAGCCAATCCCAGCCAACACAGGGCGCAAGGCAGGAACAAATCCCAGGCAGGACACCAGCCCACCACAGGGCACACACACACACACACACACCAAGGACAATTTAGGATTGCCAATGTACCTAACCTGCATGTCTTTGGACTGTGGGAGGAAACCAGAGTTCCCAGAGGAAAACCATGCAGACACGGGGAGAGCATGCAAACTCCATGTAGGGAGGACCCGGGAAGCGAACCCAGGTTCCTTACTGCAAGGCAGCATTGCTACCACTGTGCCGCCCTGCAAAGAATTAACTCAGGTTATTGTTTATGTCACAAAGAGGAAATAGTCTAATTTTGTATGCACTCTGGTAGGATTTACAGAAAATCTGAGAGCATTGTCTGTTATACTTTGGCTACAGGCTTGTTAATAAATTCAGAAATATGAGGGGCATTCAATAATTTATCTACCTCAGTAGGAATGAAAAGAGTTTTCAAAAAATGTGTTTTATTTTTCAATATACTCCCTTGAGCTCCATAACACTTCATCCACTCATTCATTCCTACAATGACTTTAACCCCTTTGAAAAAAACCTTCTGTTTGACCTTCAAACCAGGATGTCACAGCAGCCTTGACATATTCATCACTTGAAAACCACTGTCCACATAGAGATTTCTTCAAATCCCAGAACAGGAAATAATCTGAGGGAACCAGCTCAGGACTGTAGGGTGGTTGGTTCAGTTGCTGGAACCCACATTCTTGGATGGCAGCCTCTGATTGACGTGACATGTGAACCAGCGCATTGTCTTGAAGAAACTTACTTGATTCGTATGAGGACTCTCCTAACATCCTGTCTCTTGGAATGTAAAACTCGCATTGAGCCATGAGCTATGTACAAGTAACCTTGAGACATGTCACGACATGCCCAGACTTGTTTCAACATGCTTCCTACTTTCTTTCATGCTCAGGTAGATAAATTATTGAACATCCCTCTTAGTAACATCCCTCCTAGGGATATGCATGGGCAATCGGAAGGTTGTCGGTTCAAATCCCATAAACTCCAAAAAGTGACTCTACTTCAATGGGCCCTTGAGCAAGGTCCTTAACCTGCAATTGCTCTGTCCTGGGTATGACGTTAATCTGCATCCTGTCCTGCATGTAGCCCCTTCAAAACCTGCAGGGAAAAACCTGGGGGTTGGCAGCAGAACTGGCACTCCGGCCACCACAAAAAAACCTCACACTGTTTCCATTCCATCTAAACTTGTATGTTGCTGAGGTGCCACCTGTTGCATGACTCGCTTGTTAAGATTTTGAACCCTTAATTGCTTGTTTTAGTCTTAAGCAGGTGTATTCACTGTTAGAAATAAGATGCAAATGACAATGGAACCAGCAGTTCTACATCTAGCTTGTCTCCATTTCCACCCATGTGAAGAGAAAGTGAAGAACTGAAAGTTATTTATTCATTTTAGGTCACAAATCACTTGGATGATACATGTATCATTAGAAAGGAAAAAAAATCTATGATTTAAGAATGAAATTAAATGGTAGAGTTAAAACACTAACAAGCCATGAAGTTAAATAAGATCTATTATTGGCGAGAACTAGCTTCTAATTAAGCAACTCTTTTGGAAAAAACTTGCAGGAACTGGGGCTCTCCAAGGTAGGGAGTTAGCCATCCCTGGTTTAGGGATTCTACTCTCACAGGAGATTCCATGTACTGCAGCAATACAGTACTTTTTTCCACTAATGCACATGCATGTGTGAGTAACAATAATACATTATTTACAATTAAGTACTATTAAATACAGTTTTCAAAGATAGTACACACACACACAGACACATGTAATTACCAAGAATGTATTTTAATACCGCACGTAAGGATGCATCTTTCCATCACAGTGTACAAGGCAAGAATGACACTGGGAAGGAGCATTATTCTATCACAATGCATACTAACACAAACTCAAACTGAAATAATTTTGGAGTTGTTGATCTACCTAATCTGTATATCTCAGATTTGTTGAAAGCCAGAGTAGGCACACTGACAAAGGGAGAATGTGCAAACTCCACACAGACAGGGGATCAGGCTTCTTTTCAAACTCTGTTTCTTGGCAGGATTAATTTAAACAAGGCTCCAAATGCTCTAAACAAGCAACATTTAGACTGTCAAATACTATAAACAAATATAAATACTGACATAAGTAAGAGACAAATACAGAAAGAAAGATGTAATTGTTCATCATAATATAGATCCAACTGTCAAAAAATAAAGGTGAGAAAAAATGATTTACTTGTATATTGTTACAGATGGAAACTCCAGTGTTAAAGTGCAGAAAAAATGATATTTACTTCTCTTGAATTTGTTCTACAGAATTAAAATACTAGTAAATCTGCATTTATGCCTAGATAATCATATGACATTCTCCAAAGACTTTATCATGGTTCTTTATTGATATAAATTCTGGAAACATATGCATACAAAATAAAATTCTCATCATATTAAAATATATAACAAATCTTAAAGCCACTTACATGTTCCTTAAAAAATGTTAATTAAAATCTTCCTTAGGAAACATGTCTAGTCCATGTGTCTGCTGGCATATTTGTTAATGCTTGCAGACACTTTATCCATTATCTGTCATTAGTTAGTGATGCTCTAACAGAACTCCTGTTGTCAGACAGGTGCAGAACAAACAATCCAAGGACAAATGCTTCTATTATAAGTCAAAAAGTCCCAATGAGCAGCTTCAAAGCTATGTATGGCAGGCTTGTGCTATGTAAAATCAATTCATAGGTAATTACAAGCCACATAAATATTTCACTTTGAAGAGGAGTGTTAACATTGATTTTCCAGGCATGCCATGCTATCCTGAAGTGCAGCAAGTGGTAGTTAACACACTGGTCGAAAAACTGGACTCAACTTAGTTCTTAAAAACCAGCTTCCAGAACTCTTGAGCTGTAAAATTTTTATTTCTCTCAACCAGTGCTCTGAGTGCAATTGCTTCCTTCTTAGACTGCTCAAAACTTGGTAACCATATCTCACGTAGTGGGGACTGCTTGGTGTGATCTGTTGAGAATGAGAAGGCTTTGGGAGCTGGGCAGCTAAGATGATGTGCTTCAGCCTGCCATAACATTGGAGCCAAACCCTGTTGTAACAGAAGAGATAAAGAATAAAAATATCATAATATGAAAAAGTGATACAGGAAAGTCTTAGAAGGAAAGAGAAGGGGAATGGCATTCCAGAATATTAAAATAAATATAGCTGTAAATGTTGCTTATGAAGACAATGTGTGTAAACTTATCAACATGTGAAAACATGGCACTTGTTTATATACATGGGACTGAGCTGAGGTTTTTGGTTTAATGTAATTGCATTTCATTACTTTATGAGACTTCTTATCTTTCCCTGCAGTGTTGTGATGCATCTGTGCTATACTTTTTAACAGAAAAAACATGGAGCCAGCTGTTCTTCAATGTTTTAACTCATTTTGCACATTTCCACTAATATCTGGAACCAAATTTAGGCCAATGACTTGGTTCTGCGTGTTTTTCCATTACATTCAGGAACAGAACACTAAAAAAGTTGGAATTTGTACACTTTTGATACTAAATGAAAGTAATAGATAATTGCAGAATTACTTGCCTGTTGTTTTAATGGTTATTTTTAGTGCTTTTTATAGTATTGTTACAGTTATTTCCTCAGTATAGCTTTACATGATACACACTATCCGTTTCCTCTCTGATATATGTCTGCATGCTACCTTTTACTATGGTTCAATGTTTTCAAGTTGCTTTGAAAACTGTCATCAGCTCAAACTGCAATAAACACTTGGGCTTCACCTGCAATCCAGGTATCTTTAACTCCATAAACTACAAAACAAAACCAATTCAAGTAGCATAAATACTGAAGAAGAGCACTTGTGCTTAATAACCAGGCATAGCTTGGGACCACATGCTTTAAATTACTAGTAGAAAGGAAGATTAGTCTATAAAGGGTGGCACAACTGCTGTGTTGGAACCTTCAACAGACTGTTTCGATGCAAGATCTATAAAATAAGCAACAACTACTAAATAATGCAAAGCCTTTGCCCGTGATACTTAATTCCTTAAAGCAATCTATTCAGACATTTTTGCAGAGATTTCTAAAAAGGCTACAATAAAGCAACTTGTTAGTTTTTGTTTTATAATGAATTACCTCCAGTTGTGGCTTACCTGCTCTTTCCTCTTGGCATTTTCCCACACTCTGTTACAAACCATGCATTCAAATGCATCAATGTAATTATCCTGGAAAACATCCTGAACACCCCATCGGCGACGCTTTATCTCAGAAAAGAGTTTCTTGTTTGATATTTCACCTTTCTTTTTCCACTTCAAGTAAACCTCATATGCAGTGTCATTTTCATCTAAATATTTAATATACTCAGCCAGTTCCTGTGGTGAAGAAAAATTTTCAACAAGAATGGCACTTTTATTACTAGGCAGCCAATCCACAACATTGGGGGCCCCATAGTAAACAGGAACCACCCCAAGAGAGAGGGGTCGCCAAAGTTTTTCAGTGATGTAGTCATCACAAACAGCATTCTCAAAAGCAAGACTGAACTTATACTTTGCCAGGATCCTTAAAAAATGGTCACTGTCCATTGCCAAGGAACTGTTAAGGTCTGCAGGAAGGTCTTTGTTGTGCAGACAATCCCCATAAGAGTCTACTTTAATGTACTTCATAAGCTCTTGAATATAGCTGTCTCTATCAGATGGAGGATTGCAGTCCGACTGCACATATACCAATGGGGCCAGATTCTGTCGCAAACTCTTCTTTTCCGACAAATTAACAAAATAAGTTTGGGATATCAAAGTCTGTACACTTTTCAAGTATTGTGTGGTGAGAGGCATGTGAGAGTTATTGCTAAATGTTGCAGTGTGATTAAAAAGTGTAATAGCTGGCTCATGGAAAAGTTTATAGTTGTTTTTTGGAGACTCTTCATGAAACAGGGCCCAGTGATGTGCTGGTTTACGAGGAAGTGGAAGACTTTTAATGTTAAAGTCTGTACCTATTGACAAAGGAAACAAAACAAATATAGTAATAGCAGGTAAGTTAAAAAATGAGCCACATGAAACAATTATAAGTTAGAAAATGTACACAGCATAACAGCCTGGTGTGTTTGGGGACTGGGTTAATTCATTTAAAAGTTGGAACAACTTTTATTTTTTTTTTAGTTACTTAATCAATCAGTTATAACCTTGGTGTTTCAATATTTGTTTATAGAAGTGAGTCATATTACAAATAACAGGGATAACAGAATTCCAATTATATGCATTAGTAGTATACATAAAAGACAATCTACATAAAATAAAAAAGTTCTTTTAAACAATGTGTTACCATGTCGGGTGGTCAAAAATATAACCCAAATAGCCCTGTTCTGGGGTTCAATATATAGACAGACATAGACAGCAGATTCAAGTGATGTACAAATTACATTGTTCGATGTTCTACTGTTAGTTGTAGAGGTATGCAATTAACTGTAGTTCACATTACTTAAACAAAAAATTTGAAAGATATACCGGATGGAGTGTTAAACTCTCTGTTGACGTCTTAAGGTAATATACAACATAACTAATTTCTTTCCTCATACGTTCTCTTAAAATTAAAAGCCTTTTTGTCTTTTTTTTTAAAAGAATTATCTTACCCCAAGCAGCAGCTGAAGTTGATCTGGTGTGGCTTGCTTATGTGTACCGCTCTGTCAGCTGGGACAATGAATAGTGCTCGCTGATTCTACCAGTGGGTTACCTAACATAAGTGTATGTAACTAACAATAATAAATGGTTGCTTTAAGATTTTTTATCAAGCAAAGAAATAACATTAAAGCTCCTAATGCATTTGTGGAACAAATCATGTATCTCATTGTGCAGCATTAATCAAATCAAAATATGCTTGTCATAGAAAGTGTTATGCATGCCTAGAAGGAAGACAAGCTTGTTAACAAAATGCCTCAGGCATTATAAGAATTTGTTAAAGGGCTAGCCTTAACGGTGTGAAGTGACAGTAATGTGATCAGCCATGAGGAGTCTAGTCTGTTCTAAAGCAAAGTTTAAAAAAAAATAGGAAAACTCATTTCCGTAAATACTACCTTACCATCAATGGAAAACATCTACAATATAAAGCAAACATTTTTGCATTGTGTGGTAGGCAAGCTCAAGACAGCAAACTGTTAGGGGTGGGGGTTGATTTGTTTTCGATGTTATGTTTGTAAAAATTGATTTATTTGTAAGGAATGTTGTGTGATTTCAAAAAAATCAAAAAAAAAAAAAAAAAAAAAAGACAGCAAACTATTGTGGTCTGAAACATGGCTGAAGAAAGTCGAATATGAAGCAAAGCCAGAAAGAATGGAGAGAAGACTAATCAGAGAGTTGTTTGGAGTTTCATGGAGTGAGAGGAAGACAAATACTGAGTAAAAAGAGAGCTTTGGTATAGAGATGATAGATGTTGTGCTCAAGGAGAAGCAGACTAAGGTGGGTTATACAGTATATGTGGTGTGAAAGGCTGAGGATGACAGGGTTACAAGGTGCACCAAGATTGAAGGGGTGGAGGTGAATTAAAGAGGGAGTTTGTTTTGTTGTGTTAGGATTCTAGGATGACCATGTACTTTCCTTCATACTCTTTATTATGTGAACCTTTATAAAAATGAGTCAAATCCCATACTCTTAGTACTGTCAGGTACTGTACTTCAGCACTTCACCCTTCCCTTTTACATATATAACATCAGGCAAGTAGAGAGAGTAAAACAACAGGCAGGAGAGAAAGGTTACACTTTTATGTATTACAGATAATATATCCAATAAAATAAGCAGAGTTCAAATGAGTGTAGGCAAAAAAATAATAATATGAACTGGGTAATAATCTGTTCAATTTACTTAGACTACCCAGTGGCTATGTCTTACGTTAGCCTCTGGTCCAGCATGGCCTTTGAATGAACGTGACCTGGCTTCCTACTCATGGATGAAAATGGCAGACAGAGAGATAGAAAGAACAAACTTGTACTGATCACAGACCAATGGAGCGTCATGACTATCCTTATTCGATGAATAATCTCAGGTCTGTTTACCTGAGTGAATCAACTATAATCCACAATATGCCAACTCCCTACTTCATACCAGTTCATTCTATCTCTAGGGTAACCTTATTGCCTATTCATCTCAGCCTAGGTGGACAGTTTATGGCCTTCGTGGAGGAAGTGACTCATTGAATACGCTGCACAGAGTTTTAGCAAAACTTGAATTGTGAAACCAGTTTGAAGTAGACTGAGGAATGCCTCCAACTCCCCACAACAAATACCACTCCCCAAAGAAACACTTAACAAAAATCTCTTATCAGTGATAGCGTTCCTAAAACTTTGGGAAATTTACAATGACTTGTTTAAATAAAACAGTTTTTTAAGTCACTAATTATTTTTTAAGTGACAATTTACAAACAATTATCAAAACATTATATTACAGGGGTCAAAAAAGACATTATTTAGAGGTTGTATCTGATAATACGAAAAGAATAGGTCTCACCCCAAAAAAATGGCCAGGACCATGGAAGGTGAAAGATTTGGGAGACAATTGTCTAACCTGGGTAAACCTTGAAAATGGCTTTTAAATCTGTGATGATGATAATTGATAAAGCTTTATCATTACAGTTACTGCCACTGAACTATGACTTTTGTTTTATAATATGTTTAACATTAAGTAATTAAACTGTTTTAACTAGAAAAATACAATATATGACATTAAAAAACTGTTGCTTAACAACATAGTGCCTTCACAATAACCCTCACAATAGAAAAAAAAATTACAACCGGTAGTAAAAATTCAATTTCAGAATATACAACTAATTGTATATACTAACAATAAACCATTCAAAGTTAGGATCAAAGAATATTTTTATTAATTTATATACTGGGGAAAGGAATGGATTGAATTACTTTAATATATTACCATCCTATATCAGATCTACTCGTATAAAGTAATATGAGGAGCAGATAATGTTAAAATATGCTAAACAAAAAAGAGGTGAAACTGAAGCAAAATAACTTTATTTTATGAACAGTGAGAGACAAAATTCTCTTTACTTCCCATTTTGCTAGTTACAGAGTCTTTAAATGCTACCTAGTGGTAAAGTAAATTTCTCCTTGAAGAAAGCCAGTTTACTATGCTTCAGTAAAAAAATGCAGTACACTTACCAGTACCTTAAATGACAAACAAATACATGTGAAAGATTTTATCAATATACAAAGAGTAGTCAAAAAAGAAAAAAACTAAAAGAATAAAAATATTTTCTTTATCTAAAGCAACTTGTATGAGTACTATCTTCTTCTGCTGTAAGTACAACTAAAATAATTTCCTTCTCAGGTTTGATTTTTGCCTTATGCTCAGTGTTGCCAGGAAAGATACCAGCTCCCTGTGACCCTGAACTGAATAAGCCGGTTAGAAAAATCGACAGATGGATAATTTCTTACTACAAACAGTATTAATTTAAACTTTAACAAAAATGCTGGATGTCAAACTTTGAACTTAAAACATCAATCAGTGTTTGGTTTCGCCATGTAAAAATCTCAAACTGTTGGACTTACTTAGTAAAATTCAGTGGGTATTAGAGAGTAAAAAGGCTACATGGTAATAGAATGGTTCGCATTAATGTCTTGAGAGATCCAGAGTGCTTGGTTCAAATTCCTGACCAGTCACTGATTGCATTGAGATTACATATTCTCCCCGTGTTTACGTGGGTTTCCTGTGGCCACTCCAGTTTTCTACCATGTTCAAAGGCTTTTAGTTTAGGATGCTTGATGAATGTAAAATGGCCTGGCAAAAGTGAACTGGCCACATGTTGCTGCCAGTACAGACTCTGCACACCTTAAATGTATACTGAAATAAGAGGATTCAAAATGATAATAAATACACAATAGAACAACATGATTATTTTTCATGCATTTTTCAATACAAACACATCAAATTAAATTGTGAAATCAGGACACAGCATAAGGAAAATGTGGTTTTACTGTTTATCTAAGAAGCCACTCTGTCCTCAACTATAAAGCCACGATGAGGCACTGTATTCATTTCAGGAAAAGAAGCACCTCAGTATATCCTGCCTGTACATACTGTAGGATCTGTGACGTGTAGTAATGTTTCTCTTCTATTAAAAAACTCTTTTACTGCCTGTGATTGCCATTCACAATCAATACTATGATCAAATAAAACTGTGAATCCATCTAAGTACATGATCTGTAGCCAATGATCTTTGAACAGAAAGCATAAGCCTACAATAAACAATCCTTTAATGATTATTATCTATGACCTTTAAATTTTACATTCTTTTAGCAGTTGCTTTACACTGCTTCACTTTACTATACTAATGAGAAGTTTAAAAAAAAAGATAAAGAAATAACACAAACAATGGGGTGCAGTCAAACTCCTCACAGACAGTATCAGGACTAAAATTCAAAAGCTATGAGGCATTAACACTTACAACTGTATCACCATGCTGCAGGGTGCAACAGTTTAAGCACTTAAATCTCAAGTCTTTGTGATAAAATCTACAAATATCCAAGTGTGACTAACTTATCAAATTATCATTATTCATTTCTTAAATTCCAATAGCTAATTCCATACTGTAAATCTTTACTGTATGAATTTAATGTGTTCAAATTACAATTTGGTATTTCAGCTTATCAATTATTAATTAAGAATCTTTCATATGTTCATTTTTTCTGGTATTTTCTTCCACTAGTCATCATTTAAAAAATGCATTTGATTAAAGACACCTTATGTTTAAAATAATGTGTGTGCCTCCGGATGCCCCGTATTGATCCAATTAAGCACATAATTAGGGTAATTAAGCTACGAAGAGCTGAGCCGGAATAAAAAGCAAGGGTATTTTATAATTGTCAAGGACCAGAGTTGTGTACCCCTGGGCTATAACTAAAATACTGAAACTGTAGCAACAGTAAAATCATCTTAAATATACCCACAATACAATTTTCCATAGGAAAGCAAGAGAAAGACGATGAACATCATGTCCAAAGAAACTAATCAAGGTTGTTAAAGTGACACTTATCAATCTGTTTTGAAGTTGTAACTTAATACTAATCTGTTATATGGATTTCAAGTGACAAATTCTAAAAGTTGTTCATCATAGCTAATGTTAATAATAAAAAAAAAACACATAAAACACAGTTAGATTTTCAAGAAAAAAAATTTTACATCGAGGAAGATATTATTTTTAAAAGGAACATACTTTCAAGTTAGGCTGGCAAACATACAGAACCTTAGACAATTATAAGGGTTGGTATACTTGAATACAAAGAATATAGCATGTACATTTTTATTAACAATCGAGACACTTTCAAGTCTGAGGGAGACAACTCAATGTTAACACAAAAATAACTAACAATTCTGGTTAAGGGTGCATAGGCATAGCCAATCTAAAACCATATGAAATATGAAACCAATGTCTTTTTAATGAAAATGAAGACATTAAGTCATGTGCTGCCATCTAGTGTTTATTTATCAAAGTTGGGTAGTGACTTAGCTTGCACGTGTTGTCTGTTAAAAAGGAACTTTGTGCTAAGCGATAATCTTACCAATGTTTTAAATTTTCCTTTCACAAAATATATTGTTAAAAGAACAGATGTATGGTATTTATCCCATTTAAAAATACTATTTTGTGCAATCTGACTCTTTAAAACCATGAGTCACCTTAAACAGCAATGAACATATTTTGACTATACTATATGACTATCACTTTGAAATGCTGCTAACAGATGCTTTCTTTCCATATATGGAACACTGAAAGATGTTTAAAATGTACTTCTATTGATAGAGTGAATTAGACATTTTATTGAATGGCTAAGCACATGGATTGCTCTTATAGAGTAAACTGCAAGCAAAAGAAATTATATAATTTTTTTTTTTTGCACAGAGGACATATGGACACAATTTTGTAACCACAATAAATTAAAGCAGTACTTTCAGGACATTCAAATTTCAAACCAATACCTGTATGCAAACACAACAATTAGGAATTAATGGAATATCCATCCATTTTCCAACCCGCTGAATCCGAACATAGGGTCACGGGGGCTGCTGGAGCCAATCCCAGCCAACACAGGGCACAAGGCCGGAATCCAATCCCGGGCAGGGTGCCAACCTACCGCAGGACACACACAAACACACCCACACACCAAGCACACACTAGGGCCAATTTAGAATCGCCAATCCACCTACCTTGCATGTCTTTGGACTGTGGGAGGAAACCGGAGCGCCCGGAGGAAACCCACGCAGACACGGGGAGAACATGCAAACTCCACACAGGGAGGACCCGGGAAGCGAACCTGGGTCTCCTAACTGCGAGGCAGCAGCGCTACCACTGCGCCACCGTGCCGCCCACTTAATGGAATATGTAGGAGTGAAGAGCTTGTTTTTGACAAAATTTAATTATGGTACTCAAATAAAATTTTCTTTTCATTGTGTCCTCTATCAACCTGCTGGCAATGTTGTTAAAACCTACTTTGCCAACTTGGTGGAAAGGCTGTCTGCTTACTGAGGTTGTTGTATGCATTAATTCTGCATCTTTCATTAACACTAGAATTACCAGAGCCTACGAAAAAACTTGTAGATCCATCCCACCTTAAATCGCTTCGCACCTCTCCATCAGCGTCTTTTGTCCTGTAACTGTGTTGATAAGCAGGAAGCAGCCTGCTATCATATCCCCCACCGGGGAAAAGTTTTCTCAGCTCAAGTCTGTTTACCTGAGTGTCAGTTGCTTGGAGTTTTATAGAGTGAGAAGTCAAGCAAAATCACACCTTTTATAAATACTATATCGTTATTTGGAACATTTCATGTGTATTTCATGTCTACCACAATCTATGTACTGTTTTTCATGTTTTAGTCACAATTGACAAAATGTAGACTTGAAGTGTATAATGTGTAAAGCCTGATTTCCAAATCTATATAAATAAAAATGCAAATGTTCGTTTATTCAAAATCTTAAATCTCCGAAAGTTCTTCACCGATTGCTTTGAAATTTTGACACAACTTTGCATTTGAATATGCCCGTTTTTATATACCTACTATTATATAGATGTCACACCTGTGACAGGTAAAAACATGCTTTTTTGAAGAACAGCGCCATCTGTTGGACATAAAAGCAACACACACTATACTAAATAATGCCTCGCAGAAGATCAAACTTAGGTCGTCGTACTCGCGGAGCGGAAGCAGTGCAACGAGTAATTGCAAATCAAACTGAGAAAGAACGGACATCAGCGAACGAGCGAAACAGACAAAGAATGGCTCAAATACGTGCCGAGGAAGCAGCAGAGCGATGTGCAGCCAGACTTGAGGATGCACGGTTGCGAGCACTGCGATCGCGTTCTGCAGCTTCAGATCTGCTTCGTTCTCAACAGAATGAACGTGACAGGCTGAGAGTGGCTGAAAGACGTCAACGAGAAACAGCAGATCAGCGTCAAACACGACTCTGTGCTCAGCAATCACGCGATTACAATCGCCTTGCATTCCGGTACTACCCAGCTGATGATTATAGTTTGAGCCGGCATGTTCTCATCGGCACTGTGACTGAAGTGTGTCCTTATTGCAAGGCTCTGAAATTTAATGGAGAAACGAAAGGAATGTGTTGCGCCGCCGGAAAAATTAAACTGCCTCAACTTGGAAACCACCAGAGCCATTAAAAACTTTGCTTGCCAGATATACCGCCGAATCAAAGCATTTCCTATCTAACATCAGGAAATACAACTCATGCTTCCAAATGACGTCGTTCGGCACAGAAATCGTAACAGCTCAATTCATGCCAACTTTCAAAGTGAAAGGACAAATTTATCATAAAGCCGGCTCCCTGCTTCTGTTCCCAGATGATCAACATACATTCCTACAAATGTATTTCATCGGTGATGGCAATGATGAATAAAATGCACGCTGTGGAATTTCTACTGGCATAAAAAGGTCCAAAGTTTCCCAACTGCAAGAGCTTCTTCACAAAAAGAATACTTTAGTGTGTTTGTTCAAAACAGCAATTGACATGATGCCATCTGATACACACAAGATTGTTATTCATGCTGACAAAACACCTGCTGGAGAACATGTGCGAAGATTCAATGCTCCAACTACAAACAAAGTGGCAATTGTTATAGTCGGAGATCAGTTCCAACCTAGAGATATTGTTCTTCATCGGAGAAACGATCAATTGACAAAAGCTGCAGAAACTCATCGATGCTACAATGCCCTGCAATATCCAATCATTTTTTGGGATGGTGCCAATGGATATCACTTCAACGTTAAGATGATAAATCCAGTTAGTGGCGAAGAAACAAATATGAAATGCACCGCAATGAACTATTATTCATACCGATTAATGATTCGAGAGAATGAAGACAATCACATTTTGAAATGCCGTCAATTGTTTCACCAATACATCGTAGATATGTATGCAAAAATCGAAACAGAACGTTTGATATTCATCCGTTTGAATCAGACCAAGCTTCACTCTGAAGAATACGTTCATTTGCGAGATGCAGTTGTAAATGACGGTAATACAACTAACGTTGGAAGACTAGCGATTTTGCCATCTTCATATACAGGCAGTCCACGTCATATGCACGAGTACGCTCAAGATGCAATTGCGTATGTTCGTCACTACGGGCGCCCAGACCTATTCATTACATTCACATGTAATCCAGCTTGGGACGATATACAACAGCTCTTACTTCCTGGGCAATCGCCGGTGGATAGGCATGACATCACAGCACGTGTTTTCAGACAGAAGTTGAAATCACTGATAGATTTCATGGTAAAACATGAAGTGTGTGGGTCTGTGCGCTGCTGGATGTACTCAGTGGAATGGCAAAACAGAGGATTGCCACACGCACATATACTAATCTGGCTCTATAACAAAATCACTTCAAACGAAATCAACGATGCCGACGCCGATAAGGATTTGCATGAAGTTGTGACGAAAAATATGATACATGGACCTTGACGTACACTGAATCCAAATTCACCATGCATGATAGACGGAAAATGCTCTAAGCGATATCCTCGAGCATTAGTATCCAACACAGTTACAGGAAACGATGGATATCCTTTATACAGAAGAAGATCAGCAGAAGAGGACGGTAAATTAGCAACTATACAAATGCGAAACGGTGACATCAAAGTAGATAAGCGGTGGGTTGTTCCATATTTGCCTTTGCTATCAAAAACATACAAAGTGCACATAAACGTGGAATACTGTAACTACGTTAAATCGATCAAATACATTTGTAAGTACGTGAATAAAGGCAGCGACATGGCAGTTTTTGACGTGCAACCAGAAAGAACTGATAGGAATGCGGTCATACATATTGATGAAATCGCACAGTATCAGGCTGGAAGATACATAAGCAGCAATGAAGCTGTATGGTGAATTCTTTCATTTCCCATACATGAACAAAGTCCAGCTGTTGTTCACTTAGCAGTACATCTAGAAAATGGACAACGTGTTTATTTCACAGCTGCAAATATGCAACAAATAGCCCTGAATCCACCAGCTACAACGTTAACTGCTTTCTTCGCATTATGTGAAAATGACGCGTTTGCAAAAACACTGCTGTATTCGGAAGTGCCTACGTATTACACATGGAATGCGAGTAGAAAATCATTTGAATGACGCAAACGAGGAGAGCGAGTCGACGGACAACCTGGCATATTCAAAGAAACTACGATAGGCAGACTGTACACTGTGCATCCCAATCAAGATGAATGCTTCTTTCTTCACATGTTGTTGGTAAATGTGCCCGGTCCAACGTCTTTCCAGCAATTGAGAACTGTCAATGGCGTTACACACTTTCCGCAGTGCATGTCAAGCTCTGAATTTATTGGAGAACGACCGACACTGGGATGTATGCATTAATGACGCGTGCAACACATCACATCCAAATCAAATTCGTGCATTGTTTGCAATCATATTGACCGCCTGCTCTCCTTCATCTCCAACAGAGTTATGGGAGAAATATAAATCGCACATGGCTGAAGATATTTTCCGTCAAATACGCAAGGAAAATTCAAATACGAACATGGATTTCACAGCAGAAATCTACAACGAAGCGTTGATAATGATTGAAGATTTGTGTTTAGAAATCGCGAACAAAGTTCTCAATCAATTGGGAATGCCATCACCGAATCGATGTGCTGCTGCTTCGTTTGATGTGGAATTACGTTGTGAACAAAATTACAACACAGGTGATCTTTTGTAGTATGTGCAATCAAATATTCCTAAGCTAATGCTTGAGCAAAAAGGCATTTACGATCAAATAATGCAAACTGTCAATAACGGGGTTGGAGAAATCTTCTTCTTAGATGCGCCAGGAGGAACTGGTAAAACGTTCCTAATTAGATTGATTGTGGCAGCAATTCGATCCCAAAATGACATAGCCTCAGCTCTTGCGTCATCCGGAATAGCTGCAACATTGCTACCAGGTGGAAGAACTGCTCATTCCGCTTTGAAATTGCCATTGAACATGCAATTCATTGAATCTCCCACATGCAACATTTCCAAAGCATCCAGCATGGGAAAAGTATTGCAGAAATGCAAACTTATTGTTTGGGATGAATGCACAATGGCACACAAAAAAATCGCTCGAGGCTCTTGATCGATCATTGCAAGATTTGCGTGGAAATATCACACCAATATTGCTTGTAGGAGATTTTAGGCAAATATTACCTGTAACTCCTCGACACCAGCGGACGAAATAAATGCTTACCTGAAATACTCTACTTTGTGGCGACACGTAAAGATGTTAAAATTAACTACAAATATGCGTGTCCAGCTGCAAAACGATCGATCAGCTGAGATATTCTCCCATCAATTGCTGGAAATTGGGAACGGAAAGGTGCCAGTTGATCTGACCTCAGGACGAATTTCATTGCCTCATAACTTCTGCAATTTAGTGACGTCAAAACAAGAATTGGTTGAAAAAGTATTTCCCAATATTCAAACCAATTATAAGAATCACGATTGGCTGAGTGAACGAGCTATTCTTGCGGCCAAGAACAAAGACGTCTACGAACTTAATATTATTCAGTCTAACATTCAAAGCAAGGCAGTCACATAGAAGTCCATCGACACTGTTGTGGAAGCAGATGAAGCGGTTAATTATCCAACAGAATTTTTGAATTCACTCGATCTGGCAGGCATGCCACCGCACGTACTGCAATTGAAAATCGGCGTCCCAATTATCATGTTGCGAAATATCAACCAGCCAAAACTTTGCAACGGCACACGGCTTGTAGTAAAAAAATTAATGAGCAACGTCGTAGAAGCAACAATCTTGACAGGACCTTTCAAAGGTGAAGATGCCCTCATTCCTCACACTCATATGATTCCAAAGGATATGCCATTTCAATTTAAGAGATTGCAATTCCCAATTCGATTGGCGTTTGCAATCACCATCAACAAAGCTCAGGGCCAATCTTTACAATTGTGTGGTTTAGATCTAGACACGGATTGCTTCTCACATGGACAATCATATGTTGCATGTTCTAGAGTCGGCAAACCAGACAATCTCTATATCTGCACACACAATGGAGCAATAAAAAAATATTGTATACCCACAAGCATTGTGAAATTAAACATATTAGCAACGTGCGCTTTCTCTTTTCTTTCTTTTCCATTTAACCAGACTGAGCCACAGCAACGCGTGGCCGGGTACAGCTAGTATCAAATAAACACTTTCACAAAAGGTACAAATATAACAGAACAAGTGCGCTTCTATTCAAGAATATAACTGCAGAAAAAGAACCTGCGTTAGGGTGCAACATTGACACGCATTTACTACGACCGCTTTGGTGGCGCAACGGTATCAACTGTTGACTGGTAATCAAAACTTCACGGGTTCGATCCCAGACAAGTCATTTTTGGGAACTGAGCTGCTCTTATCTATATATATATATATATATATATAATTCACTAAGGGCACGCACGACTGTGAGTGCAAGTAAGACAGAGCCACGCCCGCCAACTCTAAGACCATGGGATACACTCGACAGAGCCCCATCCGCCAACTCTGACTCTCCTACCGCGTCATGGGATACACACGACAGAGCCCCGCCTGCCAACTCTAACTCTCCTCTCACGTCCACCCTCAAAACCGGTCCCGCTCACATGCAGCCGACACAGCATTTCTCGCCAAGCATCTGCAGTACGCTTAAATCGCTCAATCCAATCCAACAGCAGCTGTATGAAAGCTTTTCGAGGAAATCCCTAGGCAGAATTTACGACGCTACAGTGCCCCGACATGTCACACCAATGTTGCAGCGGTTTTCGTCGTAGAAGATGGCGAACCGCCTGCCAAAAGGGACATTTGCATCTGTCCCATACGCAACTCCTGTAGACAGATTTCCACGCTCAATATGAATTGCAATCCTATGGTTTATTCACTTTTATTCCCTTACAGAGACATTGGCTGGCACAAAGATTTACAACAGGTTCCAGATAAAAGAACCGCCAAGCGAAGAAGGCTTACTTGATGCCAATTTTACGTGTACAGATTAGCAATGAGGAATATATTTAGTATTTTGCACTCCAGCGGCGAACTATTCCAACAGTATGTCGTAGATGCGTATTTTAAAAAAAAGAGGGCACGCGACTCAACTAACTCACATTAGATCAACAAGATCTGCGCGTGGAACAATGCAAAGGACTGTCAGACGCACTGCAAGCAAACGCTGAAAATATAAACGTACGTTTAGGCAAAATGATCATATTACCGTCCACATTTCCAGGAAGTCCAAGATACATGCAACAAAACTAGCAGGATGCCATGGCCATAGTACGTAAATTCGGACAGCTTCATTTATTTATCACTTTCACATGTAATCCTGCTTGGCCGGAAATTTTACATGCACTGTCGGATACCCAAAGACCAGAGCACAGACCGGATATCCCACATGCTGTTTACTCTTCACAATAATTCTAACAACCAGTCTTGAGCCACGGTCAGTTGTACGTGGCTTTTTCTAGGGTTAGATCTTTCGACTCATTATCTGTCGTCACCACCAAAACACCTATTCACACCTGCATCTTTCAAGAAGTATTTATTTCTTCTTGATTTCTGAATTCCTTTCTCACCATTTTCCGTTCCTATTCTTACACCGCCGTATGCTACGGCGGGCTTTGGGTAGTTCTTACTATTTTAGAATAAAAACATACATTTGATTTCAGTCTGTAACAGCCGGTGTAAGTGTATGATACTCGTAAAGGTTAGCTTTGTTTTGTTTTTTTTGTATTCAGTTTTATTCTCTCAGTCGTGTTCACGATCCTG